>JAKOOJ010000055.1:1977493-2577493 GCA_022577455.1 Arizona elegans
GGAGTTGAATTGTGGGATCAACCCGCGGAATCCCTCAAGAATGTGCAGGAAAGCCAGTTCAAACCACTCACAAGAGGAATTTAATGCCTCGTCCATGGAACGTACGGGTAGTCCTAGATCAGTGTTTCTCAACCTTGCTGGTTGGGGAATTCTGGGAGTTGAAGTCCACACATCGTCCAGCAGCCAAGGTTGAGAAACACTGTCCTAGATATACAACAGTTCATTTAATGATCATTTCAAGTTACGACGCCACTGGAAAAAGGGACATGACCCTTTTCACTCTTACAACTGTTGCAGCATCCCGGTGGCCACGTGATCAAAATTTAGACGCTTAGCAACTGACTCCTACTTAGGACAGGTGCAGCATCTCGGGGTCCTGTGACTCCCTTTTGCGACCTTCTGGCAAGCCGAGTCCACGGAGAAGCCAGATTCACTCAACCACGTTGTGATTAATTTAACAACTGCGGGCGTCCACTTAACGGTGGCAAAATAGGTCGTAAAAAGGCCAAAAATTCACTTAACAACGGTCTCACTCAGCAACAGAAATGTTGGGCTCCATTGTGGTCGTAAGTCGAGGACTATGTTACAGTCAATGGCCGCTTAGATCGTACGTAAAATAAATCAAAACAGAAGAAACCAAATGCTGGTAATGTCACACAGGGTCAGCCCAAAACAAGACACACCCAGAAGGCCTAAAAGTCTGTAGAGATTCTCAGTCAAGTGGCCTCAACGACCCTCCAAAAAGGACGCAAATGCCCAGCTGTCTGCAAGGAATGTAAATCCTTCCGTTCCCCACCATCCGGTCAGAGCTGAAGAAGCTCCTTGGATGAGAAGCGAAACGTCTTCAAGGAAAAAAACAAGGCAGTCCAGTTGCCTCTTTAAAAAGCTCCTTTGGGACACAAAAGCATCAAGAGCAGAACTGTTTGGGGGTCCCTCATGAAATGGTGGGTGTATTGTCCACGTCTTCTCCATGGCCCAACAGATAGAACATAGAATAGTAGACTTGGAAGGGGATTCCAACTCTATGGTTATACTAGGGACCAGCGACGGTGGGTGGCTCGGAGAACTGGTTAGCAAGGCTCCGGCCACCTCCTGGATGTAACCTGTTTTTTTACCCTCTGCGCATGTACAGAAGGCTTTGCACATGCGCAGAGGGTCCAAAACAGAGGTGGGTTTCAGCAGGTTCTGACCAGTTCTGGAGAACCGGTAGTGGAAATTTTGAGTAGTTCAGAGAACCGGCAAATACCACCTCTGATTGGCCCCGCCCCCGTCTATTCTCTTCTGCCTCCGGAGTCCCAGATGATCGGGAGGAAATGGGGATCTTGCGGTAACCTTCCCCTGGAGTGGGGTGGGAATGGAGATTTTACAGTATCCTTCCCCTGCCATGCCCACCAAGCCACGCCCACAGAACCGGTAGTAAAAAATTTTGAATCCCACCACTGGTCCAAAATCGCAAGTGATGCATGCACGCGTGTGCCCGGAGTGCACATTTCCGAACCGGTAGGGAAGGTAAGTAGATTTCACCCCTGCTAGGGACCTTGGAGGTCATCCAGTCCAACCCCACTGCTCGGGCAGGAGATCCTATACCATTTCAGACAAAGAGCCTTCCGGTCTCTCCTTGAAGGCCTCTAGTGATGGAGTCCAACCCTGACCACCTTCTTATCTAGTCTTGACCCTACGGATGGCAGACAATTCTCTCTCTCTCCCGGCTGGTTCAGCCGCACCAAAATAGCCACCACAACTTGGCGAGATCGAAGTCAAAAGAGGTTAGCCAACCATAACCCAAACGGCCTCATGATTGACAAAAGAGCTGCAGCCGTTCGCTTGGGCCCGTGGGTGACACTTAAGCTATGAGGCCATCTGCCACCTTCCCAGAAACTCAACACCAGCAGTCCGGTTGCAATGCCAGACATCTGAAGAATGGTGCCTGCTCACCACCGGGTTATGTTCAGAATGAGATCCTCCTTCAAGCCCAGCCCAGCGTCTCCTTCACGGAGCCCTGCTTCTAACAGGCTTGAAAGACAGAACTGCTAGCCCGGTCCTCCTCGTGTTTGACACATACGTGTAGTAGGCTCAACAAATAATCTGGGACATATCGACACGGTTGAAGAATGTCAGAGGTAACGATCAAACCCGCAGACGCAAATCTAAGCCGCTCTCCTAGAGACGTGTATTAGGAAATGAATCTCTCGGAAATCAATGGAATTAGCTTCTTAATAAAGCCCACTCCTGGAGAAAGGTTAAAGTGAAAGCTCACTCAAAGGGGGATTTTGAGTTTCAAACATACCCCAACCCCGGTCCCTGGACTGGAACAGAGCTGCGGCATTCCAGAAACCAGTCCACGCAAGCAAAGTCCCATCCGTGGGATGCAGGTAGCATGCAAAACCACGCCCCTCCGGTCCATGGAAAATCCTTTCTCCATGGAAGTGATCTCTGGTGCCCAAAAGATTGAGGGTCTCTGCCTTTTATCTTAGGAGAGGCTGAAGGACCTGTTGGCACAATCATATCCAGCTCTCAGAATTTTGGAATCGTGTTGGGGATATTGAACCCCAAAGCTGAAGATGTCATGGATCTTTCTGTCTCTAGGAATGTCCCCATCATCTTAGGCCAGGGGCCTCCAAACATGGCCACTTTAAGACTTGTGGACTTCAACTCCCAGAATTCCCCAGGCAGCTGGGGAATTCTGGGAGATGAAGTCCACAAGTTCTAAAGTGGCCAAGTTGGAGAGCCCTGCCTGTGACAATAGAGGCCACCCTGCGCAGGAGACAATGAACTGAAACAGCTCCCAACCAATGAAAAATTTGGCCCATGCGTCCTAATGTTCTCCTAAAATGTTTGGAGTGCCTTCATTCTCCAAGAACTATTTATGAACCTAATTATTTACTTATTAAGCAAATTTATCCAGCCACCCAGCTCTCACACAGGTGAGTCCAGACAGCTCTTACCACATTAAAAGCCATAAAGTTAAAAAGCCATGTTCAATTTTTGCCTATTCATTTTACAGGCCAATTCGTTTTTGCAAAATAAAAGCTGTAAAATGTGCAGTTTTACAGAAGAAAGCGTCTCTCGGCCATTAGAGCTTGGAAGCAGACCTTTAAAATGACCAGAGGGGTTTTTATTTTTATTTTTAATGGCTAAAATTCATGCTTAAACTTACAGAAGGAAGAATATAAAGACTGTCAGAGGAGCCATTTTGGATCTGCCTTCAGATGCCCGTTTGATTTGACGTTCCTCAACTCCAAAGTCTTCGTGTCTCCAGAAGTTCCACCAAAAACAGCTTCTAGTTCTCATCCTCACCATTCCTGGTCTTCCACGCTGAAGAAGCACGTAGCCAAAAGAACACGGAGTCCTGAAGAACATTCAAACCCCTCCCCCACCAGAAAAGAAATTGGAGACAAAAAGGAAAACAGATCAAATCATCCCCACCCCAATTCGTGACAATGGAGATCTCCAGAAAGAAAATTAAGTACGGGAAGAGGGGATTGTGAGAAGAAAATTCACTCATGGGTTCCAGGGTTGCTTCGATACAATTCTGTGGGATCCTTGGTGCTCTTAGTTTGGTTGTTGTTTTTTGCAGATGGTTTCATTACACAAATGAGACGACCATTGTGAATGCTGGTGATCATAACGTTACTTAAGTTTTGGTTATGCAACATCTACAAGAAAACAAGCAAGAGCTCAGAAAGCACCAAGGATCCTTCATTTCAACCCTGAGCTACAAATATTCCCCTTTACTGATACAATTCTACATTTTTAGACCAAGGGACCTGACAGTTTGGGGTCCTAACATGAAAAGTTATGTTTTTAAACAAAAGCAATGGATTGAACTCAATTGATTCTTAGACAAAGGATTTTCTGGAGACAGCACGTAGGCCACTGCCTTCGGTGGCAAACCACAACCCCCGTGTCTTTGCTGAAAAGCAAAGCCGGACATACTGACAACAGCCCACTGTGTGATGCTAAAGAGAAGACCTCCAAGCTCACAAAACTGCACATTCCTATCAAAGACCCTGGAAGACACACCCAAAAAACTGCAGAGAAGGGACGCCAACGTCTAAGGAGATTCTCCATCTTCTAGGTCGTGATGGTCCCAGAGGTGCTTTTCCCAAAAGGCAACCAGAGTTTCTGCTTTTTCTTCTCATCCGAGAAGCTTCTTCAGCTCTGGCTGGATGGTGGGGAACGGAAGGACCGATACTCCTTGCAGACAGCTGGTCATTTGCATCCTTTTAGTGAGTTGTTGAGGCTCTCAATGCCTCAATCAGAGCTGAAGAAGCTTCTCATCCAAGAAGCTTCTTCGCTTCTTCAGCTCTGAAGAAGCTTCTTGGATGAAAAGTGAAATATCTTCAGAAAAACCCCAGAAAGTCCATCTGCCTCTTGGAAAAAGCACCTTTGGGACAACCATGACCTGAAGGACTGAGAATCTCCATAGACATCAAGCTTCTTGGCTGAGAAGCAAAACGTTTTTTCAAAGGAAAAAAACAAGAAAGTCCACTTGCCTTTTGAAAAAAGCACCTCTGGGAAACTTAAAATGCGCAAACTTACATCGCCCTAAAAGCTGTTTCCATCTTTGGAAAAAAAAAAACTGTTTCCAGAATGTCAGCATCTGAGTTGAAGTGGGGAGGGGGGGGGGGGATGGAGCCAAGCTTGAGATGCTGCATTCGGTTCACGCCCTTTGCACGCTCAAAGAGTGTGCAGCCCTGAAACTCTTTGTGCCTTTCTCTATTTCATGGTTTCAACTTGTTCTTGAGGATGAAAAAAACAACAACCCAGAACGAAGCATTTAAAAACAACCCTTCAACCACTCTGCAGCTAAAGGAGATATGTTCCTCCTGTTCCCATTTCTCAGTCCAACTGTGCCTTTATGCAGCTGTTATTTTATTTTATTTTGTTTTATTTTATTTTATTGAAAGAAAACAAGGCAGGGGCACAAACCCAGAAAGCTCAAGAAATAAATAGGTTGCGTAACGGTTCCCATCCGGAGTTCCCAGCCTCCAAAGGAGAGAACCATGAATTCTTAACATAGACTGAAAAGTTAGCAGCCTACACAGATCAGGCACCTGTTATAAGAAATTCTCCATTTGTTGAGACGGTTCACTGCTGGACGTCAAAATTGCCATGTCTGTCTAGGCGCAAAGCCTCACCTAACCCCCTTACGCACCTCTTTTTGCATTAGCAGAATTTTTAGTGTTACCGTATCCCCCCAACCCCCAGCCACCTTGGGAATCTTGCAAAGACAAAAGAGATTTAATTTTTTTAAAAAAATTAAAATTATACAACTGCTACTGTTGTCAATTTATAACGCTTTGCTGCAGAAGGGATGCTAAGCAAAAAGCCCTCCATGCTATAAGAGTTCCTCTGTCCAGTAAAACAAAACAAAAAAAATCATTATTAGTAATAATACTTTCAAACCCTTTTGTGTGGGGAGGGGAGGAGTGTTTCCTCTTTTTGCTGATTTCATTAAATGGATCCCACCTATTCTCAGACGGACATAAGAGGCTTCGTCTCTTACAAATGCGCAAAATACAGATGTCTATGGAGATTCTCAGTCATCCAGGTCATCGTTGTCCTAAAGGAGGTTTTTTTTAAAAAGAGGCAACTGGATTTTCTGATTTTTTTCTTTGAAGACATTTCACTTCTCATCCAAGAAGCTTCTTCAGCTCTGATTGAGGCATTGAGAGCCTCAATGTCTCTCTAAAAAGGATGCAAAGGACCAGCTGTCTGCAAGGAGTATCAATCCTTCCGTTCCCCACCATCCAGCCAGAGCTGAAGAAGCTTCTCGGATGAGAAGTGAAACCTCTTCAAAGAAAAACCAGAAAGTCCAGTTGCCTCTTGAAAACAAAGGTATATTTGGGATACAAAATTCAGGCAGGCAGGTACAACTGTACAAAATATAGGTATGCAGATGCAAAAAAGTACAACATATCAACGGTTACTAAAGTGACAAAGAGCATATGACATGCAATAACATAGCAAGCCATGTTGGTGTCTGTAGAAATAAAATATATCCAAGAAACATAATTTGCACACTGTTTCTTTATTGCTGCTTTTTATTTAAAATAAAAACAGCTCTGAACGCAAATTTAAATCACAGCTGCTCTTGCCCTACAAGTCAGCTCACGAACCTGGCTTATTTTTCGGAGGCTGGAAACCTAGAACTCCTGAAAACCCCAAGTATTAAGTAATCGTCCCAAAATTGCAGGAGGCTCCCAAAACTGGACTGGGTCCCTCTTATGCGAATTCAGTGCTTATGCAATTGAACACTATATTGTCCTGTAATATTAATACGTTACGTTGCCCTATTATGCAAACCCCAGAACGTGATTAAATCACCACAAACCTTGGCTTGTGGATTTAAGTTCGAAGCGGCTCATGAGCAGATCCACACCATTTAACGGTGCACAATTACTTGGCAGATATTTCTGTGAATAAATATGATTAAAGGAAACAGATTGCCCAGATTTTAACTAGAGTCGGTTGCATTGAATTTTGGTTTTGGGCTCTCATCACGCCTCTTATCTCTGTCTGAGAACAGGTGGGATCTATTTTCAACAAAAAGAAATACCCTCCCCCCCCCAAAAAGATTTTGAAAGTATTATTACTAATAATGAATTTTTGTTTTACTGGATAGAGCGTGGAGGGCTTTTTGTCTCGAGTCCCTTCTGCAGCAAAGTGCTTTCTCCAGTGTAATCCTAGAGAGATCCAGTGGGAATCAAATCTGTTGAAGTTGGTGGATCTATACAGAGCAGGAAAGGGATCTCAATCTGTCCATCCAGAAGGGACCTACACAATCCAAAGAATTGGACGCAGGAAGGAAGGTGTGACTTGGACACTCACAAGCATCGTTGTGTGTTTGGATAAGGCCACCTACAGCAGGTCAGCCAAAGTCCCTAACCCCTCCGTCCATCTGGCCAGCTTCAAATTGACAACAGCACCAATTGTGTTACAATAACAGTTACAAGACTGGCCGAGAGGAACGGGTTCAATCATTAACACAGCTATTAAAAGCTCAGATCTGCCTTTGTTTTGCCAAGTCTGCAAGGCAAGGCAACAAGGTTGAGGCCATTACTCCGAGCGATCCCCAAACCAGATGGAAGACCAACAATATTCAAGTGTTAGATTGCAGCATCAGCGGATTAACGTTTCTGAACAAACCTAGAAAGATTTGTCCACTAGCGATCACCGCAACTCCAAAATTGGGCAGAAATTCAGGTTTTGTCTGATGAAAAGGAAGAGGGGAGAAACTTCATAACAGACAAAGCCAAACCTTGATCTCCTTATTAGTGCGGAAACCAACACGCTGGATCTGTAAAACCAACAATTAATTCTCCAATTAAATATATGTGCATTTATAAAATAAACCACCTCACAAGCAGAGAACCAAAATTACATACGGTCTAATGACACCGAACATTTATTTTTAGTGATGGGATTTTAATATTTAGAAAATGTTAATTGCAGGGGGCTACTTAGCCCTCCCTAAACTGGCAAAAGACAAATAGAAACGAAGGCAGCAGCCAGACTGAACCACAGGAATGATCAAAATGCAGCTGGACATCCCATCTGCTCTACATAGGGAAGAAATTCACAAATATTGGGACACACAGAGCCATGAGGTTGTTACACAAGTACAGGACAGGAGAGGATTTCCCTTGTCCTTAAGAGACTGCAGCTTATAAAGGAAAAATTTAACCAACCATCAGGGAAAGGGAAGAGGCCATATAAGAAAGAGGCACAGTGCTGGGCTGGATGAAGAAAAATTTGCTGGGAATAAAACCCTCGTCTCTTAGCAATTTTAAGACAAGGAGAAGCAACCGCTTCAACACACAGTTCCTACTTTGCTGAGACCCAGCAACCAGTCAAGGGTGAGAGAATGAAAGTAGGTTTCAAACACAGTAAAGTTTCAGATTCTTGCTACAAGAAAACAATACAGTGATATTTGCGTCTTAATGAACATCCTATTCAGACCATTATTAATATATACCGAGAGCAGCCAGGACGTTAACCGAGACGAGGCAGTCGTCAAATCGGGCTTAAGCTTTGCTTTGGAAAATACAGTATCTGAAATAAAAGTATTTATATTTTGGATTTTAATAGGCAAAAGGAAACCAACCGACACATTTGATCTTCAACCAAACCTGGCTAACCGCAGAATGCCAAGACGCTCCACGCAGTAGGAAAACACTCCACATTCTGTAGCCGCCCCATTTTGTAAGTCTACCTTTAAAATCTCTTTAGAATATCTTATTTCATCACCGGTTTTACTTTGGCTCATATTTACCTGACGCCGAGCTTTCTGGATAACTTGACATTATTGTTCCCTCAACATAAAAAATGAATTATCCGCAGGAAGGCCAAATGTTTCAAATCGCAGAGACAGTCGAGATGCTGGGATTGCAACACCATATTTAGAGCACAGGTAATAAAAACTGCAGGAAAATGTCCAAACAAGAAGCCAGAAGCAAAGCTAGAAAAAGTGTGGTCTCTCTCTCTCTCAAAGCAGCCCCCTCCCCCCACTTCAGATCTGATGCATGATGTGTTTTAGGGAATAATAAACCCAGCAAGTTGCCGTTTTTTTGCTTTTTCTGGAATATTTGTTTCCCAGACTTTTTTTTTACTAGTCATCTGCCATCCAAATATGGACCAGCTGAAAACTTATAATTTCTTTTTTTTCTGAGATCATCAGGGTCAAAAGGAGGCTGCTGCTCCTGAGCTGGATTTAAATTAGAAGTGAGGAGGTCAACTAAAAAGTGAAAATAAAAATTTTTAAAAAAAAAACAGGAAGGAAAAATTTAAATTTAAATTCCCAGAGAAGTTAATCAAAAGCACCATCTCTCCTCCTTTGTACTGTGCAGGCTGACTGGAATAATCGTTGACTGCGATCCTACTTTAGATCGTTTCCCTGTCCGCTTTCTAGCCTATTTGCTTTTCAGGGTTGTTGTTGTTTTCTTCTCTTATTGTGATGAAGGAGGAGAGACTGCAAAGCCAAGCCACCACAAGAGAGACCCCCCCCACACACACACACTTCTCCAAAGAAGCCACAATGCCTCTGATGAGCCCAGGCAGCCTTCGCAAGGAAAGCAACCCCAGAGGATCCGGCCGCGCGCAGAGTTGCGCACTGCGAAAAAAAAAATCCGCTTGGTAGGGAGAGCCGCTCAAGGCCATCAGATCTAGAACACGATCCTGAAAACTCTGCAAAAAGGCTTTTTCCTCCACACACACACACACACCCCATCAACTTGCAATAAAGGCATCCCACTTCCCTGGTCCCCTGCGACGTGAATCTTCTCCTCCTGGCTTCGAAAGGAGGAAACGGAGGGGGACCCCAACTAACTTGCCCCGCCGACCCCTCCAGAGATGTCTAGAGATCCGGATTCCAGATCCTAAATTGCAATTTCGCCGCCAGCCTCGACCAAGCGCAAATCTGCACGAGGGAAAAAAAAAAACGGCTAAAAAGAACGTCTGGAAGAAACAAAAGAGATTTGCTGGAGGGAGAAAGGAGCCGTTTTAAAACCTGCACAAACTCAGCCGTTTCACTCCCCCTCCCCCACCCCGTTTGCAGCATTTGTAGAAAGAAAGAAAAAAAGAAAGAAAGAAAGAAAGAAAGAAAGAAAGAAAGAAAAGAAGAAGAAAAAGAATGGGCAACAGGTGATCGACTCTCCATTGAAAGAAATGTAGCTTGGACTCCGCCTTGATAAGAAGATATTTTCTTCCAAGGAGCCACTAAAACGACTCCCAAACTGTTTGGATCAAGCCTCCCCTCCCCTCTTTTTTTTTTTGGTCCCTCGAATTCCTAATCCGGCTGATCCCCCAAAGAAGCTCATTCTAAGCCCAAGATCGTTAGATTATTTTTTTTTCTAAATTTCTAAATTTATCCTAAAATAAACTAAGTTCCTGCCAGATTCTCTGCCTTTTTTCCTCCCCTCTAGGAAAATCCTTTTTAAAAAAATGACTTCCGATGAAGTTTCCTTCCTTCTCACCTCTCTCGCCCTTCAAAATCCATTTTCTGGGCTATTTTTCTAAAGGAAGCAGAGAGCGATATAATCGGTTGAAAAATGTAGAGTTATTAAAATATCCACACAACTTTGAGCGTCTAAAATATGACATTTATCAAGTTTGGAAAGAGGGTCCGCCCCTCCCCCGCCACACCTATCCATTAGCCCACATGGTATTTTTAAGCTCTATAAAACTGATTTAAAGAAGATAAAATGCTTAAAGGTCAAAAGCGGAACTGGAGGGGGAAAAGTCATTTATTACCATCTAAAATAAATACTTGTGGGCAGCACTGTGTTGTGATAAAAGCAGCCAAAATTGTTAAATAGGAAACAAGATTATTCTCCCACCAAATCGTTTCTAATGAGACACAAACAGGATGAGATTGGATCAAAAAGAGGAGGAAAGCTGGCAGATTAATATATATATATATATATATATAAACTGTTATATATTTAAAAAGGTACATTTTCATATTACTTCCTACCAAAAGTAGCTACAATGCATGCTTGACCCAGAATTGAATACAGATATTTACCAACTATTTTAAAATGTTCTTCCGGTGTTTAAAAACTGCAGGATAGCATTGCAAAATTTGTCTGGGTTCATCTGAAACAAATGGTTTTTTTTTATAAAAAAAATAGAAAACTGAATCAAGGTATAAATCTTATGAAAAGGAAAAGGGATACATACGGTAGATAAAGCTGAGAGGGAAAATTTAACATCGAAGATGAGCTGAAACAGAATCTATAGAAAACAAAAAGAAAAATCAAAAGAAATTATAAAGTAGCAAATGCAGGAATATCTATTTTGCTAGATAATCTTTGAACTAAATGTCTTTTAATTTCATTTATCCAGTCTTATAGGAAATTTTAAATGTTTTCTAAATCTCTGGATTCTTTCCAAAGGCTAGAATTATGTACAGTCCCACATTTTCTCTCTGAAAAAAGCAAAACAAAATTATCTTTCCCCCATGTTTTATTCTCCTCCGACAACAACCGAGACACTCAAAAGATCTTCAGCAGATTTAGAGGAAAAACTAGAAAGGGAAGACCAAAAGATTTATGTCTAAAGAGATTTATTTTTTTTTTTTTGTTTCGTAGCAAATGAAAGCTAGGATGCCTGAACACAAACAGAAACAGTTCATGACAAATAAACAAAAAATATATTTATCTATATATAAATATTAAGTTGGTTTGAGGTTGTAACTGCCTGCATGGCTCAAGAGCAGGATGTGGAAAAAGAAATAAAGATTAAGAACTGAATCAAAGCTTCAGAGGAAAATCGATTTTATCTAGATTAAACTGTTAAAAACCACAAAAATTGAAAGGTCATTTAAAATGCCTCGCACCTAAAAATGCACCAGTTTCCAAAATTTCACAAATTGTGCTGGGCTTTTGAGAAACGCCCATTATTCATTTAGCATCCTTATTCCTTTGCGGCTTCATTTTTTATTTTATTTTTTAAATAAACGTTTAAAAACACCACCACCCCAAATCCAGTTCAGTAAAGCTTTCCCTTGAAAAGCATTAACTGCAAGATTTTTTTCTGGGTTGATTCTGCAATAAATAAAGTGTGCATTTTATAAATCAAGGTTCCGACTTGCGTTTCGCTTCCTTGACATTTAATAAATAATTCTGGTGCATAGTATTTGTAACATTAATATAGCAGCTCATATATTCATCTATTGCCTTTCAAATCATCTTAAAGGAGTGTTTAATTTTCCCCCTCCCAAATAATTGTTTTAAACAGCATAGATAATTTTAAATCTCTATAAAACAAACAGCATTATTTTAATCCAATTTACTGTATATAGTGCATTCGGCTCTGTCAACATCATCGTTAAATTAATTCTTATATTATTTGCATGCTATTACATACAAACTTTTATTTAAGACTCGTGTTTGAAGTTCGTTTTTTTTTCTCTTTTCGTTTAAACACCAAGCAAATGAAGGCTGGAGAAAATCGGGGTTGGGGGCGCGGGAGGGGGGGGGAGGGAGAGGGGGGGCAAAGGCGACCGCTGTACAAGTGGACACTTTTAATAAGTTAATTGGCTCAGTTCCCCGTCTTAAAAAAAGGACAGACAGACACACAGATCAGGAGTTTGGAGGGGGGGGGAATGGGGACAGATAAAAAGGCAAAGAAAACTCAACCCAGCTTCCGAGGCCGAACGAGCCGAGTCCCCCGCCGGCAAAGAGGGCGCCCCGGGCCGCCCCGTCGAAAGAGAAGGAAGGAAGGAAGGAAGGAAGGAGCGAGAGCCGGACGGAGGCGGTCTCGCCAGGTGCAGGGCGCCCCGTCGGGGGAAGAGGCGCGAGGCGGGCTAAATCCCATACATGGCCGGCATGCAGGGGTCCCGGGGGAAGAAGAAGAAGAAAGGGGGGGGGGGTCTCCGTCGAAGCGTCATTCGCCCGGCTGGGCCGACGACAAGTGGCTCCTTTCCGTCCCTCCGTGCGGCGCGGTCTGTCTCTCTCCGTCCAGAGGGGCCCGGGCGAGGCGGCCATCTGTCGTGCCGTCGGAGGGTCCACACGTCCAGGCGGACGGACAGACAGACGGGGGGGGTGTCAGGTGGATCCCCTCCTCCTTCCAAGCGCTGCGCCTGCGTGTTTTTCCTCCGTCGGGCCGGGCAAGGTGAGCCCCGCTGGTCCGCCCCGTCGGGGCCCCGTCTCACAGGTAGAAGTCCGCGGGCTTGGCGGGGCCGGGGGGCGGCGGGGGCGGCTCCCGGACCCCGTTGGGGGGCGCGGGGGGGAAGGCGCGCCCGGCCAGCTTCTCGTACTTCTCCTTGTAGAGGTCTCGCTCCTTGGCCAGGCGCGTCACCTCGAGCTTCAGCTGCTCCACCTGGCCCTGCAGCTGGCACTTCTCGTTCTCCAGGATGTGCCGCTGCTGGACGCGCTTGTAGCGGCAGGACTGGGCGTAGCCGCGGTTCTTCAGCGTGCGCCGCTTCTGCTTCAGCCGGATCACCTCCTCCTTGCTGAAGCCGCGCAGCTGCCGGTTCAGCTCGCGCACCGACATGGAGACCAGCTGCTCGTCGGAGAAGCGCTCCTCCAGCCGCGCGTGCAGGTGGCCCGGGTGGTGGTGCCCGTGGTGGTGGCCGTGGTGATGGTGGTGGTGGTGGCCGCCGCCCCCGGCCCCGCCCGGCCCGTGGTGGTGGTGGTGATGGTGGTGGTGCCCCAGGGCCGGGTGCGGGTGGGGGCCGGTGGCGCCGGGGGGCAGCTCCTCGCCCGGGAAGG
Source organism: Arizona elegans (assembly GCA_022577455.1). Lineage (NCBI taxonomy): Eukaryota > Metazoa > Chordata > Lepidosauria > Squamata > Colubridae > Arizona > Arizona elegans. The sequence continues at coordinate 1,990,711 of JAKOOJ010000055.1, forward strand.
GCTGCCCTCGGAAGCCGTCGAAGCTGCCCCCGGGGGCGCCCCCGCCGCCTGGCCCGCCGTGGTGCCCGTGGTGGTGGTGGTGGTGGTGGGCGGCGGCGGGGTGGTGGGGGGCTCCGATCAGCGCCTCGACGGCATCCTCGGGGGTCAGGTTGAGCGCCTCGGGGTTGAGGTGGTGCTGATAGCTCGACATCCAGTAGAGATCCTCCAGCTGCGCCGCCGCCGCCGCCTTGCCCGGCCCGAGGGCGCCGCTGCCGTTGCCGTTAGTGCCTCCTCCTCCTCCTCCTCCTCCGGCGGCCGTCGGGGCTCCCAGGCCGGGCGCGGGCTGTCCGCCGGGGCTGGGCGCGCAGAAGCTGGGCGAGGAGGGCACGGAGGAGCAGGGGGTGCTGAGCGGCGTGGAGGAGAGCGAGCCGGGCGGCGGGAGCCGGTGGCAGAAACGCTCCGCCTCGGCCGGCTCCTTCTTCACCTCGAACTTCATCAGGTCGAAGTCGTTGACGTACTCGATGGCCAGCGGGCTGGTGGGCAGCTCGGCCCCGCTCAGGGCCAGCTCCGAGGCCATCTCAGGCCGCGCCCCGGGCCGCCAGAGCCGCCCCCGGCCCGACGACGGCGCCCCCGCCGCCGCCCCGTCCGCTCACGCCGCTGCGGGACCCCCGGGGGGGGGTTGGGGGCGGCTGGTCCGGCTGGGGCTCCCCCTCGGGAGCGGTGCGAGGCCCCCGCTGCGGGGAGGGGGCTTCCTCGACGGCCCCCCCTCCCCGGCCCGTTCCGCGCGAGGGTCCCGGCGCTGCGCCCTCCGCCGCCGCCGCCGCCGCCGCCTCCCCCCTCCGCGCGCAACTGAAGTGCTGAAGGGCGCAGTCTGGCTTTTATAGGGAGGCCAGGCAGGCCCCGCCCGACGAGGCGGGGGCTGAGGCCTCCCCGCCTATAAGGGGGACGGGGCTGGCGGGGCCGCCGGCTGAGCCTATCGCCGCCCCGCCGTCCAGCTGTCAATCTCTCGCGGGAACAGCTGGAAGCCGGGCCGAGGGGAGGGGCGAGGAGGGGAGGGGAGGAGGGAGGGAGGGAGGGGAGGAGGGAGGGAGGGAGGGGAGGAGGGAGGGAGGGAGGGAGGCTCCCCCCAGCGGCCGCGCCCGGCAAGGGCTGCCCGGCGAGGGCGGGGCTCCCCAGCGCACGTGCGGAGACCCCGGCAGGGACCCAACCGGGCGCCCGCGGCTTGACAGAGGAGGAGGAGGAGGAGGAGGGGGAAGAAGAGGAGGGGGCAGCGAGAGGGCCGGGCGGGGGAGGGAGGGGACCCCGCGAGTTGTGCGAGAAGAAGCTAGACAGGCACTTGGTCTGAAGTGGGGGAGGGTCTCCTGTTCAAGTGGGGGCTGGACTAGAAGACCTCGAAGGTCCCTTCCAGCTCTAATCCAATCTGGATTGATTTTTATTTTTATTTTTGCTTTAATTTATATGCCGCCCTTCTCCGGAGACTCAGGGCGGCTTACAATGCGTTAAGCAATAGCCTTCATTCTTTTGTATATTTTATACAAAGTCAGCTTATTGCCCCCACAATCTGGGTCCTCATTTTACCCCCCTTAGAAAGGATGGAAGGCTGAGTCAACCTTGAGCCTTGGCGAGATTCGAACCTGCAGTAATTGCAGACAGCTGGTCTTAATAACCAGCTTAATAACAGGGTGCCTTAGACCACTGTACTACCAAGGCTGATTGAATCTAATCTGGATTGATGGATGGATGGATTGCCGGGCTTGTCCTGGGAAGCGCCCCCAGCTGTGTCCACACGAGATCCCGAGCCTCGCAAAGCAGCCGGCGGGTGAAGCCCTTTCGGTCCCCCTTACTGGGGACGGAGCCCTTCCTGAGCAGATCAGCCGTGCAGGTCTGGGGGTTACACAACAGGCAGCCACACCCACCCAGACAGTGCACAGGCAGACAGACAGGCAGACCAAGGGGGGCTGCCAGGATCCTTGGCTTACTTGCAAGGAGCATTTTGCCCATCTGGACCACCCAATGGGAGCCGATTGGTAATCGGACGGGAGACCACCAGGAGATCCAGAGGCCCAGCCAGGAGAAGCATCCACCTAGAAAAGGTAAGTGATTTCCGTATATTCACAAAATCCCCACCCCCGCCCCCAAGTCCAGTTCACCTCCAGGGAGCCTTGTCCCTGCAGAAAGCAGCACCTAAGGTAGGTTTGAATGGATAGGACACCACTAGGAAAGCCAAGCTGAGGCCGCATTATTGAAAAATAGCCCAGAAAAGTTCTGACTTTTTCCTAAGGAATCCCATAAAGTCACAAGCTGCTTCGTGAGTTTGGCTCAAAGGATCTCTTCATTTTCTTCGCTTTCCCGGCATCCTCTCATTTGAAGGGTGGGGACGCAGATGGGGACCCTCCCTCCTCTTCGCCCTGAAAAGAAAGATGGCAGCCTGTAATTGGTCAATTATCTGGATTTTGCAAAGATGTCAGGTGGTTGATACCATGGTGGCCATTATCGATTTGGCATGATAAAGCTAATAAAAGCAATTTGAACTGCTTGAATTCACTCTAGCCAGCCTCTTCTGCTTTTTTCAAAAAAAAAAACCAAAACCCCGCAAAAAATAACATGACCTGTTCAACGTATAGAGAGAGAAAGTTAAGAGAGAGAGAGAGAGAGGGAGGGAGAGGGAGGGAGGGAGAGAAAGGAAAGAGAGAGGGGGTAACAAAGAGAGAAAAACAGAGAGAAATAGAAAGAAAGAGTAAGAGATAGAAATAGATGAAAAAAAAGAGTAAGACAAAAAGAGAGAGGCAAAACAAAAAAAGCAAGGGAGAAATGAGAGAAAGAAGAAAAGGGAAAGCAAGAGAGAAAGAGAAATAAAGAGAAAGAGAGAAAGAGCAAGAGAAATGAGGGAAAGCAGGAGAGAGAGGGAGAGAGAAAGAAAGAGAAGGAAGGAGGAAGGAAAGATGGGAGGGAGGGAGGGGGAAGGAAGGAAGGAAGGAAAGAAGAAATGATGGGAGGAAGGAAGGAAGGAAGGAAGAAAGGAAGGAAGGAAGGAAGGAAGGAAGGGGAAAATGTTCCACTTTTGACATCTGGAGCCTGAAGCAAAGTCACTTGCTTCTCAAAGAGACCAGCTGGAACTTCTCTGCATTTTCCCCCCATTTTGCAATACTTTTAGCAGCTTTAAAAAAGAAAAGAAAAGACAAGCAGAACTTCAAAGCCCTTTCCAGACTTGGGTTCCAAATTACCCAAAGCAGCGAAGTAACATAATCACCAGGGAGCCAGAAGCGTCTCAAGGGCCGGTCTTCCAAGAGGACCATCTGGGCTCCTCCAAAGAGAAGGGGAAAGTGACGGAGGCCCTCTTGGAGTGGGTGGGGAGGGGGAAGACCCCCGTGGGAAACGGCCTCTCTCCTACACACCCAGCCACCTTCTCAGAACTGCTGGGCTGGTTTGTGTAAAAGACACACACAGACCCAAACCCTAGTAAGGCCACCGTTGGGACACCAGCAGAGGTCTCCAAAGTGTGATGGAGGTGGCCCCAAAGGGACCTCAAAGCTTCAGTCGGGTTTTGGAAATGTTCTCCACCCTTGCAGGGCAACATCTGATCCAACTTTGTCTACCTGAGACTATTCTGTCTGTCTATCTGTCCATCTATCTCCATCCATCCATCCATCCATCCATCCATCCATCTATCCATCTATCTATCTATCTACCTATCTCTATCTATCTATCTATCTATCTATCTATCTATCTATCTACCTATCTCCATCTATCTATCTATCTATCTATCTATCTATCTATCTATCTACCTATCTCCATCTATCTATCTATCTATCTATCTATCTATCTATCTATCTACCTATCTCCATCCATCCATCTAGCTATCTCCATCCATCCATCCATCCATCCATCCATCCATCCATCCATCCATCCATATCTATCTACCTATCTCCATCCACCCATCTATCTATCTCCACCCATCCATCTATCTATCATCTATCTCCATCTATCTATCTATCCATCTATCTAGCTATCTATCTATCTAGCTATCTCCATCCATCCATCTAGCTATCTCCATCCATCCATCCATCCATCCATCCATCCATCCATCCATCCATCCATATCTATCTACCTATCTCCATCCACCCATCTATCTATCTCCACCCATCCATCTATCTATCATCTATCTCCATCTATCTATCTATCCATCTATCTAGCTATCTCCATCCATCCATCCATCCATCTATCATCTATATCCATCCATCCATCCATCTATATCTATCTATCTATCTATCTATCTATCTATCTATCTATCTATCTACTTATCTATCTCCAGATGATAGATAGGTATCTATCATCTATCTAGTCTTCAGCATTAAAGCCTGCTGGGTGACTTTGAGTCAGTCCCTGTGTCTCCTCCCAACCCTCCCTCCTCACAGGGTTGTTGTTGAGGGAAAAAAGGAGGAGGGAGGTGAGTTGGATATCTTCGCCATCTTGAGTTATTTGCAAAAATCATAAAGGCAGGATAGAAATAAATAAATACAAAACAAATGTAATAATAAAGATAAATTTAATAATAAAAATTTTAATTTGATAATAAAAAGACAGTTTTGCTCAATATAAATTTGATAATAAAAACATATTTAATAATAAGTATAAGTTCAGACTTTGCCTGAAAGGGGAGCAGAGCGCTTCTGGGGTGGGCACTTCTGAGGGGGAGGAAGCCCCCTTTGGCTGGTGGCTGCCACGGCTTCTGGTCTGCTGGCCATCTTAAGAGGTCTGGGGTCTCCTTGGACATCTGACTTCGGCATTCATCCCCAGGGTTTTTTTCCCTTCCTTCTTTCCAGCTGCTTCTTACCTGCATTTACCTGAGCTGTTCACCTCCGCTGGGAGGGCCGGAGGATGGCCACATCTGGAGAAGGCCTCACTGCCGCCACCGACCCCTTCCCTTCCCTGCCTTGCTGCTTTGACATCAAAGGCACATCTGCCACATGGAGCCCCCTCCCACCCACCTCGGAGGGGCTCTGCTGACTCAGCAAAGGAAGGAAAGGCTGGCCAGCTTCAGTTAGTGGCTTCAGATGGAAGAGGGAAGCCAGGGAGAGGAAGGGCCAGGGGGCTCCAAGGAGTGGGGGGCAGGCAGATAGGGAGGGGCAGTGGGGGCCGTTTCCCTCTCAGACACGCATTAAAGACAGAACAGCAACATTAAGAATAACGAAAATAGCTGCAACACAAATGAAGTAACTCCATCTGCGTGCGTGCTAGGGACTCTGGACGAATAACGGAGTTGGAAGGGACCTTGGAGGTCTTCTAGTCCAACCCCCTGCCCAAGCAGGAAACCTTATAACATTCTGGAGAAGTGGCTGTGCAGTCTCCGTGAAAACCTCCAGCGATGGAGCAGCCACAACTTCTGGAGGCAACTTCCGTTCCACCAATTAATTGTCCTCCCTGTCAGGAAATTTCTTCTTAATTCCAGGTTGCTTCTCACCTTGATCAGTTTCCATCCGTTGCTTCTTGTCCTGCCTTCTGGGGCTTTGGAGCAGCGGTCACCAACTGGTGGTCCGTGAAAAAAATTTGATGGTCTGCAGAACAATTATTTGCATTTTTTATATTGCATTAAATCAGGGTTCCTCAAACTATGGCCCTTGGGCCGGATACTTGCAATGAATGCTTGTGTTGCTGCAGAGAGTCTCCCCTTTCGGGGTCGGAGATGGGCAGAAATTCTGACTCAGGGTCTGCTTCGGCCTCCTGGTGCGGGGCTTTGGGCAAAGGGTGGAGGGAAGTGCCATTGGTGGTGAAGAGCTGGAGGGCCTCGTTCCAGTGGGACAGCATCATGGCCTGGAACTGGCTGACCATCTCAGCCCACTGAGCCTCCAGGCACTGGCATCTGGCCTTGCACTCCTGCAGGTCCTCCCTCTGCTTGGAAAGCCTATGCTCCTAGTCCTCAGTGAGGTGCTTCTGCTGAGCCTCCTTCTCGGCCAGATCCAATTTGAACTGAGCCAGCTGTTTCGCCAACTCTTTCTCGTGGTGGCTGCTTAGCTCCAACAACTGCTTCCTGCTGGGGCCCTAAGGAGCCTGAGTGGGGAGGGGAGGAAGGGAGGGGTGAGTAGAGGCTGGCGAGGCGCCCGTGACACCCTAATCCTAACCCTCAACATGAGTGACATTGAGTTGGCCCACCCAGTCACATGACCACCTAGCCATGCCCACCCAGCTGGTCATTAGGCAGATCATATTTGATTTATTTGATTTATTTTAATATTATTTATTTATTTATTTATTTATTTATTTATTTATTTATTTATTTATTTTTCATATTTGTATACCGCCCTACTCCCGAAGGACTCAGGGTGGTGAACAGCCAAAATAAAATACAAAGACATACAAAAGTTAAAAAACTATTAAAAACAGATTAAATAATTTAGGCTCAAAAAAAAAACCAAATTAAAACATCCAATTTATCTAAAAAACATTTAAAACCCAATTTAAAAGCCAATTTAAAAGGGAGAGTTAGGCCAGACCAGCCTGTTGGAATAAAAACGTTTTTAGGGCGCGGTGGAAGATGCGTAGGTCTTGAATCCTCCGTATCTCCGGGGGGAGCTCATTCCAGATGGTAGGTGCCCCCACAGAGAAGGCTCTTCCCCTGGGGGCCGCCAGTCAACATTGTTTGGCCGATGGCACCTGAGGAGCCCCTCTCTATGGGAGCGAACTGGTTGGTGAGAGGCTACTGGTGGCAAAAGGCGGTCTCGTAAGTACCCTGGTCCTGAGCCATGGAGCGCTCTAAAGGTGGTAACCAAAACTTTGAAACGCACCCGGAAGACCACTGGGAGCCAGTGCAGCTCGCGCAGGAGGGGGGGGTCACATGGGAGCGCCACATCGCTCCCGTCACCACCCGCGCGGCCGCATTCTGGACCAATTGGAGCCTCCGGGTGCTCCTCAAGGGGAGCCCCATGTAGAGAGCGTTGCAATAGTCCAGGCGTGAGGTGACGAGGGCATGAGTGACTGTGCGTAACGAGTCCCGATCCAGAAAGAGACGCAACTGGCGAATCAGGCGAACCTGATAAAAAGTGGTCCACTGGATTTAAAATTATGAATTTAGTGGTCCCTGAGGTCCGAAAGGTTGGGGACCCCTGCTTTGGAGAATAGGTTGACCCCCTCATCTTCGTATCAGCCCCTCAAATACTGGAAGGCTGCTATCATGTCATCCCTAGTCCTTTTCACTAGACTAGACATATCCAGTTCCTGCAACCGTTCTTCATATGTTTTGGAACACAACTTGTTAATCTTGCATAATTTGGGCACTTTCTCAGAAATGGGAGGAAAGAAGGATCTGCTGCCCAGCATCTCCTGGGCATCACCTGTGAATTATCCTGCGCCACCAAATCCTTGCTTGGGGCAGAGGGCACCCTTAATGCCACCCTTGGAGCTGTGGTTTGCAGGATTGAGGCTGGGAGGAGGGGTTGGGAAGAGAGCAGGGAGGGGATCCTAAGTCCCCACTGACCCTGATTTGAGTCCCACTTGTGTCTCATGTTCCTTAGGCAGCAACTCAGAACTGGAGGAGGAGGAGGAGGAGAGAGAAGGAGAAGGAGAAGGAGAAGAAGAAAAGAAGGAGAAAGAGAAGGAGAAGAAGAAGAAAAGGAGGAGGAGGAGGAGGAGGAGGAGGAGGAGGAGGAGGAGGAGGAGAAGAAGAAGAAGAAGAAGAAGAAGAAGAAGAAGAAGAAGAAGAAGAAGAAGAAGAAGAAGAAGAAGAAGAAGAAGAAGAAGAAGAAGAAGAAGAAGAAGAAGAAGAAGAAGAAGAAGAAGATTGAGGAGGAGGAGGAGAGAAGAAAGTATTGGTGTTAGCATCCAGATAAGGAATATGAAGCACAGTGACTGATGATCTCTGGATGCCCCAGCCAGACTCTTCCCCTCTTTTGCTCCTTCCCAAAGACCCCCTCCAGCCTCCATGGAGCAAGATTGAGCAGAGCGAGCTAAAACTGGCCACGTATTTCTGCCTGCCACGAGCGGGCCCTAAAAATCCAGACGGGAGATTTCCTCCTAACGCCCCAGTAAGGCAGATATACATGCACACGTATGTGCCCGAGCTGGGGATCCTCGGCCTGGAATCTCCTCTCCGGGTGCCAAAGCCGGGCCAGAAGATTAGCAGCTGCCTCGACAGGGACAGGAACACACGTCAGACACCCCCCCAGCCCCCCCTGCCCCCAGATCCATCTCGGCAGCTGCCTCCCTGTGTGGAAAGGGGACATTGAAGGATTAGTGAGCCCAGGCAAGGCCTCCACCGAATGGCCGGATGGACAGACGGACGGACGCTTCTCCGCCAGGCTGGGGAGCCAGCAGCCAGCCACGCCTGGGAATGGGTTTTTTGGGGGGGGGTATATTTAGACAGGAGAGCTTGATTGAGGCTGCCAATCAAGCCCCCCAACCCCCCAATAAGGAGTCCTCAGGCCCTCCTTCCCCTGCAGCTCCTGTGTGCAGCCACACAACCAGCGTGCAAACCAAAAAAGCCAGCTTTTTTGTCACGTCTTGCTTTAGGACGGATGGGAAAAGGAGACGGGGGTTGGACTGGAGGACCTTCAGGGTCCCTTCCATCAATATGTTATTTGGTGGTGTTCTTCTTTCTATCATCTCACGTATCCCTCCCTCCCATCAAGCGGGCAGGGGGTTGGCCTAGGTAGGAGATCTCCAAGGCCCCTTCTCCCGAGAGTCCTCGGAGACACCAGCCGAAATGAGATTTGCACTTTGCACTTATCTTTTTTAAAGAGATTTATTTATATACTTATTTATTCAATGAATTTGTAGAGACAACCAACTCACCCATAGGTGACTCTGAGCAGCTTACAACAGTTTTAAAAATCCACCTAGTGGTTAGCGCACCAGGTTAAAAAGCCCGAGACTGGGAGTTCTAGTCCCGCCTTAGGCATGAAAGCCAGCTGGGTGCCTTTGGGCCAATCACCAGGAGACTGGGAGTTCTAGTCCCGCCTTAGGCATGAAAGCTGGCTGGGTGCCTTTGGGCCAATCACCAGGAGACGGGGAGTTCTAGTCCTGCCTTAGGCATGAAAGCCAGCTGGGTGACTTTGGGCCAATCACCAGGAGACTGGGAGTTCTAGTCCCGCCTTAGGGATGAAAGCCAGCTGGGTGACTTTGGGCCAATCACCAGGAGACTGGGAGTTCTAGTCCCGCCTTAGGGATGAAAGCCAGCTGGGTGCCTTTGGGCCAATCACCAGGAGACGGGGAGTTCTAGTCCTGCCTTAGGCATGAAAGCCAGCTGGGTGACTTTGGGCCAATCACCAGGAGACTGGGAGTTCTAGTCCCGCCTTAGGGATGAAAGCCAGCTGGGTGACTTTGGGCCAATCACCAGGAGACTGGGAGTTCTAGTCCCGCCTTAGGGATGAAAGCCAGCTGGGTGCCTTTGGGCCAATCACCAGGAGACGGGGAGTTCTAGTCCTGCCTTAGGCATGAAAGCCAGCTGGGTGACTTTGGGCCAATCACCAGGAGACTGGGAGTTCTAGTCCCGCCTTAGGGATGAAAGCCAGCTGGGTGACTTTGGGCCAATCACCAGGAGACTGGGAGTTCTAGTCCCGCCTTAGGCATGAAAGCCAGCTGGGTGCCTTTGGGCCAATCACCAGGAGATGGGGAGTTCTAGTCCTGCCTTAGCCAGCTGGGTGCCTTTGGGCCAATCACCAGGAGACTGGGAGTTCTAGTCCTGCCTTAGGCATGAAAGCCAGCTGGGTGACTTTGGGCCAATCACCAGGAGACTGGGAGTTCTAGTCCCGCCTTAGGCATGAAAGCCAGCTGGGTGCCTTTGGGCCAATCGTTCTCATCCCAACCCACCTCACAGGGTTGTTGTGGGGAAATTAAGAGGAGGAAGGTGTGTTGGATACTTGAGTTATTTGTAAAAACAATAAAGGCAGGAGATAAATAAAATGAATCTATTAAAAGACCCCACCCCACCCCTGATGGCAGCATCACCACAATCGTCTCATCCACTCGGTGGGCCCCGTCTCCATCCGGGGGCCTTTTGGAAAAGCCACAGGCCAACCTGGTACCTCTGGAGGAAGGGTGTTCCATAGAGAAGGGGCCACCACTGGTAAGTCCCTTTTTCGTGGTTCCACCAAATTTACAACTCTTACTCAATGGGACCCATAACCTGTCCTGCCCGCCCATTTTGGTGCGATTCAGGGGTCTCCACGGAGGGCATCTTAGAAGCACCGTTGAGTTGCAGACTTGCGTCTCTCTCTGCATAGCAAAGTGTGACCGTACTGAAGGAAGAGGCCACGATGTGACTTTGTTAAGATTCACGGCGGTCCTGGCTGCTTCCTTGGTTTAAGATCATTTTCTGAACACGTTGCAATCGGTTGGATTCACACGACACGTTCAACCAAGTCAAATGTCTACAGACTGGAGTTTATGCAACGCACTAAAGCAACGAGCCTTTCCATCCAGGCCAATGTTCCACCTGGGTGTTGAATTGAGGTCTAGTAACCGATTTGCACGTCTCGAAGGTGATTTTTTTCCAACTGTTTTTTTCTTTGAAGAAGAAAAGGTTTTGCTCCTCACCCCAGAAGCTTCATCAGTTCTGATGAACTGATTTTCATAGCCTTCTTTAGTTATTTTCAATGACAAGCCATCGTGTGCAGAGGTGTGTACCACTAGTCCTTCACTTAGAACTGTTCATTTAGTGACCATTCAAAGTTACAACGGCCCTGAAAATAGTGACTTACGACCATTTTTCACACTTACGACCTTTTTTTTTTTTTAATTTGATTTATATGCCGCCCTTCTCCGCAGATTCAGGGCGGCTTACAATGCGTTAAGCAATAGCCTTCATACTTTTGTATATGTATACAAAGTCAGCTTATTGCCCCCACAAACTGGGTCCTCAATTTACCTACCTTAGAAAGGATGGAAGGCTGAGTCAACCTTGAGCCTGGGGAGATTCGAACCTGCAGTAATTGCAGGCGGCTGGTCTTAATAACAGGGTCCATTGCAGCATCCCTGGGGTCACGTGATCAAAATTCAGAAGCTTAGCAGCAACTGACTCGTATTTATGATGGTTGCAATGTCCAGGGATAACATGATTCCCTTTTGCGACCTTTTGAAAAGCAAAGTCAGATTCACTTAACAACGGTGTCACTAACTGAACCATTGCAGTGATTCACTTAACAACTTTGGCAAGAAAGGTTGTAAAATGAGGCAAAACTCACTTGACAACTGCCTCGCTCAGCAATGGAAATTTTGGGCTCAACTGTGTTCGTAACTCAAGGACTCCCTGTATTCATTTCTACTGGTTGTAACTGAGAACTATCTGTAGAACACCTGTGTCTTCTCATCTTCCAACAAAGCAAACCTCTCGGCCATCAAAAAATGCCATGCTCGCCTTAAGAGAAGGTGCAGCTTTTTCTAAGCCCACCAGGGCATCCCCTCCCCCTCTGGAAGTAAAAGTGCTTGGGGTCTCCAGGATTTGGGCCTGGGGGGAGTGTCTTGGACAGCTGCACCCATGGGTCACATCCAACCACCACCTATGTGAAGGCTGGACAAGAAGCTACAGATGGAAACAGATCAAGGAGAGAAGCAACATAGAACTACAAAGAAATTTCCTGACAGTGAGAACAATTAACCAGCGGAACAGCTTGCCACTAGAAGCTGTGGGTGAGCCATGCTTGAGCAGGTTGGTCGGACTAGATGACCTCCAAGGTCCCTTCCAATTCTGTTATTCTCTTATTCTGTTTTCATATACCAGAACGGTTGCAGGATCTGAGTATGTCTAGTCTAAAGGGAACAACTTAGCAGTCTTCCAATATTTGAGTAGGAGCCACAGAGAAGAGGGGGGTCCAGCTATTCTCCAAAGCACCCAAAGGCAGGAGAAGAAGCAACGGATGGAAAGTAATCAAGGAGAGAAGCAACCTAGAATTAAAGATAAATTTCCTGACAATGAGAATAATTAACCCATGGAACGACTTGCCACCAGAAAGTGAATGTTTTTAAGAAGAGCTTGGACAACCGTTTGTCTGGAATGGGATAGGCAGGGTCTCCGGCCTGAGCAGGGGGTTGGACTAGAAGACCTCCAAGGTCCCTTCCAACTCAGTTATTCTGAACACTGACCCCAAGACACCAGATCAGTTGTCATCCCCAGAAATGCCTCCGAAGGGCTCCATCGCCCGTTGACGGCTGGGGATGATTCTGGGGGAATCTGCCAAGAGCCTGAGCAGGTTTCTGGGGACACTCAACACCGTCACTGAAAGGGAAACCGCCCAAGGGCTCCAGGGAAAGGGGAGAGGCTGCACCTGGGAATGCCGGCCACGGCAGGCAGGCAGCAAAACCCAGGCCAAGCCAGATCGCCTTTCGAGCAGCCGCCCGAACAAATCAGTGTCCCTAAGGTGACTTTTCTGTGCTGGGAAGATTTGAGGCCGGAGCCTCCTTGGGCTGCCATCGAGAATCCCACGTGCCTCCCCAAATACAGGTAGTCCTCAACTTACAACCACAACAGAGCCCCAAATTTCTGTGGCTAAGCAAGACAATTGTTCAGTGAGTTTTGCCCCGTTTCACGACCTTCCTGGCCACAGTTGTTAAGAGAAGAGCTGCAGTTGTTAAATTAGAAATGTGGTAGTGAAGTGAACTTGGCTTTTTTTAATTATCATTATTTTTTTTTTGCTTTAATTTATATGCTGCCCTTCTCCGGAGACTTAGGGCGGCTTACAATGTGTTAAGCAATAGCCTTCGTACTTTTGTATATTTATTCAAAGTCAGCTTATTGCCCCCACAAACTGGGTCCTCATTTTACCTACCTTAGAAAGGATGGAAGGCTGAGTCAACCTTGAGCCTGGGGAGATTTGAACTTGCAGTAATTGCAAGCAGATGTTAATCACAGTGCTTTAGTCCACTGTACTACAGGCTTCCCTGTTGACTTTGCAAATTAATTGTTCTCACTGTCAAAAAAATTCTTAGTTCCAGGTTGCTTCTCTCCTTGGTTAATTTCCATCCGTTGCTTCTTGTCCTACCCTCAAGTGCTTTGGAGAATCGCTTGACTCCCTCTTCTTTGGGGCAGCCCCTCAAATATTGGAAAACTGCTGTCATGTCATCCCTGGTCCTCCTTTTCATTAAACTAGACACACTCAGTTCCTGCAACTGTTCTTCATATGTTTTAGCTTCCAGCCCCCTAATCCTCTTGGTTGCTCTTCTCTGCACTCTTTCTAGAGTCTCAACATCTTTTTTATAGTGCGATGACCAAAACTGGATGCAGGATTCCAAGTGTGGTCTTACTAAGGCTTTGTAAAGCAGTATTAACACTTCACGTGATCTCGAGTCTATCCCTCTGTTAATTCAACTCCGGATTGCATTGGTCTTTTTGGCAGCTGCAGCACACGGCTGGCTTCATATGTAAGCGATTGTCTGCTGGGACTCCAAGATCCCTCTCACAGTTACTACTGTTGAGCCAGGTGTCACCTATGCCACCCCTGTGCATTTGGTTTTTCTTGCCTAATTGTTAACAGCTTATTTTTCTCACCACCGAATTGCATTGAATTGATGGCAAAAAGTTGAATTGGGATGCAAGAAAGGAAACTGGGAGCAAAACGGTGACTTCAGCTGTTGAGGAAAAGGGAACTCCGGTGCAGCTGTCTACACTCAACCAAGGTCAGTCAAGAAACTGGGATACACCAATAAACATTGGCCAACTTGTGTTTAAAATTGGTTTCATTGTGCTGGGGATTTTGTAGATGCTGGTCAACTCCCGTTTGTGAGGATTCTGATTGTGCTGGGAATGCAATTAGAAATGGGGATTTTCCACCACCGAGCAGTCGATGGGTAAAAGAGGATCCCATCAGATTTAGAGCTGATCTCCTGACTGAAGAGCTGAAGCAGGGCCCCAGTGGATCCCACCCTCTTTCTAGCAAAGCTCTGGAAAAACTGCGAGCAAGTAAGAGAAGTTCTGGGTTCCACTCCCTTCTAGGATGGGTGATGTTACATAGTTGGGTAATAAAATGTCTGCAAGAAAACCACCAACCTCAGAGAGTACCAAGAAGAAGGGAGGGAGGGAGGGAGGGAGGAAGGAAGGAAGGAGGGGGTGGAGGAGGAAGGAGGGAGGGAGGAGGGAGGTAAGAAAGGGATAAGGGGAAGAGGAGAGGAAAGGAGGAGGGAGAGAGGGGAGAAAGAAGGTGAAGAGAGGAGGGAGGGAAGGGAGGAATAAGGAGAAGAAGAGAGAAAGGGAGAGGGGAGGGATAAGAAGAAGAGAGGAAGGAGGGAGGGAGGGAGGGAGGGAGGGAGGGAAGGAAGGAAGGAAGGAAGGAAGGAAGGAAGGAAGGAAGGAAGGAAGGAAAGAAAGTCAGTGATGATGCTACTAGTTGGGTAATGGAAGTTCTGCAAGGAAACCACCAAGCTCAGAGAGCATCCTAGATCCCGTGATTTCTGATCCGGTCTTGCTTCCCGCCTGACCCTCTCTGTACAAAAAAACCACTCTTGTTTCTCCCTGGAAGGATAATGAAATGGAATATTCTCTTCCCCTTCCTGAAGTCAGCAGTGACCATTCCCTCAGCCCTTCCCAAGGCCCCTAAATATCTTTTGAACCTGGAACCCCAACTTTGAGCACCCGGAGGGAACCCGTCGGGGCCTGAAAGGTTGGGCCTTCTCCTTTCCCTCCACAATAACACTCTACATGTTGCTTTATTTAAATGAATATTTAAAGCCCTATTTCAAAAGCGAAGGGTGCGAAGTCAGAGCCTTCTTCCCCAGGAAACCTGCCGGGGCTTCCAGGTCGGACGGAGGGGATCGGACGTGGAGAACCCATTTCTCCCCCCATCGAGACCCCCTCAAGAGGGGTCATGAAAAGGTATTTAAGGAAAGAGGAACTTGCACACAGGAGCAGCCCCAAACAGACGGTACGCTAATGAATACGGGAAAAGACTTCGAGGCAACGGCGAGTGCTTGCTTTCTCATTAGCCGAGAGCCTCTTTTATTGGGGGGCTCCTGAGGTGGCAGCAGACTGCGCCAAAATTGATAGCTGCAATTTTCCCAGGCTAAAGTGATTTGTTCACCTCGCTTACGACGCCGTCGAGACCAAAACGCCCAAATAATCCTCAGGCGCAGGAGGGAAAATTGACTCGCAATATTCACGATGCAACAACTTGCTGCTGCAGGAAGTGGTAGTAGAATTATCCAGGAATTAAGCTCAAACCTGATGGGAATTTATACAGCTTGATTTGTCCTGACCGGCAATGCAGGCCTTCTGCGGCTTGGTTGACGTTGGCCGCCGGCTCCTTTCATGCCTTGAGGACTGTGAAGACAGACACCCATGGAAGGTGGACCCTGTGTAAGGTGGGACGACGGCCAAATAAGGCCAGCGGATCAGCCACGGGGAAGTCCTACGTCACAAGCTCCTCTGGTGACCCCAAGAGTTTGGCCGATGGAGAGGACTTCCTTTGCATCAGATGATGATTGGGGACCCACAACAGAGACCCCGAGATAGACGTAGGGAAATGAGAGCCAGGGCGCTGACTGAGGCATGAGGGGGAAAGTCCCAAAGGAGCTTTTCCAAAAGGCAATAGGACTTTCTTGGCTTTTTCCTTTGAAAATCCACCCATGGAACAGAAACTGCCTTTGGAAGCTGTGGGAGCTTCATCCCTGGAAGCTTTCTTCTCAAGAAGGGACTGGGCTGCCATCTGTCAGAGATGGGGTAGGGTCTCCAGCTTGGGCAGGGGGCTGGACTAGATGACGGAGCACCCAAAGGCAGGACAAGAAACAATGGATGGAAAGTCATCAAGGAGAGAAGAAACCTGGAATTGAGGAGGAATTTCTTGACTGGGAGACAAATCAACCAGCGGAATGGCTTGCCTTGAGAAGTTGTGGATGCTCCATCACTGGAGGAAGTGAGTGGACAGCCATTTGTCCGAAATGGTGTAAGGGCTCCTGCCTGAGCAAGGGGTTGGACTAGATGACCTCCAAGGTCCCTTCCAGCTCGGTTATTCTGTTAATTGATCAATGCAGCGGCTTGGCTCCAGAAGGTGTGGGTGCACCATCACTGGAGGCTTTTAACAAGAGATCGGACAGCCATTTGTCTGAAATGGTACAGGATTTCCTGCTTAAGCAAGAGGTTGGACTAGAAGACCTCCAAGGTCCCTTCCAGTTCTGTTATTCTGCTTCTAGGAGAACACTGAAAACCCAGATGCCTTGGAGGCCATGCAGACAACCGCCATCACAATCCAGAAAGAAGGGATGATCAGATCTGCCTAGGAGGAGGATCTCTTCACTCTCCATCCACGCTCCCAAGTCATGAGATCACCTTTAATTTTGTCCAGTGATGAGTCTCGATAGGCTTTGATCAGGGATTTAGTTGCTCTGTTTTGGGATCTTTTCTCTTGCAGCCCTTTGCTAGGATCCCGACCCTTGGTCACGAAATCCGTGGTGGATCTTCGGAAGTGTCCAATCTCAATTTCTTTAGCCAAGGATGAATAGTTAGCCTAGGTCAGGAGTCTCGAACCTTGGCAACTTTAAGCCTGGAGGACTTCAATTCCCAGAATTCCCCAGCCAGCTGGCTGGGGAATTCTGGGATTTGAAGTCCTCCAGGCTTAAAAGTTGCCAAGGTTCGAGACTGCTGACCTAGGGGGTCTCCAAACATGGAGACTTGAAGACTTGGGGACTTCACGCTGGCCGAGGAATTCTCGAAGTTGAAGTCCACAAGTCTTCCAAGTAGCCACGTTTAGGGACAACCCCCCGCCCCCGGGGTAGACCATGGCTGGGTTTGCAATGAAGATGAGGAAGAGGCCACCCAACAGCCTTCAACTTCTTCTCTTCTCCTTCAGAAAGGATGCAGGAGTTGATCCCTTTCACAATCCCAACTGGGGGCCTCCCAGGGAATTTATTTATTTATGGAATTGAGATGCTGATATGCATCTCGTGGCAACACGGAGTGGCTTGGTGATCAATGCCCTGAGTTGGGGGGGGGGGTGTTTCCTTGATTGGGGTGCCGTTTATGACTTGGTGGTTGGTCTACTATTCATCTTGAGGTTAATCTTTGTTTCTCTGGGGGTTTTGGTTAAGGGACACAGACCACCAAGTCAGACAAGCAAGCAACCAGGAAACAACAGCCTAATCAAGGAAGCACCAAGAAAATCCCACTAACACTGGCAGAACAAGCCACGTCTATATAAACAAACCCCACTCCCTTTCAGCACTGATGATGTTACCTAGTTGGGTCTTGAAATGTTTGCAAAAAACAAGCAAGCTCAGAGAGCTCCAGGGACCCCACAGTCCTCCTTCTCTTCTTCTTGCCCTCCTTTTCTTCCTCCTCCTCCTCCTCCTTTCCACACACACCCCTCCCTTCTAGCACCGATAATGTTCCCTAGTTGGGCCATGAAACGTCTGCAAGAAAACCACTCAGCTCGGAGGGCACCAGGGACCCCAAAATGTCAATTGCGATGGCAAAATCCTGAATCGGATGCCGTAGCCTCAAGCTGCGTCACCAGTTGACCCCAGTTAAGAAGCAACTGGAAGTCAGTTCCTGGAGCAGAACGCTGGGTTAGATGAGGCCGCCATGCTCTTATCTGCAGAGGGCAATTCCCCCCCACCCCCCATTTAGCCAGGTTGCATTCCTGGAAAACCAAGGACAAGGTGCCAATCGCCCACCCGGATAATGCTGACGATACTCAGCTGGCAGGAATAGGCAACACCCTAGAAGATAGACTAAGGATCCAGATGGATCTTGACAGATGTGAACCCAGGGCCCTAACTAACAAAATGAAATTCAAGGTAGAGAAAAGTAAAGCCCTACACTTAGGTGAGAAAAACCCAAAGTACACATATAAACTGGGGAAAATCGGGCTTAATAGCAGTGACTGTGAGAGGGATCTGGAAGTCTTAGTGGCAACCAGCTAAATATGAGCCAGCCGTGTGCAGCAGCAGCCAAAAAAGCCAATGCAATCCTAAACTGCATCAACAGAGGGATGCAATCAAGAACAGGTGAGGTACTACTACCACTCTACAAAGCCTTAGTAAGACCACACCTAGAATGCTGCATCCAGTTTTGGTCACCACACTATAAAAAAGATGTGGAGACACTAGAAAGAGTGCAGGGAAGAGCAACCAAGAGGATTAGGGGACTGGAGGCGAAAACATGAACGGTTGCAGGAACTGAACCGTATGTCCAGTTTAATGAAAAGAAGGACTAGGGGACTATGGGAGACATGACAGCAGTCTTCCAGTATTTGAGAGGGAGTCAAGCTATTCTTCAAAGCACCTGAGGACAGGACAAGAAGCAATGGATGAAAACTAGTCTAATGAAGAGAAGGACCAGGGGAGACAGGATAGCCGTCTTCCAATATTTGAGGAGGGAGTCAAGCTAGGGTTAGGGTTGGACTAGATGACCTAATAAGGTCCCTTCCAACTCTGTTAATCTGAGTTGGTGGGGTGGCCACTCCGAATCCGCCCGGCTTCCCTTCTTGTTCCTTTTTGCACAAAGCATGTTTGGAAGAAGAAGAAGGAAGAAAGGAAAAAGGAGGAGGAGGAGAAGGAAAAGGAAAAGAAAAAGGAGAAGGAGAAGGAGAAGGAGAAGGAGGAGGAGGAGGAGGAGGAGGAGGAGGAGGAGAAGGAAAAGGAAAAGGAGAAGGAGAAGGAGAAGGAGAAGGAAAAGGAGAAGGAGAAGGAGAAGGAGAGAATCTTTGCCCTGCCAGCACTGCTCAGCTCTATCGGGAATGCCGACAGACAGGACCTTAAATCACGGAGATAAAGCAACGGAGAGGGAGACATAAAGGCAGCCCAATCAAAGGGGAGGGGGGGAGCTGCTAATCGCCCTCTCGCTGCAACCCTCCATCCCCTGGACGAGGGGGGAAGCCGGGCACGGAAGTGCCGAGCGTGGCAGATTGTGCCTCTCTTCCCAATCAATCTTTTATTAGCTCCGCTGCTCGGTGGGGATGAGCAGAGCTGAATCACCGGGGTGGGGGTGAGGAGTCGGCCTTTTGCTGCTGACGGCAGGGAAAGGATGGGGCAGCCCCAGCCATGTCAGTGGGGCAGGGGGCCTCGATCCAAAGAGAGGAGGATGGGGGCCCTCCGCCCACACAAAGGCATCCTTTGCCTCACAGAGCGAAGGCCACTCGGGATGTGACCTTCTGGGGTCATGAAAGGTCTGCAAGAGAACAACGAGGACCCCTACAGTCCTCCTCCTCCTCTTCCTCTCTGAAAACCAAACCTCCTCCTAGCACTGATGATGTTACTTAGCTGAGTAATAAAAGGTCCGGAAGAGAACCACCAAGCTCAGAGAGCACTTAGGATGCCACTTTTCTCCTCCTCCTCCTTCTTTCGCCTCGTTCTGCTTCTCCCTCTTCTAAGATTGATGATGTTACCTAGTTGGGCATCATCTTCAAGGAACATCTTCAGGAAAACAGGTGCTCTGAGAGAGCACCAAGGACCGCATTGTCCTCCTCGTCTTCCACACCACAAACCCTATTCTCCTCTAGCACTGATGACGCTGCCTAGTTGGTTAATGAAACGTCGGCAAGAAATCAAACAAGTTCAGAGAATACCAAGGTCTCTGCAGTCCTCCTCCTCCTCCTATCCTTGTCCTCCTTTTTTCTCTCCTCCTCCCCCCCTTCCTCTCCACACGCTCCCATCCCCTCTATCACTGATGATATTACATAGGTGGGTCATGAGATGTCTGCAAGAAAAAAGCCAAGATCAGAGAGCAACATAAGACCTCACTGTTGGGTCTTATTATGTTTGAAGAGAGGCAGCCATATACTTCTAAGCTAGCTTTGTGGATCCTTTTGTTTTTCTTCCCTTTTCTTTTTCAGTGTCTCTGAGAAGAATTTTCCCAAGTGAACCGAGCGCTTACAGAGGCAGACATTAAAACAGGGGTCTCCAACCTTGGCAACTTTTAAGACTTGTGGACTTCAACTCCACAAGTTGTGTGGAAGTCCACAAGTCTTCAAGTTGCCAAGGTTGGAGACCTCTGCACTAGAGTGCCTTCAACTATTTCCTAAATCCTAGCTATTTTATTTTTATTTTTATTTTTTTTTGGACCTGTAGAATTTCTTATCAATTTAGGGGCAGGATGTTCTTTAATCAGTCATCCTTGGAGACCAGAAATTACCGCCCCCCCCCCACCACCACCAGACAAATGAGGGCCAGCAGCTTAACATCTTATCCCAATGTATTATGGTGTGGCCCCTCTTTCCTCCTGCCCCCCCCCCCCTTTTTCAGGAAGTTTCAAGACAGGGAAAATGGGCTCAAAACTCTGACTTTTGACCTTGCTGCTCTCTTTCACCTATTGCCGTTTGCAGAGCCGATGCCCCTCGCTGCCAATTCTTGGGGAAGAAATTCAGCTGCACATTCGGTGGTGGTGGTGGGGACAACTCAAATCCTGAGAGATGTTCAGAGCACAAGAAAAAACAGGACAGGGCTGACCCCTGTGGTTGCAGGGCCCTGCTGGCTAATATCCCAATTTATCTGCTGCTAATCTTTGAAAAATGGAACCAGACAAAAAAACACTTCCACATTTTCCTGGAGTACAGAAGACGGTGGAAGGAAGCGCAGGGAAGGAGCAGAATTTTATTTCAATGAAAAAACTGCCGAAAATGCTTGGGGGGTAGCGGGTGGGGGGGGGGGGGAGAAGAGAACAATGCTGACCTTTGACCTAGCTCAGCTTGTTCCATCTCATGCTCCAGAACTCCAATCATCCCCTGCCAGAGTAACGCATCCCATCTCATCGGAGGATGCCAGGTGAGAACGATAAATTTCAGTTATCCACCTGAGATCAAAAGACAGGGCATGGCTTCCTGCTTAGCCCTGATTGGTGGGGAACGGTGAGCGCACCCTTCCTCTGCCCAATCAGATTTGTCCAATTCCTTTGCCTTGAGAGTATTGCTTGTAGAACCGGGGATTGCTCCCGAGTAGCAAGAATAGGTGAGTTGGAAGGGACCTTGGAGGTCTTCTAGTCCAACCCTAAATGCTATTTTAATGGGTGGTTTCTATTTTAGCTCTTTCGGCCAAATTATTTAATATTTTTAAATTGTCTTTTAACTTTCATATAGTTGTGGGTTTTATTTTTGGCTGTACACCGCCTTGAGTCCTTCGGGAGAAGGGCGGTATAAAAATTTAATAAAATAAATAAAATAAATAAACCCCCTGCTCGAGCAAAAGACCTTATACCATTTCAGACAAATGATGCTCCAATCTCTTTTGAAAAGCCCCCAGTGATGGAGCACTCACAAGTTCTGCTTGTGGCAAGCTTTATAGAACAAGGTTAATTGTTCTGTCAGGAAATTTCTCCTTTGTTCTAGGTTGATTCTCTCTTTGATAAGTTTCCATCTGAAACTTCTTGTCCTGCCCTCAAGGTGCTTTGGAGAGTAAGTGGACCCCCCCCACTTCTTTGTGGCAGCCCCTCAAATATTGGAAGACTGCTATCATGTCACCCCTACTCCTTCTCTTCATTAAACTAGACATACCCAATTCCACTCACCGTTTTAGGTTGCTTCTCTCCTTAATAAGTCTCCATCCGTTGCTTCTTGTCCTGCCTTCAGGTGCTTTGGAGAATAGGTTGGCCCCCTCCTCTTTAGGACAGCCTCTCAACTATTAGAAGCCTGATATCATATCATCCCTAGACTAGACGTCCAATTCCTGCAACCTTTCTTTGTATGTTTTAGCCTCCGGTCCCCTAATTTTTGTTGCTCTTCTCTGCACTGTTCTTTGCGCTCTTCTTTTATATCGCGGTGACCAAAATTGGATACAGGATTCCAAGTGCGGCCTTACCAAGGCCTTATAATTTTGCACCCAACTGGCTCATCCCTGGGAACAGGACGAGATTTGAGGCTGAAAGTTTCCGGCAGCAAGGTAAGGAGTAAAAATTCAGTGAACCGTGACAGGCTTCCCTTCACAGGGAGGACCTGAATAACAAGTAAGAAATTCACCATAAACATTTTGCTTGCATTTGTGTGTATTAAAAGCATTCCAGACAGATCTACTTTACAAATTGCTGGGAGTTCAAAAGCTGGGCACAAAATGTTAAAAGAAAGCTTGCAAAGAAGAGAGATTGTAAACCTTCCAGATTGTATTTTTCCCCCAGAGCAGAAAGAGACAGAGAGAAAAAAAAATCAGGTTTGTTTCTCTGCAAAATCTCGTTTCTTTCGGCCCAAAGGGTCGGCTTGGTGCCCCCGTTTGTCCAACACAAAGTCTCTGGGATGCTACACCCACAATGATCCCCCGTTTCCCCACCCCCAACTTGGGTTGTGCTACTGAAAACACCCAACCACCGGTGCAGAAAGGAAAGCAAAGGGCAGGAAGAGCTGACCGGCCAGGGCAGCCGAGGGGGAGGCACCCACAGGACAGGTGGGTTGGGGGTTGCTTGCCTGGGGAACGGGGGGGGGGGGGCTCAGAACTGAGTGAGGGTCTCTTGAAAGTCTCTCACCAGTCCTATCCAGCAGAAGGAACCGAAATGCGGCCTTGGCAGCTGGATTAGGAGAAAGATGGAAAGTGGAGCGTTCCTTTCTCGCAATAATTGTAAAAACCACAGAGTTGGTCTTTGGGATGCTGGAGACAGAGAGATCTTGGTGCCGGTGTCACTCCTTGCTGAAGAGGGGGTGAGGGTGGGGGGGAAAGAAAGGTCCTGGCTGGGATCCCCCTGCTTCAGCCTGGCATTGCTCTGAGGTAGTTGCCGGGGGGAGGACATCCGATCCCTGAGAAAGAGCGAGTGAGTGAGGTGGCCGGGCAGACTTCGGTGTTGGCAGGAGGCGGCTTCACAGCCTGGGCTTGATCTGCAGGGGCTTTCCTAGGAGGTGGGGAGAGAGAAAAGAGAGAAGGGAGTCAGCTCTCAGAGCGGAGGAAAGCAGGCAGAGAAAAACCTCCTGGCCAAAACCCCGCCATTCGAACCCGTGACTTCTCTCTCAGACCTTTTATTAACTCAGCTCTTTCCCTCCAGATGTGGCACAGCCCCTCCCGACCACAGCTGGAGAAATGGAAGGAAGGCCCTTCCCCCCCCCCCAGGTTAGGGCACTCCAGCCTCTCGTCTTTCTTTCTTTCTTTCTTTCTTTTTCTTTCTTTCTTTCTTCCTTTCTTCCTTCCTTTTTCTTTCTTTTATTCCTTTCTTTCTCTTTCCTTCCTTCCTTCCTCTCTCTTTTTTCTTCCATCTATCTATCCATCCATCCACCCACCCAACCCAATCCAATTGAACCTAACTCAACTCAACCCAACCCAACTCAACTCAACCCAACCCAACCCAATCCAATTGAACCTAACTCAACTCAACCCAACCCAACAAACCCAATCCAACAGAATGCAATCCAATCCAAACCAGTCCAACCTAATTGAACCCAACCCAATCCAGTTGAATCCAACCCAACCCAACCCAACCGAATCCAATCCAACTAACCCACACGTTCTCCAAGGAGATGCCTCATCAGTGCTAGAAGGAGAGCAGAGGCCAGACCAGACTGGGAGAGAAATGCTTTGAGTTGTTTTTGTACCCTCAGCAAAAGGATGGAAGTGGTCCCCCACAGCTCGCCCTGACCAGAGCAGCCACACCCCAAATATATTTGGGGTACTGGAGGGAGGCAGGGCAGGAACCTGAGGGAGATGGGCTGGTATGGACCTGGGAGCCAAACGCCTCTCCCTTCCCTGCAGATGCAAAGTTTCTGGCTCTCCTGAAGCCCCAGGCCCATGAGAAGAAGGCCTTCCTCTGGGAGACCCCTTTGCAGAGCTGGGAGACCCAATGCTGGGGACCTTGACCAGGGGCCAACCTTTGGGCTGAAGCTCAGAAACAACCAGAACTGATCAACTGACCACTCCCAGTAGCCACTCCGACTCCTATTTGGGCAACTTGCCCGATTTCCTGAGAGGATTGCAGCCTTGGGAGACCCTGACGACCTTGATTTACGACTACAATTCAGCCCCAAATTTCCATTGCTAAGGGTTGTTAAGTGAGGTTTGCCCTGTTTTGCCCCACAGCTGTTAAGCGAACCACTGCTATTATCAATATGGCAACCCGGTTGTTCAGTGAATCTGGCTTTTCCCCGTGGACTTCGCTTGCCAGGTCACAAAAGGGGACCCACATGAGTCCCAGGACAGTGCAACCGTCATAGATATGAACCGGTTGCCAAGGGTCTGGATTTTGACCACTTGTCCGTGGGGAAGCTGCAACGGTCATAAGTGTGAAAAACGGTCATCGGTCACTTTTTTCAGCGCCGTTGCAACTTCAAACGGTCGCTAAAGGGGCTGTCGTAAGTCGAGGACTACCTGTCTGCCAAGAAGAGGTCAGGAGGAAGAGAGAGCTTGCCCTGTGCTGGAAGAGAGTGTGAGGATGACAGCCGGAGGGTGATGAATAGCTGGATGGCCTCTGCTCCACCTGCCTTCTAAATCTTGCCTAAACAAACTTTGGGCAGAGTGGCACTGATTTACGACTTTTCAGCTAATTTATGTAAAATAAAGAGGGCTCGTTTAGCACCTTTCCACCCTTAACATAACAGCCATACATCAGAGGGAGGCCCAGCAGTCACCAGGGACGGGGCCATTACTCAACCAACAAGAGAGACAGTGGCCGGGAAATAGCCAGCACTGCCCGCTGTGCCACTCGTCTCCGGGCACGGAAGCCTGGAGTCTCAGGACCCAGAAAGGGCCACAAAGTGAGCAGCCCCAATTAGGTAACATCATCAGGTCTAGAAGTAAGAGGGGGGTTGAGGAATGGGGGAGGAGGAGAAGGAAGAAGACTGTGGGGATCCTTGGTGTTTTCTGAGCGGAGTTATTATTATTATTTTTTTGCAGACGTTTTAATACCAGACTAGGTAGCATCAGCAGTGCTGGAAGGGTGCGTGTGGGAAGGAAGAGGAGGAAGAGGAGGGGGACCACCGGAGTTCTTGGTGTTTTCTGAGCTTGGTTATTTTCTTGCAGATGTTTTATTACCAGACTAGGTAGTATCATCAGTGCAGGAAGGGAGTGGGTGGCTGTGCTCCCATTTTTTATATTAGTGGCTTGCCTGTATATCGGCAATTCTTGATTGGGGTGTTGTTTATTGCTTTCAGCTCCAACCTAGGCAATCAAGCCAACGGCAAATGGCAGCCCAATCAAGGAACACTCCCACCAAGATTGACAGGGCAAGCCACCTGTATATATGTGGTCTTCCGGGTGCGCTTCAAGGTGTTGGTTATCACCTTTAAGGCGCTCCATGGCATAGGGCCTAGCTATCTTCAAGACCGCCTGCTGCTACCGACGGCCTCCCATCAACCCGTGCGCTCCCACAGAGAGGGCCTCCTCGGGGTGCCATCAGCCAAACAGTGTAGGCTGGTGACCCCCAGGAGGAGGGCCTTCTCTGTGGGGGCACCTACCCTCTGGAATCAGCTGCCCCCTGAGATAAGGAGAATCCAAGACCTCGGTGCCTTCCGCCGTGCCCTTAAAACCCACTTTTTCCAGCAAGCCGGGCTGGCCTAACACTTTTTTAAAAGTTTTTAATTGTCTGTCATTGTTTCTTAATTATGGAGCCAAATATATATATATATATCTTTTTAATTGTATTCTAATGCCCTCGTCACCTCTCGTCTGGACTATTGTAACGCTCTCTACATGGGGCTCCCCTTGAGGAGCACCCGGAGGCTCCAACTGGCGCAGAGTGCGGCCGCGCGGGTGGTAATGGGAGCGACGTGGCGCTCCCATGTAACACCTCTCCTGCGTGAGCTGCACTGGCTCCCGGTGGTCTTCCGAGTGCGCTTCAAGGTTTTGGTTACCACCTTTAAAGCGCTCCATGGCTTAGGACCTGGTTATCTACGGGACCGCCTACTACCACCAATAGCCTCCCACCGGCCAGTACGCTCCCATAGAGAGGGGCTCCTATGGGTGCCGTCAGCCAAACAATGTTGACTGGCGGCCCCCAGGGGGAGGCCTTCTCTGTGGGGGCACCTACTATCTGGAACGAGCTCCCCCCGGAGATACGGAGGATCCCGGATCTGCGCACCTTCCGTCGCGCGCTTAAGACGTTCTTATTCCATCAAGCTGGCCTGGCCTAAATCTTCTCCTTTTTAAAATTTTTAAATTTTAAATTTAAATTTTAAACACGAATTTGAATTTGTCTAATTATGGGATATTTTCAAAATTTAGCCTAACTGTTTGATCTGTTTTAACCTATTTTAAATTTTGTATTTTCTGTGTTTTTATCTTTTGGCTGTTCACCGCCCTGAGTCCTTCGGGAGAAGGGCGGTATAGAAATCTAATAAAACCTAAACCTAAAACCTAATGTTTATAGTTTATGTTTTTACTTGGCTGTTCACCGCCCTGAGTCCTCAGGGAGAAGGGCGGTATATAAACAAACAAACAAACAAACAAACAAACAAACAAACAAACAAACGAAGGGAATTCTGGGAGTGGAAGTCCCCCCCATCTGAAAGCTGCCAAGCTTGGGAAACGGTGATCTAAGTGATGAAAAACAGACTAAGGTAGGCCACAGAGTTATGGTGCTGGGGGTATCACATTCTTCAACCTCAGTTTACTCCCATGCTAATTTCATAATTTCACAATAATTTTAAAATTATTTCATAACTTTGTTATTCCTTCTTGTCTTCCCATCTCTCAACCACCGCTGAGATTTCAATTTTTGTTTCTGGTTTATAGCTTGGTTTATAACCGTTCGAAAGTTTACAGACACCCCTGTCACTAACTGCCATCAGTGGTCATCTTTTTTCTTTAATGAAAATTCAATGGAAAGGTTCTTAAAATTGAATTTTTTAAGACAACAAGTACAACCAACAAGGAGGAGGGCTAATAGAGTTGAGACTACATTGTACCTCTACACAGAAAGAAAAGAAAAAAGAAAAGAAAACAGTGGAGAGGAGAGGAAAGAAAAAGAAAAGAAAAAAAGAGATGGAGTGAGGGAAGGAAGGAAAGAAGAAAAAGAAAGAAGAAAGAAAGAGAAGGAATGAAGGAAAAGAAAGAGCTAGAGAAAGAAAGACGGACAGACAGAAATGGAAGGAACAAAGGAAAAGAAAGAGAAAGAAAAAGAAAAAAGAAAAAGGGAGAGAAAGAAAAAGAAAAGGAAGGAAGGAAGGAAAAGAAAGAATGAGAGAGAGAGAGAGAGAAAGAGAAAGAAAGTAACTAACTAACTAACTAACTAACTTCCTGTGGTCCATTCCTCATAAATGCAATTATGCCCTTGCAAAGATTTAGCCCATCGGTGCAAGTCCACGCACAGAGTCCCATGACAGAAGTGACACATTCCACCCCCCCACCCCCCGCCCACCTCCTCTTTTTCAACAAATCCAAGAATGCTAGAAAATATCCCAATTGCAAGGATTAATGACCTGGGAATCAATACGGGATCTGGGAAAAAAAGAAAAGAAGAAAAGAAAAGGCTAATCTGAATGAGTAATCATTTTGAAACGCAACCCCATCTATTTCATGCCAGGCCAGCAAATGAGGGAAAATCCAGACGGCAGAAGAAGCTCCGTGCCGGCTGAGCGAGCAGCCTTCAAGCTCCCTTATCGTTTATCAAGGAGTTCTAACAGATTAAAGTTGCGTTTCAGGGCGGCCCAAAAGCTATCCAGCTCTCAACTGAGCACCTGGACTATGAAGTGCTTAAAATCACTTCACAAAAACGAGAGTACCCACTCGAAAGGGCCCTCGTGAGGACACACCTGCAATCCTGCATCCAATTCTGGTCACCACAAATGCAAAAAAGATGTGGAGACTCTGGAAAGAGTGCACAGAAGAGAAGTACAGATGATTAGGGGATTGGAGGCCGAAACATATGAAGAACGGTTGCAGGAACTGGGTATGTCTAGTTTGATGAAAAGGAGGACTACAGGTAGCAGTCTTCCAATATCTCAGGGGCTGCCCCAAAGAAGAGGGGATCAAGCTATTCTCCAAAGGAACTGAGGGCCAGACAAGAAGCAACGGATGGAAATTCATCAAGGAGAGAAGCAACCTGAGACTAAGGAGAAATTTCCTGACACTGAGGACAATCAATGAGTGGAACGACTCGCCTCCAGAAGTTGAGGATGCTCCAACACTGGAAGTTTTTAAGAAGAGATTGGACAGCCACTTGTCTGGAATGGGGTAGGGTCTCCTGATTGAGTGGAGGGTTGGACTAGAAGACCTCCAAGGCCCCTTCCAACTCTGTTATTGTTATAACTGAGAAGTTATAATACATAAAGGCAAAAATAATATAAAATACGTAATATAAAAAAGATGTTGGGACTCTAGAAAGAGTGCAGAGAAGAGCAACCAAGATGATTAGGGGACTGGAGGCTAAAACATACGATGAACAGTTGCAGGAACTGGGTATGTCTAGTTTGATGAAAAGAAGGACCAGGGGGTGACATGATAGCAGTCTTCCCATATCTCAGGGGCTGCCCCAAAGAAGAGGGAGTCAAGCTATTCTCCAAAGCACCTGAAGGCAGGACAAGAAGCAACGGGTGGAAACTAATCAACTAATCAGAAACTAATCAGAACTGATCAGAGAAGCAACCTGGAATTAAGGAGAAATTTCCTGACACTGGGAACAATCAAACCAGTGGAACAACTTGCCACCAGAAGTTCTTGTGGGTGCTCCATGACTGGAGGTTTTTAAGAAGAGAC
The DNA here is from genome assembly GCA_022577455.1 of Arizona elegans. Taxonomy (NCBI): domain Eukaryota; kingdom Metazoa; phylum Chordata; class Lepidosauria; order Squamata; family Colubridae; genus Arizona; species Arizona elegans. The sequence continues at coordinate 2,019,193 of JAKOOJ010000055.1, forward strand.
TGGCCAGCCACTTGTCTAGGATGGAATAAGTTTCTCTGCCTTGGGCAGGGGGTTGGACTTGATGATCTCTAAGGTAGCTTCCGGTCCTAGGATGTTCTGTTTATGGATGGATGGATGGATGGATATAGAGATAGAGGACTGATAGATGGATGGATGGATGGTTTAAGTGAGTGAGTGAATGAATGAACGAATGGAGTGGTCCGTCCCCCTTTTGCCACTTTTGACAGGCAAAGGAACCGAGCAAACAGAAATGTATTTTCCTTTCCAATACCCCCCCCCCCCTTTTTTTTTTCTCTTCCGTGTTCCTGCTAGATCGGTCCACACTGTGTGATCAATCTTGCTGGCACCTAAACACTTGCTCACTTCTTTCTCCGACCTTCTGTGTTATCGGGCGCGGCACCCATTTATCTTCCCGGAACCAGGTATATCATTTCTACTTAGTGACGGCTCTGGCTAAGAAGCCTCCCCACCCCCACGCCCATCCCAATTATGATGATGGAAGGGCTTTGGAGCCAGGACGGCCAGGAGAAAAAACTGGAGAAGGCTTTTGCTGAGCTGGTCGGGCTGCTTTGCAAGACGACGACCGACTGTCTTTCCATGAAAACCAACCAGCGTTTTTCCTGCACTTTGGAAGAAGGGGAGGGAGGGAGGGAGGGAGGGGAACTGATCATAAGAGTTGTTCTCCGTAGACTCCTAGGACCGGAAGGGACCTTGGAGGTCTTCTAGTCCAGCCCCCTTCCCAAGGGAGAAATCAACCTACAATTGTTCATTTAGTGACTAAAGTTACAATAGCGCCAACAAAAGTGACTTGTGACCGTTTTTCACACTTATGACCATTGAGCATCCCCACGGCCACCACATCAAAATTTGGATGCTTGGCCACTGACTCATATTTATGACCGTGGCAGTGTCCCGGAGTCATGGGATCCCCTTTTGCGACCTTCCGGCAAGCAAAGTCAACGAGGAGGCCAGATTCACTTAATGACGCTACAATGTTGGCCTGGGGGGGTGCCACAGACCTCCCAAGGGGGTCCTTAAGACGCAGAGAGGCCAGCTTCTTTCCACAAGGAAACAACCAAGATCAGAGAGCACCAAGGACCCCACAGCCTTCCTCTTCCTCCCCTTTCTCATCCTCCTCCTCCCTGCAAACCTCCCTCCCTTCTAGCACTGATGACGTCACCTAGTAGGGTCATGAAACGTCGGTCAAGCAAACCGCCCAGCTCAGAGAGCACCAAGGACCCCGAAGTTCAACCCTGAGGAGCCACAACGGTTCTCTTCTCTTTCTCTGTCTTTTCTCTAAGGAGACTCTGGCCCAGGGGCGATAGAGGGAAAGGGGGCTGTTGGGGGGTGGGCAGGGACACGGATTCCCCCCCCCCCAAGGAACTGCATGGAGGGAGGGAGGCTGGATGGGAGCAATTCCATCAGAGGTTTGTTAACTCAGTTAGGTCTCACCAGTGCCAAGAACTGGGCAGTTAAGTGCCTGCCTCTCCTTCCTCCTCCTCCTCCACTTCGCAAATCCTGATGATGTTACCTAGTTGGGTTATGAAATGCCTGCAAGGAAACCACCAAGCCTTGGTGGTGCAGCAGACTAAAGTGCTGTTAAGTAGCACCAGCTGCCTGCAATTACTGTGAGTACAAATCTCACCAGGCTCAAGGTTGACTCAGCCTTCCATCCTTTCGAGGTAGGTAAAATGAGGACCTGGATTGTGGGGGCAATAAGCTGACTGTATAAAAAAGAGCACCGCTTGGGTGGGGGGGGGGGGGGCAAAGCCCTACTAAACAGGTATATACAAAAGGATGAAGGCTATTGCTTAACGCATTGTAAGCCGCCCTGAGTCTCCGGAGAAGGGCGGCATATAAATCGAACCAATAAATCAATAAGCTCAGAGAGCACGAAGGACCCCACAGCTACAAAAGCCTTCTTCTCCTTGGATGCTTCCTTTCCTTCCCATCTCCACCACTGCTCTTCCCTCCCAAAAAAGCCCCTTCCCAAAACCAAAGAACAGCTGCCCAACCTCCATGAATTCCTCCCTGGTGCCCCTCCCTCTTGGAGCCCTGCAGGAGCTGCTGGCCAGGCACAAGCTCGGCCAAGTCCCAAAGGGGCTTGTTTCCCCCCACCCCAAGAGGCAACTGGACTTTTTGCTTTTTCTTTGAAGATGTTTCGCTTCTCACCCAAGAAGCTTCTTCGCCTCTGGCTGGATGGTGGAGGATGGTCATTGACCAGCTGTCTACAGGGAGTATCAATCCTTCCGTTCCCCACCATCCAGTCAGAGCTGAAGAAGCTTCTTGGAGGAGAAGCGAAACGCCTTCAAAGAAAAACCAGGAAGTCCAGTTGCCTCCTGAAAAAGCACCTTAGGGATAACCATGACCTGGATGACGGAGTATCTCTGTAGACATAAAGCTCGGCCAACTTTCCTTCCGGCTCCTTCTGGCCCTGAGGACCTGACACAGGTGAGTTGCAGATCTATCCAAGATTGCTCCCAGCAGCATCCGATCAGGAAAGCAGCAGTCCGGGGTGTGGGTGTGTGTGTGTGTCCCGGGACCCCTACAGAGGAGCCCCAGGTGGGGCAGGTGAGCCCAAGGGGACAGAGACCTGGCAGCCAAGTTCTCCCCGCTGAAACCAAAGCGGTAAATAATAATTTTTTTAAAAAAAAATCCAGAAGCCACCGCGCTGCGCCTCCCTGAATTTTCCGAAGCGAAAGCGTTTTGCGTCGAGCGTGCTCAGCGGAGCCGTTAAAACAAAAAAAAAAAAAAAGATGCTGGAGCCAGCATCTCCCATTAACGTTACGACCGTGAAATATGACAATAAAATGATAGCCGTATGGCCGCCAATGTGCAAACCCCCGCTTGAGTTGCCAGGGGTTTCATCCTCGCTCCGACCGTGCAGAGAGCTGTAAAATGTTTACAGAGAGGGTCGTTGCACCCCCCCACTAAAATCCTCTTTTCTCTCTTAAACAAGGCTGAGCGGAGTCATTTACCAAACACCCCCCCTCCCCCTCGAACGTTCGCTGGAGGGGGGGTGCGAGGGAGGGGAGGCGAACATCTGCTCGCTTCTTGAACAAATTAACTAAAATGGGTGCTTTCTAATTAAATTAACACTCGATTGGAAGGGCTGGTCGGTGCATTCGATGACAATTGGGGGGGGGACGGAGCAGTGGGGGGGGGATCCGTGAGCTGTGGCTGGCACAAAAGCCGTTTTAATTGCAAGGTGAAAGGCAGAAAGGTGTGTTACCTGTGGAGGAGCAATGAGAGGTTTGCTGGCCCGTCAGAAGACCAGGAGTTATAGAATTGGATCTCTCTCCCCCTCACCCCACCCCAAAAGGGGTCTGGGAGGGAGGGAGCCATACGGGAAAGGAGGGCTAGATGGGGCTTTCTACCTGCGTGGGATGGAAGCTCCCACCAGAGATGGATTTGAAGTTGGTTGGACAGCCAACTTCAATGTATACTCCTTAATTGATGGGCAGAGATATTAAGTCAGTGTTTCTCAACCTTGGAAGCTTGAAGATGGGTGGACTTCAACTCCCAAAATCCCCCAGCCAGCGCTGCTGGCTGGGGGATTCTGGGAGTTGAAGTCCACCCATCTTCAAGCTTCCAAGGTTGAGAAACACTGTATTAAGTGGGCAGACATTTCACGACCCCGCTAGGTGACATCATCAGGGCTAGAGGGGAGCGGGGTTTGCTCTCTATTTATACACAGTCCCTCCTAGCACTGATGATGGGTAATGAAACTTCTGCATCAAAATTACCAAGCTCAGAGGGCATCAAGGACGTCCTTCTCCTCCCATATTTCACTCATTCCCTAGCACCGATGATGTTACTTAGTAGGGTAATGAAACGTCTGCAAGAAACAAACCAAGCTCAGGGATCATCCAAGATCCCACATTCCTTCTCCTCCTTCCTCCTCCTCCACAAACACTGATGATGTTCCCTAGTTGGGTCATGAAACGTCTGCAAGAAAACAACCAAGCTCAGAAGGCACCAAGGACCCCACAGTCATCTTCCTCCCTCCTCCTCCTCTCTGCAAACCCCACTCTCTTCTAGCACTGATGACGTTATCTAGTTGGGTCATGAAACGTCTGCCAAGAAACCCACCAAGCTCAGAGCCCACCAAGGATCTCACGACTACAAAAGTTTTCTTCTAAAAAGCAAACTTCAGTGAGAAGCCAGAAAAAATAACATAAAAAGGAAGAAACAGAGGGAACACAAGCTGTCTTTACACAGAAAAGGCCCCCTTACTTGATGCCCGGTGCAGAACTTACCTGCAGCCACTGGCAATAAACCAGGTTTCTTTCTTTCTCTTCTTCTAGATTTAGAGACCATCGTTAATTATCCCAAAAGGGGGAAAAGGAGGAATTACTCTACATTTCCTTAGCCTAAATAGGGTGCAGGAGCCCCAGGTGAAATCATGGAACAGGGACTGGCTTGAAGAGGTCCAACTGAGAGAGATGAGCAAGGACAGAAAGGAGGAGCATCTGACTTATTCCCTTAATTTCTTAGCTTTCCTTCTTGACAAAATATGACTCAACTCTCAGTCATTCTCCTAGTCCAGGGATGGGCAACTGTGGCCCTTTTACAACCTGTGGACCAACACCCAGAATTCCAGATAGCCAAGCTGGAATTCTGGGAGTTGAAGTTCACAGGTCATAAAGGGGCCATATTTGCCCACCCCTGTAGACCTAGTCCAATTTGTAATCTTCTACACCAACTTTGGCCACTTTAAGACCTGTGGACTTCAACTCCCAGAATTCCTCAATCAGGTCAATTCTGGGTGTTGAAGTTCACAGTCTTAAAGTTGCTGGATGCCCCTGTTCTACACAATGGAATCAGAAATTGTGAATGCTCCAACACTGGAAGTTTTTAAGAAGACATTGCATAACCGTTTGTCTGGAATGGTAGAGGGTTTCCTGCCTGAGCAGGGGGTTGGACTAGAAGACCTCCAAGGTCCCCTCCAGCTCTATTCTGAATTTAAAGATGCCTGAACCCCCCAATTGCTGCTTTGTCTCCTTTACGGGAGTTCGTCCCCGATGGGGCAGGGGACTCCCCCTATGGCATACCTGCTTCTTCCCCATTTCTCTCTGACTTGGGGCCCTCCTCCAGAGGGGAGGTGGGGGGTGACTGGAGAGAGATGAAGGAAGGCTGCTTGGTCAGTCGGCTGTTTTGAGAGAGGATTCTGGGGTACCAGAAGGCTCCTCCTGTTGCTCCTTCCTCCTCTTCCTCCTCCTTTCGCCTGCAACAGAACAAAGAAAGAGCAACTGAAAGAAACTGAAAGAGCAAGAGCCTTGGTGGCTTGGTGCTGTTAAAGTGCTGCCAGCTGCCTGCAATTAGTGAGAGTTCAAATCTCACCAGGCTCAAGGTTGACTCAGCCTTCTCTCCTTCCGAGGTAGGTAAAATGAGGACCCGGATTGTGGGGGCAATAAGCTGACTTTGTATAAAAAAAGAACACCGCTTGGAGGGGGCCCGAAAGCCCTACTAAGCAAGTATATATAAAAGTATGAAGGCTGATGCTTAAAAAAGCATTGTAAGCCGCCCTGAGTCTCCGGAGAAGGGCGGCATATAAATCGAACCAATAAATAAATAAATAAACTAAGGCAGTGATGGCTAACCTTTTTGCCGCCACGTGTCAAAAGCAGGGGGAGCACAGGGGGGACACGTGTGTGTGTGCCCACACCCATCATACAATGCTCCCCCATGCTCCCTCATGCATGCGTGCATGATCCCCCATGCTTCCCCCCCCCCACACACACGCGCCCATTTTGGGCCTGGCAAGCCTCCCTGAAGCCTCCCGAGACCAAAAACAGGCCGCAGGGGGGCATGCCACACCCCAACCTGTGGCCGGTTTTGGCATAGGGGATGCACTGCTCCCCCACGCTCCCCCCACCCCCTGCACATGCGCGCAAGAGCCCCTCCCACCCCTGTGCATGCACATGAGACCCCACACACACGCGCATGTGTCTCCTGCATGTGCCCCGCCCCCACACCAGAGACCCGAAAATCAGCTCGCTGGCAGGAGGCATGGGCACATGCATGGTGGAGCTGAGCTGGGCAACTGCTCGCGTGCCCACAGAGAGGGCTCTGCGTGCCATCTGTGGCACACGTGCCATAGGTTTGCCATCACAGAACTAAGGTGTTTAAAGAGAGACTGGGCAGTAATGGCGAACCTTTGAGACACCGAGTGCCCAAACGGAGCATGTGTGCATGGCCAAAGTGAAAGGTGCACATGGACATGCCCGAACGTGTGCGAGTGTGCCCATGCGTGGACATGCGCAGCAGAGACCCAAAGACCAGCTGGTCGGCGGTAGATGGGGCATCCCAACACCGGCAGCATGGCAAGAGGCAAGATCTTTGTCTTTCGGGAGCTTCTGTTTCGTCGTTTGCAGGGAAACGGAAGCTCAGGAAAGAAACGCCATGGGGATCTGACCCGGGGCCAGCAGAGAGGGTGCTGCGTGCCACTTCTGGCACGTGTGCCATAGGTTTGCCATCGCGGGTATAGGGTCTCCTGCTTGAGCAGGGGGTTGGACTAGAAGACCTCTAAGTTCCCTTCCAACTCTTGTTCTTCTGGACTCTTAGCTCAGAGGCTGTGAGTTAGTTCTGGCTTGAGCTGACCGCTACGCTCTCCCTCCCCTCCGGCCTCAGCCCTTCCCTTTCGGCCACCTGGCCTCCAGGAGGAGAGGGAGGGGGGGCGCCGCTTAATGTGACGCGCTTCATCATGTTTGATGTCTGCCTTGGCAGCGGCCGCTACTCAAGGCGGAGGAGGGAAGGAGCTATTTGAGAGCCCTTCTCACCTAACCCTCCCTGAAAACAGGACTGCAACGCGCGGGCCCTGGGCCAGCTCCTCGTCTTCCCTTGCCCTGATGGATTCCTGCCTGCGTCCCCAGCCCCCCCCACCAGTCCCCCCAAAGCACATTCTGACCTAAAAACAGCGGGTGAGGGGCCGTCCCAAGTTTACGTAGTCGCCCTGAATTAACTTGGCCGGGGTATTTGTGTGGCTCCGCCGGGCACTGCCATACAAGGAGGATTGGGGGTCTGCGGAGCTTCTCCGGGGACGGATATAAAGGAAGAGGCAGAGAGAGGGGTGGGGGGTGGGAGGGTGGGGGGTCAAGCTCCTTTCCAGGTTATCCCCAATCCATGGGGAGGTTTTGGGGCTGAGCACCTAAGCCAGGATTTTGCAACCTCTGCCACTTTAAGATGGGTGGACTTCAACTCCCAGAATTCCCCAGCCAGCTAAGCTGGCTGGGGAATTCTGGGAATTGAAGTCCACTCATCTTAAAGTGACGGAGACTGAACTACAGGCGCGGGTAGGCCTAGACTTACAACAGTTCATTTAGTGACCGTTCAAAGTTATAACGGCACTGAAAAAAAGGACCTTTTTTTCACACTTACGACCGTTGTGGCGTCCCTACGGTCACGGGGATCGAAATTCAGAGGCTTGGGAACTGACTCATATTTATGACGTCACCCATTCCCCTTTTGCGACCTTCTGACCACGCAAAGTCAACGGGGAAGCCAGATTCCCTTAACAACCGTGTCACCAGCTTAACAACTGCAGTGATTCACTTAGCAACGGTGGCAAGGAATGGAGCAAAACTCGCTCAACGAATGTTTCACTTAACAACGGAAGCGTTGGGCTCAATGGTAGTCGAACGTCGAGGACTAAGGGTAACCCTCGAGTTATGAACAGAACTGAGGCCAGGTTTTTGGTGGCTAAGCGAGCCAAACTCTTCGTTTTTCCCCGTTTTATGACCTTTCCTGCCATCGTTATTAAGGGAAACACTGCCCTTGTTAAGAGCAGTTGACTAGTGGGGAATTAGTACGGGACAGAGTAGAAATGAAGCTGGGTGGGATGTTAAACATGCACTGTAATGATTCTGTAAGGGTCTCCTGCTTGAGGTGGGGGTTGGACTAGAAGACCTCCAAGGTCCCTTCCAACTCTTGTCGTTCTCTTTTCACCCTTTGACGCTGCCTGGAGGCTGACAACTTCAAGCCTGATGGGTTATCGTTATCAAAGGCCCCGAGATGCAGCTACTAACCCCAACCTTTGGGGCTCTGTGGGTCAAACCTTCAGAAGAATTGTGTGGGGCTGCAGGCTTGTTCCTGGCTGATCTCTGGCTGCTCTGCAGAGCCCCAGGCCCTTAATGGAGCCTGAGTGGCGTAGGAGGCTAATGCCTCCTAAGGCAGCATTTAACATCCAGCTGCCTGCAATTTCTGCTGGTTCGAATCTCGCCAAGGCTCAAGGTTGACTCAGCCTTCCATCCTTTCTAAGGTGGGTAAATTGAGGACCCAGTTTGTGGGGGCAATAAACTGACTTTGTATAAATATACAAAAGGATGAAGGCTATTGCTTAACGCACTGTAAGGCGCCCTGAGTCTCCGGAGAAGGGCGGCATATAAATCAAATTAAAAAAAAAAAATGTGCTCACTTGGCCCAGCCCCAAAAGCTGAGCAATGGGAGGAAGAGGGATGTGACGGAGGAGGAGAGGGTCACAGTCCCCGTGCCGTCGCTGGCAAGAGGCACCCTCTCTTCTCTTCTTAGGCTGGGAAGATTTATAGATCCACCAGATCACCTTCCACACAAACGGTTGATTTAAGGCTTCGGGACTGCCCTGAGTTGCAACAACAGATCAGCTGGGTCCTTTTCCACATGCGGCTGCTAGAAGGACTGCAACCCAGGGAATCCTCGACTTACGACCACAACTGAACCCAACATTTCCGCTGCTAAACGAGACAGCTGCTAAGTGAGTTTTGCCCCATCGGAAGACCTTTTTTGCCACCGGTGTTAAGTGAATCAGTACCACGGTTATTAAGTAGCTTCCCCGTGGGTCAGAAGGTTGCCAAAGGGGATCATTTGGCAATGGGACTCTGCGACTGTCATAAGTATGAGTCGGTCCCAAGCGTTTGGATTTTGTTCATGTGACCATGGGGGATGCTGCAATGGCCGTAAGTGTGAGAAAGTCATTTTTTTCCAGTGCCGTCGTAACTTCGGTCAGTAAATGAACCTGTTGTAAATGAACCTGTTGTACATGAACCTGTTGTACGATCAGAAAGGGGATTAAGTGGGGAATGAAGTGAGAGCACTACAGGCCAATATGGCCCAGAATTCATCGATGATTTGATTTGGGAATCTGCGTCGTTTGTGTGAACAGCGGAGTCCAGCTCTCTTGCTACTGGGGAGGCACCAGGAGGTCACCAATGTTCTTGGATGATCAGAAGAAGACCGTCTATCCTTCATTGGCCAGTATCCGTTGCCCAGAATGGCTGGCAGATGAGAGTTATGGATGCAGGGCACCCACTTCTAAGTCTACCTCATTCCACAACTCTCACCATGTCCTTCCAACACGGATTCCTCTGCTGGCTACCAAGACCGGCTTCTCAAGAGCAAAACACGCCATCCCAACGGTGTTTTTTCAGGAGGCATCTGGACTTTCTGGTTTTTTCTTGGAAGATGTTTCGCTTCTCATCTGAGAAGCTTCTTCAGCTCTGACTGGATGGTGGGGACTGGAAGGATTGATACTCCTTGCAGACAGCTGGTCATTTGCATCCTTTTAGAGGGTCCTTGAAGCACTTGGAGGTTTATCTCTGTCCTCGGGGTCACCTGAGTGGTGCAAATGGCTGTGGAGCCTTCTTGGAACTGCTGAAAGGACTATATTGTAGATTGGAGATAATGTCGTATCCCTCCTCCTCTATTGAGGGAGGTCTGTTGAAGTTGGACATAAATGTCCTCTTGGACCCTTCTTTCAAACCAGGTGACCCTGAGGACACAGATAAACTTCAGGTGGCCTCAACGACCCTCTGAAAGGATGCAAAGGACCAGCTGTCTGCAAGGAGTATCAATCCTTCCATTCCCCACCATCCAGTCAGAGCTGAAGAAGCTTCTTGGATGAGAAGTGAAACATCTTCAAAAGAAAAAACAAGAAAGTCCAGTTGCCTCCTGAAACAGCACCTTTGGGACAACCAGGACCCAGATGATCGAAAATCTCCGTAGACCATAATGTGCCACGTTTTGAAGAGGTTCCCTGGCCAAGAACCAACAGGAATTCAGCACAAACTCTCCTTTCAGCTTTTGACATAGTTCGGTGGAATAGGACAACTTGCCACGGCCAATCCTGGTCGACTCACCCTGGCCAACTCTCTGTGGGACAACTTGCCGTAGAACAATTTCAATGTGGGGTAACCTAAGAGAGGGACTGGCAGAACTGAAGTTCGCCCCAATCTTGAGGACTTCTCACTGTGCCGCAATTCACTTCTCTCTCTCTTGAGTTATCCCGCATGGAATTGTTGTTCCAGGGTGAGTCAACCGAGGCAAGTTGGCCACAGCAAGTTGTCCTAGACCCCCATTCGGGCACCCTCCTCTTGTAAGGTTCCCACCATGGCTGCAGGGCCAAAGGTCAAGCTTCGAATTTTGCTTTTGCTGTTTCACCCGAGGGGGAGGGGAGAGGAAGAACGGAATGTTTACTCTCGGCAACGAGACAACAGCCATGGGAACCAAGGACACTTCAGGAGGTGCTTGCCAGAGTCAAAAAGACTTTCTCATAACAATATTAAGAAACACAATTGGATGATTTTGACCTGGTCTAATAGGGAGAGGGAGAATCTATACTTTTAACTACACAGGTTTGCGCGGGAAATAGCTAGATCTGGTTTTGCTTTCATACGTGCCAAAATGATGTACTCAACAAAGCTTTGCACAAGGAGATTGGATCGTCTTCGTTGGTGCCTGCTTCGCTTGGGTTCATCAGTCGGAACCTCGACACCAAGACCAAGGAGAGCAGCACTGGTGCCAACCTGGCTACGGGAAAGAGACCCATTCTTCTGATGGCCCCCAGGCTTTCCGTGCGGGAGAAGACAGAGCGATGGCAGCTCCCGAGGAACCTCCTTACCTCCAAGTCTGCTTTGCATAGTTTCTCTGCTCAGGTGGGCAGGAGTTTCTAGTGCTGGCTTCCTTGGCCTGGTGCTTCTTCTGGGGATGCTGGAGTTTGCAGTGGGAGCCCTTGGGGCAGACGCCGTGCTTGGAGAAGTCCGGGCACACCAATGTGTGTTTCTTCTTGCACTGAAAAGGAAGACAACAAGATCCACCATGAATCAACAATCTACGGAGGAAGGCAAAGACGACCTTCTGGAGCTTCTCCAAAGAAGGAACTCAAGCGTTTAGGGAGCTGCTCAAGTATCTGAGGTGGCTTCCCAAAGCTGGCCAGCAGCCAGCCTGGAGGAGCTTGGAAGCTAAACGGGGACAGGGTCCAGCATCAATGTTACAGCCAAATAACATTATCAGATAACCTTTTATGGGCTAGAAACACAAAGGCGATTAACGCTTCTGGTCTTGAATTGCACGTTCAACCAGGTCTATGTTGATACAGAAAATGCAAGACACACAACTCTGTGTGTGTGTGTGTGTGTGTGTGTGTGTGTGTGTGTGCCAATTTAGATGCTTCAGTGTGTGTCCAACTCAAGCTGAATCCCCACATTGAAAAGGCCAAGGCAATTTGCAGTGGACGTCATGGAATTGTCACAAGTACAGGTAGTCCTCATCTTATAAACATTTGTTCAGTGATCGTTTGACATTCCAACGGCACCGAAACAAAGTGACTCATGACCGTTTTTCCCACTTGCGACCACTGCAGCATCCCCATGGTCACACGATCAAAATTTGGATAGCACTGGCACTTAGACTCATATACCGCTTCACAGTACTTTCCAGCCCTCTCTAAGCGGTTTTCAGAGTCAGCTTCTGGCCCCCAACAATCTGGGTCCTCATTTTACGACCTCGGAAAGATGGAAGGCTGAGTCGACCTTCAGCTGATCAGGATTGAACACGTGGCAGTGGGCAGAGTCATCCTGCAATACTACACTCTAATCACTATGCCACCACTGCCCTTTCTTCCTTCCTTCCTTCCCTCCCTCCCTCCCTCCCTCCCTCCCTACTTAGCACTAGCCCTTAGACTTATATACCACTTCATAGAGCTTTCCAGCCTTCTCTAAGCAGTTTACAGAGTCAGCCTCTGGCCCCCAACAATCTGGGTCCTTATTTTACTGACCTTAGAAAGATGGAAGGCTGAGTCAACCCTGAGTCAGTCAGGATCGAACCGCTGGCAGGGGCAGAATTAGCCTGCAATACAGGATTCTAACCACAGCGCCACTACGGCTCCGGCATGAACTTATGGCAGTTGCAGTGTCCCTGGGGGATCCCGTGATCCCGTTTGCGACCATCTGATGAGCAAAGTCCATGGGGAAGCCAAATTCATTCAACAACTGTGTTACTAACTTAACAACTTATTAATTTTTGCTCCAAAAGACGCATTAGGGCTTATTTTCCAGTTAGGTCTTATTTTCGGGGAAACACGGCATATAAACTCTGGCTCAGAAATTGCAGAGACTGTATGTAGACTGTATATAGACTCTATGATGGTATTCCTTCTCAGGTTTTTTTCAAGGCTGATATTTCAGCCACAGAGTTGGAGTGAGTGTACAGCTTGGACCCAAAGGAATTGCCAGGCTGCCAGGACAGGCTGGGAGGGAAGCCACAGGCTCAGGCCCAATGATGTCCAGGAGGGGGATTCGGGGCCCTTCATTTCAGGAGAAGGACCACTCATGATCTGCATTAACGGAGGGACAGAATCAAGATGAGGTGAAGTGTTAGTACCACTTTATGATGCCTTGGTGAGGCCACACTTGGAATATTGCATCCAGTTTTGGTCGCCACGATGTAAAAAAGGATGTTGAGACTCTAGAAAAAGTGCAGAGAAGAGCAGCCAAGATGATGAGGGGACTGGAGACTAAAAGATATGAAGAACGGTTGCAGGAATTGGGTAGGTCTAGTCTAGCAAAAGGAAGGACGAGGGGTGACATGACAGCAGTTTTCCAATATCTCAGGGGCTGCCACAAAGAAGAGGGAGTCGGTTTACTCTCCCAAAGCAAGACAAAAAGCAATGGATGGAAACTTATCAAGGAGAGATCCAACCTAGAAATAAACGTCTATTGAGATTCTCCATCATCCAGGCCATGGTTGTCCCAAAGATCCTTTTTTTTTCAAAAGGCAACTGGACTTTCTGGTTTTTTTCTTTGAAGATGTTTCGCTTCTTAGCCAGAGCTGAAGAAGCTTCTTGGATGAGAAGCGAAACGTCTTCAAAGAAAAACCAGAAAGTCCAGTTGCCTCTTGAAAAAAAAGCACCTTTAGGACAATCTAGAAATAAGAGGGAAATTTCCTGAGAATGAGAACAATGGATTATTAGTTGAACGTCTTGCCTTCAGATGTTTTGGAGGTCGGACAACTGTTTGACTGGAATGGTACATGATCTGCTGCTTGAGGAAAGGGTTGGACTAGAAGACCTCCAGGGTCCCTCCCGATGGTTACTCTCTTTGCGAGAGGAGCAGAGGGAACGGGGATGTACTAAAACACGCCACGCTTTGCAGCTGAAACATGACCAAATATGGACGAAGAAAAAGGAGAGACAGGATGATGGTCCGAGTCCCTTCCTGGAAATATGGGAAGACGTTACATCCAAATGCGTGGGGCTAAATTTACACGTATGCGGTCTGCTTTCAAACCCGAACTAGGAAGGTTTCCTTTGAAGTGCCTTCTTCTGCTTCTGGTTTATCCATCAGAGTTCTGGCCGGTTGCGAGGAGGCCGTCCTCTGAGGTTACGGAACTAATCCATCAGGCGCTGCACTCACACAACACCAATCGAGGCTTGAGAAACACACAACAGCTGGGCAGAGCCAAAGAAACCGCATTCGGACAGCCTTGCCATGTCCACCTATCCTTTCTCTGAGCAACCTCCAAAGCTGGGCAGCCGACGGAGGGACGGGACAGGTCTGCCTCCGTGCTGTGGCTCCGACGGATGTTTTAAGAGCGATTTTTGGGACCCTGGACATGGCTGTTATGCGCACGCAGAAGTAGGCAGAAGCTGTCACCTCTTAGTGGCGAGGACAATTCAATCCCTCTGACGTCAAGGGACAGGCTGGTCTGGAGCCGGGAGTGGCAGAGAAAGCGTGTCTGGAGAGGCTCTCCGTGCCAGGCAAGCTAAAAATACAGGTGCCCCCCCCACCCCCTCCGTGGCTGGGTATTTACAGGGTGCCCCTCCTTGTTAGAAATTGAAGATGTCGTCTTGGTCCCCCGTGACGAGGGCTTTTCTCCTCTTGAACCTGCTCAAATCTTTGGTCTGGCCACCCTCCCTGGGGGGGATAAGGAATGCTGGCACTCTCACACAGGAAAATATGTAACCTTACCCGGGTAACAAGTGGACTAGGATCTGTTGACCAGCCTCTCTGCTGTACCCAGAAGAAAACCAACTGGGTGCCCAGCTAATTCTGGGGTTGTGCTCTGCCCGGAGAGTTCTAATGACGCCATAGATTGGCTTACAGAAGAACAGAAGGGGCCTTGGAGGTCTTCTAGTCCAACCCTCGCTCGAGCAGGAGACCCTATGCCAGGGTTTTCCAACTTTGGGAACTTTTAAAGCTTGAGGCTGGCTGGGGAATTCTGGGAGTCAAAGTCCACGAGTCTTGAAGTTCCCAAGGTTGGACACCTCTGTCCGATTCCATTCTAGACAAATGGCTCTCCAATCTCTTCTCGAAAACCTCCAGGGATGGTTGTCCCAAAGGTGCTTTTCCAAAAGGAAACTGGACTTCCTTGGGGTTTTTTTCCCCTTTGAAAATGTTTCGCTTCTCATTCAGGAAGCTTCTTCTGTTCTATGGAAGGACGCTTTGAGTCCCACAATGGACGAACGGCTGCAAAAGTTGATGGAGTTAGCAGAGGTGGCTAAATGAACTAGTTTAATTAAAGAAAAAACAATACACAATTACTTTGGTTTCGACTTGGAAACCGCTTCTGGACTTTGTGCTCGAGGTGGAAAAAAATAAAACGTTGATTTTGGATTTTACCGATTAGATAGGTTTGTTATAAGAGGGGCTAGTTTATACCATTATGTCAAAGTAAAAAACTGAGGTTTCATGTTATCTTATTCTACTGCATCAAAGGCAGTTGGAAGTCAAGGCCTTTTTTTTCTTTTTCTCTTTCTCTCTTCCCTTCTCCCTCCCCTATTTTTCCTACAATTCTCTTTTGTATTTTATGTTATAAACTAATAACAATTAAAAAAGAAGCTTCTTCAGCTCTAAATGATTGGTGGGGGATGGAAGACTTCTTTGCAGTCATCGTTAGCACTCAAGAATATAAATCCTTCCATTCCCCACCATTCAGTTAGAAGTGAAGGAGCTTCTTGGGTGAAAAGCAAAACGTCTTCAAAAGAAAAAACAAGAAAGTCCAGTTGCCTCCAGAAAAAGCACCTTTGGGACAACCAGGACCTGGATGACTGAGAATCTCTACAGACCTCCAGTGATGGAGCACCCATAACTTCTAGTGGCAAGCCGTCCCACTGATTAATTGTTTTTAACTGTCTGGAAATTCCTCCTTAATTCCAGGTTGTTTCTCTCCTTGATTAGTTTCCATCCATTGTTTCTTGTCCTGCCTTCAGGTGCTTTGGGAAATAAGTTGACCCCCTCTTTATTTGTGGCAGCTCCTCAAAATACTGGAAGACTGCTATCACGTCATCCCCTACATGACAACAGTCCCTGGTCTGCCTCCTCCAGGCCGTTGAAAGATTTCAATCAGGCCTGGGTCACGGTAAAGAGGGAGGGGTAGGAGGGACGCTCTGATCCCAGCCAGAAGAAACGCTGCCCAGCCACGCCTAACAAGAGATGCAAAATTGCATGGCGGGTAGAAGTACGCGCCAATGATAAGCATCCACCGGCCTCTTGGGCAGTGCCCAAGAAAACACAGAGATTCGGTTACTGTGAGCCTCCAGCATGTCAGATGAGGTGAGGAGGAGGAGGAGGAGGGGGGGCTTAGAGGTGTAAGGGGGCCCATCTCATTCTTGGAGATATTTGATCTAGTTCACCTGTCGGGGAAGCTAATTTTACCCCTCTGGGCAGATCCTGGACGGCTGGATGGCCGGTCGCACTATAAAAAGGAAGAGCAAACATCTCGAGGGGGATAAGAAAATCCAGCAGGAAGTTCAGGATGGGGAAGGGGGAGGGAGAGGGCAGAGTGAGAGGGGGGGGGTGTTCCAGTGCTGTGCCTTACAGAAATGCAGAACGAGAGAGTTGGAAGGGACCTTGGAGGTCTTCTAGTCCAACCCCCTGCTCGAGCAGGTGTCCAGACAAATAGCTGTCCAATCTCTTCTTGAAAACCTCCTCTGATGGGAGCACCCACAACATCTGGAGGCCAGGTCTTAAAGCAATAAGGGAGGGGGCTCTCCAAACTGCCAATCTTCAGAGGGATTCCCTGGGAACATGGAGGGATTCCCTACCCACCCACAAAATCATCTTGCTGAGATGAGCTTCCCACACTCCTTGGGAGCCTAGGGGTGCTCCATCACTGGAGGTTTCCAAGAAGAGACAGGAGAGCCACGTGTCTGAAATGGTCTACTTGGCCTAGAGTCTCCTGCTTGAGCAGGGGGTTGGACTAGAAGACCTCCGAGGTCCCTTCCAACTCTGTTGTTCTGCTGTGCCACCGTCATATGCCCACGGAGCCTGGCCTTTCCCAGGAGGGCCGTTTGGGAAAACAGTGGGCCGGGCGCACAAAGTGAGTGGCAGAACGATTATGTCCAACCCTTCGCTTCATTTCAGGAGGCGAAAGAGAGGCAGCTGGTCGAAAGAGGGATTTGCCTGGCATCCCCCTCTGGCAGCAGCCTGCAAACGGTGGGAATTCCTGGCTTCCTGCTTGCCAGGCTGCCTGCACCCATTGTCCACAACCTTGCCCCGGCCCCAGGGAGAGGAGGAAGGGGGCGCCCGCTCGACTTGATTTAGTTAGTTTAGTTTAGTTTAGTTTATTTGATTTGATTTATCCCGGATTGGGGGCCTGTCTGTCGCAGACCCATGTTAGTTAGTTGTTTCATTGATATACTGAGAAACAGGGAAGGGAAAAGGAGGGAGAGAAAGAAGGGGAAGGGAGGGGAGGGGAGGAGAGGAGGGGAAAGGAAAGGAAAGGAAAGGAAAGGGAAAAGGAAAAGGAAAAGGAAAGGGAAAAGGAAAAGGAAAGGAAAGGAGGAAAGGAAAGGGGAAAGTAATGGAATGGAGAGAAAAGGAAAGAAGAAAAGAAAGGAAAGATGGAGGGAGGGAGGGAGGGAGGGAGGGATATCATACCATCTCCCCCCTCTGCTGGTACTAATTTTTAAATGGGGCAAGCTGACTTTTATGCAACTGTGAGCAAGGAAGTGAGAAAAAGGGAGTGAGTGAGAGGGGAGAGGGAGGGGAGGAGAGAGAGAGTGAGTGAGATACCTTTTATAGAAATAACCAACAACACTGGCCCACATGTCGTCACCTATTCTCACGGGGCAGCTCCTGACACCAGAACCTCAGAAATGGTCCCGGTGACATTTGAGGAGGGGGTAACCGGCAAAGGCAGGTGCGTTATCAGAGATGGGAGCCTGCTGACCCTCTCCAGCTGGTCTTTGCAGCTCAGGCCGGCGCTGCCCCCTACTGCAGCCAAAGAGCAGGAGACGGTCTCCACCCCAGCCTGTTTCCCGGCTCTCAAACCATAGTTTGCAGCCAGGACGGAAGCGGAGGTGTAGGAAATGACCAGGCTGAGACCGAGGGAGGGGTTAAACGCCTCATAAGTCTCAAGTCCCTTTGCGCCCACAAGAGATCTAAATTCAGCCCAATTTGAATTCCGCTGACTCTCATTTAATTCGCTTTGACTGTTCGTAGTTCAGATTCTTCTAACAGAGCATAAATCTGCAAAAACCTTATAGATTCATTTGAACTGCCTGCCTGGATCTCCTGATTTCCCGCGCTTGAAAGGAGGCCTTGCTTTGCCCCAGAATGACCCAACGGAGTGGACCATTAACGGAGGCTGGCCTTGGGACTTGCTTCCCACGTTCCTAGGGCCGTCCACTGATGAAGGCACTGGGAAATAGAAGGAAAAATCAAATTTTCAGGCGACACTAAACTGGCAGGAATAGCCAATATCTCAGAAGACAGGCTCAGGATCCAGAAGGATCTCGATGGACTCGAACACTGGTCCCTATCCAACAAAATGAAATTTAATGTAGAGAAAAGTCAGGTTTTACAGTAGTGGCCAAAATTGTGGAAACCTTTTGGGAAAAGTGTATTTTCTAAAACTAGCTAATAACACCACTTTTGTTTTAGAGTAGTACCATAAAATTATATATCAATGGAAAGATAATTTAATCAAGAATGTAATGCAGTAATTTTTATGAAGAATTTGCTATTAGAATAGCAGTTACACTATAAAGAAGAAAAGTGAAACACAGAGAAAAAACGAGATATACGAAAATTATCCCCATAGAAAAACCGATATATACAAAAGTTATCCCCATGTCAGTTAATCCTTCGTTGGGTAACCTTTAGTATGAATTATGGCCTTACAACATCTTCCCATGGAGTGAACCAAGTCTTTGAGTTCTGCAGCTGTTCTAATGTGAAACCAAGATTGAAGGATGGCTTCTATGAACTGGGTTTCATTGCTGGGTCGCAAGTTCTGACTAACAAGTTTGTATAGTCGGCTCCATAGATTTTCAATTGGGTTAAGAAGGTCTGGGCTATTCCCAGGACATTCCAGCAGTGGAATAGGATTATCTTGAAACTCCCCCCCAAAAAGTGGTGTTATTAGTCATCAATCCTCCAAAATACAACTTTTCCCAAAAAGGTTCCCACAATTTTAGCCAGTACTGTACACTTAGGCAAGTAAAACCAAATGGACAGGTACAAGGTAGGTGAAACCTGGCTCAATAGCCACTAACTGCGGGAGACACCTTGGAGTCCTAGCAGACAATCACTTAAATATGAGCCAGCTGTGTGTGGCAGCAGCCAAAAAAGCCAATGCGATCCTAGGCTGCATTAACAGAAAGATAGAATCAAGATCACTTGAAGTATTTCTAGTACTGCTTTACAAAGCCTTAGTAAGACCACACTTGGAATACTGGCTCTAGTTTGGGTCACTATATTATAAAAAAAACGTTGAGACTTTGGGGAAAATGCAGAGAAGAGCATCAATTAGGGGGCTGGAGGCTAAAACCTGAAGAACGGTTGCAGGAATTGGGTATGTCTAGTTTAATGAAAAGAAGGACCAGGGGAGACATGATTGCAGTCTTCCAAGATTTGAGGGGCTGCCACAAAGAAGGGGGGGTCAACCTATTTTCCAAAGCACCTAAAGGCAAGACCAAGGAGAGATCCATCCTAAAACTAAGGAGAAATTTCCTGACAGTGAGAACAATTAACCAGTGGAACAGCTTGCCACCAGAAGCTGTGTGTGCTTCATCACTGGAGGTTTTCAAGAAGAGACTGGACAGCCATTTATTTGAAATGGTTTAGGCTTTCCTGCTTGAGCAGAGGGTTGGACTACAAGACCTCCAAGGTTTCTTCCAACTCTGTCATTCTGTATTCTATAAAAGTTCAGAAGAGAAGGACTAGGGCTGACATAATAGTCTTCCGATACTTGAGGGGCTGCCACCTATTCTCCAAAGCACCTGAGGGCAGGACAAGAAGCAATGGGTGGAAACTAATGAAGGAGAGAAGCAACTTAGAACTAAGGAGGAATTTCCTGACAGTGAGGACAATTAATCAGTGGAACTCCTTGCCTCCAGAAGTTGTGAATGCTCCATCACTGGAGGTTTTCAAGAAGAAATTGGATAACCATTTGTCTGAAATGGTGTAGGGTTTCCTGCCTAAGCAGGGGGTTGGACTAGAAGACCTCCAAAGTCCCTTCCAACTCTTGTTACTCTGCTATTCAAATCAAGTTGCCTTTTGCAAAAAAAAAACCCCACCCATCTCTGGGACAACCTTGGCTTGGATGATTGAGAATCTCCATGGACGTTTAGCCAGCTAGCTATGGGGAAAGTGCCCCATCACTATAGGGAACCTGGCTGGAAGAGGCTGGCTGGAAGGCCAGAGAGGTCCTTCAGGAGAGGGTCTCCCCAGGACCCCTCCCTCTGCACTGACACCGAACCCACCCACCCACCCACCTTCCTGCCTTTGTCCTTTGCAAAGTTAAAAAAAAAAAAAATTGCAGACAGCTGGTCTGTGCTGTTGTGTCTTGGACACACCGAAGAGAGAAGAGGAAGGGAGGGAGGGAAGGAAAAAAAAACAAAAAACGAACAAGAAGAGATTTACTCCCGTTCTAAATTATTCACACGAAAAGGGACTGCGCATCTTTAACAAGCCATCGTTTTATGAACAAGGTTAACATTTTTACTTGATTCAGTAGAATATTATAAACTCTCCGGGGCCCATTTGAGGACTTTCTACGTTGCGCGAAAGGAACACACTCAGCACTTTTGATATTATTTAGAGAATAAAATTAACCCTCCACGGCCCAGGCTGGGTATTTTCTCTCCCCCGTTAAATATGGCGTGCTCAGCAATTCCATCCCCCCTCCATATATTTATATATATATTTATATTTATATATATATATATAATTACAGGCTGCTATCCATCATCTGTAGGAGAATGTTTTTCTGACACTCCAAAAGTGATGCCGTAAGCACGCTGGCTAATAGAATAAATATTCTAAATATCTCTTTTATATTTTCATTTAAATTGGAATATTTTAAAATAATTGCAGACGGGCCAGACGGGTGCCTGGTGCCGGGGCTGCGGAAAAGCAACCCAATTACGTTCGCTTCCGTTTAGGACATCGGGTTTCTTGCCACAAAATGGGCACCTGGTTGGGGCTCGGCTGCAAAACGCAGTTAGTTAGCAAAGGGTAATTTGCTGGCAGGTGCTGATGCCAAGCCCTGCCTCTTAAGAGGTATCCTTATTCTAACAACTCTAATTGTCAGTCATCCTTCGGCTGGCTGGTGACGGGCCTCTCCTGAAATCCTACGTCTTTTGGCCGCTCCCTAAAACTGTGATGGGGATAAACTGCAGGTAGATGCCTCCACCACAAAGCCTGGTCCTTCTCAAAACGCTGATGGGATGGGAGAGGAGACGGTTCAAACCAGGAGTTTTAATGATGGAGGGAAGTATGCAGTGGGGTACTACAAGTGTATCATCCTAGGCCCAGGACTCTTCATTATCTTCATAAATGACTTAGATGAGGGAATAGAAGGGGAACTTACCAAATTTGTGGATGATACTAAGCTGGCCGGAATAGCCAACACCCTAGAAGATAGGCTCAAGATCCAGATGGATCTTGACAGATTTGAACCCTGGGCCCCCTATCTAACAATATGAAATTCAATGTAGAGAAAAGTCAAGTCTTACACTTAGGAAAGAAAAATGAAAAATACACTTATAGACTGGGTGAAACCAGGCTTCTTAATAGCAGGAACTCAGAGAGGGATCTTGGAGTTTGAGTGGACAAGCTGTTAAATATGAGCCAGCCGTGTGCGGCAACAGCCAAAGAAGCCAAGGCAATCCTAAACTGCATGAACAGAGAGATCCAATCAAGATCAAGGAATCCCGAATTTCCGGAGAAGGGTGGCATATAAATTAAATTTATAAAAAAAAAAGGGAAGGTACTAATACCACTCTATAAAGCCTTAGTAAGACCACACCTAGAATCCTGCATCCAGTTTTGGTCACCACACTATAAAAAAAGATGTTGAGAGTCTAGAAAGAGTGCAGAGAAGGTTCCCTAATTGGGTCATGAAACGTCTGCAAGAAAACCGCCAAGTTCAGAGAGCATCCAGGACCCACCAGCTCAACCCTGAGTTACAAATATTCCCTTCTATCATGACCACCCAACTACCTCGGCTGGTAGCCCGTGGGCTATCTCTCCACTTCGGTTACCCCTTTTATCTCTTGCCGTTTCTCATCCCCGAGAAGATCGCAGCCTGTTCCAGCCCTCTGCTTGTGGACAACTCTTGTGTTTACCTTGAGGGCCACCCCTGAGCCACAGCTGGCACCCAGCCACTGTAAGGCTTTCTCCCTCATAACGGAAGGCTTTCCCCCCCCCCTTCTAATTTTCCCATCTTCCTGAAGACCGTCAGCACGAAGGACGGGATGGCGGAATTGGCCCACTTGACTCTGCTTTTAATTAACTCAGCGACTGGGCCCTTCTGGAGCATTAACTACGACGTGAATGCCAAATCCTCTCCGAGGAGGTTGTTGCAAGGACTCTGGAGTGTCCCTGGATCTATCCAGCAATTTCAGCCTCTTGGATGGAAGAGAGGGAGGGTAGCCTTCCTGGGTGCAGGGAGCCTGGAGGAGGAAGCCTTCCCATGCGTTTCTCATCTCAAGACTGGTCTGATTCAGGAGATCAGGACTTGCTGGGATGGAATGATGATCAATCAATAAAGGAGAATAGAAGAAAGGACGATAAAGGAAGATAAACCTGGGCGTAGAGCTCTTCCACCTTGGCAGCTTTCGGATGTCTGGACTCCAACTCCCAGAATTCCCCAGCCAATTTTTTTCTCTGGATTTCCACTGCAGACATTGCAGATCATAAGATCCATTTGCACCACTCAGGTGACCCCGAGGACACAGATGAACCTCCAAGTGGCCTCAAGGACTCTCTAAAAAGGATGCAAATGACCAGCAGTCTGCAAGGAGTATAAATCCTTCCTTTTCCCTCCATCCAGTCAGAACTGAAGAAGCTCCTCGGATGAGAAGCGAAACGTCTTCAAAGAAAAAATCAGAAAAGTCCAGTTGGCTCCTGAAAAAGCACTTTTGGGACAACTTCAACTTTGTTCACTGGAGGAAGAGCTGGATGGAGTATTAAGCACACACTGTTACTGATTTGGTCACCAATAGCACAAGGAAGATGTTGAGACTCTGGAAAGAGTGCCGAGAAGAGCACCAAATTTGATGATGAGGCTAAAACCATACGATGAAAGGTTGCAGGAACTGGGATCTCTTCCAGTCTAATGAAGAGAAGGACTAGGAGGTGACATGACAGCATCTTCCAACACTTGAGGGGCTGCCACAAAGAAGAAGGGGTCCACCTATTCTCCAAAGCAACTGAAGGCAGGACAAGAAGCAATGGGGGGAAACTCCTGAGAGGAAGACTTTTCCCAGATTGGGAAATAAGGAGGAATTTCTTGACTGGGAGAATGATTAAGAATTGGGACACATTTCCTGCTGGAGTTGTGGGAGATCTTCAAGAGAAGATTGGCCAACCATTTGTCCCGGACGGTAGAAGGACTCCTGCCTTGAGCAGGAGTTTGGACTAGAAGACCTACAAGGTCCCTTATCAGCAGGATTCCAACTCCCTCTTCATACTGTGCCAGCAGAGCCAGCAAAAACTGCTTCCCGTTCATGCCATTCTGGCAATTCATTCACTGAAGAACAAGAAGCAACGGGTGGAAACTTATGAAGGAGAGAGCCAACTTAGAATGAATGAGAAATTTCCTGACAGTGAAAAGAATAAACAAAGGGGAACGGCTTCCCTCCAGAAGTCGTGGTTGCTCCATCGTTGGAGGTTTTCAAGAAGAGATTGCACAGCCATTTGTTCAGAATTGTATGGGGTCTCCTCTCTGAGCAGGGGGTTGGACTAGAAGACCTCCAAGGTCCCTTCCAACTCTGTTATTCTATTAGTTAATCAGTGGAAGAGCTTGCCTCCAGACGTTGTGGATGCTCCATCAATGGAGGCTTTTAAGACGAGACTGGACAGCCATTTTTCTGTAATTAAAGTTCCCAAGGTTGCACCTCTCTGGTCTGGGGTCTCCTGCTTGAGCAGGGGGTTGGAGTAGAAGACCTCCGAGGTCCCTTCCAACTCTGTTAATTCTGTTAATTACGGCCTCTTTAGTCACCCCTATTCCCAGAACTATTGAGATGCCCAGATAAGGCTGTGCCCAGCACTTGGCTCAAGAGTAAACCAGAGCAGCTGATCGCATAGCCTGCTCAAAGTAGGACATGATATAATCACCTCTGCATCGCCCCACCGATTAGCCCATCCAGCTCTCCACACGCAAAATAAACTCCTGTTTTATGGGCAGTGGAGAAGGCTTGAAGTCCGTGTCCTGCCCAGAGGCACCTGGGATAGGACTAAAATCTGAGCAGTTAAATGCGAGCGTTAGTCGCCGGGCTCCCCTGCCTGTCATCAGGAAGGGCTGCAGGACTTAACTTTGATTTTAGTGTTTATTTATTTATAATGGCTTTAGTCTGCTTTTCATTAAAAGTAATCCCAAACTAGGTACAATTAAGCAGGCTCGGGCCATAAAGAGAGCTGTTGGAACGATGACGGCAATATGGTCGGGAACAAATGGGCCATCAACGGGCGCAGAAAAGCAGTGGGATGGAGAATGACAGAATAACAGAGTTGGAAGGGACATTGGAGGTCTTCTAGTCCAACCCCCTGCTTAAGCAGGAGCCCCCCGCCCCCCATCCCCAGACCAGAGATGGGCAACCTTGAGAACTTTAAGACGTGAGGACTTCAACTCCCAGACTTCGTCAGCCGGCACGAGATAACAGTAATAAAATTATATGGGAGCACGTAATACTATATCCTTTGAACTCTGTCGTTCTATGTTCAAGGTTCTGTGGTACCCACAGGATGGAAATATGTAGTCGATTTTGTAAGGTGTGAAGAATTCAAGGAGTTATGTACAAGTTATAGGTTACAGTTTAAAGTACGTCGATTCATAAAAATAGAATAAGTGTTCTATGTCTTAATATCTAGGCCGTTTATCCAACTAAGCGCAATATTTGTTAGTTGGAAACAGAGGTGGGTTTCACACATACCGTTACCACTGGTTCGCCCGGCACTGGAAATGTGAGCGCGTGTGTGTGGCACCACCATCCATGCATGTGTGCGGTGTCACAAAACACGGCAATTGCTCGCTCCCGTCATCCACACATGCGTGCAGCGTCAAAAACACAGCGATGTAGGACGGGATTGCGCCCTGGCGGGTGGGGTGGGCCCACTGGTAGGTCACTACTACCGGTTTCCCGAACTGGGTCGAACCGGCCGAATCCCAGCTCTGCTTGGAAAGCATCTGTTTTCCCCCTCTGTATAAGCCCTTAAATAGCCAGAGGGTCACTCTGTCTGACAAGGAGCACCACAGTCCAATTTAGGGGAGAATACTCTGCCCCACTGAAACGGCATTTAAAGAGTGGGATATAATCCAATAAATTGTCATCATAAGATGGGCTGGCATGTGGGAAAGACCTTGGATGATTCAGCCAGGAGATGCAGCCTGGGAACGATAAGAGCCAGCAGAGTCCTCAGCTGCATAATGGATGGAGGAAGAAGTTTGTTGTGGCTCCATTGCCTGAGCCTGGGCTATCAACAGATGCAGACTCCGAGAGTGAGGAAGAGGAGTTGGCAAGGCCTCCCTCTCCAGGACTCTCCTCTCTGGCAATGCCTCCGGAGGACACCAAAGGCCAAAAGATAGGCTCAGAGCCAAGCACGTTCCCGCAGCCACAGGTGGACAGCGACGATGAAGATAAATGCTGACTGGACCCTCGGCAGAGGCGCAGGGAGAAGCATGCGCAGCAGAGGGGAAGGTGTGCCAGAGATTAGCTGAGTCACTGGACCACACCCCACAGGGTATAAATGTGGGTGTGGTGGCCGGTTCAGTTTGTGACGAGCAAAAAACTAGAAATAATCCATGATCTCTGCGTTACTGGACTTCTGCCTCCCTTGTCGGACTGCATTTGGACTAATCCTTGTATTGCGGAAACTTTGCCTGCTTTATCAGAATCCTTGCAGTCTAATCTTTGTTTTGTGTGAGTAAAGTCTGAATTGGCAGCTAGCCACTGGGTTGCTGCCAGCTTTATCTTCAAAGATTTTGTCATGTGGCTTATTAACTCTGGGCTGTCTTTGGGGGTGCGTGTGTGGGATGGGGACAGAACAAAGCTCAGAAGACACCCTCCCTAGTTTCTTGGGCAGCAAAGCGGGTGGGGGAAGAGATGTACTTTCAGTTTCGCCAGATTCCGCCAGTGTAGCTTCACACTAACACAGAATTAGCCCAACGAACGCAGTTCCCATCTGGTTCACCCCGCGGGGACGACATAACACAAACTTTATTTATATTGGTTAGAATTCATACGATTCCTGGGAAAGATTTCTTTAGTTGTGGAACAATGTCGGCTGTCACCCCCTTTTGCTGACACGATGGCAGTGTTCCAGTATTGGAGGGGCTGACCCAAAGAAGAGGGGGGGGTCAACTTATTCTCCAAAGCACCTGAAGGCAGGAAAAGAAGCAACGGATGGAAACTAATCTAGGAGAGGACCAACCTGGAATTAAGGATAAAGTTCCTGACAAATTAATCCGTGGGATGATTTGCCTTTAGAAGTTATGAATGCTCCATCGCTAGAGTTTTTTTTTAAAGAACTGGACAACCATTTATCTGAAATGGTACAGGGCCTCCTGCTCGAACGGGAGGTGGGACTCGATGATCTCCAAGGTCCCTTCCCACTTGGTTATTCTGTTATTCTGATCAGAGAACACAGAGGAGAGGAGACAAAAGGCTTCCTTTGAGCCAAGCGCGCATCTTTTCTTGAATGTGGAGAATGTGCTGCTGTCAGCATATTGGGTTTTGTTTAGTGTGCAAGCATGTGCTACAGTGTGCACAAAAACCCACTGGTATACGACCGGCCTTTTCTCATGCTGGAGACCGGCAAATTCTTACCTATTTTAATTCCGTCCATTTTTTTTTTTTAATAAAAAAAATGAATGTCGTTTTAATGTTTTTCCAGGCAAATATCCACAAAATAGGACGGGCTATTAATGGTGATGACTGCAGAGGTTCCTTGACGTACAAGGAATCGGAATTTCCACTGCCAAGCGAGCTTCTTTGTTAAGTGAGTCATGTCCAGTTTTACGACCTTTTATGCCGCGGTCGTTACGCAAGCCGCAGCAGTCGTTAAGGGAGCGCCACTTTGGCTAAACAAATCCAGTTTCTCCTGCTGACTTTTGCTTGTCCGAAGCCGGCTGGGAAGGTTGCCGGTACATACAGTAATTTTTTCTTTCTTTCTTTCTTTCTTTCTTTCTTTCTTTCTTTCTTTCTTTCTTTCTTTCTTTCTTTCTTTCTTTCTTTCTTTCTTTCTTTCTTTTTAAAATTAATACTATTTATTTTATTTTAATTTATTAAAATAAATAAATACATACATATAGAAATACATACCGGTTGCTAAGCTCCTGAATTTTGATCGTGGGATGGTGAGATGGCTGCGACGGTCGTTGAGTGCAAGGAACGGTCGTAAGTTGTACCTTCAAATAGTCACTAACATTTCACAGTTACGACCGTTGCAGCATCCCCATGTTCACGGGATCAAAATTCGGATGCTTAGCAACTTGTTCAGATTTATGACCGTTGCTGCCTCCCTGATCCCCTTTTGTGACCTTCTGACAAGCAAAGTCAACGAAGGAGCCACATTCACTTAATGACCGGGTGACTCACTTATCAACTGCCGTTAACAACGGGGGCAAGAAAGGTTGTAAGATGGGGGCAAAACTCACTGAACAAGTGTCTCACTTATTGACAGAAATTTCGGGCTCAATTGTGGTTGTAAGTCGAGGACTACCTGAAATCCCCTTCAAATTATCCCAGATTCCAAAAAGGGAATCAAACTACCAACATTTGGTGCTCAAATCTGAAAGCAGCAACAGATAAGAAAGCGGTCACGGAGCAGAATGGTTCCTCTAATCTTAAAGTGACTACAGGCAGTCCTTGGCTTATGACCACAATTGAGCCCAAGATTTCTCTTGCTACGTGAGACATTTTTTAAGTGAACTCTGCCCCGTTTTATGGCCTTTCTTGCCACCGTTGTTAAGTGGATCACGGCAGCAAAGCTGGTTTCCCCGTTGATCCAGATGGTGATCTCTCTCTCTCTCTCTCTCTCCCTCTCTCTCTCCCTCCCTCCCCCTCCCTCCCTCCTTTCTCCCTCTCTCCCTCTCTCCCTCCCCCTCCCTCCCCCTCCCTCCCTCGCCCTCTCTCCCCCCTTCCTCCCTCTCTCTCTGCCTCCCTCCCTCTCTCCCCCTCCCTCTCTCTCTCTGCCTCCCACCCTCCCTCTCTCCCCCTCCATCTCCCTCCCTCCCTCTCTCAACAACCAAGAAAGTCCAGTTGTTGGTTCTGTGGCCCCCTTCCTCACCTTCTCTCCCAAGGGACAGTAGCCCTTCAGGAAGTCCGGGCAGACCTCTGCTTTCCTGGACACGTAGACGTGGCTGTATGGACAGTCGTTGTTGCTGCAGATTCCCTTCAGGAAGTAGGAACAGACGGGCATCTGACGGGGGGAAGCACAGAGAGAGGAGGATTGAGTGAGGACCTTCTGCAAGCCAGAAAAACAACAAACCAACTGCCAAACCCACGCCCTCTACTTCGTGGGAACGTGAGAGTACTGCTCTACGCTACACTGGGGAGGCCGTATTTGCAATTTTGCATGGAGGGCAGTGAAGATGGTGAAGGGGCTGGAGGAGAGTCTTATGAAGAGTGAAAAAACTTATGAGGAGTGAAATGTCTATGGAGATTCTCAGTCCTACAGGTCCTGGTTGTCCCAAAGCTGCTTTTTTTTCCAAGAGGCAACTGGACTCTCTTGGTTTTTCTTTGAAGATGTTTCGCTTCTCCTCCAAGAAGCTTCTTCGGCTCTGACTTTATGGTGGGGAGTCCTTGAGGCCACTTGGAGGTATCTCCATAGACCAGGGGTCTTCAAACTTGGCAGCTTTAAGACTTGTGGACTTCAACTCCCAGAATTCTCCAGCCTTCTGGGAGTTGAAGTCCACAAGTCTTAAAGCTGCCAAGTGTGAAGACCTCTGCCATAGACAATCACTGCGGTTGTTAAATTAGCCACACGGTTGTTAAGTGAATCTGGCTTCCCCATAGACTTTGCTTGTTGCAAAATGGGATCGCGTGACCCCGGGATTCTGCGACCGTCATAAACCATGAACCAGTTGCCAAGCATCTGAATTTTGATCGTGGGGCCGTAGGGATGCTGCAATGGTCGTATGTGTGAAAACCGGTCATAAGACCCTTCTTCAGGGCCGTTGAAACTTCGAACGGCGTTGTAAGTCGAGGACTTCCTGTCGTGTGAGAAGCGAGGGGGAAGGGAAGGAACGGCAAGCTAGAAGGCAAGAAAAACAAAGGGAGTTTTGAAAAGCAAAGAGTTTATTTTTAATTGTCTTTTAACTGCAGGCTACTCCAATAAAGGAGAGGGCTCCAGGGCTCTCTTGGCGATCGGCCGTGGCGTGACCGTCCACGGACGCCTTTAATGTAGCTTTTGATAGAGCGATCAAATTAGCTCTAATAAAAAGAGGATAATGAAGCCCCCACCCCGATGCAGGACTCGGGCCCCTCCCAGCTGCCGGGGCTGAGCCATTACCCCGAGAAGTGCATTCTCGTTTCAATTAACCTTGTTTGCACCCGGCTACGTCCCTGCAAATAACGGCAACATTAACGCAAAGCGCTCTCGCGCCGCGGCCATATTAGACAGCTCCGACGAGGCGCCCGCCTTTGCGAGCCGGCAGCTAATGAACCCGAAACTCAACGTGAATTTCCAAATTGCTCACCACAGAATTTTGAAGCTCTATTAGGGAGAAAAATGCTGATTCTTGTCAAGTCCCCTGAAGGGGAAAAGCTGTTGCAGCAGCAGCCTGCCTCCTCGGCCCAAACCCCAGCCTGCCACTAACCTTCGTCTCCGATCTCAGCCGTCATCGGGATGAGAGGCCCCGGGGCCCACTCAGGATGGGGCCAGGAGATGGAGGGCCTTTGCCCCACAATGCATTCTCCTTCTCTCCATCCCTGGAGGTTTTGAAGAAGAGGCCAGACAGCTACTTATCTGAAATGGGATAGGTTCTCCCGCTTGAGGGGGAAGGGCTGGGGGCTGGACTAGAAGACCTCCAAGGTCCCTTGAAATGGCTGGAGGCTCCGTCTGGGCACACCGGTGGGTGGGAAAGGGGCCTTAAAAGAAGGGGCTCCGCTCAGGTGTGTGGGAAGGTCCAAGCCCCCATGTCTGCTGGAGGAATTAACTCGCCAGCTGCTCTCTTTTGGTCCCGCTTTGATAAACGAGGCTGGGGCCACATTTTTCTGGTAATTACCAGATTAACAGGAAGCTACAGGATCAGGTGCAGAAGCCAGCCCGTGCTGCGGGCAGCCGCCTCTCCCTCGGCTATAAATCACCGGCAAGCGGCTCTCCCCTAAGCAGAGGGAGCTCGCCTGGCCCAGCCACGGGGGCTGAATGTAGGGAGCAAACGCCCCCCCCCCCCTTTTCTGCTCGCATTCAAAGCCCCGGAAGATGGAGCTCTCTTGGGTTGCATTGTTCTGTGCTGGGCAAGCAAAGGGAATTCTCCCTTCGCTCGCAAATGCAGCGGGAATGTTTCTCTGTGTCATAGAATCTATGTGGGCCCCTGCATAATTTTGTATTTATGCACTGATATTTTTTGTCGTGTTTGGGTAGCGTCTGTGGGAGACGGTGACCCTTTGAGAGGTGCGGGCAACGAAATTTCATTTTAACGCACGCTGATTAGTGTACAAGCGAAGTGACAATGAAGTTCTATTCTATCTATCCGTCTATCCAAAAATAAGAAGAAAGCAAAGGCGAATGTGAGAGGAGGGAGGAAAGAAGGAAGGAAGGAGATGAAAAAGGAAGGAAGGAAGGAAGGAAGGAAGGAAGGAAGGAAGGGCAGATAAAAAATAAAATAAAATAAAATAAAATAAAATAAAATAAAATAAAATAAAATAAAATAAAATAAAATAAAATAAAATAAAATAAAATATGAAAATAGAAAACAGTATATATAAAAGTTAAAAATGAAAAGGCAAGAGCATATGCGCATTAGGGAAAGGAAGGAAGGAAGATGAAAAAGGAAGGAAGGGAAGGAAGGAAGGAAAAAGGAAGGAAGGAAAGAATGGAAGGAAAGGGAAGGAAGGAAGGAGAAAAAGGAAGGAAGGAAGGAAGGAAGGAAGGAAGATGAAAAAGGAAGGAAGGAAGGAGGCAAGAAACAATCTTTGGACTGGTAGGTAGATAAAATAAAATATTGAAATGTAAAACAGCATATATAAACATTAAACATTTTTTTTCTCCCCATGTACAGACTGTGTGGTTTCTCTGTGTCATAGAAGATATGTGGGCCTAGGCATAATTTTGTATTTATTTATTTATTTATACTTGTGTCGTGTTGATGTCATCTACCGGTGAGGCGTCTGGGATGGCTCGGGAGTTTATGGCTTCCATGACAGCCATGGACCTGACACAATTAATTCATGGCCCCACTCACGTGGGAGGACACACTCTGGACTTGGTTTTTATCTCTGGTCAGTGGCGGAGTGGTCTGGATATAGGGGATATAGTTATTGAACCCCTGTCATGGTCGGACCATTCTCTCCTGAGACTGGACCTTTCGACCGCTGCACCCCACTGCAGGGAGGCGGAACCGACCAGGTGGTTCCGCCCCAGGCGCCTGATGGATCCTGATAGGTTCCAGAGGGAGCTTGGGCCAGTTCCTGAAACTCTGGCTCACGACTCGGCTGAAGATCTGGTGGCTGCCTGGGATAGGACAGCCGCCGGTGCTCTGGACCGAGTCGTGCCTTTGCGGCCTCTGACCCGACGCCGAACCTGCCCGGCCCCTTGGTTTTCCGAGGAGCTGAGGGGGATGAAGCGCCGGAAAAGACGCTTAGAGAGTGGTTGGAGGGCCAGTCGCTCCGAATCCGACCGAACACTAGTTAGGTCTCATATTAAGACCTATCTAGTGGCGATAAAAGCGGCAAAGCGTAACCACTTTTCCGCTCTTATTGCATCGGCAGATAACCGCCCAGCCGCCTTGTTTAGGGTGACTCGCTCCCTCCTACATCAGGGAGCGCGGGAAGACCCCTTGCAAGGGCAGGCTGAGGATTTTGCACAGTATCTGCACGATAAAATCGCTCAGATTCGGGAAGGCTTGGACTCTGACTGGGTAGATCCCGGCGGGGTGACTGAGGCTGGTCTTGAGAATGTTATCTGGGATGAGTTCGACCCTGTGACTCCTGAGGACGTGGACAGGATCCTGGGGAGGCTAAACGCAACCACATGTTTATTGGACCCGTGCCCCTCCTGGCTGGTACTGGCCACCCGGGAGGTAACACGAGGCTGGCTCCAGAGGATCATAAATGCTTCTTTGAGAGAGGGTTTCTTGCCTCCCGCCTTGAAAGAGGCGGTGGTGAGGCCCCTCCTCAAGAAGCCTTCTCTGGACCCGGCCGTTTTGGCAAACTATCGTCCGGTCTCCAACCTTCGCTTTGTTGCGAAGGTTGTGGAGAGTGTGGTTGCGCGACAGCTCCCACAGTTCCTGGATGAAACCGTCTATCTAGATCCATGCCAGTCCGGCTTCAGGCCTGGGTACAGCACGGAGACAGCATTGGTCGCATTGGTGGATGATCTCTGGAGGGCTCGGGACAGGGGTTGCTCCTCTGTTCTGGTCCTATTAGACCTCTCAGCGGCTTTTGATACCATCGACCATGGTATCATGCTGCGCCGGCTGGAGGGACTGGGGGTGGGAGGCACCGTGCTGCGGTGGTTCTCCTCCTATCTCTCTGACCGGTCGCAGTCTGTGTTGGCAGGGGGGCAGAGGTCGACCTCGAGGCACCTTGCTTGCGGGGTGCCGCAAGGGTCAGTCCTCTCGCCACTCCTGTTCAACATTTATGTGAAGCCGCTGGGTGAGATCATCCGTGGTTTTGGGGTGCGATGCCATCTGTACGCTGATGACACTCAGCTGTACATTTCCACCCCAGACCACCCCAATGATGCCCTCGAAGTGATGTCCCAGTGTCTGGAGGCCGTGCGGGTCTGGATGGGGAGGAACAGGCTTCGGCTCAACCCTTCCAAGACCGAGTGGCTGTGGATGCCGGCGTCCCGGTATAGCCAGCTGGTGCCATCGCTGGCTATTGGGGGCGAGTCACTGACCCCCACAGAGGGGGCTCGCAACTTGGGCGTCCTCCTGGACACACGGCTGTCTTTAGAAGAGCATATGACAGCCGTGGCCAGGGGGGCTTTTTATCAGGTTCGCCTGATACGCCAGTTGCGCCCCTTTCTGGATCGGGACTCCTTGTGCACAGTCACTCATGCCTTGGTTACGTCACGCCTGGACTACTGTAACGCTCTCTACATGGGGCTCCCCCTGAGGAGCACCCGGAGGCTCCAGCTGGTGCAGAATGCGGCCGCGCGGGTGATTATGGGAGCGGCCTGGCGCTCCCACGTAACACCTCTCCTGCGCGAGCTGCATTCGCTCCCGGTGGTCTTCCGGGTGCGCTTTAAGGTGTTGGTTCTCATCTTTAAAGCGCTCCATGGCTTAGGGCCAGGGTATTTGCGAGACCGCCTGCTGCTACCGATAACCTCCCACCGGCCAATACGCTCTCACAGAGAGGGCCTCCTCGGGGTGCCGTCGGTCAGGCAATGTCGGCTGGCGGCCCCCAGGGGGCGAGCCTTCTCTGTGGGGGCACCCGCCCTGTGGAATGAGCTGCCTCCTGGAATACGATTGATCCCGGACCTCCGGACCTTCCGTAAAGCCCTGAAGACGTTTTTATTTCATCAAGCCGGCCTAGCCTAAATGGTTTTTAATTGGGATTTTAAATTTTATGGATTTGGGGTTTTAAATTGGGTAGCCAATTATTTAATTTTTTTAATTATCTTAACTTTTGTATTTGTATGTTTTTTAATTTTGGCTGTTCACCGCCCTGAGTCCCTTCTGGGAGAAGGGCGGTATACAAATTAAATTAATAAAATAAATAAATAAATAATGTCGTGTATGTTGGAGGTGGAGACCCTCAGAGAGCTGCATACCCTGAAATTTCATTTGAGCACCTGGCGATTAGTGTGTCTTCAAAGTGACCATAAAGTGATTCTAAGTCTAAGGAAAGGAAAGGAAAGGAAAGGAAAGGAAGACTGTGTCGCTTGCGTGGATTTCAGGTAGTCCTCGACTTACGACCGCAACTGAGCCACAACATTTATTTCCAAGCTGAAGTCCACCTATCTTAAAATGACCGAGGCTGAGATGCAGGTAAACCTTGAGTTGTAACTGCAATTGAGCCCAAAACTTTCCGTTGCTAAGTAAGGCCATTGTTAAGTGAGCTTTGCTCCATTTTACGGCTTTCTTGTGAAGTGATTCACCCCACTTGTTAAGTAGCACGGTTGTTAAGTGAGTCTGGCTGCCCTGTTGACTTTGCTTGCCAGAAGGTCGCAAAAGTGGATCACGTGACACCCCCCACCCCCGGGATAAGTACAGGGAGTCCTCAACTTACGACCGCAATCGAGCCCAACAATTGAGCCAGCTTAGTGTGGCTAAGCGAGACATAGGCTGAGTGAGTTGTACCCCCATTTTACGACCTTTCTTGCCACACTTGTTAAGTGAATCACTGCTTCGGTCGTTAAGTGAATCGGGCTTCCCCGCTGACTTTGCTTGTCAGAAGGGGAATCAACAGATCCCGGGGGGACCCGGCAACCGTCATAAATACGAACCAATTGCCAAGCGTCCGAATTTTGATCACGTGACTACGGGGAGGTCATTAAGCGTGAAAAACAGTTACTTTTTTCAGTAGCTTTGTGACTTCAAACAGTCACTAACTGAATGGTTGTAAGTCAAGGACTTCCTGTACGGAAAGATGACCTTGTCACTGCAAAAGACAACACACAAACACACACACAAGACAACTCAAGACAACCCATCCGTGGCAAAACTATTTTTGTGTCGTTACAAAAGGACCCTTGAATAGGGAGGCACATCTGTCCTCGCCAGAAATTACACGGCGTTGCTCAGCCAGTTTCAATCTCACGCATGAAGGCGGATCGACGTGTCCCAGGTTGCAGGATCCAATCCAGGAGCCTTGACCAGAGATTTAGTCGGTCCCGACTGGATCCTGCAAAATTTAAAGTCTTTTCCTGCTTTTTCGGAGACCTGCTCTCTGAGCCCCTGGCCAAAGCAAGCCTTCCGGGAGAGGCAGCCTTGAAGGGACGTAGCCAGCTGTTCGGCACACACGCACACACACAAATAAGTAAATAAGCAGTTTCTCATCCTGTCGGCACATCTGGCCAGCTGTGCTTTTACCTGCTGGGTCAGCAGCTGTGCAGAGCGAAGTTAGATACAGATTAACAGAGTTGGGAGGGACCTTGGGGGTCTTCCAGTCCAGCCCCCCGCTGAAGCAGGAGACCCTATCCCATTTCAGACAGGTGGCTGTCCAGTTCTCTTCTTGAAAACCTCCAGTGATGGAGCACCCACAACTTCTGGTGGCAAGCTGTTCCACTGGTTAATTGTCCTCACTGTCAGGAAGTTTCTCCTTAATTCCAGGTTGCTTCTCTCCTTGATGAGTTTCCATCCGTTGTTTCTTTGTCTTGCCTTCGGGTGCTCTAGAAAACAGGATGACCCCCTCTTCTTTGGGGCAACCCCTCAAATACTGGAAGACTGCTATCATTTTGCCGACTCTAGTTGCGGCCGTTCTCATCTCTGTTTCAAGGCCATTGAGCCAGCGCTGTCCTAAGACATTTTCGTGGTCATGTGACCGTGATGTCATCACGGAGCGCTGTTACCAAAGTGGTACTTAACCTAGCAGTGCTTTTGAACTGCTAGCTTAGCAGGAGCTGGGGTAAGGACAGGAGCTCACCCCATCACGAGGCGCTCGGGTCTCGAACTTGGGCTGCTGGCTTTCCAGCCAACAAATCAGAAATCGGAATCGGAATAGAGCTGGAAGGGACCTTGAAGGTCTTCTAGTCCAGCCGAGCATCTTAACCGCTGAGCCACCGTGCTGCCCGATATTATATGGTAGCTAGGATCAACTTCCAGAATGCTGAGGTTGGAGGGTGTTGTCATGCCTCCCCCTCCCCTCGCAGCATGAATCCGTGGAGGAAGAAGAGCCGGAAAATCGAGGGGGTGGCTTCGTTGGAATGTGGGGAGGAGCAGGCCGAGTCAGGCCAGGGCCTTTCAGGACTGGGACGGCTTGTAGGCAGGGAGAAAGGGGGGCAGGATGACCAAAAGAGGCGAAGCAGTGATCAGAGACAGAGCAAAGGCGATGAGCAAGGACCACCCCCTCCTGATCCCCGAGCGTGGAGAGTGGAGAGAAGGCAGGAACAGTGCAGGCTGACCCAACAACTTGGGGAGGAGAGCGCCCCGCCCCCCTTCACAAGGCATACCTGGGGGCTTAAGGAGATGCTGTGGGGAGGGGCATTTGTCAGGAACAAATACTGAATTCATGGAGTGTTGTGTGCCGTTGTTGAAGTTGGACGTTTCCTGGACTTCTTGCCTTGTTCCTTTGCTTCCTGGACTCATTGACTTATTCTCTTGCCCTGCTGGATTTCTTGCTTTGCAGCCATTGTGCTGGACTACTCTGCAACCAGAGGCTACTAGAGGTGTGTGCGTGTGTGATCACTTTGCTCTGGGACTTGCCAGAAATGTGGGAGCATTTGGGAGAAAGTTGGAGCAATAAAGGGGCAGTTTGAAACTATGCCGACACTTCTGTGTCGTGCCCCGGGTCATCACAGATGTTCTTCAAACTGAGTTGTTTTTTTTTTTTTTTTTTTTTTTTTTGCATAGCCAAGGAATCAGGGTGCAAGGTGCAAATGAGCCTGGAGGTACATCTACAAGAATGTGAATGTGTGTGTGTTGGCCAGGGCCTCAGCTGCTCTACCCTTTATCCCCGTAATCCCTACTACAGTGGCAGCCAGGCAGCCTCAGGTGCTGCCGAGTGGCACCCGGCTTAATGTGCTAAAGTACGGATGCTTCAAGTTGGTGCAAGAGACACACTCTGCTCTCATTAGGGGGAAGCGTCCCCGTAACTGTGGGAAAACGCTTTGTCGAGGGATGTGCAAATGAAGGAGATTAGAAAGTGTCGGAAGCATCCCACCCCCACCCCCACTGCTGCTGTCTCCGCAGAGAGCCACTTAGCGACCGAGGCAAACCAACCTTGTCCTTCGAAATCTTGTGTGCGAAGGGACACGTCCCATCCGTCTTCTTGCAGGCGCCGCGGAGGAATCTGTCAAGGGGACCAAAGAGAGGGTCGACTTAGGAGATGCAGAGAGTAAGGAAGAAGACCTCGCCGGAGGGGGTGGGTGGTCCTCGGCTTACAGCCACAACTGGGCACTGGAATTTCAGTTCCTAAAGCAGGGGTCAGCAACCTGTGGCTCCGGAGCCGCATGTGGCTCTTTGGGCCCTCTACTGTGGCTCCCTATCAGGTGATCTCACCACTGGCTGGCCCCACCCCTCGCCCTCCCCTCCCAGTCACTCCTCGCCTGGCCTGAGAAGGTACGGGTGACGGGAGATGGAAAAGCAGCCAGGACAGAGACAGAGAGATACAGAGAGAGGGGGAGAGAGAGAGACAGAGAAAGATACAGAGAGAGAAGGAGAGAGGGGGAGAGAGAGAGAGACATAGAGAGATACAGAGAGAGAGGGAGGGGAGAGAGAGATACGTCAAAAGGATTTTGTGGTTCCTGGTGTTTTTTAACAACTGGTTCTCTGCCCTAATGACCGGCTGGGTAGGTGTGGCTAGGTGGGGTCATGTGACTGGTGGAAGTGAGTGACATCGAGTTGGCCACGCCCACCCAGGTTTTGTGGCTCCCGGTGTTTTCTTTTCTCTGGGAAAAGGGGCCAAATGTCTCTTTTGAGTATTTAAGGTTGCAGACCCCTGTCCTAAAGCAAGGCAATGATTAAGTGGCTTCTGCCTGGTTTTATAACTCTTTTTTTTTACTATGGTTGTTAAGGAAATCATTGCAATTGTAGGACAGAATCCTTCACAAACAGCCCAACCCTTCTTGAAGCCTTTTAACTCTTACCTTGAACCAATTGAGTCAATCATCGTCAATTAACGACCCCATAATCCCTTGCGGGGTGGAGTCTGGGCAACTGAACGGAGCTAGCAAGAGCGTTTTAATGGCCGGATGCCCTTCCTGTCTCCAATGCGGAGTTTTGTTCAGCAGATATATTCTCTCTCTCTTTTTTTAAAAAATTTGATTTATATGCCGCCCTTCTCCGGAGACTCAGGGCGGGTTACAATGCATTAAGCAAGAGCCTTCATACGTTTGTATATTTATACAAAGTCAGCTTATTGCCCCAACTGGGTCCTCAATTTATCTACCTTAGAAAGGATGGAAGGCTGAGTCAACCTTGAGCCTGGCGAGATTTGAACCTGCAGTAATTGCAGACAGCTGGTCATTGTGCCCAAGAGAAAGAAATATCTGCCTCTACCTAGGATCGAACTCAAAACCTCCTGATTGTGACGCGAGAGCTCCACCTCTACCCCCCGGCACCACTCTACCTTGCACTAATTGAGTGCCAATCATTAATTGACTAAATTCCTGTGGATAGGCATGGAAACTTGAAAGTGTGGCCCTGATTCTTCTTATGACGGGTTGCAGGGTTCCGGGGTCACGTGATCACATGATCACCTTTTGCGACCTTCTGACAAGAAAGCCAGGTTCACTTAACCACCGGGTTACCAATTTAACCACTGCAGTGATTCGCTTAACGACGGTGGCAAGAAAGGTTGTGAAATGAGGCAAAACTCATCTCAATGACTGTCTTGTTTAACAACAGGAATGTTGGGCTCAGTTGTGGTCGTACACCGAGGACTACTTGTATTTAAAAAAACTAAACTGTGTTAAGAAACTAGAGCAGGGCTTCTCAACTTTGGCCACTTTCAGATGGGTGGACTTCAATTCCCAGAATTCCCCAGCCAGAATTCTGAAAGTTGAAATCAGAATCAGAATCACAATTGAGCTGGAAGGATCTTTGGAGGTCTTCTAGTCCAGCCCCCTCCTCAAGCAGGAGATCCTATACCATTTCAGTCCAGTCTCTTCTTAAAAACCTCCAGTGATGAAGCACCCACAACTTCTGGTGGCAAGCTGTTCCACCGGTTAATTGTCCTCCCTGTCAGGAAGTTTCTCCTTAATTCCAGGTTGCTTCTTTCCTGGATTAGTTTCCATCCATTGCTTCTTGTCTTGTCTTCAGGTGCTTTGGATAATAAGTTTATTTATTTTATTTATTTATTTATTATATTTCTATACCGCCTTTCTCCCGTAGGACTCAAGGCGGTGTACAGTCAAGAAAAATATAGACACACAAACATCATAAAATTGCTAATTAAAATTATTACTTAGTTTGGTCAATTAAATAAAACCCAGAATTAGATAACATTTAAAAAAAAAAAATCATTCACATGTTCGTATGTTTAGCCCCGCCTGTTGGAACATCAGGGTCTTGAGGGCACGGCGGAAAGCACGGAGATCAGGGATATTCCGTATCTCTGGGAGCAGTTCATTCCAAAGGGTTGGAGCCCCCACAGAGAAGGCCCTCCCCCTGGGAGTCGCCAGTCGGCATAATTTGACTGATGGCACCCTGAGTAGTCCCTCCCTGTGAGAACGAACTGGTCGGTGGGAGGCTATTGGTGGCAAAAGACGGTCTCGTAGGTACCCAGGTCCTAAGCCATGGAGCGCTTTAAAGGTGATAACTAACACCTTGAATCGCACCTGGAAGACCACCGGGAGCCAGTGCAGCTCGCGGAGAGGTGTTACATGGGCGTAACGAGCTGCGCCCATAATCACCCGCGCGGCTACATTCTGGACCAGTTGGAGCCTCCGGGTGCTTTTCAAGGGGAGCCCCATGTAGAGAGCATTACAGTAGTCCATACGGGAGGTAACTAGGGCATGAGTGACCGTGCGCAAGTTGAACCCCCCTCTTCTTTGGGGCAGCCCCTCAAATACTGGAAGACTGCTCTGTCCCCCCCAGTCCTTCTTTTCTCTAGAGTAGCCATGCTCAATTCCTGCAACCGTTCTTCACATGTTTTCATAAGTCATATGGTTCATATGTCCCCATATCTGAAAGTGGCTGAGGTTGAGAAACACTGATCTAGGTATTAAAAGGTGAGATTATAGCTGGTATAATCTAATTTTTGCCCGAAAGGAGATGGGGAAGAGAAAGACAAGAGACCTGGTGCAGACTGCCACTTTCTCGGGGTCATGGATGTACGGACAGCTCTCCCCGCGGTTGCACTTCCCAAAACGGTTGTAGTACATGCAGTATTCCTTCTTCCGCTCCTTCCGCAGCTTGGCTTGGCGAATGATGGCTAGGCTCCTTTGCACAGCGCGGCTGCAGGGAGGGATAGAAGCAGACAGGAGAGCTCAGAGTTAGGCAAGGCCTTTTACAGAATGCAATAACAGAGTAACAGACTTGGAAGGGACCTGGGAGGTCTTCTAGTCCAACCCTCTGCTCAAGCGGGAGACTCTACCATTTCTGATAAGT
Organism: Arizona elegans; assembly: GCA_022577455.1. Taxonomy (NCBI): domain Eukaryota; kingdom Metazoa; phylum Chordata; class Lepidosauria; order Squamata; family Colubridae; genus Arizona; species Arizona elegans. The sequence continues at coordinate 2,059,270 of JAKOOJ010000055.1, forward strand.
GGTTCTCCAGTCTGTTCTTAAAAACCTCCAGTGATGGAGCAACCACAACTTCTGGAGGGCAAGACGTTCCACTTACTGTGAATGGGGATACAGAATAACAGAGTTGGAAGGGACCTTGGAGGTCTTCTAGTCCAACCCCTGCTCAAGAAGGAAACCCTAGACCATTTCAGATAAGTGACTGTCTAGTCTCTTCTTAAAAATTTCCAGTGATGAGGTACCCACAAGTTCTGGAGGCAAGCTGTTTCACTTGTTAATGGTTCTCACTGTTAGGAAATTTCTCCTTAATTCTAAATAATGTAATAACAATAATTTTATTGTCATTGTACATGTGTACACAGTTTATCATTAAAACGAAATTAACTTAACACCCAAAGACCAGGTCCAACACACATAACAATCCCCAAACACCCCCCCACCCACCCACCACAATTCCCCACCCCTAAACCACCCAAACATCCACACAGCAGACCAAGTGATGCTGTCCAACAGCTCACGGATGGTGGCCCTTTAGTTCATGGTTGAGTGCAATTATAGCTCTGGGATAAAAACTATTCAGAAAATGAGTTTTCATTGTTTTGGTTTCTCCCCTTGATTGGGGGGACGGTGGTTAGGGGGTGTAGATGGAGTGGTTTAGGGAAGAAAAGAAAAAATGAAGGAGACCCACCACCCAAAGCAGAAACTGAAATGATGTGGAGGGCAGAGAACAGATTGAAATTTCAGGAGAACGGGGACTTCCGACGTCCAGATTGCATATAATGTGGGTATCGATCACTTTAATTCACTCAGTATTGAGTAGCCAACCGTTGGAACGACATTATTAAAGCACTTATTGAAAAGAGCAGGGATCGGCCCTCTGGGTGCTGGTAACATTCAAGCAATTCTTTCAATAGTGATGGGGAAATTAGATCTATCGGTGGGATTCATTAATTTGGGCATTGTTAACCTGCGTCGGCGGCTCCGTTGCTGGGATTAAATGACTGTGGTGCATAAATGTGTATTAAAATCTCCCTCTGAGCCTCCCTTGGTCTTCTTGGCTCAAGGCGGCTGCCAACCTCCAAAATTCACTTCGAAAGGCGAGAAAACAAATAAGAGAATTTAAAGGAGGACATCTAAGCCGAATGGAAGGGGCCTGCTCTGAGAGCCCTTCTTCAACTTAAGGGAAGGGGCTTGTGGGCTGTGGATGAGAGGTTCCGTTGCTCCCAGGAGACAGAGGTGTGGATCTTGGCTAAGGGATCCCTCATGTCCAAGCTGCTCACCTGGCATTTGACCAAGGAGGTGGGATTTTGATTTAGTGTCACAACCTAAAGCAGGTGATATTCTGGTTCCTGAGACAAATTGTCAAGTCTCATTTTTTATTTATCTATTTGATTTTCATCCCGCCTTTATAAGTAACTCAAGGCGGCAAGCATAGCTGGTACTCCTTCCTCCTCCTCATTTTCCCACAACAACAACTCAGTCAGGTGGGCCGCGACGAAGAAACTGGCCCAAAGTCACCCAGCGGGCTTTCATGCCTAAGGCAAGACTAGAACTCACCGTCCCCTGGTGACTGGCCTAAAGTGGCCGAACTGGCTTTCATGTCTATGACGAGACTGGAACTCACTGTCTCCTAGCGATTGGATCAAAGGCACCCAGCCAGCTTTCATGCCTAAGAAAGGACTAGAATTCCCAGTGTCCTAGTGATCACTCCAGCTTTCGTGCTTAAGGCAAGACTGGAACTCACCGACTCCTGGTTTCTAGGCCAGGGCTTTCACCATTACCCCAAACTGGCTCTAAATCTGGGATGTTTGTCTGTGCCGACTGCTGACTGGAGGGGGTCCTGCCCCATTTCCGTTGCCTTCGAAAATCAGGCCCCCAACCAGGTACGTGCTAAGGCTGGGACCTGTTGGGTCTCCCAGAGAACAGTTTCGGGAATCCCAGATCTTTTTAAAGGGGATTGAGAACTTCAAGTGATTTGGAGGTTTGTAGCATGGCCGCCCCCAACCAATGGCTGGCTACCACTCCCCCCGCTCTTAAATCAAGGGGAGAAGCAACTTAAAACTAAGGAGAAATTTCCTGACAGTGAGAACAATTAACCAGCGGAAGAGCTTGCCACTGGAAGTTGTGAGTGCTCCAACACTGGAGGTTTTTAAGAAGATGTTGGAGAACCATTTGTCTGAAATGCTATAGGCCCTATAGTATAGGGTCTCCTGCTTGAGCAGGGGGTTGGACTAGAAGACCTCCCAGGTCCCTTCCAACTCTGTTATTCTATTCTTGGGTGAGGGTGCGCATGTGCGCCTAGGACCCCGGGGCTCTTTCCAGAACGCGACTAACCTGGCAATGTAGCGGCTGGTGATCGACCGGTTTGGCCAACCCGGTGGAGAATACCCGGGAGTGCCAGGCGCCGAGTCGGGCCGTGAGGCTGCAGGAGAGAAAGAGAAGCAGTTCAGAGAGATAATTAAGCCCTAGGAATTAACACGTAGGTAGGCTTTGCAGGCAGTCCTCGATTTACGACCATTCGTTTAGTGACCGTTTGAAGTTACAGTGGCGCTGAAAAAGAGAGATTCCTGACTGTTGTTCCCCACACTTATGACCATTGCAGCGTTCCGACGGTCATGAAGTCAAAATCTGGGCACTTTTGTCACCTGAGGTCTTTTTTATGATGGTCGCACTCTGTCCCGGGGTCAATGGGGGCATATTTATGTGATTCACTTAACAACATCTGTGATTCACTTAACGACAATGGCAAAAAGGGGCAAAACTTGCTTAACAACTGTCTCACTTAGCGACAGAAATTTTGGGGTCAGTTCTGGTTGTAAGTCAAAGGCTACCCATATTACGACCACAATTGAGCCCCAAATTCCTGTTGTTAAGTGAGACAGTTGTTAAGTGAGTTTTGCCCCATTTTACCGCCTTTCTTGCCACCATTGCTAAGTGAATCATTGCAGCTGATAAGTTAGAAACACGGTCGTTGAGTGAATCTGGCTTCCCCATTGACTTTGCTTGTCAGAAGGTCGCAAAAGGGGATCACATGACCCCAGGATACTGCGACCGTCGTAAATACAAGTCAGTTGCCAAGCGTAGGAATTTTGATCACATGATGATCAGGAGTGCTACAAAGGTCATAAGTGTGAAAAGTGGTCATGTCACTTTTTCAGTGCCACTGTAGCTTTGAACGGTCACTAAACGAACTGTTGTAAGTTGAGGACTACCTGTATATAAAGTTTGTACAAGGTTTTTATTGCACAAGCCCAGGAACTGAGAATAAACAAACTGGGAATAAACAAGGGAGAAGAAAAAAATATTGTTCCATGGCTGGCACAAAGCCAGCATAAATTAGACCAGAGTTTGCCAACCTTAGAAACTTTAAGCTGGGTGGACTTCAACTCCCAGAATTCCCCAGCCAGTTTTGCTTGCAGATTTCTTTAAATGGAATTTTATTTTCTAGCAAGGACAGTAATGTTTTAAAGTTGTAAACTGGTAAAGTTTGATTGGGCAGGATTTGGAACGCTTTAAACCAGTGGTGAAATCCAAATTTTTTTACTACCGGTTCTGTGGGCGTGGTGTGGCTTGGTGGGCATGGCTTGGTGGGTGTGGCAGGGGAAGGATATTGCAAAATCCCCATTCTCTCCCCATACCTGGGGGAAGGATATTGCAAAACCTCCATTCCTATCCCACTCTGGGGCCAGCCAGAGGTGGTATTTTACCAGTTTACAATTTTAAAACATTATTGTCCTTGCTGGAAAACAAAATTCCATTTAAAGAAATCTGCAAGCAAAGCTGGCTGGGGAATTCTGAGAGTTGAAGTCCACCCAGTTTAAAGTTACCAAGTTTAGAGACACCTGGTTTAAAGCAGAGGTGAAATCCAGCAGGTTCTGACAGGTTCTGGAGAACCGGTAGCGGAAATTTTGAGTAGTTTGGAGAACTGGCAAGTCTGATTGGCGAGACAGGATTTGGGATGTTTTAAACCAAGTACCTTTAAACTTGGCAACTTTAAGCTGGGTGGACTTCAACTCCCAGAATTCCCCAGCCAGCCCAGCTTAAAGTTGCCAAAGTTGAAAAAAAAACATTGAATTAGAATCTTTATAGTGTTCAATTGTCCATCTCTGGCATTTGGCAAAAATCCACCTACAAGGCAAAGGTCAAGCTGCAAAGAAACAGGAGACGGTCTTGTTTACTGGACACTGCTGTCCAGCAGAGTCACAAAAGTGGACAGGTAAAAGGCAACACAACCTGGTCAAGGTGTCTGTAGTACAGTCTGTAGTACAGTAATGAGCCTGTAGTACAGTGGACTAAAGCACTGTTATTAACAACTGCTGCTTGCAATTACTGCAAGTTCGAATCTCCCCAGGCTCAAGGTTGACTCAGCCTTCTATCCTTTCTAAGGTAGGTAAATTGAGGACCCAGATTGTGGGGGCAATAAGCTGATTTTGTATAAATATACAAAAGTATGAAGGCTATTGCTTAACGCATTGTAAGCCGCCCTGAGTCTCCGGAGAAGGGTGGCATATAAATTAAAAGCAAAGCAAAAAAAAAAAGGTGTCAAGGCGAAGCATTATGCAAACTGTCCGTGCCTCAGTTGTGCTCCCTGGCACTGGTCAATGAGCCTGAGCCTGACCCCCGTCCTGCGGGCACCCGCAAGATCCAGTCCTGGCAGCTTCTCTGTATCCCCCCCCCCGGTTTCAAGGGGGGCCAATGACAGATCTTTGCTTCTGAAAGCTGCACCAGATGTCTTACACCAGGTGTGATCCGATGCTCTGGTGAAGCTCCTTTTCACTCCCGTTGCAGAGATGTGGGGGAAGTGTTGAGACAAACAGAAAGAAAAATGTTGATTGATGCACACACCAGAAATCTAAGTGGCATCAACAAAGGATAAAACCACTCGGATGCCACTGCAGCAGGAATTCTAATTTACACAACAGAAACAAAACCAACAGACAAAGCAATCTGCATCCTAAGCGATCTCAAAACAATGCTCTTAAATAGCCTTTGTCCTGGAGTCACTTAGCAGCTCTTAAATCTGACCCCGCCAGTGCCCTGCCTGCTCAACAACAACCCCCCCCCCAATCACAGAAGCCAGTGAAAGAGACAGGTGGGACACCCCACACCATAAGTCCATCAAAGTCTTCCAGAACCTCCATCTCCCTCTGCAAGACCCATTTGGCCAAATTGCTAGATGGACTGCCGGGTCGACTTTATAAATTCATGAACTCAGAAGGACGAAGCAAAGCGTCCAGCAGCGTCCAGCAGTTTATTTTATTTATTTAATTTGTATACCGCCCTTCTCCAACAGGACTCAGGGCGGTGAACAGTCATGGTAAAACATAACATATAAAATTTAAAAGCAATTTAAAAAACATTAAATAATGTTGGCTATCCATTTAAAACAACCCGGATTAAAACCAATTACAAATTAAAACTGAAGGGATGGGATCCTGGCCAGCTTTCTCCATGAGCTGGTTTCTCTTTCCATCGGACACTTGCCAGGAGTTAGTTGATCGGGTCCCTAGTTCCTCTAATGGCCAACCTCCTGGTTCCCCAACCAGGAGGACAAAAAGAAAGAAAGAAGGGAGGGAGGGAGGGAGGGAGGGAGGGAGGGAGGAAGGAAGGAAGGAAGGAAGGAAGGAAGGAAGGAAGGAAGGAAGGAAGGAAGGAAGGCAGGCAGGCATCAGTGATGATGTTGCCTAGTTGGGTCATGAAACATCTGCAAGAAAACCACCAAGCTCAGAGAGCACCAAGGACAAGGAAGGTGAGAAGAAAGGTGAGAAGGAAGGGAGGGAGAGAGAGAGAGATCAATTTTGACGTACAGCTAGCAGGGTAATGAAATATCTGTCAGAAAACAACCAAACTCAGAGACCACCTGTGACCCCACAGTTCAGCCCTGAGCTACAAAGGCCTCCTTCTGTTGGTCTTCTGTATCGTTCCTTTGGAAGCCTTGCCCTTCCACCTGGCTCTCCTACATGCAAAGCCAAGCAGGTGTCCAGCCCCCGAGTTCTGGCCAATCTTCAAGAGGTTTAGGGAGATGACCCAGGAAGGACCAGTCTTCTTTGAACTGGGCTGTCTAAATTTGGGGTCCGCGGCTGGAGCAGCCCCCAAAGAGAGGCTTTCGCTATTCATTAGGCGTTCACCTGCCCACGTGGCTCCAACTGGCGCGGTGGGAGTTCCTGCGCCGTCAGCCGAGACGTGTGCCAGCAGCGCTCCAGGTGGGATGAGCATCCCTCCGTCACTCACCTGCCAACCCGACTGTGTTCCTGAGAGAGTGAGTGGAATTTGATAGTGCGTCAAGCGGTGCTCCCTTCACCGGGGCTGTCACGCAGCCGACTGCTGACGGCACAGCCCCATCTGTTCCTTGGGTAAATAAAGTGCCCAGTGCAGTTGTCGCAATGAAGTGTGTTTTTGTGAGTGCATCAGAGGGAACTGTGGAATCCAGCTTTTTTTTTTTTTGGGGGGGGGGGGGGGATGGCAAAAGCTGCAAAGAGAGGAGACTCCCCCCCCCCCCCGCTAAGGACCAAGTGAAACACCCCAGTGTCCAGGTTTCTGCTTGTTTGACGGTGCCACACTGCGAGGAAAGAGGCCTTCGCGGTGGAAATTTTGGCAAGAACCGCAAGGCACCAAGTGACACCTCCCGGTGTTAAAAAATGCACACCACCCAACTTGCTTGGGAAAAAGATATTAAACTGAAGATGCTAAGAGAAAAGAGGGAAGGTGTTAAAAACGTTCCGAGGGGTTAGGGTTAGGGTCCTCGATTTACGACCCACAGCTGAGCTCAAAATTTCCGCTGCTAAGCGAGACAGTTGTATTGCCCCATCTTACAACCTTTCTTGGCATGGGAACGCATGAAGGTGTTTTGAATTTAGGAGGGGAATGTGAACGGCGAGTAAGATGTTTGGGCACGTAAAAAAACTAGAAAATTCTGGATTTAAATCCCTTCAGTGATTCAGAGGATTTTAAAGATTGATGTGCAATCGAAACCAGATAGATTTTTCTATTTTGGTATGGATGCACAAACACTTGGGGAAAAGTCACAAAACTTAGGGGGTTTTTTTTTGCATGATAACCGTAGCGAGATGGAAAGATTTGGCTCTGCCCACAACGGAGGGACGGTTGGCGAAGGCGATGGAACTTGCTGAGTTGGCAAAATTGACTTCTTTGATCAGAGAAAAGACATTATGTATGTTTATTGCTGGCTGGAAAGCCCTTATAGGCTATTTTGCGTGAAATGAACGGGGGGGGGGGGGAAATGAACTTATGATTTATGATTTTGATGATTCGAGAGGATAGATTATAGAAAGAAGAGAGCTACCCGGTAACCGCAGAGAGAGAGAGGTAAATTTATAATTGTAGTTATAACCATAAAAGACGAGTAGCTAGTTCTTTATATCTTTTTTCTTTCTTTTCTATTTTAATTTTGCTCCCCCCCACTCTTTCTTTCACCCTTCTCTTTGATTTATTTCTTTTTTCTTACTTTCTACTGTATTAGTTTGCAATAGTTTTTATCTTCGGGTTTTTTTTTTAATTGTACACAGTGGCAGCAAATGCTGTATATGGTCGCATTGGACGAATTGTTTCCAAAATGGCAGATTTAACGCTGCCTGGTATAATAACTGCAGCCCCCTCCGTATACGACCATCCTAAAGGTATCTGGCAGGTCCCAGAGAGGCTGCCTTGGCAGAGCAGGGAACCCACCTTGGCTGCCGGAAACCTTATCAATATATTCGCAGGAGTTGAAGAAAAGAAGTGATGCGATGTTACAAATGAGATCTTATTAATCCCTGCCAGAATCACCCACTGAATTAACACGACAGTTCCAGCTCCTGCTGGATACACGGGGAGATTGAGGTAACCAAGGCTCCATGGTGCCGGGGGATCCCGAGGAGGTGGCTGATGGGCTGAGGAGCACCAAGCATAAATGAAACTAAAACCAAAGAGGAGGGGGGCGATTTATTTTTTCCAAAGCACCTGAAGGCAGGATAAGAAGCCATGGATGGAAACTAAGCAAGGAGAGAAACAACCTGAAACTCAGGAGAAATTTCCTGACATTTGGAACAATTAACCAGTGGAACAGCCTGCCTCCAGAAGCTGTAAATGCTCCAACACTGGAAGTTTTTAAGAAGAGATTAGATAACCATTTGTCTGAAATGGTATAGGGTTTCCTGCTTAAACAGGGGGTTGGACTAGAAGACCTCCAAGGTCCCTTCCAAATATTATTCTGTAATTCTTTTAACTAGTTTAACAGCCAGCCTTCAACCACGTTAAGCTCTCAATAAAACAGAAGACATGAACCATGAAGCGTCGGAATAATACAATAGGAAGGGATCTTGGAGGTCTTCTAGTCTACCTCCCTGATCAAGCAGGAGACCCTCGACAATTCCAGACAAGTGGCTGTCCAGTCTCTTCTTTAAAACACCCAGTGATGGAGCAGCCACAACTTTTGGTGGCAAGCTGTTCCACCGGTTAATTGTCCTCACTGTTAGGTTGCTTCTCGTCTTGCCTTCTGGTGCTTTGGAGAGTAAGTGGACGCCCTCCAACCCCCTCTTTGTGGCAATCTTCAAATACTGGAAGACTTCTATCATGTCACCCTTATTCCTTCTTTTCTCTAGACTAAACATACCCCAATTCTTGCAACTGTTCTTCATGTGTTTTAGCCTCCAGCCTTTGTTTCTCTTCTCTGCACTCTTTCCAGAGTCTCAACACCTTTTCTTATATCGTGGCGGCCAAAACTGGATGCGATGTTCCAACTGTGGTCTTAGTAAAGCGGCCACCAACACTTCACGTGATCTTGAGTCCTTGGAAAAAAACCCCACAGTGGGCCAGGAACTGCCAAACAGATGTGACTGGCTGGGAGACACATTCAGTGGGAAAAGTAGCCAGCTCAAGCTTTTGCAACGCAACCACACTTTTTTCTGTGGTCTTTTGACAGCCCAAAGGGTACACTTCTAGCATGAGCCACAGATCCAGAGGGATGCAGGCCTACCAATCAGGCAAAGATAACCACAGGCAATCCTCACTGAGTCCCTTTAACAGAACTGCCTTGGGAGCTACTGACTAATCCAATTGCCACCGGACAAAGACCAAAAGAAGAGAACATTTGTAGCTCAAGGTTGAACTGTGTGAGTCCCCAAGATTGGTGGTTTTCTTTGCAGACATTTCATGACCCAACTAGGTTGCATCATCAGTGCTAGAAAGGAGTGGAGTTTGGAAACCAGAAGAGGAGGAGAAGGGGAAGACGACGACAACTCCGGGGTCTTTGGTGATCTCTGACTTCCACTATCTTCTTGCAGATGTTTCACGACCCAACGAGCCCTGGTGAGGTTACCTGGTTGGCAAGAAAGCCGCAATGCTAGTTACTCCGCCAGGCAGCCTCCTGCCCTCCCGAGTGCAATTCGTCTTGCCGAACTGCTTAACCTGCAAGGTTTTCCTTGTCACCCTTTAAAAGAGCTGCCTTAGCTAAGGTAGCTTCAGGGCACGCAAACCCATCCCACCCCCCACCCAGGACGCCCCTGCTTTCCCGTTCCACAAGCTTTAGTGCTGAACCAAACATTTTGGGGGCTGCGCACGGGGGAAAATTTATTTCTTTCATTATTCTTCCTCATCAGCCTTCCAGACGATCAGCACCAGCGGCTACTTGGGGGTCATTTAAATCTTAACATCTGGTTGCTGGGGGTCTGCCAGCCAGCCAGCCAGCCAGTTACCCATCCTCTCTTCTTTCTCGGTGAAGTTGCAGGCTCGGAACTCAAAAAAACTGTTTTCCCTGGTACCGCCGTTAGCAATTTGAAAAGCCTCCTGCCTGCAACGCGCCCCCCCCCCCCAGCCTTTCCTTCTCTCTTCTCCCCACATTTGAACAGGACAAAGTTCCCCCCCACCCTTGAAAGGGGATTGTAGTTGGAAAACAGGAAGTCGCCTGATTTAAATCACTCCATTTTCCCAATTGTGGCCGTAACCTTGTTGAGTAGCAGCTGGGTGAGGCAAGGAGGGAGATCTGGGGTGCCCCCTCTCCCACACACCAGTTGGGGAGTGGCGGGCGGCTTAATGCATTTCTGACTCCTTGACACCTTGGGAGATGCTGCCGAAAATAAGGAGCCGTTTCATACATCAGGACTTCCGACGCAGAGATTAAGGTGGAAGGTTACAAGCAAACCTGGCACCGGTGGGTTTTTTCGGCCACGGATAAACGGAGCAGGCAGACGCTTGGGCAAATTGACAGGGCCCAAGCCAGAAGTCAGCACCAGGGGGGAAAGAAAGAGCAGCATGCTAAAGGAATTAGCTTCTGAGCATACCTGGTTTGCCAGGGAAGGAGGTAAAACTCCAACAAAGCCAGAATAACAGAGTTAGAAGGCACCTTGGAGGTCTTCTAGTCCAGCCCCCTGCTCAAGCACGAAGCCCTATGCCAGGGGTGCCCAACCTTGGCAACTTTCAGACTTGTGGACTTCAACTCCCAGAAGTCCCCAGGCAGCCCTCCAAAGCAGCCAGAATAACAGAGATGGAAGGGACCTTGGAGGTCTTCTAGTCCAGCCCACTCCCACCCCCCACCCTCCGCTCAAGCACGAAGCCCTATGCCAGGGGTACCCAACCTTGGCAACTTTCAGACTTGTGGACTTCAACTCCCAGAAGTCCCCAAACAGTCCTGGGGAATATTGGGAACTGAAGTCCACCTCTCTTAAAATTGCCAAGTTTAAAACCCTTTAAACTTGGAGTCTAGGATTATGGGATGCTGGTGTTAAGTGAAGGGACATTTTTTTTTCACCCTGTGGCTAATTCTATCAGCCTCTACCGTCAAAATCACCTTTGGTGTCTTTTGAAGCATCGGAAATACGTAGTGATCAGAATTACACATTGTATGACAGTATTTTCCCTGCATTTCGATATTAGCAAGCCTTCCCTCGGGGTGGGGAGCCTGGCACAATATAGGTTCTCAACGGGCTTTATTCCAAAATTCTGAGGGTCCAAATTGCCAATGATCTCGTAAGAAAATCCAGTCTCTGATTAGAAAATCCACTACAAGGGGGATTGAAGAGCCCAAGCACCCCAAAAAACGACTCGAGCTTGAAGTCCTTTGCTGGCATCGGAGAGACAAAGACTTTGTCTAACCAGCGGACCCGTTCCGACGGTTTTTACCCTGAAATCATTTCAATCAAGCCAGGTTCAAGGAAAACCGAGCTCTTCTCGGCGCACACAAAACTCTGATTGAATTTTGGAACCGGGTTCTTTTCTTGCTGCCAGAGAGGCCAATCTGCTTTTTGCAGGGACGCCTGTTTAATTCGAGGGACGGTGTCAGGGACCCCACCCCAGCCTCCTCCCTCTCCCCAGAAGCCGTCCGCATCCACCACTCTTCCTACCGGCAGGCCGTCGGCGGACAAGCTCCGAGAAAGGAACTCGTTTCCTTCCCCTCGCAGAGATGAATGGCTTGCTTGATCAGTTCTGGCAGCCTCGTGATTGGCCGCCGATATTGCAAAAGGTTTGGACGGAGGTACAACCTGGACCAGAATCCCCTGCCGGTGCAGGCAACTAAAAAGAAGGTGCTGGTGGGGCTAAATGCTTATCTTTCTCCCCTCCAGAAGCCGGCAACATTGGCTATAGCAATCGGGTGCGAATTTCAAGAGTTTAGCTTCCCTAGAAAATATTCCAGGCATCAGGCAGGGATGTTCGTATTTCTACTTGCACAGCATTTATAAAAATCTAAGATTTGGGGCTGAATCACATTTGCTGTTCTTATAGCAGAATAGAATAACAGAGTTGGAAGGGACCTTGGAGGTCTTCTAGTCCAACCCCCTGCTCAGGCAGGGAACCCAATACCATTTCACACAAATGGTTATCCAATCTCTTCTTAAAAACTTCCAGTGTTGGAGCCTTCACAACTTCTGGAGGCAAGTTGTTCCACTGATTAAATTGTTCGTTCCATCCCTGCGATTCTATCGCTTTGCTGAAATTTGTTTTAATTCTTTCTTTCTTCTAGGTGGGTTCTGTCCAAATTTGGAATAAGTGGGTGGAGGAAAGGGGTCCCTGCATGAAGGTTATGGTTTGGATGTTTTGGAGAAGCGAACTGGAAAGTGCAGTTTGATGCTGCCCCATTGGCACCCAGACAGTCCCAGATGAGAATAAAAACCAGATGTTCAAGAGCAGAGCTGAGTGAACATTGTCTCTACTAAGAGCCACTTACAAAGCAGATTTTCCCAAATTAAGAAGAGTAGAAAGACCTGACTTTCATCCCTTACAAGGATGTGTTCTAATATTTGAGGGGCTGCCACAGAGAAGGTTGGCCAATTTTCCAAAGCACCCAAGGGCAGCACAAGAAGTAACAGGTGGAAACTAATCAAGGAGAGAAGCAACCTGGAACTAAGGAGAAACTTCCCAACAGTGCGAACAATTAATCGGTGGAACAGAAGTTGCCTCCCGAAGTTGTGGGGCTCCAACGCTGGAGGCTTTGAAGAGGAAATTGGACGGCCATTTGTTCAATTTCCTAGAGCAACGGATTGTACTAGAAGATATCCAAGGACCCCTCTACCTTTGTTATTGTGTTATTGTCAAAAGAGTTAAAGTGTCAACCATGTAGCTTGAGTAATACCACTTCGACTGCATTCTCTCTCTTACACACACTCACACACACACACTCCTTGATAGAAGATGCAGGCAAAACAACACAACAAACAGTTGAAGAAAGAATTCAGAGGAAACTTATCAAAAGATCTCCCTGCCAGACCTATAATTGCATGTTCTCTCTTTCTCTTTCTTTCTCTTTCCTTCCTTCTTTCTCTTTCTCTCTCTCTTTCTTTCCCTTCCTTCCTTCCTTCCTTCCTTCCTTCCTCTCTCTCTCTCCCCCCCCCTTTCTCCCCTCCCTCTCTGTTTTCAGGAAAAGATGGGACAACCATTTGTCCAGATTGGTATAAGGACTCCTGCCTTGAGTAAGGGGTTGGTCTAGAGGACCTCCAAGGTCCCTTCCAGCTCCAGGATTCTATAATCTTTTTGAAAACCCAACTAAAAAAGGGGGGGGGGAATCACGGGTATTCTGAGTGCGGCAGCTCCAAGGGGGGAAGCCTGGCTGGCTGGAGAGCTGAGCTGAGCAGAATCCCAGGAGCGAGGAGGCCGTGCTGCACCTGGGCCCTCTCGGTTATGCTGTGATCCAATTGGCAATGCTTCTCCCACCCGGCAGCCCCTTCCTCCGCTACACAGAGCAGGGGGAAGGAAAGCCCCCAGACGGGACCCCGCTTTCCAAAAACGACAAGCCAACAGTAATGATGCCTGTTGACCCCATTCCGGAGGGGGGCGGAACAAAACAAAAAGTGGAAAACGTAACGCTTTCAGCTAAAAATAAAATTGGAAAGAGCACCGACTGAAACGTTTTAATACAGGAGAATTAAAAATAATAAAGTACACAGGCAAACTAGAGGCGAAACAGAACAATAGAGCAAGGAATGAGTTTGTAAGACGTCTCGGTTGCCAACCAGGGGCGCAAAGTGGATTGCGGGTAAATGGTCCCCAGCTACCTTCTCTGCCTCTTGCAGCCCCTTCCCATAATAAGAGCCAGGGAAGGAGGGTGGGGAATTGGGGGGGGGGGCAAGAGAGAGAAGAAGAAGGGACAGGAAATGCTTACGGCGGTGCCTCATCTCCGAGGTGAAAAGGGTGGAGATTTAGCTTAAACCGCGGATTATCTCGCTGGGAGCTGCAGATAGAAAATGAAAACGTGTGCAGATCCTAGCGAAAGGAGGAAGAGCAGGAGCGTGAAACCGATGCAATGATTCCTTCCCCCTCCCTTTTTTTTTCCAGATAATTTGTCCCATCGGAGCATTAAGAAGACCCACTCGGGCAGGTGGCAGGAGAAAGGCTGAACTAAAGGATGAAAGTTGAGCTGGCAGATTTAAAAAAAAATTTTTTTTCTTAAAAAAACAGAACAGAACTGGAGATCTCGACCAGGAGATGGAGCTGATGAGAATTTGAGATGGGATTTGAATGGGTTTTGGGACAGAATCGCGAAAGACGGTCCAACCCAATGCTTTTCAAGGACTTGTAACCCAGTCCAGAGTGAATTGTTTGGGGGTACTTCTGCTTTCCCGGATCCTTTTTCCGTAATCTTAATCTAACCCAGGGGGTCTCCACACTTGGAAACTTTAAGACTTTGTGGACTTCAACTCCCAGAATTCCCCAGCCAGCGCATGCTGGCTGGGGAATTCTGGGAGTTGAAGTCCACAAGTCTTAAAGTTTCCGAGTGTGGACACCTCTGGTCTAACCAGCAGTCCATCACAAGAACCATCTACTCCTGGGCTGTAGAAAGATCTAGAATCGTTCCCAAATGTTGGAAAATAAATCAACGGGTCGCCCAAAAGTTAGCATCTCTTCCATTAGGATATTAAAATGTAGTAGCTGGAACAGTAGACAACAATGGGCCAGAACAGACAGCTGCAGTTGAGCTGTAGACTCATGCATGAGGCAATCTGCGCTATGATTGGTTGCTGGCTGTGGAGGGGGCGTTTCCCTTTTTTCCCGCCTTTTTCTTCCGTGGGTGTGTGTGCGCTCTGTATGCTGTTAGATTTACCTCATGGTACTCCTGCCTATCTCACCTGCTGCAAGTACAGGCAAGATAGTCAGGAGCACCGTGAGGTAAATCGAACAGCGTATAGAGCACAGACACGTGAAGTGTATTTATTTATATAAAAACTACACGTTTGTGTCAGTGTCTCTGACTTCATCTGTGTAATTCCTCAGTGTCTTTCCGACTGTTACTCCAGGACCGATGGCTGAATGTGTATTTCATCTTGAGTTGTTACTACAAATGGGACCGGCGCCTTAACTTGCGGGAAACCAGCCCTGTGGATCCTTCCTGCACTCTAGATAGTTCTCGGGTTATTACCATTTCGTCAGTGACCGTTCAAAGTTACAATGGTGCTGAACAAATGGTACTTATGCCGAATCCTCCTAGTTCCGGCTGTTGCAACGTCCCCGCAGTCACAAGAATGTGGTCTTGTTCGCAATTACAATGTCGATAGAAACAACAATTGTGTGATTATGATTTCCAATATTCAACGTCGGAACATGCTGGCTGGGGAATTCTGGGAGTTGAAGTCCACCCAGTTTAAAGTTGCCAAGTTTGGAGATGCCTGGTTTACAGTATCCCAAATCCTGCCCTGCCTACCAAACTTTATCAATTTATAACTTTGAAGAATTACTGTCATTGCTGGAAAACAAAATTCCATTTAAAGGAATCTGCAAGCAAAGTTGGCTGGGAAATTCTGGGAGTTGAAGTCCACCCAGCTTAAAGTTGCCAAGGTTTGCAAACCCTGGTCTAATTTATGCTGGCTCTGTGCTGGCTCTGTGCCAGCCATGGGACGATCTTTTTTCTTCCTTATTTATTCCCAGTTTGTCAGGCATTGCCAGTTCCTGGGCTTGTGCAATAAAAACCTTGCAAAAACTTTATATAAAGGTAGCCCTTGACTTACAACTAAAATTTCTGTTGCTAAGCAAGACGGTTGTTAAGCGAGTTTTGCCCCATTTTACCACCAGAATAAAATTCCATTTCAGGAAAACTACAAGCTGTGCTACTGAGATTGATATTTTTTTCAGAGACCTCGGTTGTTGAAAGGGAACATCTCAGTCAGAGCCAGAGTTCCAACCTGCAGGGTTTCCCTCCTTAGCGTTGCTTTTAACTCTCTTGTGGAATCTTGCCACATTTTTTTCCAGAAAGCTTGATTAACTGTTTTCATCGGGGTTGGAGATCGATTTGGATCAAACTGTTCTTTTAAAGCCAAATACCTTGTGACTCTGAGCAGTTTACAGTTCTGGAAGGTTCTCCAGAAGCCACTTCTCCAGGAGGAGGAGGAGGAGGAGGAGGAGGGGAAGAAGAAGAAGAAGAAGAAGAAGGAGGAGGAGGAGGAGGAGGAGGAGGAGGAGGAGGAGGAGAAGAAGAAGAAGAAGAAGAAGAAGAAGAAGAAGAAGAAGAAGAAGAAGAAGAAGAGGAAGAAGAAGAGGAGGAGGAAGAAGAAGAAGAAGAAGAAGAAGAAGAAGAAGAAGAAGAAGAAGAAGAAGAAGAAGAAGAAGAAGAAGAAGAAGAAGAAGAAGAAGAAGAAGAAGAAGAAGAAGAAGAAGAAGAAGAAGAAGAAGAAGACTGAGACCTCATGGTCTCAGATGCACTGAAAGACGAATCTTGGGGGAATCTGCAGACCTCACAACAGAATGAACAGGAGAAGTCTGATTTATTTTGACATTTTACTAGAATCCTGGAAAGGTTTTGGTCAAAATACAAAAAAGATATTGAGAATCTAGGAAAGAGTGCAGAGAAGAACAACACAGATGATTAGGGGTCTGGAGGCAAAAATATACGAAGAACAGTTGCAGGAACTGGGAATGGCTAGTCTAGTGAAGAGAAGGTCTAGGAGAGACATGACAGCAGTCTTCAAATACTGGAGGGGCTGCTATGAAAAAGAGGGCCTCAACCTATGCTCCAAAGCCCTGGAAGGAAGGACAGGAAGCAATGGGTAGAAGCTCATGGAAGAGAAATCCAATCTAGAATTAAGGAGAAATTCCTGACAGTGAGGGCAATTAATCAGTGGCACGACTTGTCTTCAGAACTTGTGGGTGCTCCATCACTGGAGGCTTTAAAGAAGAGATGGGACGGCCATTTGTCCCGAATAGTACAGGGTCTGCTGCTTGAGCATGGGGTTGGAGTGGAACAGGGGTCTCCAACCTTGGCAACTTTAAGCCTGGTGGACTTCAACACCCAGAATTCCCTAGCCAGCAAAGCTGGTGGAGTTGAAGTCCACCAGGCTTAAAGTTGCCAAGGTTGGAGACCCCTGGACTAGAAGACCTCAACTCTGGTATTCTGTTCTGTTCTGTTTTATTCCATTCCAGATATGGGAAAGTGTTCAAGCATCTGTAACTGATTACCCCATAAAATTGCTTTCCCCCAGCAGGAACAACCTTTACAATTTTCAGGCCAAGAAAAATCCTCCAAGGACAGAAGCTGGGAGCAATTCTTCATCTCGTCCCCTCCTGCTTATCTCAGCACTGGCCACAGACTTGCAGGGGTCAAGCACGCCCAGAGAACTTCCTCCCTGCGTTAATGACTGGAAATGGTCTGAGTGCCCCACTGCCTGGTGAAATGGAGCAAGGGATCGCCCGCAGAGATCGCTCAGGAACAGATTTTGGAACAAGCATGGGACACACCGAGGAAGGAACAGGGAAGGGACGAAGGAGGGGGAGCGGGCTTCGAGTCCCTGAAAGTCTGCCATTTGTGGCAATCCATATCGTTTGTATTAATGCACCTCATTATGCCGGTGATGAAAATCTAAACTAATTTAACATATATTTAGGAGCCTTATCTGGATTGCTGCAGATGCAATGGACCAGTTCCCCTATTTCAAGGGGATTTCTGGGTGGAAACGAGAGTTGTGGCATCCGAACCCCACAAAAATCAATTCTTTATCATCTCGGATTCTCAACATGATGCTCAAACAGGCGATCGTTTAAGAGAGGGACTGTTCAATTGTTCAAGATATAATTATAGAGATTAGATCCCTAAACAGAAGCAACAAACAAAGCCGCGATTTTAATTATTTCCTACCTAAGAACTGTTCTGTTAAAATTCAAAAATTGGCCAAAATAGTTGGTAGCGAGTTAACTAAACATGACCAGCCCTTTCATTTTGGCAACAGACATTCAATTTAGCTTGCAAACAAGTTGATTTTTATTCATTCATTTCTAGCCCACTTCCTCTTCCTCCTCCTCCCCTCCCCAAATTCTCCTTCCTTCTAGCACTAATGATATTACCTGGATAAGTCATGAAACAATTACATGAAACAACTACAAGAAAACCACCTTGGTCCCTCTTACCAAGGACCACACAGGAAGGGAGGGAGGGAGGGAGGGAGGGAGGGAGGGGCAGGGAAGGAAGAAGGAAGGAAGGAAGAGACAGAGGGAGGGAGGGGAAGGGAAGGAGGGAGGGAGGAAATAATTGATAATGTTTCCTGGTTGAGTAATGGAATGTCTGCAAGAAAACAGCCAAGCTCAGAGAGCACCAAGGTCCCCTCATTTCAACCCTGAAGGTATCCACTATTAGGAGATGGATTTTGAACTTTGGAGCAAGGGAGAACGGAATATCAACCGTCTCTTAGGCAAAGTGACTGGGGGGATAGCTGTGCATTCCTTGTGGACACAGCCATGGACTGACGCTCACCTCCTCTGGCATGGCTCCTGGTCACTGCTTCTACGCTCCTGCCGGGAGAGCTGGACGTTTTGGAAAGCTTGTTAGCCGACACCCGGTACATGACTCCTCCGATACAACGCAGTCCTTTGTTTCTCCATCGGTGCTGCTGCCCCGCCTGAGACTTGTTCCCTGGTGAAGACTGGCGGGTGGAATTGGACGCGAGAGACCTGAGAAGAGAAAACCAGACGCTGAATTTAAAAAAGCTGAGAATGGTCATAACTGCGGGAAAACTGTCTGAAGTCACTTTTTTTCGGTACCACTGTGACTTCGAATGGTCGCTAAGCGAACTGTTGTAAGTAGAGGACTGCCTGCAAAGGAATTCCACGCAAGGCACTGAATCGGTAAAGGCTCACAAGGGGGGTTTACACCGGAGGAAGAGCGAGCTATGACCTCCCTTGCGCTTCTGTGGTTAGGCAGGTCGAGGATGGCGGCTCGTATCCTAAACCAATGTCTCTCAAACCTTTTGCTTCCTGAGCCCTTCAGGATATTCCAAAGCCGGCTCTTTGGGTCAACATTAAGAACCAGCCATTTTAACTAATTAGCAGATCTATTTATCATGTTTTAGATGGCACGGCCTTTGTGTTTGTTTTTTTTTAAATTCCCGTCTGAGGATCAATCTGAGTGAACCGTTGTAGCATGAAAGTCTCAAAAGTCAACCCGCCGGCGTTTAATTTCCTGGGTCTGTGTGAATAGATTGCGAGGGCCGGAGAGGCGGTCAGCTCCAGCTGCCCTTAATCTCAACAGGGGTCTAAACTCTAGGAGGAGGTGGGGGATGCATGAAAAAGGAATTCAAGGCTCCCTAATGGTGGAGGGACGTGGTGGCTCAGTGGCTAAGATGCTGAGCTCGTCAATTGAAAGGTCGGCAGTTCAGCGGTTCGAATCCCTAGTGCCGCGTAACAGGGTGAGCTCCCGTGACTTGTCTCAGCTTCTGCCAACCTAACAGTGCGAAAGCCCGTAACAAATGCAAGTAGAAAAATAGGGACCACCTTTGGTGGGAAGGGAACAGCGTTCCGTGTGCCTTTGGCGTTGAGTCATGCCGGCCACATGACCATGGAGACGTTTTCGGACAGCACTGGCTCTTCGGCTTTGAAACGGAGATGAGCACCGCCTCCTAGAGTCGGGAACGACTAGCACATATGTGCGAGGGGAACCTTTACCTTTCCCTAATGGTGGGGAAGAGTGCGGAGGCCTAGAGGTGGAGCTCTTGCCTCACAATCAGGAGGCTGTGAGTTCGATCCTAGGTAGAGGCAGATATTTCTCTCTCTGGGCACAATGAGAATATATCAGCTGAACAAAACTCAACAGGAAGGGCATCTGGCCAGTAAACACTTTTCTAGCTCAATTCAGGTGCCCAGACTCCACCCCGCAAGGGATTATGGGGTTGTTAAAAGAGAAGGAGGATAACCGTAGGGGAAGGGTCCTCTCGGTACTTCCGGGACCCACAAAAAGCCAGAGCTGGAAGGGCTAAGCTCTAAAGAGGAAACCCAGCAAGGCATGAAGTGAGTTGAGCAGCTCAACCAGTAGAATTGACTACCTGCTCGGGCAACTTGGTGATTTTGGAGACCAGGCCCACCAACCAGGTCAAATGCTGGCTTATGAGGGTGAGGTGGCGGTGTATAGGGAAGTCCCACCCCAGAAGTTCTGAGAAGGAGCTTCAGACCTTCCTCATGGAGAGCTAACAAGGCAAAACACGCATGTTATTGTTGAATTTCATAATGATAGCCTTCAGGAATTTTTTAAAAAATGGGTCAAATTGCAAAGATCAGAATTTTTGATGATTTAAAATCATCAACACTGATTAACCTTACCTAGTAGGGTAATGAAACCACCCAGCTTAGAGAGCAGCAAGGATCCTACAATCCTCCTCCTCCTCTCTTTTTCATCTTCCTCCCTTTCTCCTCCCCTCTGCAAACCCCACTCCCTTCTAGCACGGATGATGTTACCTAGTAGGCAGTGATGGGTTGCCCCCGGTTCGCACCGGTTCTATAGAACCGGTAGTAAAACCGGCGGGAGGCTCCGCCCACTGACCCTGACATCATGAAAATGAGCGTGCGCGCAGCCCCGTTGCAAATCGGTAGTAAAAGTAAGTAAAACCCACCCCTGCTAGTAGGGTAATGAAATGTCTGCAAGAAAACCACTTAGCTCAGAGAGCACCAAGGACCCCACAGTCCTCCCCCTCCCCCTCCCCCTCTCCACAAACCTTCTGGCACTGATGATAATCCCACGTAACACCTCTCCTGCGCGAGCTGCACTGGCTCCCGGTGGTCTTCCGGGTGCGCTTCAAGGTGTTGGTTCTCATCTTTAAAGTGCTCCATGGCTTAGGGCCAGGGTATTTGCGAGACCGCCTGCTGCTACCGATAACCTCCCACCGGCCAATACGCTCTCACAGAGAGGGCCTCCTCGGGGTGCCGTCGGTCAGGCAATGTCGGCTGGCGGCCCCCAGGGGGCGAGCCTTCTCTGTGGGGGCACCCGCCCTGTGGAACGAGCTACCTCCCGGAATACGGCTGATTCTGGATCTCCTCACTTTCCGTAAGGCCCTGAAGACTTATTTATTCCATCAAGCCGCCCTAGCCTAAATGGTTTTTAATGGGACTTTTAAATTTTATAGACTTGGGGTTTTAAATTGGGAGGTCGATTGATTTAATTTCTTTTAATTATCTTAACTTTTGTATTGTATGTATTTTAATTTTGGCTGTTCACCGCCCTGAGTCCCTTTGGGAGAAGGGCGGTATACAAATTAAATTTAAATAAATAAATAAATAAATAAATAAATAAATAAATAAATAAATAAATAAATAAATAAAGATAGATACCTAGTAGGGCAATGAAACGTCTGCAAGAAAACCACCCAGCTCAGAGACCACCAAGGACGCCTCACTTCAATCCTGAGCTACAAATATTCTTCTTTATTGTTATTTAAGAGACTGTGGAGAGACGCTGACCCACCTACCCCATATTCCCACCCATCAAAAAACCCAGCGTCAAGTACGAACAATGGAGCCCAACATTTCTGTTATTTAACAATAGCAACCGTGAAAGGGAAGGCTGTAAAATGAGATGAAATTCACTGAACAACAGTCTCCCTCAGCAACAGAAATTTTGGGCTCCATTGTGGTCGTAAGCTGAGGACTACCTGGTACTTTTCTTCTTCATTCGAACAACTCTATAAAATAGGGTAGGCAAGAGATTCAGAGAAGAACGAAGAGCTTGGATTATTTGTGGCACCGCTGGTTCCCTGACCATGAGGATGTGTTACAGACACGGGTGTTCGGGGAGTCGAAGTCCACGGGGCTCAAAGTTGCTGAGGTCGGAGAACGCTGCTCTAGAACAGTGTTGGAGAACCTTTTCGGCACCGAGTGCCAAAATGGGAGCGCGCTCGGGTGGGGGAGTGGCGGAAACCAGAAGAGCAGCTCCCTGGCGTGCATGCGCCCACGAAGACCATCTGGTCGGTGCACCTGGACACACCGGAAACTGGAAGCTCAGCCTCCCAGCACGCACATGTGCACATTGGAGCTTTTTTTTTCATTCCTGCCAAGATCCTTGATAACTTAAAAAGAATTGGATTCCTTGGGGGAATTCCAGGTTTCTGCACCAACCTTCAGGTCAAAACAACCTGTCTGGAGACAGCCGATACACACACACACACACACACACACACACACAAAATACATACATACATACATACATACATACATGCACCACTTAGATGCCCCATGAGGGGTGAAAAGGAAAAACCAGCTCACCTTTTTTCCTATTGAAACGTTACATTTATAGGTTTTTAATTGTACATCCACCACCTAGACTCATGCTGTGAGTGAGATGAGCAGTCTCTAAACTAGATAGATAGATAGATAGATAGATAGATAGATAGATAGATAGACAGACAGACAGACAGACAGACAGACAGACAGTGACGTGATCCCCTGTTGTGACAAGCAAAGTCAATGGGGAAGCCACATTCACTTAACAAATGTGTTGCTAACTTAACAACTGCAGTGATTCACTTAACAATTGTGGCAAGGAAGGCTGTAAAATGGGGCAAAACTCACTTCACAACTGTCTCGCTTTGCAACAAAAAGTTGGGTCTCAATTGTACTTGTAAGTCGAGGACTACCTGCACTGTTTTTATGTGTTTTTTTTTTTTTACTTGTACATCACCTATAGTCTCTCTGTGAGCCAGGTGGGCAGTTTTAAAAATTGAAAATAATACATAAAAATAATAATAAAATAATAAAAAAAGGAAAGGAAAGGAAAAGGATAAAACTAAAATAAAAGGAAAAGGAAAGCAAAGAATAAAATAAAATAATAAATAAAATAAAATAATAAATAAAATAATAAAGTAAAATAAAAATAAAATAAAATAAAATATAAATTGCCCGCTCCTGAGCCGCAGAGCCCACCTGCCCCAAACTTCCACCCCGGGAAAGAGCAGGCGGAGGGGAAGAGGGGGGGCTGCCTTCGAACCACAGCTGCCGACTTCCCGTCCGCCACGGTGTCACCGCACTCAGTCCCAATTGTTCCCCTAATGGAAGGGAAGACTTCTGGAAATGAACTGCTTTGAGAAAAGGAGGATAAAATTAATGGGATAATTGCCAGCCGAGGCCCTGAAGAATACGCCTGCCCTCAGCGCGAGGGGCTTGTAATTCCTTTTCTAGCGCCCCAGCCCCCCCCCCACACACCCCTTCCCCATCTCCAGACTTCTCCCATCCGTCCGTCCGGCGGGCCTTCCTCCGACAGGAAATTTCATTAATGCTGGCAAATAGGAAAGGTATTAAGCGTGGATAATGAAGGCCGGCGAGTGAACAGAGCCTTTCCCCATCGCTGTCTTTCTAGCCTTTGTAATGGGAGGCATGAACTCTCCCTTCAAATCCATTTCTAATCCATTTGAAATACTACAGCAAATTATCTTCCCTTCAGCCCGAAAGCGGGCCAGCCAATTTACTCCGAATAGAAGTGACAATGCCCGAGAATTTATCGCCGTAACCTTGAGTACCGAAGGTTGAGGGGTTGCCTCTGCCTCAGCCCCAAAGAGGGGACGGAAAGCAAATTTTAAATTATTTTTAAGTGGGAGAGGAGAGAGAGGAAAAAACGGGGCCAGGGGAAATGGAGGAAAGCCATCCGTCAGGGTATTTAAAAATATAAACCGCTGTCACTGTCGGCTGTCCAGCGATGGAAAGGGGCAGGCCCCAGTCCAAAGCATTCACCTGGGCAGGTAATGGGAATTCCAGCCGGTGGCCCCCCTTTTCCCCCCCCCAAGGCCCCGGGACTCTTCAAACTCGAGATCTGGGAAAGCCTCTCTCCCTCCCACCCACTGCCAACTTTTCCAACATCTGTCAATGTGTCCAAGAAGCAAACAACTAACACTGGTTAAGAAGAATCTGTGTAGCTCAGGGTTGAAAGGAGGGCACCTTGGTGGTTTTCCTGAAGACCTTTCATGACCCAACTAGGGAACATCATCAGTGCTGGAAGGGAGTGGGGTTTGCAAAGGAGAGGCAGAGGAGTGAGTGCAGGAGGTGGAGCAGGACGAGGAGGAGATGGAGGAGGAGGAAAAGAAGTGGTAGGGAAGAGGAAAAGGAGGAGGAGGAAGAAGAAGAGGAAGGACAAAGATGGAGGAGGAGGAGGAAGAGGCGGCTGTGAGGTCCTTGGTGCTCTCAGAGATTAGGTCTTTTCTTGCAGACTTTTCATTACCCAACTAGGTAACATCATCAGTCTTAGCAGGGAGGGTTTTTGTAGATGGAGAAGCAGAGGAGGAGAAAGGGAAGGTGGAGGAAGAGGAGGAGGAAGAGGACTGTGGGGTCCTCGGTGCTCTCTGAGCTTGGTGGTTTTCCTGAAGACCTTTCATGACCCAACTAGGGAACATCATCAGTGCTGGAAGGCAGTTTTTCTCCCCAGTTTCTGAAAACCTCAACTAATGCAAAGTGTCCTCTCCTCAGCAAGGCACTGCTGTGGATTCAACAAGCTTTTGTTGGTGTCACGTGAATTGGAGGCTCACGGAGGTCCAGGATACGGGTCCGATCCTAGCAGGCCTGATTGTCATGGACCCATCCCCGGACCCCCCTCCAGATGCTGGTTCGGAGGATGAGGAGCTCTTTGGGGTGTGAATAAACACCTTGGAAGCCTGGAGCTTAGATCCAAGCCACAAGAGAAGGACTCGGCCCCTTTCCAGGAAAGATGCTCAGCTCAGGGGGAGTGGGGAGACATGCACCACTGCAGCCCCCCCCCCAATACCCAAGGTTAACCACAGCCCCCTTTCCAAAGGAAAGAGAACCAGGCTCTGTTCAGGGACTCCAGAGTTCCCCTTCAGCAGAATCTCCATCTCGGCAAATTCCCCGGGACGCCCCTGAACATGTGCAGCCGACTCAGCACTCACCTCCGGAACAATCCTGCACTTCAGCACAAAGCTGTCTCTGGGCAGCCATTCGGCTAATGCATCTTTCCCTCCAAAGCCTCGGAAACAGACCGGCCCCGTTCCTGCGCAATGAGCAGAGCCGCCGGTGCTTTCCAACGGGGCTCTTATAACCAACCGCCTGTCGGTTGCTCCCCACCGAGTGTCACGCTGGGATCCCCCCCTTCCCTCCCCTGCCCCCCCCCGCCCCCGCTGCAACTTAATCTAGCGTTTCTCAATCTGGGGAATCTTGATGGGGAATTCTGGGAGTTGAAGTCCTCCCGTCTTCTAGTGGTCAAACACTGAGGTTCCCCTTTTTTCAGGAGTTTGCAACTCTAAGCCACAAGACCCAGGCTATGGCTGGTGCAGTTTTTGCGGCCAATTGATATTGTGGCAAGCAATTTTATCTCTTCCTCTTATGCCAAAGAGCTGGGATTGGGAAACCTCCTGTTAATTTGCTTATGAGCAACGGATGTTTAAAAAAAAAAAAAAGCATATGACCTCCTGTGATCCACTAAACTATCAAAAAGGTTAGGGGGGGGGCGCAGGGGCACAGATGGAATACCCAGCTAAGCCATCACCAAGGGATGATCTCCTGTCCTTCAAGTCCAGCAACAACGTTGTTTCAGAGCAGAGACCCCCATGGCCAGTAGGGGCCAACTCCACGTGACATCTTCAAAAAGTAAAAAAGAGGGAGGAAGGAAGGAAGGGGATGGATGGATGGATGGAAGGAAGGACACAGGTCAGAGGGAGGGAGGGAGGAAGGAATAATAGAAGGGAGGGAGGGATGGGGTGAGAGAAAGGAGGGAGGGAGGGAGGAAGTAAGTTTGCCTCCTACAGAGCTGTCTCTCCCCCCCCCCCAGTCTGTCCTAGTGAAGGGAGCCTGGGCCTGGCTACGTCCTGCTGACTTCCCCCCCCCCATTCCTCTCCCCCCCATTTCCAACAAGGCCAGCCACTGGCAGAGCAGAGCTCCCCTCCAGAGGCTAAACCTGCTTACAGGCTCACTTATTGGTCAATAATGGCCAAAGTGCAGAGAGGCTTTTAATGGCCGGAGCAGCAAAAAACAAACAAACAAATAAAACGCGGCGAAAGAGAAAATCACCTTTAATGTCCTATGACGTGTTGCCTGACGACTCCATTACTTCTGCAGCCTCTTCGTTTCCGAGGGACAGGAAAGGCCCGGGGTCAACGACTAACCCAGCCCTCTCCTCTCCTCCCGGGCAGATGGAGCGGAGCAACCGGATTCACAAGACGATTCCCTGGCACCGGGCTCACAACCACATAACCACACACACACATCTCTATCTATTTATCTATGCACCTACACACAACCATACATACAGGCAGTCCTCAATTTACGACCACAATTCGGCCCAAAATTTCTGTTGCTCACTGTTTGTTCAGTGAGTTTTGACCCGTTTTACGACCTTTCCTGCCACAGTTGTTAAGTGAATCACTGCAGTTGGTAAGCTAGGGACACCGTTGCGAAGTGAGTCCGCACTGCCCCACTGCCTCTCCTTGTCAGATGGTCGCAAAAGGGGATCACGTGACCCTGAGACAGTGTGACCGTCATAAATATGAGTCAGTTGCCGGGCAGGTGAACTTTGAACACGTGCTGCAACGGTCGTAAGTGTGAAAAATAGGCATTAGTCACTTTTTTCAGTGATGTTGTAACTTTGAATAGTCACTAAGTGAACTGTTGTAAGTCGAGGACTACCTGTCTATACATACACAGAACATACACACACAAATGAAATAACACAGCTCAAACAAAACAGCTGCATTAATGACAGGAGATAAACAGAGAGGGGAGTGAGAGACAGAGGGAGACGAGAGAGAGAGAGAGAGAGAGAGAGAGTGAAAAAGAAAGAAAGGATAGACATACAGAGATATAGATATACATTCTCTCTTTCTCTCTCTCTCTCTCTTTCTTTCTTTCTCTCTCTCACCTTCCTATCTGTTTATCTCCTGTCTGTTTTCAGTGCAGCTGTTTTGTTTGCGCTGCATTATTTCATTTCCGTGTGCCTGTATGTATGTATGTATGAATGAATTACTGAGGACTAGAGACACAGGTTCCTTCGCATGCCAAAGCTCTTTAGGGGTGCATTGAAGGTGGCCTTGGAGCTGCCACGGCCGATGGATAAAACGAGACGTATCTCAGAGTCGTCAGAGGCACGATCATGCCTCTGCGTATTTCTACCACGCAACCTTGCATGTTTTACTCATGATTTGTGGGGGACGGACGGACGGACGGTGAACCCATCTCTCCAAGCAGAGAGTGACCGAGTTCAAAAGCGGCCTTTAAATCCTCCCATAAAAACAAATCACCCCACCAGCCTCCAAAGCCCCCTCTTCTGCTTCCCCTCTGGCAGCTGACCCTCTGCGCAAGGCCACTTGTCTGCTCTTAGTGGGAGGAGCTTAAGATGGTGGGCTTAATTTGAATCCAGGGCCACGGGATGCAACCCCGGGGGCTTAAAAAGCCTCGGTGGGCGGCTGGCCGGCCGGATAACGCGAGGGTCGACTGTGGCCGGCAGCTTAGGTGAAGAACAGCGGGTATGTCCTTCTCCATCCCGCGGGTATCTCCAGGGATAGCGAGATAGGCAGGATATAAATTTAATAAATAAGTAAAATAAATACATAATCAAGGTAGCAGTTATGACAATGCGACTGAGGCTTGTTTCTCTAATCTGGGTTTTTTTAAAAAAAAATATTAAGGTTTTGTTTTATTATATAAAATACGAAGAAGAGAAGAAAAAATAGGAAATTAAGGGGAGGAAAAGGAGATGTGTAAGATACAAGGGGAAGAAAAGAAAGAAAAAAGGGGGGGGGTAGGCATTGACTTCCAACTCTTCTTAGCACAGTACAAGATAAAAACGCTCCAGCCTCAACATTTTTGCTTTTACACATTCATATATAACTTGCCATTTCTAGAATGACAAATCTTTCTGATCCACAAAAATCAAAGTCAAAGTTTCATATATATTTTTCGTTCACAAACGCAAAATCCGGAAGTGATATCCAAATAAAAACATACATTTTCCCCTTTGAATAAAATTAATCAATTTAACTATTCCTGCCTTATCTTCCTTGCTATGGAAACAAGGTTGTTAGGATATGGTTTGAGCCTAACTAGTTGTCCAGGCAATATATGTGTACTGTAACTTTAATCTGTAAATGTATTATGTGACTTTAAAAGTTTTCTTGCTGATTCGTTGTAATGCTGAGTCATGCTGTAATTAGGTAATGACTGGTTGTGAGAGTATTTAAGTAAGATACTGCAACGTATTCAGTTTGGTGATATGCTACCATTGTGATGAAGAGCTGATATGATATGCTACCATTGAGAGGAGTTGCTATCTGCTAATCATCGTTGGATGGATCTGCTACCATCGTGGTTTGTGAACCAGAGTGAGTTTGTTATTCTAACCAACTACTGTTTGTTTGGTAAGAAGATTCTGTAACTACTGGACTGATTTAACTGGCAAAGACTTGGAATTTGTTTAAAGACTATGAGACTGTTTTTCTAATATAAAGTAAGCTTTTGATAAACCAGTTTGCATATCTCTTATTCATTGCTCTCAGCAACGTTTCCTTGTGCATTTACTCTGCTGTTGGTAACACAACACCAATATCCTTAACAAAGGTGTATTTCCATTTGCAGCTAATTTGTGAACTGTCACCGTTTTCATTTACAAAATTCATTGTATTCTTTCGAATTCTTTTGACCTGACTGAAAAACAAGGTGGGTTTTAATTGGGTTACCTGCACAGGTGAGGGTGGCTGGCCGGCCCGCTCATCTCTCCTTGCTAATCTTTGGGGTCTCTGGTGGGGACAGGAGGCAGGAGGCAAGGGGAACATGGAGCCCATTGCCAAGGCTATGTTACAGGTAGGCCTCCAATGCCAAGTTGGCTAGTGACAATTCAAAGTTACAACCACATTAGAAAAAGCGACTTATCGCAGTTTTTCACACTTATGACAGCTGCAGCAATTCCATGGCCACGTGAACAAAATTCGGCTGCTTGGGAACTTGACTCGTATTTATGACGGTCGCAATGTCCAGGGGCTGTGGGATCCCCTTCTGCGACTTTCTGACCAGCCCGATTCACTTAAGAACGGTGTGACTCACTTAACAGCACTAGCACTTAGACTTATATATCGCTTAACGGTCCTCTCTAAGCGCGTTTACAGAGTCAGCCTATGGCCCCCAATCACCCGGGTCCTCCTTTTGCAATGATTCACTTAGCAACGGTGGCAAGAAAGGTCGTTAGTCGGGGCAAGGCTCATTTAAACCACTAGTCATGCTTCGCAAAAGAAATGTGGGGCTCCATTGCGGTCGTTAAGTCGAGGACTACTGTATATCGCTTCATAATGCTTTACAGCATTCCTAAGCATTTTACAGAGTCAGCATATTGTCCCCACCACAGGTAGTCCTCGACTTGCAACAGTTCATTTAGTGACCGTTCAAAGTTACAACGACACTGAAAAAAGGGACTTAGGACCGCTTTTCACACTTATGACCATTGCAACATTCCCACCGTCACGTGATCAAAATTCGGCCACTTGGCAACTGGCTCTGATTTACTGATTTATGACGGTCGCAGTGTCCTGGGGGTCATGTGATCCCCTTTTGCGACCTTTTGACAAGCAAAGTTAATGGGGAAGCCAGGTCACACTTAACAACTGGGTTACTAACTGAACAACTGCACTGGGAAGGGAAGGGAAGGGAAGGGAAGGGAAGGGAAGGGAAGGGAAGGGAAGGGAAGGAAGGGAAGGAAAGAGAAGGGAAGAGGAGAGGAGAGGAGAGGAGAGGAGAGGAGAGGAGAGGAGAGGAGAGGAGAGGAGAGGAGAGGAGAGGAGAGGAGGGAAGGGAAGGGAAGGGAAGGGAAGGGGGAAGGGAGGGGAGGGGAGGGGAGGGGAGGGGAGGGGAGGGGAAGGAAGGAAGGAAGGAAGGAAGGAAGGAAGGAAGGAAGGAAGTGAGTTTCTTGGATGAGAAGTGAAACATTTTCAATGATCCCTTTTTATGACCTTCTGACAAGCAAAGTCCATGGGGAAGCCGGATTCACTTAATGACTCTGTTGCTAATTTAATAATTGCAGTGATTTTGGGCTCCATGGCAGTCGCAAGTTGAGGACTACCTGTACCTGAGTCTCCATCAGGACCGGCCACTTATAAACTGTTCGGCGCAGAGCCTAGAGCCCTGTCTAAAAATGATTCAGAGCCACCCATTAAGGGCCGGGAATTGGCTCGGCCGCAGCGACGGTCCTTCCTGCCGTCATCACAAAAAGGAGATCAGTCCGTTATTAAAAGGTGCGCGAAGGGGGGGAGGGGAGATCTATTTTATGGGCTCCCATCTATTCAATTGGTATTTCGATCAATGCGCGCGTTACAAGCTCCCCTTTTAAGAGGACTAATAAACAACCAGGTGGGAAATAAAAATTCTCCGCAAAATGACACTTTTAAAAATCCATTTCCACCCGGCACTATCGCCGCTTTGCAAAAGCAGGCTGGAAACCTACAAAAGGGGGGGGGGGGGGTTGGCAGGGGAGGGAGGAGGAGGAGGAGGAAGAGGTGGGAAATAGAGAGAGAGGGGAGGGGGCTTCGCGGAAAGTTTAAAAGTTCAGGTTGCAACTCTGAGGAGCTGCGTCAGCGGGCAATGGGGGGGGGCTCTGCCACCATGCTGGTTTTTGCAATTAGAGAGAGCAACTGGGAGTGAGACCTCTCACCCATTCCTTTTAGATTGCCCCCCTCCCCCAAATAAGAGGTGTAAAGCAAAGCATTGCTGGGCTGGGAGGGCCTTTCTCCTGGAAGCTGAACACCGAGCAAAGTAAGGAATAATGTTTCTCTGAGCCCGCTGCTCTCTGTGGCAGCTGGATTACAACTCCCATCGCTCTCAGCCAGCTTGGCTATGTTGTGAGATAGGCTAGGCTAGGCTAGGATCTGGAAGGGACCTTGGAGGTCTTCTAGTCCAGCCCCCTGCTCAAGCAGGAGACCCTATACCAGGGATGGCGAACCTTTTCAGCACCGAGTGCCCAAACCGGAACACACATGCATGCGTGTGAAGTGCGTGTGCCGGAGCACCAGGAACCCGAAGACTAGCTGGCTGGCGCACACAGGCCTGTTTTTTGGATGTTTTTCGGGCCATTTTCAGGCCGTTTTCCGGGCTGATTTAAGGCCATTTTCGGCCTGAAAAACAGCTGGAAACGGAGCCGGAAACAGCCTGGAAAACAGCACCAAAAACAGCCTGGTTTTTTGGCTGTTTTCAGGCTGTTTTCCAGTGAGAATCTGGCATGTGTGCCATAGGTTCACCATCACGGCCGTATACCATTTGAGACAAGTGGCAGTCCAGTCTCTTCTTAAAAACCTCCAGTGATGAAGTACCCATAACTTCTGGTGGCAAGCTGTTCCATTGGTTAATTAATTGGAGCTGAAGCCCTCAAGGCAACCAGAGGAAAGATTGATTTTTCTCACTCTGGCTCTTCTGCTAAGCCCACCATCAGGAGTCTTCCAAACTTGGACACTTTTAAGATTTGTGGACTCCAACTCCCAGAAATCCTCAGCCAGCTATGTTGGCTTAAAGTTGCCAAGTTTGGAGACCCCTGCCCGAGGTCTTTCCATTCGAGAAGCCGCTGTTCACAAAACAAGCTTTTGGGCTTGTTCTTCTGCCTTCAAAGCTCACCGCCTTTCTAGAACCCGGCACCTGGATCCTAAACCTTGCATTTTATAAAGTCACATATGCGAAACCTCCCTCAAGTCTCAACACAGCCTTGGATGCCATTTGGGAATCTCACACTCTGAATCCGTTAGGCAATGGACACTCATTTCACTCCCTGAACAACATTTGAAATCCTTTGGTTGTATAAAAAGAGGCATAGAATCAAAATCACGTGAAGTATTAATACCGCTTTATAAAGCCTTCGTAAGGCCACACCTGGAATCCAAATCCAAACTTATTTTCCAAAGCACCAGAAGGCAAGAAAATAAACAATGGATGGAAACTAATCAAGGAGAGAAGCAACCTGGAATTAAGGAGAAATTTCCTGACAGTATGGACAATTAACCAGTGGAACAGCTGGCCACCAGAAGTTGTGGGTGCTTCATAACTGGAGATTTTTAAGAAGAGATTGGACAGCCACTTGTATGAAATGGTATAGGGTCTCTTGTTTGAGCAGGGGGTTGGACTAGAAGACCTCCAAGGTCCCTTCCAATTCTATTCTGTAACTGACTAACTAATATCTGTTCCCTGAGGATGTAAAGCTTTGCTGGCTGAGGAATTCTGGGAGCTGAAGTCCACAAGTGTGAGAACCTCAATTAAAGAGGTTGCAGGGCAAGGGTCCTGCAGTACTTTCCGGAATAGTCCAGATGGGGAGAGAAGGGAAATGACTCCATCTGTTATGAGATGGAGGCCTGCTGGATTAGATCTCTCAAGGGCGTGAAATAGGCAACAGCTGCCCCCTTCATAGCGGAAACAGAGTGGCGGGTGTGAAATGGCTTGAAAACATGTTCATTTTGTCACACCAGCCCCAGCTCGGGATATGGTGAGGAGCCATAATGTCCTCTGCACTTATGTTTCTCAACTTCAACTCCCAGAATCCTCTACACCAGTGTCTCTCAGGTGTGTTCTTCAGCTCCCAGAATCCCCTACACCAGTGTCTCTCAGGTGTGGACTTCAGCTCCCAGAATCCTCTACACCAGTGTCTCTCAGGTGTGGACTTCAGCTCCCAGAACCCTCTACACCAGTGTCTCTCAGGTGTGGACTTCAGCTCCCAGAATTCCCCAGCCAGCAAAGTTGAAGTCCACACCTTTTAAGAGTTGTCCAAGTGGAGAAACCCTGGTGTAGAGGATTCTGGGAGTTGAAGTCCACACCTCATAGAGTTGCCCAGGTTGAAAATCACTGCGCTACGCAGAGGCCCAACCTAGTTCTTGACGAGCTATGTCTGGAAGGGGAAGTGGATTTGATGGGGGAGGCCTCGCACCCGTGCTCGGCCTACCGAGACAGCGATCCACAGCTTGGCCAATACGGCAGCCTTGCTCAACAAAACGGGTGGGCAGGGAGGAGGGAGCCCAAAGAGACGAGAGAGAGGTTGATAATTTACACTCTCCTGCCTATGCTTTATGGCTTTCTTAATTCGGCTCCTGCTACTATTAATGTAGTTAATGTTGAGATTATATCTATTTTCTGGCGTCAGACGGTGATTTATGCCAGCCATTTTTCCGTTGCTGGCTCCCACGCTGTTAAATCAAGTGACTTGCCAATTAAGTGCTGACTGGGGGAAGTGGAGGCAATCTGAACAGATATCTAACCGCAAATTAAACTGGGGGGACGGTGGTGGTGGTGGTGGTAGGGAGGAGGGGGAGTTTTATTTTATTTTATTTTATTTTGCATTTTGTGCGATTGTGAGGACCAGACAACAAACCTTGCTGACTAGGGAAACGCCGAAGAAGCGAACACTCAAGACGCATGCCCAGTGCATCCCTAGGTGGTGTTGGAAGGGGTATTGGAGGAATGAAGAGGGGTGTGTGTGTGGGTTGTATCTTTCTAGAAGCCCCAGAAGACAATGCTCTGAGCCTCTCTAGTGTTGGGCGGGGGAGAGGTCTTCTTCTCAGGCAATGCCACCCAAACTCATTGGTAGCCTCGCATTGCAATAAACAAGGACACACATTCCATTTTGCAGCTACGAAGATTGCTGGACGAACAGGAACAAAAACAGCCAGAGAAGTGATTGAAGGCTGGGAAACCAGAGTGCTGATTTACCACCAGCTCATCAAATACTTAGGAGGCGAGGGTTGGGCAGCACAAGCAAACAACAGCCAACCATTTAATAGCTGGCCATCAACACACCCCAATCTACATCTAAAAAGCCACACACAACAGGCACTGTATGAACACCACACACAGAACAGTCCAAAGCACACACGGAAGTACTCTGAGGATGGGCTCCAGCAAGAGTCCAAAACTTGGGGAGGACAAAACCTCTGGTCCCGATGACCGACTCAGATTGGATCCTGCAACACTGTCCTGTGTCCTGGGACACATGTACTCGCCTTCATTCGCTGCCATCTCTTGGCCAACGCGTGTGCTACTTCTGATATCTCAGCCGCTGGCTGGCTGGCTTCTGTTCCAAACATCTGTTGAGCCATTGGACATTTTTGGGCAACCTTGTCTTCTGCAACTACCACTGGAGGTTGATGGCTGGAGGTTCAGGGCATTGCAGGCTGACAACAAGTTAACCCGTTCAAGCCAACAATCTGTGACAACTGAAGGAATCCTCCAAGGTTTTGTGGGCGATTGGGTGTGTGAAGGAACAATGCCCCTTGCAGAAGGCCCTTTGTCCGTTCCAACCGTTTATCGTGACAGTAAATGCATCTTCCAATTTCACGTGTGAAAATCAAAAAGGACACTTGTCCAAATTGAGGGAAGGCTGGTGACTTTTGCTTCTGGCTTAGATTGTAGCCAAAATCCAAAATATCCATAAATATCCCAAGGTCCTGGTCTGGTCTGACAAAGAGGCTAGTGTGTTCTTCTACAGGGGAAAGTCTTGGAGGTCTTCTAGTCCAACCCCCAGTTCAAGCAGGAAACCCTAGACCAGCAGCCCCCAAAATTTGCAGCTTGGCTGGTGTGGGGGGGAAGGGGAACTGGGCCTCATGAGTGGAAGGCCGATGCGCAGCTCGACTTACATAAGGGATGGGCCGGTGTGTCTGCAGGCGAGTGGCTACCAGCCCGTTCCTTGCGTAGGTTGAGCTGCGCGCACATGTGCCCACTCCTGCCAGCCACTGGCACAGCCCAGCTCCAAATAGGCTATGGTAGTGGGCCGTCACCCGAGGGTTGGGGACCCCTGCCCGAGACCATTTGAGACAAATAGTTGTCCAGTCTCTTCTTAAAAACCTCTAATGATGGAGCACCCACAACTTCTGCTGTTCCACTGATGAAGTATTCTCGCTCAGGAAATTTCTCCTTTTTTCTAGAAGTGGAGCCAAAAATGGCAACCAAAGAACTCTTTGACCAAATGGAGTATTTTGATGGTCCATTGTCTATCCTGGTGATGATGAAGAGAAAGCTCATCTACCGAAGAATCAGAGGCGGTATTCAGCCAGTTCGTATCAGTTCAGGCGAACCGGTAGCAGAGATCGCGGGTGGGCCCGCCCACTTACCCCAGCTCTATGACGTCCTATTTAGGCATGTTTTCGAGGGCGGATGCTTGAGTGAGCAAGCAAAGCACATGCGTGGAAGGCTGGGTGCACATGCAGAAGAGCGCACACACGGCAAACTGGTGGTAAGAATATTGGAAACCCACCGCTGCGAAGAATGTCAATCCCTTATTTTGAAGATGGATTTTACACTGGGCAGATGTGCGTGTCAACTTGCAAAGCTTTCAAGTTGCCATGAGCAGGAGGGAGGGAGAACTGAAATGAATTCCATACATTCTTTCTGACCGCAATCAGAAGGAGGGTGTTAGGTTTCACAGCCAGCCAAAGTGGTTAATTGGAGAATGTGATTTATGACATGGTCAGAGAGGAGGGGAGAGACAGGGTCATAGGGGAACGTAAATCTACGTAGGGTCAGTCCTAACTGCATCCCAGTATTGCCGGAATGTTGCTCCTAATAAATGACTATATTTCCTTTGAAGTTTGGATCATGGCTCATAAATTAATTAGGGGATCTTTCGAAAACTTGACAGTGCGTAGATGTGTATTTTAGAAGGAATGAAGCAAGGATCAACATGATCCAAAGTTTTTCAAGAGTTACAGAGGTCACAGTATTCACTTAGAAATCTCCCTCAAAGGGATGTAGACTTCAGCGCATTTTCCAAGGAGACTGAGGTAAGTTTCTACTGGGAAATTGACGACCACTCCTGGTCAACCTGGAGAAGCATCAGCAAGGAGGAACCAATCTGGACCCCTACTTACAATTTCCAAAGCAGGCCTTCAACTTTCCTTGGTACCAGAATAGAGGAGTTGGAAGGGACGTCAGAGGTCTTCTAATCCAACCCTCCGTTCAAGCAGGAGACCCTACACCATTTCAGACAAATACTTGGCCAGTCTCTTCCTAAAAACCTCCAGTGATGATGAAGCATCCACAACTTCTAGAGGGAAGCTGTTCCACTGGTTGAATGTCCTCACTGTCAGGAAGTTTCTCCTTAATACCAGATTGCTTCTCTCCTTGATTATCTTCCACCTATTGCTTCTTCTCCTGCCTTCAGGTGCTTTGGAGAAGAGGTGGACCCCTCTTCTTTGTGGCAGCCTCTGAGATATTGCAACACTGCTCTCATGTCTCCCCTAGTCCTTCTTTTCATTAAACTAGCCAGGCCCAGTTCCAGCAACCGTTCTTTATATGTTTTAGCCTCCAGTCCCTTAATCATCTTTGTTGCTCTTCTCTGCACTCTTTCTAGAGTCTCAACATCTTTTTTTATATCGTGGGGACCACTTTCCATTTCACCAGAGCAAGAAAGAAGAGAGAGAGAGGAAGATAGAGATGGCTTTTTGTGGATGTCAAGAGAACATCTCATTTCCGAACCAAATTGTGGTCAGAAGCAATCCACTTACCGCCATGGCCCAGGGCTGCAGGATCCCAGCTACATCAGCCGTGTCTTCTCCCCAGAAACCATCTCCTCGGCCATTTTTCCATTTCAGAGACTTATGCTGAAATTGCTTCGGAAGGATTTGTAGGCAGCTAAATTGGGAGCAGGCAAGAATCAGCCATGAAAAGGAAGGTGGCAGGAAGAGAAAGGAGACGCAGTTGTCTCTCTCTAAGCCGCTTAAAGGCGCCAGGTTGGATCTTCCGGCCGCCAAGACACGGGATTTGAGGGAGGACATGAGACAATTAAATCCCCGTCTTCAGCAAGATCGGAAATCAGCTCAAGGCCTTCCTCCTTCTGATGGGAAGCAAGAGAAAAAGTGGATCCAGAGAAATAAGAAAACGAGGTAGAGAAACCCTGTAAATGCAGGCAGTTCCCGAGTTCCAATACTTCGCTTAATGACTGTTGAAAGACTGTTGAAAGTTAGAACGGCAGTGAAAAAGGTGACTTATGGCCGTTTCCTACACTTATGACCGCTGCAGCCATCCTTATGGTCACGTGATCAAAATTCAGATGCTTGGCAGCTGGCTCGTACTTATGATGGTTGCAGTGTCCCAGGGGTCACGTGATCCCCTTTTGCGACCTTCTGGCAAGCAAAGTTGATGGGGAAGACAGATTCACTTAACAACCCAGTTACTAACTTATCAGCTGTAGTGATTCACTTAACTGTCAGGTTTCGATGTCTACATCGGTTATCTACAGAGAAATAAGTAGGTGAAAAGTCAAGCCTTGTCTTTTTATGGCAGCATCAGTTACGCACGGTCACTCATGCCCTCGTCACCTCCCGTCTGGACTATAGTAACGCTCTCTACATGGGGCTCCCCTTGAGGAGCACTCGGAGGCTCCAACTGGCGCAGAGTGCGGCCGTGCGGGTGGTGATGGTAGCGACGTGGCGCTCCCATGTAACGCCTCTCCTGCGCGAGCTGCACTGGCTCCCGGTGGTCTTCCGAGTGCGCTTCAAGGTTTTGGTTATCACCTTCAGAGCACTCCATGGCTTAGGACCTGGCTATTTACGGGACCGCCTGCTGCCACCAATAGCCTCCCACCGACCAGTATGCTCCAATAGAGAGGGGCTCCTCCTCCGTCAAACAATGTTGACTGGCAGCCCCCAGGGGGAGAGCCTTCTCTGTGGGGGCACCTATGATCTGGAACGAGCTCCCCCTGGAGATACGGAGGATTCCGGATCTGCGTACCTTCCGTCGCGCGCTTAAGACGTTCTTATTCCATCAAGCTGGCCTGACCTAAACTTTTCTCTTTTTAAATGGAATTTTAAATTTGGTTTTAATTTATTGGGGTTTTAAAATGGTTCAGCCAAATTTATTTAATTAGTTTTATCTCTATTTTAAATTTTGTATCTATATGTTTTATTTTATGGCTGTTCACCGCCCTGAGTCCTTCGGGAGTAGGGCGGTATACAAATTTAATAAAATGAAATGAAAAATGAAATGAAATGAATGCTGACATTAACAACAGTGGCAAGAAAGGTGACAGTGGGACAAAATTCACTTAACAACTGTCTCGCTTAGCAACAGAAATGGTTGGGGTCAATTGTGGCTGTAACTCAAGGATTACCTTTAGTTGGAAATAATTTCAAAGATGAGATGGCGGAAGGAAGGAAGGAAGGAAGGAAGGAAGGAAGGAAGGAAGGAAGGGGCAAAGAGACAGACGGAGAGAGGGCAAGAGAGAGAATGGAATTTTAGAAGTTGGTACAAAGATGGTTTTCTATCTCCCAAACTTCACAACGTCATCGTTTCTCTTGATGTCCATCGGCCGGTCTCTGCTGCAGGTGGAATTGATTCAGGAGTGGTTCCCATGCACCGGTCAACACTTCCCTTTCAGAGAAGTGAGAAGGTCCAGCCCATAAAAAGTGGGAGCCACAATTTGAACCATTTTAGGAGCGGACCTTTGAAAGACGTAGCAGGGCTCCTGTTCTATTCATCCGTTTCCTGCTGCCCATCAAACAAAACCCAAAGCACCACTCGGAAGTAGTTCAAATGACAATGAACAGCCGTCAGGATGAATCCAGATTCAGGAGATGTCCAGCCAATCTTTGGGATAAGGTCCCAGGAGCCAAGAAGGTTGCCTCGCTCTCCCTCTCCTTTCCTTTGCAGGAGAAAAATGTGTGAGGCAAACAAAATTCATTTGCAAGAATCAATTAACGTCCTTCGCGATCTTCCCTGCAGAAGCCTTAGCTACATTTTTCAATCCTCCACAAATCAACAGGCGTTGGGCAGACATCCAGCGAGCAGTTACTGCGTCGTCCCAGAAGTCGGAGAAAAGGATGGTCCCAACTGCTTCTGCTAGCGCCGTGATGGCGAATCCATGGCAAGCGTGCCATCGCCAGCTGCTCTTCGGTTTTCCGGTGCGCATATGCGTGCCGGCCAGCTAGTTTTTGCAGGCGCTGGAGCACCGAAAAACGGCCTGAAAAAGGCCAAAAACCAGGGTGTTTTTCAGGCCGTTTCTGGACCTTTTGCGGCCGTTTTCAGGCTGTTTTCTGGGCCATTTTTGGGCTGTTTTTGGCATGAAAAATGGCCCTAAAATGGCCAAAGAACGGCCTGAAAACACCCAAAAACCAAAAAACAGACATGTGCGTGCCAGCCAGCTTCTCTTTGGGTTTTCAGTTCTCCAGCGCAGACACATGCATGCACATTCCAGTTTGGGCACTCAGTGCCGAAAAGGTTTGCCATCTCTGTGCTAGGGGGTCAGCAGCTCCCAAGCAGCAGCATCCAAGCAATGGATGGGAACTTATCAAGGAGAGAAGCAACCAGGGTGGATAAAAATCAATGATTTTTTTTTAAAAAATCAAAAAAATCAGATTTTTTTTATTTAAATCGGATTTTTTTTTAATTTTTATCGAATTTATTTTAATAAAAAACTTTTGGGGTAAAAAATCTATCGTAAGATAGTTTTC
This sequence comes from Arizona elegans, assembly GCA_022577455.1. Classification (NCBI taxonomy): domain Eukaryota; kingdom Metazoa; phylum Chordata; class Lepidosauria; order Squamata; family Colubridae; genus Arizona; species Arizona elegans. The sequence continues at coordinate 2,098,305 of JAKOOJ010000055.1, forward strand.
TATTTAAGATACCTAAATAATTTAGTTTATTCAGCATGAAATGGAGCTTAGTTCTGTAGCAGGAGGCTGTATATTCTGCAACACTGGGACTATCGGGGAGTCAACAGTGGGTCAAAGGAGTAGCAGAGATGACAGTTGCTCTTTAAAAATTAGGATTTAAATCGAGTTGATTTAAATCAAGCCTTTTTACTAGTGATTTAAATCATGATTTAAATCAACTCGATTTAAATCAAATCCACCCTGGAAGCAACCGAGAACTAAGGAGAAATTTCCTGAATAAATCCATCTCTACCCATCTAACACCCAAAGATTATCAGAACCCCTCTCTCTGCTCCCACTCATGACTCCCTGCATATGTGCTACCACAGACAATTTGAGAACCAATTTGGTCTAGTGATGAAGGCACCAGGCTAGAAACTGGGAGGTAGTGAGTTCTAGTCCTCTCTTAGGTATGAAATCTGGCTGGGTGAGTTTGGGCCAATCACCAGGAGATTGGGAGTTCTAGTCCTGCCTTAGCCATGCAAGGTGGCTGGGTGACTTTAGAGCCAGCCCTGCTTTCTCCGTCCAACCCACCTCACAGGATTGTTGTTGTGTGGAAAATGGGTGAAGGAAAATGTATTAATTATGTTCAGCACCTTGGGTTGTTTGTAAAAATAATAAATAAATAGGATACAAATAAAGAAAGCACCTCAAGAACTGATTGAACTAGACTCACACAGAGATTTGTCATTAAAAAAAGGCCCTTAATTCCTGGCATGTGGTTTGTTGCTAGCAGTAGTAATCTTGCTCAAGATGGGACAAAATCATCTCTCACTAGGCCAGCCAGGCTTCCTCTTTCGTGCAACTTTTGGCTATCTCAAGGTGTTGGTTATTACCTTTAAAGCCCTACATGGCTCAGGGCCAGGGTATCTTCGAGACCGCCTTCTGCCGCATAGCTCCCGGTGACCGGTAAGATCCCACAGAGTTGGTCTCCTCCGGGTCCCGTCAGCTAAACAATGCCGGCTGGTGGGTTCGCGTGGGAGGGCCTTCTCTGTGACGGCCCCAGCTCTCTGGAATCAGTTACCTCCTGAGGTCCGGACCATCCCCACCCTTTGGCCTTCCGGAAAGTGGTGAAGACATGGCTCTTCCGGCAGGCCTGGGACCGTTGATCTCACTCTTGCGATCTGGCAAGATCCGGCCATGAATGGTGTGAATGAGTTTTAATGTTTTTAATGGTTTAACTTTTAATGTTTTATATATGGTTTTAAATGCATTGTAAGCCGCCTTGAGTCTTCGGAGAAAGGCAGCATAAAAGTTGAACAAATAAATAAATAAATCTTCAACTTCCATAAAAAGGACTCCCCAGTCTGGGTTTGACAGACGGAGAAGCAGGTAAGGTTACATCTATTTACTTATTTACTTATTTCCTTCCTTCCTTTCCTTCCTTCCTTCCTTCCTCTTGGTGCTCTCTGAGCTTGGTGATTTTTTTGCAGACGTTTCATTACCCAACTAGGTCACATCATCAGTGATCCTCCCTCCCTCCCTCCCTCCCATCCATTCAACTTAAATTTATTTGCCATCCATCTCGTTTCGAAGCGACTCTGAGTGGCTTACAGCATAAAAACATTAAAAGCATCAGAAATAAATATCCCACACCTTGAATCCGCCTTGAACCTGGCTTGTCCCCCTCCCCTCTACCCCCATGGGGTGCCTGCTTTCCTGCAGAAAGGGGCCTGTTTGCCTCAAAATAAATAAATAAATAAATACGAAAAACCAGGCAGCCCCCAGAAGCGGCACCAGATGAAGAGCCCCGGCCAAGCTGTCAGATCCGTGCCGGCTGCCTCCTCGGGACCCCCTTGCCTGCAAAACCCGTCGGCCGGGCCCATTTATTAGGATGATGGAAGCCGAAGGAATCTCAAAATTGCACTCCTTCCTTAATGAGCAGCCGAAGGGATCGGTAAGCATAATTTCAGAGGCGAGTAATATTTTATATAATCGCCGAGTGGTTTAAATTGAAAACCCCCAACTGAATCAATATTTACTGCATCGAAACGAAATGAATAGTAATAAGTCACTAAGCTCCCTCTGTCCTGTTTCATAAAATAAAATAAAAATAAAAAAAAATTTATAAAAATGAGCACAGGCGCGAGGAGACCATCACATTAACTTTTACGGCACTCGGGGAGTCGTAACCGACTGTTCTCATCAAATCAAACTTCCCCAAATAAATAAATAAATAAACCCAAACCTGTCCAGGCAAGCTTTTAAGGTTCAGCAGGATGTGAAGATGGGCGAGGGGTGGGGGTGGGGATTTCCTTTCAAAGACCAAGGAAGAGCCAGCCACTCCTGGAAAATCAGGAATGGAAGCCGCGGCGTTCAACTAAAAGGCCTGCGAATCTGTGCAGCCAGCACAGTTCTGGCACAAATAGTCCTCGACTTACGATGGGAAAGTCTGGGAAAAAGAAATGTGAAAAAATTGGGGGAAACCCAGGGTTTTTTTCTGTTATTTTATCAAAGCCATTTGGGAAAAAAATTGGAAAAAACCCTGGGTTTTTTTCCGAATTTTTCCTCCCCCCCCTCCCGAGGCCTTCCTATCTCTACTTATGACCCCAGTTGAGCCCAAAACATCTGTTGCTAAGTGAATCAGTTGTTAAATGAGTTTTGCCCTGTTTTATGACCTTTCTTTCTTTTGTGGCTCACCGCAGTTCTTAAGTTAGTCACATGGTTATTAAGCGAACCTGCTTTCCCTCCTTTGCTCATCAGAAGGTCGCAAAAGGGGATCACATGACCCCGGGACACTGCGACCGTCATAAATACAAGTCACTTGCCAAGCGGCTGAATTTTGATCACATGACCGTGGGGATGCTGCAACGGTCGTTAAGTGTGAAAAACAGTCATAAGTCGCCTTTTTCATTGCCGTTGTAACTTTGAACAGTCATTAAACAAATTTATTGCATTCTCTTAGGAAACCTATATAGCTGGCTACTTGCTCACAGTGAATCTAGGCAGCTTACAAACAATAAAAACACAGTATGGAAAAAAAAATTAAAAATTAAATTAAACAAAATGATTGCAAAGTCGTGGAGTACCTGTACAGGAAGATCTGTGCAAGCCAGCTGAAGCACCAGAATGTGGATTTTAACAGAATCATAGGAAGGGAGGGAGCTTGGAGGTCTTCTAGTCCAACCCCTGGCTCGAGCAGGAGACCCTAGACCAGTGTTTCTCAACCTTGGTAGCTTGAAGATGGGTGGACTTCAACTCCCAGAATCCCCCAGCCAGCAGCGCTGGCTGGGGGATTCTGGGAGTTGAAGTCCACCCATCTTCAAGCTTCCAAGGTTGAGAAACACTGCCCTAGATCATTTCAGACAAATCGCTGTCCAGTCAGACAAATGATTGTCCGATGTTTGCCTAACAGCAATCAAAGTGATAGGCCTGGCGTTAAAAATACAAAATGCAAACTGGGGAGAGAGAAATTTTTGAGCTCACGCTTCCTCATTTCACAATGAAGGAGGGGGGGAGGAAAGGAAGCATGGCATCCATCCAAATGCCAGAGAGGGTGGGGAGGAGAGCGTGTGTGTGTGTGTGTGTGTGTGTGAAATCCAGCAGAACCTGCCAAAGCTAAATGCCAATTCCCAACACCCACCCTGCCCCCATCATTTGAAACCTCCATGGCTGCAGACTGGGAACAGCAGCTCTAAACTATTTTCTCTAGGGTGCCTCTTATCCCAAGAAAAAAAAAATAATAATAATAATAATAATAATAATAATAATAATAATAATAATAATAGAAAACTCAGTGGCTCTGCTGATAAATTTAAGTGTCCCTCGCCCATCTTTCAAGGAACGCTACAGTACGAAATGCATTAAACACAAAAGCTATAAAACCTTCGCGTATTCCCACTCTCCCCCCCCCGCCCCGAATGAGGGTGCGTCTTCCATCACGCTATTCATTACAGCCATTCTAATGCGCCTTATTAATGAACGCTGGCGTCCTGTGCAGAGCGTTCGGCAACCTGGCTTCTTCCATCAGGCCGAGAAAGAAGGGACCCCATCCATCTGGGGGGAAAGGCGGCTTCCTCCCAGCCCATCTTTCATCTGGCCGTCATTGGCATCTATAAGATATCACACTGCTCCATGACGGAGGAAAGTGGGGGGGGGGGGAACCAGAAGCATTGGCCCTCCAGAGGTCAGCTGGCAGGACCCTCTTGTTTCCCCATTTTCTTTCATTCCCAATCAACTTAGAGAGCTAATAAAGGAGAATCTTTGTCGCTTGTGGTTGAAATGAAGGGTCCTTCGGGGTCTCCTTGCAGAAGTTTCATGACCCAACTAGGTAACATGATCAGTGCTATGAGGAAGTGTGTTTGCAAGGAGGAGGAGGAGGAGGAGAGTTACACAGTCTTTGGTACTCTGAGCTTGGTGGTTTCCTTGCAGACGTTTCATGACCCAACTAGGTAACATCATCAGTGCTAGGCGGGAGTAGGTTTGCGAGGAGGAGGAGGAGGAGGAGGAGAGTTACACAGTCTTTGGTACTCTCAGAGCTTGATGGTTTTCTTGCAGACGTTTCATGACCCAATTAGGGAATTGTTCTGCCCCAGCTCTGGATTTCTGAGGATATTGACACACACCAACGGTCCTTATCAAATTTATTAAGGAGCAAGAATAAACCAAAGTTCGGCAAAGGTTGGCAACCAGCCCAGAAAACAAGATACGATAAGACTTTTCCAAAAATGCTCTGATGATAATTACAAGTTGTTTCCAGCAAGAAACTTACTAACCGGGTGTGACTTAAATAGGCTAAGGGAGTGGCCAATTATCCTCAAACCTTACTCTCGAGGAGACCTCCTCCTCCTGAGTAGCCACTCCTGCCTTTTGGCAGCCCTGCGTGCCCGAGCATTGAGGAGAGGCTCCTCCACTTTGCTCTCTCCACTTGAAGGAGCCTCTGGAGGTTCTGAAGGCCCTGGATGAGTCTCTGCCTCTGGCACCATGTCCTCTTCGGCCTCCTCGCTGTCCGACATGAGTGCTGGCTGCCCAGGCTGCTGGCGTTGACACACCAGCCTCCTTGTCAGGGATCAGCCACGATCCGCGCAGGCCGCTGGTGAGCCACAACAGGAATATTATCAGTGCTAGATCTTACCTAATTTAGGTAATGAAATGTCCGCAAGAAAACAACCAAGTTCAGAGAGCACCAAGTTCTCATAGAGTTTTTAAAATTGTAATTGCTTCTACATTTATCTTTTTACTCTTTGTAAGCCGCCTAGAGTCACATTATCAGGGAGATCAGGGCGGCATATAAATTTAATCCATAATAAACACCCGATGGCAATACATCTACTCTATCGTTGTTTTGCGCCTGATTTTCTCTTCCCCTCCTTTCTCCTTTCTCCTTCCTCCTTTCCTTTTGCGATTCACAGATTGCAAAACTTGGAATGGAGTGTCCCATCCCTCACCTGCCTAAGCCACTCATGCAACTGCTTGAAATATTTATTTTTCTGGCAAACTTTGGTGGCAGACTCGATGACCAGAATTTAGGAAGAAGAAGGTAGTGGGAGACAGTGTGTATATCATCATTCTAAGCAGGGAGGGAGAGAGGGAGGAAGATAAAGAAAGGAAGATAAGTAAGTAAGTAAGTAAGTAAGTAAGTAAGGAAGGAAGGAAGGAAGGAATAGAGAGAGAGAGACAAAGAGGAAGAGAAAGCAAAAACAAGAGAGAAAATGAGACAGAAAAACAATGAAAGAGAGAAAGAGTGAGAGGCAGGAAAAGAGAGTGAGAGACAAAGAAAGAGAAAGAATCAGAGTGAAAGAAAGAAAATGACAAAAAGAAAAAGAGACAAAGAAAGAAAGAGTGTGACAGAGACACAAAGAGAAAGAGAGAGAAGAGAAAATGACAAGAGAGAGACAAAGAAAGAGAGAAAGAGTGAGAGAAAGGAAAAGAGAGAAGGGAGAGAGATTCACTCAATATGATGATAGCTAGCACACTGCTCTTGAACGTTTTAGCTAACCCCCCCCCCCCGCCCCAAATTCTGTGGAGTGTTTTATGGGGCCCATAATGGCTCCCTCAACCCCAACTTCAACTTGTACCCACTGGGGGGCACTGGCTGTCTTCTCTTTGGATGGGGAAGAGAACTACTTAAACCTGGGATGGAGTGCAGGACCCTCGAAGGATCAGATCCAGAAGGCAGGGAGTGTCCCCACCCCCCGCCCTGGGAAAGTGAGGGGCTGCAGCAGGGGTGAAATGCTCCCAGTTCAGTCCAGTTTGCCCGAACCGGTAGTAAAAAATGTAAAAAAAAAAAAAGTTCCGACGATCAGGAGAGACTTTTTAGCATTTTTTTACTACTGGTTCTTGCTGAACAACGATCTCGCTTAGCCACATAAATGCTGGCCTCAATTGTGGTTGCAATTCGAGGACTACCTGTATTTGAGCAAAAGAACAGGAAGTTATTGGTGCAAATTTACGAAGGCCAGGAACAAGGTTTGGATAGGAGAGGTCTCTCACTCCTCCCCTCCCTGCCCCCTTTAAGGAAATTGTCAGAAGAGGAAGAGGAAGAGGAAGAGGAAGAGGAAGAGGAAGAGGAAGGCAGGCCTGCTGTTCCTCTTCAGTGGGTGATTCTGCACAACGCCCCATGGATGGAGCCATCCCAAGCAGCTCTCTCCACGGCTGGGAGATTCAGCCAAGAACAAGAAAGGGGGAGAGGGGGGAGGAGGAGGAGGAGAAAAAAGAAGGACGAGAGAAAAGAGGAAGGAGAAAGGAGAGGAGAGGGAAAAAGAAAAGGGAAAAGCCCACATTCTCAACCAGAGATGGGTTCCAGCTCAATCTTTCTTTTGCCTTTTTTCCCTTTCCCTCGCTCACAACGGAGAAAACTCCAAGGGTCGTTTTGCTCAACCTAGGCGGGCGCAAGGCCAAGATCCGGGGTCTCCCAGACCGGCCTCTGATTCGGACCCATCCTCGGTGTGCAGATTTCTCACGCCAGGAAGGAACAGGTGGATGCCCCCTTCGGAGCCCAGGACAGAAGAGGCAGGCGGTGGGTGGGCTTTCGCCCGGAAGGGGAGGCTTAATCCGATTAAAGCGAAGCCCAAGGCAGTGACCTTCCTGCCCCGTTCCTGGGCAGGTTCTCTGGCAGCTCAGCCTGAAGCAGCCCAGATGCCGGCAACAGTTGGGGGCAGCTGCTCCAGGCAACAGGGTGGCCAAGAAGGGGCCAGAGAGAACATCCCCCCCCCCAAAAGCCGGGGCTAAGCAGGGCTGCTCGCCACTTCCTCTCCTCACTTCCATCCTTCCAGCTTTGCTTCTTCCCTTTCCTTCCAAGGTCCCTGCCTCTTCCTTCCATCATCTCTTTTCTCCTCCTCCTTCTCCTTCCCTTTCTCTTCCTCTCTGTCTTTTCGGCCTCCTCCTCCTCCCTCTCTTCCGCTTTCCTCTTTTCCTCCTTCTCCTTACTTCTCACCTCCCCCTCTTCCCTCTTTTCCTCCTATCCCTTCTTCTCCTCTCCCTCTTCCCCTCCTTCCCCTTTCCACTCCTTCTTTTCCTCCTTCTCCTTCCCCTCTTCTCCTCCTTTGTTCCTCTTCTCCTCCTTCCCTTCTTTTCCTCCTATCCGTTCTCCTCCTTCTTCCCCTCCTTCCCCTTTCCACTCCTTTTCCTCCTTTGTTCCTCTCCTCCTCCTCCCCTTCTCTTTTCCTCCTTCTCCCTCTTCCCCTTCTCCTCCTCCTCTGCCCCCCCCGCAGGTGCTGAGGAACATGGGCATTGGTATTCCTACAGTGGGTTGCTACAGCTCAGAGCCGTTGGGGTCTGCAGTCCAAATGGTTGGCATGTGCAATTAGAGCTAATGAACATTATACATTGATTCACTGCTTTTGTCTTAAAGACAATTAATTTTAATTAGTGGCCAATTAATACACACTTAATTTTTGTCCTGGCCTGGTCTTTTTTTGGACTGTGACGGAGTTGCCCATAAACCCTGGTGCGCAATGCCCAGCAGCACCCCTCTTTGACAGGAGGAGGAGGGGGAGGGGGAGGGAGCAAATCCCACTGGAAGCCCCTTGAAACCCACCACAAACAGCATCTCTTCTCAAAGACAGGGAGGAGTCCTTGATTTACATCCGTCCACTTAGTGACCGTTCAAAGTCACAACGGAACTGGAAAAAAGGGACTTGTGACCGTTTTTCAAGCTTACAACCACAGCAGCATCCCCAGGGACATGTGATCAAACTTCCGACGCTTGGCAACTGACTCGTACTTATGACGGTTTCAGTGTCCCGGGGTCACGTGATCCCCTTTTGCGACCTCCAGACAAGCAAAGCCAACGGGGAAGCTGGATTCCAGTAATTTAGTGGTTTGCTAACTTAACCACTGCAGGGATTCGCTTAACTACTGTGGCAAGAAAGGTGGTAAAATGGGACAAAACTCTCTTAATAACTGTCTCGCTTAGCAACAGAAATGGCGGTCATACATCAGGGGCTACCCGTAAATAGGTGCCAAGGGTTCCACGGGCTCCAGAAGACAATTGATGAGGAGGCACAGAAAGGACCACTTGGAAAGGTGAAAAGCTGAAGCTGCAGGCGTCTTTTGCAAAGGATCCCTTAGGAAGGAGGGAGACGGATTTAAGCTGAGCTGCCTTCCCCTGTGTTTCTGCCACATGTCGAAGGGTAAAACATGGGAAGGACAAGTGGACGGACGGGACAGGCAGGAGAAGAGGCAGCCCACAGCTGAGGGGAAGCCAGGGGGAGGAAAACCAACCTTAGATAAGGGAAAGGAAGGGAGGGGAGGGAGAGAAAGGGAATGAGGAGATGGGAGAGTGGAGGGGAGGGAGCAGTGGTGAAATCCAATTTATTTTACTAATGGTTCTGTGGGCGTGGCGTGGGTGTGGCGTGGCGTGGTGGGCGTGGGCGTGGTGTGGCTTGGTGGGCATGGCAGGGGAAGGATACTGCAATATCTCCATTCTTACCCCACTCCAGGGGAAGGATACTGCAAAATCCCCATTCCCACCCCACTCTGGGGCCAGCCAGAGGTGGTATTTGCCAGTTCTCTGAACTACTCAAAATTTCCGCTACCAGTTCTCCAGGGAGGGGAGAGGGGAGGGGAGTGGAGGGGAGGAGAGGATTATCTTATTTTTGGGCGTGTGAACAGCAAGCAAATGAGGGAAGACCAGGTAGAAGACCAAGGTTTATACGAAGGGTGCCCAACCTTGGCCAATTTAACCTGTGTGGGCTCCAACTCCCAGAATTCCCCACGGCTGGCTGAGGAATTCTGGGAGTTGAAGTCCACAAGTCTAAAAGTTGCCAAAAGCTCGGAGATCCCTGCAGGAGACGATCCCAAAATATCCAAGCCATTCCCCGGGAGGGAAGAGAGGCTGTGGAAGAGGGTTCCTCTCTCCTTCTCTGAAGAGACTCCTGAGGTTTCCTCCTGCACGTTGAGCCACACGGGTGGGGGGTGGGGGTGGGGGAGAGAGCCTGGAGAAAGGCTGGGGCCAAGATGAACATCAGATATCCTGTCAACTAAATAACCCATAATTGTTTCCCCAGGTCTGCAAGTGACAGTTTTATTTTTAATAGGATCAATTCAAAAATTCCACTCCTCCATTAACCAAAATTAAAAAAGGAAAATCCCATTATTCTTAAGTATTTTCATATGCATTTAAAGCTGGTGGTTAACCTCGGAGTCCCGGCTTGATTTGGTTTTCATTAGTTCCTCCAAAGTAGAGCTCAATTACTGTAGCTGCTCCCTGGAGGGCAAAGGGAACCTGGCTGCAATTGCCCCCTCCCCAAATCCTCCACTGGGAGGCTGGAGTTGTAGAGGGTTAGGGTCAGGCCGCCTTCCACGCTTTAGACCCACTAGTGCCACTGTGGGGCAGGCAATGCCCTGGACGGCGCTTTGGAACAACGCAATGCAAGGATTTGACCTACAGCATGGGCAATCTCAAAGGCCAAGATGGTTGTTATTGTTGGCTCTCCTCCTCCTCCTCCTCCTCCTCCTCCTCCTCCTCCTCCTCCTCCTTCTTCTTCTTCTTCTTCCTCTTCCTCTTCCTTCTCCTCCTGCTTCTCCTCCTCCTCATATCACTATTACATCTTCAATCACCAATTAACTCAAAATTAATATTAGGCTAGAATCACAGAAGCCATGTCATAGAATTATACAATCCCAGGGCTGGAATGGAGCTTGGAAATCTTCTAGTCCAACCCTCTGCTCAAGCAGGAGACGCTACACCATTTCATACCAAGGGTTGTCCAATCTCTTCTTGAAAACTTCCAATGTTGAAGCATTCACAACTTCTGAAGTTCCACTGACTAATTGTTCTAACGGTCAGAAAATTTCTCCTTAATTCACAAATCGCTTATCTCCTTGATTAGTTTCTATCCATTCCTTCTTGTCCTGCCTTCAGGTGCTTTGGAAAATAGGTGGAAACCCCCCCCCCCTCCTTTGGGGCAGCCCCTCAAATACCCAAAAACTGCTATCGTGTCACCTCTAGTCCTTCTTTTCTCTAGATTTTGTTGCTGTTAGTCACAAAGTCGTGTCTGACCCATCGTGACCCCATGGACCATGTTCCTCCAAGCCTTCCTGTCCTCTACCATCCCTCAGAGTCTATTTAAGCTCATGCCTACTGCTTCAGTGACTCCATCCAGCCACCTCGTTCTCTGCCGTCCTCTTCTTCTTTTGCCCTCAGTCTTTCCCAGCATTGGGCTCTTCTCCAGGGAGTCCTTCCTTCCTTCTCATTAGGTGGCCAAAGGATTTGAGTTTCCTCTTCAGGATCTGGCCTTCTAAAGAGCAGTCAGGGTTGATCTCCTCTAGGACTGACCGATTGGATGGCCTTGCAGTCCAAGGGACTCACAGGAGTCTTCTCCAGCACCAGAGTTCAAAGGCCTTCATTCTTTGGCCCTCAGCCTTCCTTATGGTCCAACTTTCACAGCCATCCATTGCAACTGGGAAAACCATCGCCTTGACTATACGCACTTTTGTTGGCAGGGTGACGTCTCTGCTTTTTAGAATGCTGTCTAGATTTGCCATAGCTTTCCTCCCCAGGAGCAAGCCTCTTTTAATTTCTTGGCTGCAGTCCCCATCTGCAGTGATCTTGGAGCCCAGGAAAATAAAATCTGTCATGACCTCCATTTCTTCCCTATCTATTTGCCAGGAATTGAGAGGGCCGGATGCCATGATCTTAGCTTTTTTTAATGTTGAGTTTCAAGCCAACTTTTGCACTCTCCTCCTTCACCCGCATCAAGAGGCTCTTTAGTTCCTCTTCACTTTCTGCCATTAGAGTGGTATCATCGGTAGATCCTAGGCTGTTGATATTTCTCCCGGCAATCTTAATTCCAACTTTTGATTCTTTTAGTCCTGCCTTTCTCATGATGTGCTCTGCATATAAGTTAAATAGGCAGGGTGACAGGATACAGTCTTGCCGGACTCCTTTCTCAATTTTGAACCCATCTGTGGTTCCGTGTCCAGTTCTCACTGTTGCTTCTTGACCCGCACATAGGTTTTTCTAGACTAAACATGCCCAGTTTCTGCAAACTTTCATCGTATGTTTTAGCCTCCAGTCCCCTAATCATCTTTGTTGCTCTTCTCTGCCCTTTTTCATATGATGTGTTTTATATTGTTTTCCTCTATGTATCATCACTTCTCAGAAACACAGGAGCTTGAGCGCTTCAGTCCTCCACACTGAAGTGATTAAGAAAGGTTTCCTACAGAAAATATTCTTTTTAAAATTGAAGCCCCTTTTCTCTCCCTCGTCGGTAACATTTCCTATTCCAGCAGATGAATTTCATGTTAATGAGATGTCATTTTGGAAGACTAGTTTTAAACAGTCTTTCAGAAGAGACAGAACCTTACTTCTAAACCTTTACAAAACACATCCAGATGATTAAAACAAAATCAAAGATGGAAAGATTTGGCTCTGCCCACAACAGAGGGACGGTTGGTGAAAACGATGGAACTTGCTGAGTTGGCAAAATTGACTTCTTTGATCAGAGAAAAAACAGTATCTACCTTTATTGCTGGCTGGAAAGCCCTTATAGGCTATTTTGCATGAAATAGAAAAAATGAACTTATGATTTATGATTTTGATGATTAGAGAGGATAGATTATAGAAAGAAGAGACTTATGTGGTAACCACAGAGAGAGAGGTAAATTTATAATTGTAGTTATAACTGCTTAAAGAAGATTGGAAGCTGCTTCTCCATATCTTTTTTCTTTCTTTTCAATTTTTCTTTCCTTTCTTGCAACTTAAGTTTTCTGATTTCCTTCTTCTCACTTTATGTTAGCTTGTATTAAATATATATATACTTAATAAAAATTTATGTAGAAATCTTTAAAACAGAAGTGTCAATGCGTGCATGGGAATACCATAAACACACATTCTCAAAATGAGCATTTTGCAGAATCTGTGGCACGACCATTTTTTAGATGGGATGGGAAAGGTTTTCTAATTTCTCTGCTACAGCCAAAACATTTTTTTGGGGTACTTTCTCGTTTCTTTTATCGACTGAACTGGGAAGGAGGAGAAAGGGTTGGGAGGAACGTTTGGCCCCAAAATTTCAAAAGATGTGGAGACTCTAGAAAGAATGCAGAGAAGAGCAACAAAGTGGATTAAGGGACTGGAGGTTAAAACATATGAAGAACGGTTGCAGGAAATGAGTATGTCTAGTTTGATGAAAAGAAGGACTAGGGAGGACATGATAGCAGTCTTCCAATATCTCAGGGGCTGCCACAAAGAAGAAGCAGTCAAGCTATTCTCCAAAGCACCAGAAGGCAGGACAAGAAGCAATGGGTGAAAACTCATCAACGAGAGAAGCAAGAATTAAGAAGAAACTTCCTAACAGTGAGGACAATTAACCAGTGGAACAACGTGTCTTCAGAAGTTGTGGGTCTCCATCACCGGAGGTTTTCAAAAAGAGACTGGACAACAATTTGTCCAGAGTGCTATAGACTTCCAAACAGGACATGGCCCAATACTGGACTGCAGCCTGGGGATTGGGGACCCCTGGTATAGGGTCTCCTGCTTGAGCAGGTGGTTGGACTAGAAGACCTCCAAGGTTCCTTCCACCTCTGTCTGGTCTGTTAAGAAAGGACATCCCAATGTCCTTCCAGATTCACCGCCTGGAAACTCAAGGAAGAGGAAAGGGAACCGCATAGGAAAAGGGTACAAACATCGCCACAGGGCATCGATGCCACTTATGGATGCAGGCCCTCCAGCTGTGGTCGCCAGGCCCATGAAGAACATGGGGACAACATGGCTGAACCCTGCCACAGCCGGGGACAGAGAGTGAGTCAACCAAGCATGCAGAGATGCCCCCCCCCTTTCTGGGCACCCGGAAAAGGCAGCCCCCTTCGCTGTCTTCAAGCAGTCCTTGGCAGCAGAAAAACCGCCGGATGCATCTTGCGGTGATGCACGGCTGCAGGGATTCTGTCCTCTCAGCACTTACTCGTAGGATGGGACACCCCCTCCCCTCCCCTCCCCCCCCTCCCGCTGCGCTGCTCATAAATTCCAGCAAGATTTAGTTGCTCCCCCTTCCCCTCTCCCCACACGGAGCCCCTCCCTCCCAACAGCCAAGCGTCAGCAGGCCATGGGGTGCCGGCGGAAACGGGTTTCTTGGGAACGGGGGAGGAGGAGAGGGGCTTCTGCGATCCCCTTGCCTTTTTGGACATTCCCACATTACTCGCATCTGCAAGCAAACAAACAAAAACTCCTGGGACATTATTTTGCCAAGAGTACAGGTAAGGCCCCGACTTACAACACTTCATTGAGTAACCGTTCAATGTTGCAACGGCACTGAGAAATGCGACTTATGATCGTTTTTCACAATTACGACCTTTCACGGTTACAATCACTGGCAAGTGAAGTGCTGGTTGGGGGTGCGGGGTGGGGTCGGTGCTGTCTCTGATTGTCTGGGCGGTTTGATTGGGATTCCAAGGGGTTGGTAGGCTGGTTGTAGGTCGATGGGTCTGTGGAGGGAGTGGCTAGTGGAGGGCCAGGCTTCGACGGACTTGCTGGCGTGATGGGGGGTAGACCTCCACAAGACCTGACATGACCCACACCTGACACATCATAAGGCCCATTGCAAGATCCTCATTAGACGCAACCCATACCCACACCCACACCTTTGACCCTGGCCTGATGTGACCTCCCCATCACCCCACCTGATCTGACCCTCACTTGACACGACCCTCACCTGACGTGATCTCCCCATCACAAACTCCTCTCCTGTGACCCCCACCTGACAAGATCTATCACTAGACCCTCACTTGACGCGACCCTTCCATCACAAGACCTACTGTCTGTCAGGTTTCGATGTCATCTCAAATAAATTCCACTCCCAAACAATTAATCTTTGCTGAAATATTCCATTTATTGAATACGACAGATGTGGCCCCAACTTCGTCGTAGCCGATACTAACCCTCTGACCCCCAAACCCTTCCCTTTCCGTTCCCCAATTCTCATCTTCTCATTGGCCATCTTCCAAGTCAGTCTCCCCAGATTCTGATCTCATCCCACAGGAATGTCCCCCTCCCATCCCATCTCCTAGGGGATATTATCTACAGAGAAAATAAGTAGGTGAAAAGTCAAGCCTCTTCTTTTTATGGCAGCATCAGAATGCTGACACTGACCCACACCAAGCCCTTATCAACAGAAGATCCCCCGCCCCCGACAATCACATCCCCTAAACTCCACTGAAGACGTTACCTATCCAGGTAACGAAACATTCAGTAACCGACCCACAAGATCAGAGAATGAACCTCCCCGCCCCCAATCCTCCACCTGAGCTACAATTATTTGGAAATCTGCCATGGATCCTTTTTGCAGGGTCTCCATTCGGAGGGTCTCCAGCAATCAAATCAAGACAGATCATTATCAGCAGGCAGAAAACCTCCTATTTATTCAGTCCAGGACCCAAACAAAGTACAATGAATTGAAATTAGCTCGGCCAATCAATCTCGTACCAACCAGAAAATTAAATGAATACGAATCGTCCTTTCAAAGAGCAGGTGTTAACTTCCAAATGCCCCTCCGAGTAGTTTTTTTCTTCTTCTATTTCAATTTTTAAAAAAACTTTTATTCAAAATATTAAAATACAGACTCCCCCCCCCAAAAAAGGGGGGGGAGGAATACACCAGCAAAACCAAACTAGGCAAGACTACGCAAAGAGGAAATATTGTGCATAAAAAGGAAAAAAAACCAAACAAACATGTACATAAATTGTCCCCCTCTTGTTGAATACTGAATAAATGTATTTCAGAATTACCTTATTTTTCGGTGTATAAGACGCACCTTTTTACCCCCAAAAAGGGGGTGAAAATCTGGGTACGTCTTATACGCCGAATGTAGCTCCGCCCACCCTCCAGCCCCCACCCTTGGGCCATTTTCGGCCAGTTCCAGGAGGCAGGGATCTGGGTCGGGGAACAGCCTGAAAAACAAGCCTCCCTCTTCGGGACGGGGGGTGGGGGGGGAATCTGCCCTGCAGCTTCGGGGAATAAGGCGGGTGCCACGATTTGCGGCTGGTCACCCCTCTGGCCGTGCTGACTTCACTCCCCAGCAATGTGAGGAGCCCCCACCGCAGCTGCCTAAGCCCTAAGCTGAGCTGAATGGGAGCCCCTAAACAGAAACGTTCCTCCTTTCCAGTCATCGCTGCCTGGATTCCCCAATGCAAATCTCAAGAGTCGCGCTTCAGGTGGCGGCCAGTTCCCCTGCAATGTGCAGCGGGGAACTGGGAAGTGCTTTGGATTCGGGGACGAGATTGTAGCGCTGACGCCTGAAAGTGTTTTTCTGCACATTGCAGAGCCGCGTGCCCCCGGCCTCCTTCTCAGCAGACTCTTCTCTTTCCTCCTGGCCAGATCCGCCGCCTGAAACACGGTACACACACCCCATGTTTGGAATCGGGAAGGGGATCATGGGTCTGCCGGCCGAACCTGCTTACAGGAGGAGGAGGAGGAGGAGGGCAGCGCCACCTTAAATGCTGGTAGACAGAGGTAAAATACTTTTTTTCTTGTTCCCCCCCCCCCCAAAAAAAATTAAGGTGCGTCTTATACTCCGGTGCATCTTATACACCGAAAAATACGGTAACAATTCCTCTGAATAGTCTGGTCTCCAAAGCTTTCTGAAGACAAGGGGTTTCCCCCCTCGCCCCAAAATTCTCTGGCAGTGGACTGTTCAAAAGATGAGTATTAACAAAAAAACCACCCCTCCTTTGTGACCCCCCCCCCCAAGTATCCCACACAGAAGGGACTCATGGCATGATCAGAGGGCTTGCTTGGAAGGAGTGGGCCCTGTAAGTATCCCTCTTGGCTTATACAGGTCAACACCAGATCTCTGAATTACACCTGGTAGTAATGGTGTAGTTAGCCCCTTACAGGTAGTTCTTCACTTACAACCATTCATTTAGTGACCAAAGTTACAACGGCACTGACAAAAGGGACTTATGATTGCTTTTCACACCTACAATCCCTGCAGCATCCCCCTTTGGTCACTACCCGGCAAGTGATTCTGCGAAGGAGGTGGCTTTGTTGGCTTCAGAGGAAAACGGGGAAGGGCAGAGCCAGTCAGGCCAGGGCCTTTCAGGATCGGGACGGCTTGTAGACAGGGAGGAACAGGGGCAGGAGGACCAAGAGAGGCTAAGCAGGGAGCATGAGAGACAGAGCTCAAGCAATGAGCAAGGACCGCCCCCTCCTGATCCTCGAGCATGGAGAGTGGAGAGAAGGAGAGAACAGCACAGACTGAGCCAGATACTCGGGAGGAAAGTGCCCCACCCCTCTCCACAAGGCACACCTAGGGACTGAACCTTAAGGAGATGCTGTGGGGAGGGACAATTGTCGAGAACAAGTGTTGAATTGTGGAGCCTCGTGTGCACTTGCCAACGTTTGGAGATTACTGTGCTCTGTCTTGTGTGCCTTGCCCAGTTTGCCTACCTCGTTGGACTGCTTTGTTAACCTTACTTACTGGACTTCTGGCCTTGGTTACTGCTTTGCTCACCTTCCTTAGTGGACTACTCGCAGTTAGAGACTGTTGAAGGTGCATGCGAGAGCTTGGCTCCAGGACTTACAGTTAATGTGGGGACATTTGGGGGCAAAGTTGGAGCAATAAAGGGGAGTTAGACCTGTTCTCCCATGCTGTGTTGCTTCCATGCCACTCTCCCGGATCATCACAGCAAGAAAGGTCTTTTGCAGACGTTTCGTTACCCAACTAGGGAACATCATCAGGGCCAGCAAGGTCTGCAAGAAAACCACCAAGCTTGTGGTTGAGAGCACCAAGGAGCCCTCAAAAGTTTATACTTAGTTGTGTTTTTTACACTGGAAACTTTCCATCTATCGTATCTATTGATTTCCTCCAATCTAACAATCTCCAGCTGTGTTAAGTCCACACAACAGGACTCTGGCATATTTGAAGGCTCTCCAAAAATTATGAACATTATAAATACAGACAGTCCTCAACTTACAAAAGTTCAGTTAGTGACCGTTCAAAGTTACAACAGTATTGACTTATGACCATTGCAGCATCCCCTGTGGTCATGTGATCAAAATTCAGATGCTTGGCAACCGATTCATCTTTATGATGGTCGCAGTGTCTCGTGGTCATGCGATCCCATTTTACGACAAGCCAACTCAACGGGGAAGCCAGATTCACTTAACGATTGTGGCAAGGAAGGTTGTGAAATGGGGGGGAAAAATCATTAACTATCTTGCTTAAGAACGTAAATTTTGGCTCAACTGTGGTCGCAAGCCGAGGACTACCTGTAGATCTGATCCAACAGGACCTTTATTGAGTTCTTGATATATTACTCAAAGGGGAACGTGAGAAGAGGCCCAATTGTGCTCAGATCTTCAACCGGAGCTCGAAGGCGGCATTATCTACACGCCTGCAGTTCCCTTGTCTTTCTTAAGCCTTCTTCAAAGGAGTTAAATTATCAGAATAACGATCTTAATAGGGTTAGCCATTGGACGGTTAAGCGCTTGGCGACATCATATTTAACAGCCTGAAATAAAGGTAATTCTCGCTTTAGATGCAGACAATATGGCATCTCGGCTCATAACGGATAATCTCACTGCCTCCGTTTCTGATCTTCCCGGAGGAGGAGAGAAAGAAACCCGGTTCCATCA
This sequence comes from Arizona elegans, assembly GCA_022577455.1. NCBI lineage: Eukaryota > Metazoa > Chordata > Lepidosauria > Squamata > Colubridae > Arizona > Arizona elegans. The sequence goes on from JAKOOJ010000055.1 coordinate 2,116,354, forward strand.
GGCAGGCAGGAGAAACAGCCCGTTTTAAGCGATGGAGAGTCAACGTTCAGACTTTTTCCTCTCCTGGGGGAGCTCAAAATCAGCCTGGAAAAAGGTCCGTGGAAAAGAGAGCAGAACATGGCAAATGAGAGATGGCAGGAAAACTTTGCGCTGCCCAGATCTCAATGCCACAGAAAGTCAAGGGTGGGAAAAATCGGCCCTCCTGAGTCTCCCCTTGGAAAATTTGATGGGGAATGGTGGGGGGGGGGAGAGGTAAGGCTCTGAAAGATGGGAACAGGGCCCCTAACATGTCCTTTTCCCCAAGCAACGTTCAACAACAGGGAGGGAGGGAGGAAGAATTAATTAATTGTTTTAGAACAATGAATCAGTGGAACAACTTGCCTCCAGAAGTTGTGAATGCCCCAACACTGGAAATTTTTAAGAAGATGTTGGATAACCATTTGTCTGAAGTGATGTAGGGTTTCCTGCCTAAGCAGGGGGTTGGACTAGAAGACCTCCAAGGTCCCTTCCAACTCTGTTATTCTAGGAAGGAAGGAAGGAAGGAAGGAAGGAAGGAAGGAAGGAAGGAAGGAAGGAAGGAAGGAAGGAAGGAAGGAAAACAGAAAGGATGGACCAGCTTAGAGCAGTCCAAGGCTTCATCTCTGCCTGAGACGGAATCAGCACTTCATCCCTGGGGGAAACGGCCTGACCTGAAAACCCAGCACCTTCGAAGTGACCCCACCCTCTCTGAAGTGACACCCCGCCTACTTCAGGCCATTAACTCCTGGCAAATAAAAGTTTGGCCCTGACACCTCCGAGCACAGGTGCCTGCATCTCTGCCTGTGCACCAATTGTATCCCTAATCCGAAGGTAGACTCCTGTGCCTATTGCAAAAGAAGACTGATTCTTATTTAAAGAATCCATATTTAAATTTATTTTATATATTTAAATTTAAACATGAAAGCCAGCTGGGTGACTTTGGGCCAGACCCCTCCCTCTCTCTCTCTCTCTCTCTCTCTGCCAACCCACCTCACAGGTTGTGGAGAAAATAGGAGGAGGACAAAGTATTAGATATGTTTGCTCTCTTGAGTTGTTCATAAAAATAACAAAGGCAGGAAAGAAACAAGCAAATATAAGAACCAGGACACTGTTCTGCAAATTAAGGCTCAGACCAGTCTAGGCTCCCATCTATTTTCCTGGAAGCTTGCCTAAAAGCTGGGGTTTATGGAAACTGGTGTCCCAGTATCCAGAGGGAACAAGGTTGGAGCTAGCCTGGTTGTTTCTTTGTTTACGTTCCCAACTAAAAGCCCCCCATTTCCCCATTGCAGATAAAATCATAACTGTATTTTTTTAAAAAAAAAAAAAAAAAAGAAGGGGTTCTACTGGCAAACCCCACAAATTCACGGTGCTTCTGTTGAAGCTCAAGCCGCCTCCCCGAGGGATATAAAAGCAAGAGAAACAGGGAATAAAAAAAAAAAAGAAGAAATCCCCAAAGGAATAAAGGAAGAGGAGGAGAGAAGAAAGCCGAATCAATAAATCTTAACCTCATTGGAGCTCTTATTAAGTAAATTAACTTAAGTTAATTTAACTCGATCACGACTCCCGATCACAGTGATTTAGCGATGGGGGGAAATTGCATTAGGAAAGGCCACACAGACTAGATAGGAGGATGGGAGGAAATTAGATCCACTTAAGCCATGTGAATTAATAGGGAAATAGCAGGTGTAAATTTCGCCTTATCAAGAGGGGGAAAATTATCTTCATAAATTTGTAGAAACAGCCCCCAGGTCGCTCATCAATCTATGGAAAACAAAAATATTACAAAAGTGCAGTAAAATTAATTTAAAATATACTCCCGTCTACTGTCTCCAGGAAAGTTTGTGGTGGAGCAAATGCAACCTCTCCAGGTAGGGAGAAAGGGGTCAGCAAGGAAGGAGCCTCCAGGGCTAGAGAAGGACAACATGCCTTGGAGATGCCTTCATCTTTTGGTGCCCACCCAGCCCTTCTCCGTGCTTCCTATCCCTGTCCTACCAGCCTCTCCATCAAAGGACCAGGACAGGAACCACTTGTCCATTTTTTCAAGGAGGAATCACATCACCATGGTCATCATCAAGATTATGGTGGTCATATCCATCATCATCATCATCATCGTCGTCGTCGTCAAGATCATGGTCAGCATCACTCTCACTGTCACCATGATCATCATGAAGATCATGGTCATCATGTCCCATCACTATGATCATCATCAAGATCATGGTTATCATATCTATCATCATCATCATCATCATGAAGATCATGGTCATCATATCCCTCACTGTCACCATGGTCACATGAAGAGCATGGTCATCATGTCCCATCTCCATGATCATCATCAAGATCATGATAACCATATCCATCATTAAGATCATCATCAAGATCATGGTCACCATATCCATCACCATGATCATCATCAAGATCATGGTCATCATCAAGATTATGGTCATCATATCCATCATCATCATCGTCGTCGTCAAGATCATGGTCAGCATCACTCTCATCATCACCATGATCATCATCAAGATCATGGTTATCATATCTATCATCATCATCATCAAGATCATGGTCAACATCCCTCTCACCGTCACCATGATCATCATCAAGATCATAGTCATCATATCCCTCACTGTCACCATGGTCATCATGAAGAGCATGGTCATCATGTCCCATCTCCATGATCATCATCAAGATCATGGTCACCATATCCATCACCATGATCATCATCATGGTCACCATATCCATCACCATGGTCATCATGAAGATCATGGTCATCATATCCATCATCATCATCGTCATGAAGATCACGGTCAGCATCATAATCATCCAGATCATGGTCATCATATCCATCACCATAACCATCCTCAAGATCAGGACTCTCCAAACCTGTCCGACTGAGGAATTCTGGGAGTTGAAGTCCAGAAGTTGCCAAGCTTGAAAAACCCTGATCAAAATCACAATTGTCATCATCATCATCGCCATCAACATCATCACTACTACTATCATTACTGTCTACAGCAGGGGTGGGCACCTATGGCCTCTTGACCACCTGTGGACTTCAACTCCCAGGATTCCCAGAAGGCTGGCCCAGGAATTCTGGAAGTTGAAGTCCACAGATGGTCAAGGGGCCCACCCTGATCTATATCACAACAAGCCTTCCGCCACATAAACCCATAGGGGTGTGAAGTCTCCCAGACTTCTGATAGGTCTTTCTCTGAGGAATGCCAAGCTGAAATCTGAGATCTACCTGCCTACCAAAAGGGGTAGGGAGAGCTTATGAACACATCTGGTTGACTTTGCAAAGGTTGGCTCAAGAAGGTGTCCCATCTCCAGCTCCTTGGACACCAAGCCCAACCAGGAAGGAGGCAGATGGTCCAGCTGCATCAGACGAGGCAACTGGAGAGCAGAAGGCTAGATCTCGTTTGGCAGCTCTGCTTGGGCTTCCAACATCTCAGGAGGCAAGGAGGAACCTCCAGGGAGACTGAGAAGCAAAAGGCCACCTACACATATCGGAATCAGAGGCCCTGGAAGAGTCCTGGGCATCATTTTGGGCAGAAGGCAAAACAACAGGACTCAGGACTATATTTTAAAGGCTCTCCAAATATGATGAACATTATAAATACAGACAGTCCTCAACTTACAGCTATTCATTTAGTGGCCATTCGAAGCTACAACCCTGAAAAAGGTGACATGACCGTTTTTCACACTTACGTCCATTGCAGCATTGCCATGGTCATGTGATCAAAATTCAGAGGCTCAGCAACTGGCTCATATTTATGATGGTTGCAACGTCCCGTGTGTGTGTGTGTGTGTGTCACGTGATCCCTTTTTGTGACCATCTCATGAGCAAAGTCAACGGGGAAGCTGGATTCACTTAACAACCATGTGACTCACGTAACCAATGCAGTGATTTGCTTAACAGGAAAGGTCGTAAAATGCGGCCAAACTCACTTAATAACTGTCTCGCTTAGCAATAGAAATGTTGGTCGTAAGTCGAGGGCTACCTGTAAATTGATGCCAAGGATTCCATGGGCCAACATAACACGCTTGGCAAAGGACAGTTGAAAAGCGGGGCAAATTCCCTTAAGAAATGTCTCGCTTAGAAACAGGAACGTTGGGCTTAATTGTGATCGCAAGTCAAGGACCGCCTGTAAATGCACCATTGTAAGCCGAGTGTTGCCTGTATTTTCCTAGAAAGTGGAATTGCAGCTGATTTTCTCCAGCCAAACTGACACACACGTTTTACAATAATTCCAAATAATAATTTTCCTAAACCCTTCGCCTCGCCAACTCCTCTCTTCCTCGATGCAAAATAGATAAATGAAAGCTTGGCATCCCCACGTGAAAAGCAGGGCAGCCTTCCTTTGGACCGACTCCACTATTTTTAGGAAAGGGATCATGCATTGTTTTGAGGAAGGGTGTAATAAATGGGCGAGACTTCCATTTTAAACGCCTGAAATAGCAATTGTTTTGACACCGTCAAATGCTTCTAAATTGCTGGTGACAGAAGTTCCCAGAGAAAGCATCTGCTTCCTAATTTTTAAACTGTTTTCCAACAGGAACAAATACTGAATGATCAGCTCTTTTTTTTTTTAAACCCCTACCCCCTTCTCTAAAAAAAAAAAAGGATTATCAGCGTTTTCTTTTATTTCACCCGGTAATTGAAGAAGTTTATTCTGATTTTTTTTTTTAAAAAAAAATTCATTTTCCCTCTTTTCAAGCCAGCTGCCGGCCTCGTTTGTAGAACTTTATAATATATTCAGGCACCTTAAACTAATTACCGACAAACGGCTATTGATCATCCGTTGTGAGTTTGTGTGAATGCGATTCTAATGTACTAAAGCAGAGGTCTTCAAACTTGGCAGCTTTAAGACTTGTGGACTTTAACTCCCAGAATTCTCCAGCCAGCATAGCTGGCTGGAGAATTCTGGGAGTTGAAGTCCACAAATCTTAAAGCTGCCAAGTTTAAAGACCTCTATACTAAAGAGTTGCAAATATCCTTCCTCGAACCTCAAGGAGGAGACCACAACCTGGGTTAGCCACAAGCCGTCATGATAAGATGGAGACAACCTTGGGAAGGTTTTGAGAAAGAGGCCATGGCTCAGGTTGAAAATGGAAACGGGCCCCCGATAAAAACACAGGTGCCGGTAGTTCTCGACTTACGACCGTCATGGAGCCTGCCGTCATGGTCGTAACACACCAGCAGTGCTGGCTGGGGGATTCTGGGAGTTGAAGTCCACCCATTTTCAAGCTACCAAGGTTGAGAAACACTGCTCTAAAAGGATGCATAAATCCTTCTGTTCCCACCATCAGTCAGAGCTGAAGAAGCTTCTTGGATGAGAAGCGAAAGGTCTTCAAGGAAAAACCAGGAAGGCCAGTTTTGATAGCCGTGGGAATTTCTGGGCTCAAGTGTGGTTGTTAAGTCGGGAGCTGCCTGGATACGTCGTGTGAATTTTCTTGGCGAAAGGAAGGGAGGGCATTCCCCATCTAACGACAGGCCTCTCGCGTTGCTATGAAAACACCCCTCCAGAAGCTCCCCGTTCTGCTGTGAATTAAGACATTCGTGGGCGAGATCGCTTTGCAACCCTCACCTGGACGATGAAAGCCTCCTAGCCTTCCAACCGTGAGCCGGGCTGGCACCGGAGGCTGCAGGGGTCACGGGAGGCCCCGCCGACTTCTTCACCAGCCTGTAGCGAGTATTGACCACTCGGTGGGCCGCTGGGCTGGTGACCAGGACGAAGCTGGGACCTGCGGAGGAAAAAAGACACGTTGGCTTGAAATAAGAAAGACTTTCTTAGTTCATCAAGCTGGCCTGACCTAAGTTTTTCCCCTTTTTAAATGGAAATTTTAAATTTGGTTTTAAATTATTGGGGTTTTAAATTTGTTCAGCCAAATTATTTAATTCGTTTTATTCTATTTTAAATTTTGTATTTATATGCTTTATTCTATGGCTGTTCACCGCCCTGAGTCCTTCGGGAGTAGGGCAGTATACAAATTCAATAAAAGTAAAGTAAAGTAAAGTAAAAATCAGAGGGGCAAAAGAAAGGGGGACCATCATCGTTCCTTTATTCAGCACCTGGCTGTTCTTTGGAGAACCTGAGATCCTGGTTTGGGGGATTCGGGCGCCACACTGGGGAAGCAATTCCATCAGAGGTTTGTTAACACAATTAGGAAAGGCGTTTGTGATGCTTTTTAATGAACTCGTGCTGGATGCCTGGCGGAACAGGGACTTGCCGGCATTTGCCGGATGAAATGCTCAGCGGAGAGGACGGTGCCAGGGTGTGAAATCGGGCTGTCTGGGGAATCAGGCGGTGTGTGCCGCATGTGCCAGCGAGAGACTGAAAGAGAATATGCCATTCGCGGGCTGCCTCTTCCTGCCCCACCAATGCCAAGAACTGGGCAGCATAACAGAGAAAAAGAAGAAGGAAAAGAAACATCTCGGACAAAATGCAGCTTGGCTCACTTGCTTGAGTCATCCGTGACACGTGGTTAAGCTCAACGGGGACTTCACTGGGGTATCTCTACCCCCCAAAAGCTGCCTCATAGCAAATGGAGACCAGGGGAGGATGACCGCTTGGGTTACTACTTCACCCACCCAAATGGCAGCAACGGTGACAATACAGGTAGTCCTTGACCTACAACCACAACTAAACCCAAAATTTCTGTTGTTAAGTGAGCTCTGCCCCATTTTATGACATTTCTTGCCACCTTTGTTAACCAAATCACTGCAGCTGTTAAGTTAGGAACCCAGTCGTTAAATGAACCTGGCTTCCCCATGGACTTTGCTTGTCAGAAGGTCGCAAAAGGGGATCACGTGACACCCCAGGACACTGTGTCCGTCGTAAATATGAACCAGTGGCCAAGAGTCAAAAACTTTGATCATGTGACTGTGGGGATGGTGCAACGGTCGTTAAGTGTGAAAAACGGCTGTAAGCAGCTTATGTTGTATCTTCGAACGGTCACTAAGCGAACTGTTGTAAGCAGAGGACTACCTGTACTGCATTTTTGCATCGGCTGAATGTTCTAGAGCAGAGGTTTGAAGACCTCTGCTCTAGATCCTTCCTCCCATACCGTGAGTGACTTTGGATGCATTCCACATCCATTGAGAGGTCTCCCAAACAGATTTATGCATTTCATCATTTAATAACAATATTTTGCAAGGTGATACAAACGCCCTTTTTTTCCTCCCTGCTAAAGGCTCCTTGCAAATAACAGCTAAAATGTTGGATTCTCTTCCTTTCTGGTCTGGCTAGCCGATCCTTTTTTTTTCTTCCCCCAACAGCTTTAAGGAATGCATCTAATTGCCTGACTTTTACAACGTACAGCTATAACTGCCCAGATAATTAAAGCTGACGTGCCGTGCTGAGACTTTAGCTCTGATTTGAAACGATGGCTCCCCCTCACTTGAAATTATTGCAATTATTGGTGGAAAAGTGGGAAAAAAGAAAGCTGTATATTTCTTTTTTTTTTTCCTCCTGAATTTCTTCTCCCAGGCTTGGTGAAGGCAAGTTTAATATTTCCTGTTGGCTAGGTTGGACCATTTCAAAGGGCACAAAATAAGGGGAAATCTATCAGGGGTGGCACCACAGGAAGTTAAGAGAAGAACTGAGCTGGAAGGGACCTCTGAGGTCTTCTAGTCTGACCCACTGCTCAAGCAGGAGTGTCCATCCTTGGGGACTTTACGACTTGTGGACTTCAACTCCCAGAATTCCCCTGCTTGCCTGCCCCTTTCCTTTCCCTTTTTATTTTCCTTTCCTTTCCTTCTCTTCCCTTCCCTTCTTCATCCATTTACTTCTCCCTTCCTTTCCTTTCCTCCCCCCTCTCTCTCCTCCTTTCCCTTTTTATCTTCCTTTCCTTTTCTTTCCTTTCCTTTCTTTTCTCCTCATTCCATTACTTTCTCCTTTCCTTTCCTCTCCTCTCTCTCCCCCTTCCCCTTTTATCTTCCTTTCCTTTCTCCTTTCTCCTTATTCCATTACTTTCTCCTTTCCTTTCCTTTCCTCTCCTCTCTCTCCCCCTCCCCCTTTTATCTTCCTTTCCTTTCTCCTTTCTCCTTTCTCCTTATTCCATTACTTTCTCCTTTCCTTTCCTTTCCTTCCTTCCTCCCTCCCTTCCTGCTTCCCCCTCCCTTTCTCCTTTTTCCCTCCCTCCCTTCCTTCTTATTGTGAAGCACCCACTGATATAAAGGTAGTCCTTGACTTACAACTGCAATCGGGCCCAACTTTTATGTTGCTAAGCAAAATGTTTGAGTAAATCTTGCGCCATTTTACGATCTTTCTGGCCACAGTCGTTAAGCGAATCACTGCGATTAAATTAGTAATATGGTTGTTAAGTGAATCTGGCTTCTCCACTGATGTGGCTTGTCCGAAGGTCGCAAAAGGGAAACAACGTGACCCCAGGACACAGCAACCGTTATAAATACGAGTCAGTTGCCAAGCATGTGACCCCGGGAGATGCTGCAACGGTCCTAAGTGTGAAAACCGGTCCTAAGTCACTTTTTTCAGTGCTGTTATAACATCTGACGGTCATTAAATGAACGGTTGTAAATCGAGGACTACCTGTACAGCACCCTCCTGATCGTTATTCCAGCTCAAAATAGTTTAAATGCCCTGTGGAGATTTAAATTCCACATTTTTTTAAAAAAAAAAAGTCAAAATAGTTTATGTTCCTTTTAGACTTGTGGACTTCAACTCCCAGAGTGAAGCTGGCTGAGGGATTCTGGGAATTGAAGTCCACAAGTCTTAAAGCGGCCAAGGCTGGAGACCCCTGACCCAGACAACTGTCTGGAAACACAGGTTAAAGCGAGAGAAAACAAGGGGACTAGCGTCTCTATTCCAAGGGGCAGTCTTCACTTCAGGGCCTGGGCCATCCCTTCGGATCTATTCCAACGTCACCCTCCGTCAAGCCCTTTTGTTCAGCTACATGACTCACAAAAAACGCTTTGTCTCACAACACGCAGGCCCTGCCCTTCCCTTTTGCTATCTCAGGATTCCTTGCAGCCTCTGCGGCTCTCCAAGGAACCAGGCCTTCTTTACCTGGACGGACTTCCAAAGCCCACAAAATATATCTGTCTGTCTAATCTATCTATTTATCTATCTTATCTATCTATCTATCTACCTACCTACCTACCTACCTACCTACGGAGAGAGAGAGAGAGATAGATACCTATAGATATCTAATTTAATATCATATCTATATATGTAATCTATCAATCACTCTATGGAGAAGGGAGGGAGGGAGGGGGAGAGAGAGAGAGAGAGAGAGTCTATAGTTTATTCTCTATCTAGCTCTTGTCTATCTATATCTCTCCCTCTCTCTCTCTCTCTCTCTCTCTCTCTATCTATCTATTTATGGAGAGAGGGAGAAAGATATAGATATAGATATATAGATACCTATAGATATCTAATATTAATATCATATCTATATATGTAATCTATCTATCAATCACTCTATGTACCTCTCTCTCTCTCTCTCTCTCTCTCTCTCTCTCTCTCTCTCTCTCTCTATATATATATATATATATATATATATATATATATATACACACATACATACATACATACATACATACATACATTAAGAATTGTCCTCAAGATGCGAGTTCCAGGTATAGTTATAAAAGAAGCTCCGGAACGTTTAAAAGTTTAAAAAAAATATATTTTAAAACTTGTGCTAAGGTTTCATCAGCCCCTACCAACTTCTGACGACTTCTATCATCATCTATCTATAAAGGACAAATACAGTTAACACACCAAAGCACTTCCAATGTTGGAGCATTCACAACTTCTGCAGGCAAGTCATTAAGAGAGGTTTTACCCTGTTACAACTCTTTTGGCCGGAGTTGTTAAGTGAAACCCTGTGGTTGTTAAGTCAGCAACGCAGATGTTAAAAAGAATCTGGCTTCTCTGTTGATTTTTAGTTTGATGACCATTCAAAGTCACCAGAGGGCTGGAAAAAGTGACTTCACACCACTGCAACATGCCCGTGGCCATGTGTTCAAAATTCAGGCGCTTGTTCCAATATATGTTTTGATTGGGTTTTTTTTTTTTTCAAAATATAAAATACAAAGAAAAAATATAATATACATATAATACAAAGAAAACAAACAAACAAACGTAGTGGAAAACAAAGAAGAGGAGGAAGGAAAAGTAAAGAAATATAGAAAAGAAATCTGAGCACTTGTTAAGTGATTCACTGCAGTTGTTAACTTAGTGACATGGTCATTAAATGAATCTGGCTTCCCTATTGACTTTGCTTGTCAGACGGTCGCAACATGAAGCTGGGGCGCTGCAACTGACATCAGTACATGCCAGTTTCCAAGTCTCCAAATTTTGATCCGCTGATGCTACTACAGCTGCAAGGGTGAAAAACAGCCTTGGATCACTTCTTTCAGTGCCGTTGTAACTCCAAATGGCCACTAAACGAGTGGCTGCAAGTCGAAAACTACCTGTAGTGACTCAGAGACTCAATCGCCCCCATCCGCTCTCTCCATTTGCCAGCCAAGGCAGGAACTCCACTCCAGAGAGGTCCAGGTGGAGATCCAGCAGGAAGGAGACCTTGCGGGATCCTGTCTGGAAAACCCGCAAACCCCCACCTGGGGGAAGCCCTCCTGGCCGCCCGCACCCCCCTGACTTTTCTTCCGGAGGGCCTGCACCGACCGAGGCCGCAGTGCAGCGCCTGGCACGGAAGGGCCGTCTGTCGGCGCTCCGATTTCTCTTCTCCCTTCCTGGCTGAGAGCTTTTGTGTAGATAATCATGTTATTTAGATAGGATGTTGGTTTAATTCCCTTCATTACAGGCTCCCGGGGTTGCGATGTTCCCCCCCCCCTTCTTGGCCGTGATGTATTCCCCGTGGCACGTTTCACTCAACTCAAACGCTCTCCGCTTTTATTACGAACAATGCCCCGGCGTCCCCGTTATCAGCCCGGCACACACCATGCGCCTCCTCGCCCGAGATCCAGAGGTCAGGCCTAATGACTAATCGATCTCATTAGCTTTCCTAATTAAAAACTTTACTACCGCAATGGAAGGCAAACCACAAAGAAACTGCTGGCATCATATCTGAATGGGATATGAGCATCATTTATCAGCCCGAGGCTCGTTCGGGGGCTCACACGGACCCGGAGAGGCTCGGGCACATTGCTGAGTGTGGGGCTTTTCTGCTCCTGGGCTGCCTTTGCGATTCCGGAAGAGCCTGCCCGAGAGGGAAGACAGAGGGGACTGGCAAAGGACTGGAAGCCTTGGCGGGGAGTTCGGGAAAGGAGCCGGGGTGGACCTAAAGGGGCGCGATAAAAGCAGACAAGGCTTGGCAGGAAGGAAGGACAGGGAAGAAAAGAGAAGAGACCTCTTTCTGGAAGCTCAAGAAAAGCCCCTTGCTAAGTGGTGACTTTGGGCCCATCACCAGGAGACTGGGAGTTCCAGTTCTGCCCTCGCCATGAAAGCCAGCTGGGTGACTTTTAGCCAATTACCAGGAGGTGGTGAGTTCTAGTCCCGCCTTAGGCTTGAAAACCAGCTGGGTGACTTTGGACCAGCCCCCCCCCCTGCCAACCTACCTCACAGGGTAGTTGTTGTGGGGACAATAGGAGGAAAAAGTATTAGATGTTTTTGCTATCTTTGACTTGTTCATAAAAATAATAGGCATGAAAGCTGGATGGGTGACTTTGGGCCAACCACCAGGAGACCGGGAATTCTAGTTCTGCCTTAGGCATGAAAGCCAACTGGGTAATTTTGGGCCAAGCACCAGGAGACGGATGGATGGATGGATGGATGGATGGGCGGGCAGATAGATAGATAGATAGATAGATAGATAAAAATAGATTGATGAGAAAGAAAGAAAGAAAGAAAGAAAGAAAGAAAGAAAGAAAGAAAGGAGATTGATGATAGGGATAGATAGATAGATAGATAGATAGATATAGAAATAGAGACAGAGATAGAGATAGAAATAGAGATAGAAATAGAAATAGAAATAGAGACAGAGACAGAGATAGAGATAGAAATAGAAATAGAGATAGAGATAGAGATAGAAATAGAGATAGATAAATAGAGAGAAAGAGACCAAACTGGCTGCCCAACTCTAGTGGACTCTGATCTCCAGCCTCATCTCCATGAGAAGGGACAGAGAGAGAGAGAAAGGGAGGAAGCATCTTTCCCAAACACTGAAAAGTGTCTCCGCGCGCATTTCTCCGTTCTCCCCAATGACAAAAGCAGGCCTTGCACAGTCCAGCAAAGCGCATCATCCGGATGCTCCCCAGCTCTTTGGCTGCGTTCCCCTCCCCTCCCCTCCCCTCCCCTCCCACGCTGGCATACCTCATTATCCCCAGTCACCGAGGAGCCATTCCCACACGCAGCAGGTGGAGCAGGCTGGTGGCTCCAAACATGGCGCTCATTTCCTCTCGGTGGGGTCTTACTCGGATGGGCAAGTCCCTCCTCGGGAGATCCAGCAGCCCCCCCAGCCCCAGCCCCACCCCCAGGAGCCCCCAGCCCGAGTCTCCTGGATACAAGAGGATGGGAGGGAAGGAAATACAGAATAGAATATAGAATGACAAAGTTGGAAGGGACCTCAGAGGTCTTCTAGTCCAACCCCCTGCTCGTTTTATGACCTTTCTTGCCACAGTTGTTAAGTGAATCTGGCTCCCCCCTTTTGAGTTTGCTTGTCAGCAAAGGATTCCTTCCTTAACAGACAGCCTCAGAAGAAGTGACACCTGAAAAGTCAAATTCCCAGCTAAACACACGGGAAATCTTACGATGTTGCTTCCATTTCAGTAGACAGCCTATCCAGGAATCGTCCTCCCTTTCATGCTTCCAGTGCATTGCTCTATTTTTAACAGATTTTTTTTCCATTTTCACTTTTAAAATGGGCTAACGTGGAAGAAACCGCTGCGATGGTTTCATTTATTAAAACGTGTGTTCGTTTGCCCAGCGGTAAGCAACATGAAATGCAAAAATGAATTCTTTTTATTCTTTTTTATTTTATAATAATTATTATTTTTTGCCCCCAGGGCTGGACTGTCCTCCCAATCTTGGGGGCTGATCAAAAGAGGGGCAGGGCGCATCCCTTCTTTCAAGTGTGGGGAAAAACCATGGGAGGGGGGGGAGAGGCTTTCGACTTCCTGCTGGCTTCCCCATCGACTTTCCTTGAGGGAAATCGGCAGGCAGCGTCGGAAATCGCAAGCACGGGACTGCGGGGACCCCGCCACGGCTACGACTTTGCAAATCAAATTGGCTTAAACGGTGAAGGTTTCCTGGCTACAGAAGCTGACGGGAGTCGGCAGAAATAGCTAAAACTGACCCGTTTTGATCGAAGAAAAGAATAGAAGTATTTTTGTTTCTACTTGGAAACCACTTCTGGACTTTGTGCTTGAGGTGGTGGGGGAATTAAACTTTGATTTTTGGGTTTTCCCAATTTATTTATTATTTATTGTGTCGCATTTCTATAAGACAAATCAATTAGACTGATTTGTTTTTTTTATAGAAATGGCTAGTTTATATTATGATGAAAAAGTAAAAAAAAAGTTGTGGTTTGATGTTAATGCTTTTCTTTTTCCCCGTCCCCTCCTCACTTCCCTTTCCTCTTCTCCTCCCCCCCTCCCCCCACTGTGTGTCTTCCCATTTTGCTTTTGTGAACATTTCAATTCCAGTGACGTCCCAGATTTTTTTATGCATTCCTTAAGATAGCGGATTTTTGGTCTCTCGATTCAAATACGATCATGGTATATAATGTGCCTTTTGGGCTAATTTGCGGATGCAAAGAGACATCAGAGAAACACAATGAGAGTTTTAGTAGTAGGGATAATCTTCGACTGACGATCACGGCTCAACCCAAATTCTACGCCGCTAAGCAAGACAGTTTTGAAATGAATTTGGGATTTTTCTTGCCATAGTTGTTAAGCGAATCACTGGCGTGGTTCAGTTGGTCACATGGTTGCTAAGTGAATCTGGCTTCCCCGTTGACTTTGCTTGTCAGAAGGTGGCAAAAGGGAAAATCACGTGACCCTGGGACTCTGCGACCGTCATCAATGTGAGTCAGTTGCCAAGAGTCAGAATTTGGATCGTGGGGAGGCTGCAAAGGTCGTGTGAAAAATGGTCGCAAGTCGCTTTTTTCAGTGCTGTTGTAACTTTGGCCATTAAAGAAATGGCTGTAAGTGGAAGACTACTTGCATATATATTCATAGGTTTAAAATATATAAAGAAGAGGTTTTTTTAAAAAAAAAATAATAATTGGCTCATGTCTGTAGAGATTTTCTGTCCTCCAGGTCATGGTTGTCCGAAAGGTTTTTTTTTTTTTTCAAGAGGAAAGTGGACTTTCTGGGCTTTTCTTTGAAGACGTTTCGCTTCTCATCCAGGAAGCTTCTTCAGCTCTGACCAGATGGCAGGGAAGGGAAGGATTGATACTCCTTAAATGCAGCTGGTCATTTGCATCCTTTTAGAGAGTCGTTGAGGTTGCCTAGAGGTTTATCTGTGTCCTGAAGGTCACCTGAGGGGTGCAAATGGGTGTGACTACAACACACTCCTCCTTTCAGCAGTTCCAAGAAGGCTCCACACCCATTTGCACTACTCAGGTGACCTTCAGGACACAGATAAACCTCCAAGTGGCCTCAACGACCCTCTAAAAGGATGCAAGTGACCAGCTGTCTGCAAGGAGTATCAATCCTTCCTTTCCCCACCATCCCAGTCAGAGCTGAAGAAGCTTCTTGGATGAGAAGCAGAACGTCTTCAAAGCAAAAACAAGAAAGTCCAGTTGTCTCTTGGGAAAAAAAAAGTGGGACAACCAGGACCTGGAGGACGGAGAATCTCTATACAGATTTTCAGCTATACAATTTGGGATGAACAGCCTTTGAATGGTGTGGGAGTGGGAATGGCTTTCCAGAGAGAGGAAAATTGCAGACTACAGGAACTATTTGCACCATTCAGGTGACCCTGAGGACACAGATAAACCTCCAAGTGGCCTCAACGACTCTCTAAAAAGGATGCCAATGACCAGCTGTCTGCAAGAAATATCAATCCTTCCATTCCCCACCATCCCGTCAGAGCTGAAGAAGCTTCTTGGAGGAGAAGCAAAACATCTTCAAAGAAAAACCAGAAAGTCCAGTTGCCTCTTGGAAAAAAAAAAGCCCCTTTGGGATTAGCTGGCACATCTTTTGGGATCCAAGAGAAAACAGCAAGCCGTAAGAGACTAGAAGAGGGGACCAAAAATGCTGACGTCCCCCTTGGTCCATTGAGATTCTCCATCATCTAGGTGATACTTGTCCCCAAGGCGCATTTTCCAAAAAAAGCAACTGAACTTTCTTGGTTTATTTTCCTTTCAAAAAAACCCCAAAAAATCCCCTTGCCTTTTGGGGGTGGGGGTGGGGAGAAATCACTTTTGGGGCATCCCACTTCCTTCTGCACATCGAAGCTTCAGGAGGTGGGAAGAAGGAGGGTTTCTGGAAGAGAGAGGCCTCTGCTCATCTCAGGCAGTTGTTCCCGTGCTGGTCAATAAAGCCAGCACAGCACGTCACGCCTCCGAGCCCTCCCGGCAAAAAAAATCCCCTTTAATTGGCGCTTTGGGTTCCATCAGAGGCATCTGAACGGCGTTTGTGCCACGCTGCCGCTTGGCTCAACGGTGCGCATCCGGGTTTCTCCCGCCCCCCCACGGCTAGCTCAAATCCCAGGTGCTGGGAGGGAAGAAGAGAGCCAAGGATGACTCTATTACAGAGTAGCCAATTTCGGCGCGAAAGCAAAGCCAAGGATTAGAGAGGGGTGATTAGCCCGCAAGCTGCTCAAGATGTTCCCGGGGAGCGGCGCAGTCAGAGGTTAATTTTATATCGCTCGCAAAGTTGGCTTGCTCCTTTCGTTCAAGGAAGAGCATTTAATTCTGCTTTAGAAAATGGTGGGGGGGGGGGGGAGGAACCCTTCTGCTTATGCCAGAGGTTTATGACAATCGCAGGGCTTTGATGCTCGAGAGCTGCTGGTGCTGTTTAACAGGTAATAAACCCCTACGAGGGAGCATCACTCACCGGTGCGCCCGAGCGGGGTGTCCCCGTTGCGCTCCGCTGGAAGACCACCGAAACCGCCATCCTGGAAAACTTTTTTGAAAAGGCTTCTTTTATGAGGCTCCGAATGCCCCAGAACGGTTGCCTAGGCGGCCATGGGTTTCAGCTGCAGATGCTCGAGGGGAATTCAGTGCCAAATCAGCGGGGCTAATTCCGCGTGCCAAATGGACTTCCGCACAGATTCCAGCGGGGCTTAGCGAAGGGCGGTAATGCCACGGAAAGACAGGTGCCCTGGCCGGTCAGATCCACGTGCATTTCCAGGCTGAGGACACTGGTAAATCCTCTAATTCCATTAAAGCAATTTACAGAGTATAGAGACAGCCATTTGGTGCACAAAAGAGCTGGTACGTTTGTTTAAAAAAAAATCTGAGCTGGAGGCCTTGAAAATGAGGTGTTTTTTTGGTTTTTTTTTTAATATGATGGGTTTTAATCCAACACCTAAGTCAAGGACATTTGGGGGGCAGGAGAAAACCTTATCCATCTCAACTCTATTCCCCAAGAATGGGGAGAGGGGAAGCTTCCGGTTTCTTTGCAGGATCAAAGGACGGAGCCACATTAATAGGGAATATTAACGGGAGCTATCGTTGCTAATTTTTTTTTCTTTCTTCTAAGTCAAGATTCATTTATGAACGCAGGACCTTGAGGGATTCTTTTTAATTCCTCCCCCTGGGAGAAAAGAGTCCATTTAGTCCTTCTCTGGGTTTTTGGTTTTTTTTTTAAATAGAACTTTATTGAATTTCAAACGAAGATAAAATTCCCCCAAAAAACGGAAATTAAAGGGGAAAAAAGAAGATGGAACGGGGAGAAAGGAAAATTGGAGGACACAGATAAAAAGAGGAGAGGCTATAGAGAAAAAAGTAACTTTGCTTTCTGGTTTTTCAAAGTTTGTGCTCCAAAAGAGGATGTACTCTCTTATCTTATAGCAAGGGGTCTCCAAATTTGATAACTTTTAAGACTTGGGGACTTTAACTCCCAGAGTTGAAATTGAAGTCCCCAAGTCTTAAAAGTTGCTAAATTTGGAGACCTCTGTCCTATAGCCACTAAGTTTATTCAATAAAAATCCACTGGAGTTGAAAAGGTTAATAAATTTAAATAAAAACAAACAAAACCATTGATAAACTCTATCAAAATACAATTTTTGAATCCTAATTTTAAGAAATCAATATTGGATTTATTCCGGATCCCCCCTCCTCCCCTTCCAGGGCCCGGGATGCATCCTGACCATTTTCTAACTTATTCTTTTCATTTCTCCCCATAACTCCCCAAATTTTATTCCCTGTTGGAGGGTTATCCTACTAACCTACTAACCTGCAGCGTTGCCAAGCCTCTTCAACATTCTGTTGCGTTACAAACAAGTGACTTTCTCTCTTGTCATTAATTCTGAACATCAATTGATTTATAATTTATCTATCCACCAGGTTACCACTCCATATCGAGACCTCACCCCCAAAATATATATTTTGCTGCAAAGCACGGGAAGTTGTCGAGTTACAACCATTCGTTTCGTGACTCTTCAAAATTACCACGGTGCTGGAAATATAATGATTTACGACCATTTTTCACACTTACGACCGTTGCAGCATCCCCGTGGTCCCATGATCAAAATTCAGACAGTTGGAAACTGACTCGTATTTATGACGGTCTCAGAGTCCCAGGGTCACGTGATCCCCTTTTGAGACCGTCTGACAAGCAAAGTCAACAGGGAAGCCAGATTCACTTAACAACCCTGGCGGGGAAGTCGTAAAATGGGGCCAAACTCACTTAACAACTGTCTCGGTTAGCAACATAAATTTTGGGCACAATTGTGGTCGTACGTTGAGGACTACGGTCCCTGTATTTGTCACTGTTTAAAAGCCACAACACTTTCTGCCATTATTTTCTCCGTCTGCTGCCTGCGATTCTTCAGAATTGAATTGCTATGAAGATATTTAAAAACTATTTCGTGCAATGCCAGGACAACTCTTTTTTAAAACGTCACATAAGAATTCATGGTTTATTCTATATTAGCAATAAAGCCGACCCCCTTGAAATAGCAACCTGTGTTTTTAAAGTATTTATTGCCAAGTTTAAGCAAAATAATCACATTTTCTTTGCTGCGGGGCAGATATTAAGGGACAGCCCATCTCAGAAGCCATTTCAATTAGGGTCTCTCTTGTTTAGAACAAATTGGATAAAAGGCACGGAAGGAGTAAAATGCATTGTGGAGACCCAGCTGCATAAAATATCAGGATGAAGGTGTCCAGGTCTCAAACAACAAAGGGAATGGCAAATTTACCTTCCTGCCTGTTCGAGCCTCGAACAAGACCAAATACAGGTAATCCTCGACTTCCAACCGTTCGTTTAGTGACCAAAGTTACAACAGCACTACAAAAAAGGGGCCAATGGCCGTTTTGTCACACGTATGACCCTTGCAGCATCCCCATGGCCATGTGATCAAAATAAAACATATATAAACAACAGTTGCTGGAATTGGGTCTGTCTAGTTGAAAGAAGAGAAGGACTAGGGGTGACATGATAGCAGTCTTCCAATATTTGAGGGGCTGATACGAAGAAGAGGGGGTCAACCTGTTCTCCAAAGCACCTGAAGGCAGGACAAGAAGTAATGGATGGACACTAACCAAGGAGAGAAGCAACTTTAAATCTAAGGAGAAAGTTTTTAGGAAGAGACTGGACGGTCATCTGTCTGAAATGGTATAGGGCAGTGTTTCTCAACCTTGGTAGTTGAAACACTGCTATAAGGTTTCCTACTTGAGCAGGGGGTTGGACTAGAAGACCTCCAAGGTCCCTTCCAACTCTGTTATTCTGTTAAATTCAGACTCCTGGCAACTGGTTCATTTTTTTTTTTTAATTTGATTTATATGCCGCCCTTCTCCGGAGACTCAGGGCGGCTTACAATGCGTTAAACAATAGCCTTCATTCTTTTGTATATTTTTATACAAAGTCAGCTTATTGCCCCCACAAACTGGGTCCTATTTAGCTGATGCGATCTCCTTTCTGACAAGCAAGACTTAACAACCGTCTTACTGACTTAACAACCACAATGATTCACTTAACAAAAGTCACTTAACAACTGTCTCAATTAACAACTGTGGTCGTAGGTCGAGGACTACCTGTATTAAATTCACGTTCCTATAGGGGAATGCCGAAAGGGGGAGCATCTGAAAACCCAACCTCAGGACCCCAAGTTTACACCGAAAGTCCCTTTCTTATGTTAGTTGTAAAACTTTCTCCCGCAACCAAAGTCCAGCGTAGAGCACTTTGCTAAATTCTACCAAACATTATTTTGTTCTTGTCATTCTTGTTTACTACTTATTATTTTTAATTAACGAAATTTATTTGCTGCCCATCTTGTTTCAAACAACACTGGACAGCTTACAGCAAAATGAACATTTAAAAAGAACATTGAAATTCTTGCTTCTGTTTCTCTTGGAACTATGGGCAGAGAAAGCTACACAAGCCAAAAAAGAACCACGTTCAGGATTAGCGTCCGTGGCTTTAAGATCAAAGGGATCCCTGCCGATCTCGCCTAGACTTGGGTCTGATCCACCAGAGCAAAAACCTCCCAGAAGCAAAGGGAAGGTTCAAAACGGTGCGTCCCCATGATTGTCTCTGCTACCCATCCTTAATAAATATCTCCATTAAGCTAGTGCACACAACAGCAATATTTATAATGGTCGTGGAAGAGATTTCGCTCCATGGATCCAATCGATCTGGGAGTCTGGCTAGGAGATGCCTTGCTATCTGGAAGACAGCTGGAGGCGAATCTGCAGCTTTTTATGAAAGCAGTAATTCAAGACTTACACGCAAGCCAACGCAGGGGGTGCAGATGCCCACCACCCTTTCTTTGCCAGCCCGAATATGGTTATGCCCTGACTGACTGACCGCCACTTTTCTTCGTCTGCAGGTAGTCCGTGATTTACAACGTGAATTGTACGTTTGAACTTACACACTAAATATTTCAATGCATCAACAAACTTTTCTTAATTACCAGGAACTTCAACACTTGAAACTGAAGGGTGAAAAAAGTCAGGGTCTACATTTGGGCAAGAAAAACTAAATGCGCAGGTACAGTATAGGTGGTACCTGACTCGATAGCAGTAACTGTGAGAGGGATCATGGAGTCCTGGTGGACAATCACTTAAATAGGAGCCAGCCGTGTGCGGCAGCTGCCAAAAAAGCAAACACAATCCTAGGTTGCATTAACAGAGGGATAGGATCAAGGTCACTGTGAAATGTTAATACCACTTTATAAAGCCTTAGTAAGACCACCCTTCAGTTTTGCTCGATGTAACAAAAGATGTGGAGACTCTGGAAAGAGTGCAGAGAAGAGCAACAAAGATGATTAGGGGACTGGAGGCTAAAACATAAAAAGAACAGTTGCTGGAATTGGATATGTCTCGTTCAATGAAAAGAAGGACTGGGGGTGATAGGATAGCAGTCTTCCAATATCTAAGGGGCTGCCACAAAAATGAGGGAGTCCAAGCTATTCTCCAAAGCAATCACTTGTCTGAAATGGTCTAAGGTCTCCTGCCTGAGCGTGGGGCTGGACTAGAAGACCTCCAAGGTCCCTTCCAGCTCTATTCTGATTCTGAAAACACAAGAAAGCAAGACAAGAAACAATGGATGGAAACTAATCAAAGAGAGAAGCAGCCTGGAATTAAGGAGAAACTTCCTAACAAGGAAGATAATTAACTAGTGGAATATGTGTTTTCTGATGGTCTTAGGCGACCCCAAAGGGGTCGTGACCCACAGGTTGAGAACCACTGGTTGTTCTGTCCCCAACCACACGCACACACACCAACAGACGTTCAAGAGTTAAAGACCAAACCAGCCGGCAAAATCCTTTTCCTTATGATAACGGAACTTGGCAGCAACCTAGTGGCTGCCTGCCAAGAGTTTATTACTTACCCTAACTTCTCCCCGCTTCTGGTACATCAAAGGAAACAGCTCAATAATTACAATCAAGTCCAGAGATAATCCAGCAAAGTCTATAGCAAAAAGTCCGGCAATGCAGAACGGCGTGGAAGCTTTCAGCTTTGTTCGTCACAAGGTTTGACTGGCCACCACGCTCCCTTTTATATCCTGTGGGGTGTGGTCCAGTGACTCAGCCTAATCTCGGGCACGCCTTTTCTTCTGTTGTGCCACTTATCTCTCCGACGCTGGCGTGGATCCAGCCAAGACTCATTTCCCTCATCACTGTCCACCTGTGGCTGTGTGGACGTGCTTGGCCCCGGCCCTATCTCTTGCCCTTCGCGGACACCGAAGGCATTGCCAGAGAGGAGGGTCCTGGAGAGGGAGGCCTTGCCAACTCCTCTTCTTCACTCTCGGAGTCCTCTCCTGCCTATGACACAGGCTCAGATAACAGAGCCACAACACTGGTCTAGGGTCTCCTGCTTGGGCAGGGGGTTGGACTAGGAGACCTCCAAGGTCCCTTGCAGTTCTGTTATTCTACGTTTTGTATTTTGATCCAGGGTGCAATTATGGAGACCCCTGAACCCTCAAAGACGGGTCTCGTATTCCCAGACCCAGCCTTTCCTGACCAAGGAATGCCAGCCAGCCTTGTAGGACTAACTCAAGACCTGTGGCAAACTCAGGCTGCGGGAAGGCATGCGGTGCAAAGCATCGCAGGCAGGGCCTCTTGGATAGAGTTGCGCACATCATTCACAATTTAGTTGTAAGGAAGAATCATCCGTCTTGCAAGCCTCCCAGATCCATAGTGCAAAAAAAATAAACACAAAGCAAAACCGGACGCATTTCCAACCGTCGATAAAAGGAAGTGCAAAGCTTAATCCAGACTAATGGAGTAAGAGTCAGGGCGAAATGCAGGAGAAGACGGTTCCTGGGCTTCAGCGTTTGGACCATTCGAAGGGAAAGTCGGAATGTGAGGCAATGAGACATCTTGGGGGACCCCCCCACCCCCACCCTGGCTCCATCCCGGAGCCCCCAGGCTCAGCCATGTTTTGCAATCACACCGACAATTATCTTTAATTATACGTACATTGTAACCGTATATATCAGTGTTTCTCAACCTTGGAAGCTTGAAGATGGGTGGACTTCAACTCCCAGAATCCCCCAGCCAGCAGCGCTGGCTGGGGGATTCTGGGAGTTGAAGTCCACCCATCTTCAAGCTTCCAAGGTTGAGAAACACTGATATATAATCATTCCTTATATACGGGTAGTCCTTGACTTATGACCACAACGGAGCCCAACATTACTGTCGTTAAGCGAGACATTTGTTAAGGCCATTTTACGGCCTTTCTTGCTTCAGTTCTTAAGTGAATCACCGCAGCGGGTAAGTGAGTAACCCGGTTGTTAAGTGAATCTGGCTCCCCCCCTTGGCTTTGCTTGTCGGAAGGTCGCAAAAGGGGATTGTGTGACCCCGGGACACTGCGACCGTCATAAATATGAACCAGTTGCCAAGCGTCTGAATTTTGATTATGGGACCGTGGGGATGCTGCAAAGGTCATAAGTGTGAAAAATAGTCATAAGTCTCCCCCCCCTTTTTTTTAGCGCTATTGTAAATTTGAATAGTCGCTAAATCAACTGTTGTAAATTGAGGACTACCTGTATATATTACATAACGATATCATTATCATTAATTATACCAATAATCACACCACGGTTCTTGGGGACAGGTATATTTTGCCTTCATTTATCAAACCCCACTCCCCTACTCGCACTGAAGCTAATACCTAGTTGGGTCTTGAAACATCTGGAAGCAAACAAGCAAGTTCAGAGAGCACCAGAGGCCCCACAGTCGTCTACCTCTGCAAACCCCCTTCTCTTCAAGCACTGATAGTGTTACCTAGTTGGGTCATGAACAGGGTGGATTTGATTTAAATCAAGTTGATTTAAATCACAATTGAAATCATGATTTAAATCCCTAGTAAAAAAGCTTGATTTATATCAACTCGATTTAAATCATAATTGTTAAAGAGCAACTGTCATCTCTGCTCCTCCTTTGACCCGCTGTTGACTCACCGATAGTCCCAGTGTTGCAGAATATACAGCCTCCTGCTACATAACTAAGCTCCATTTCATGCTGAATAAACTCAATTATTTATGTATCTTAAATAGAAAACTATCTTATGATAGATTTTTACCCCAAAAGTTTTTTATTAAAATAAATTCGATAAAAATCAAAAAAATCTGATTTTTTTGATTTTTTTAAAAAAATCATTGATTTTTATCCACCCTGGTCATGAAACGTCTGCAAGAAAACCACCAGGCTCAGGGATCACCAAGGACCCCTCATTTCAACCCTGAACTACAAAGATTCTCTTCTAGTCAAACATCCTCCTAAAATAATAATCTGGTGACTTCCCCGGTGATCAAACTACAGGTATTAATCCTCAATTTACGACCACAAATGAGCCCAAAATGTATGCTGTTAAGGGAGAAGTTTGTTAAGTGAATTTTGCCCCATTTTACCACTTTTGTTAACACGTCTGTTAAGCACATCGCTGCAGCTGTTACATTAAGTAACACTGTCGTTAAGTTAATCTGGTTTCTCCCATTGACTTTAGTCGTGAGGAGGACGCAAAAGGGGATCGCGTGATCCCAGGACACTGCCACCGTCATAAATAGGAATTAATTGCCAAGCATCTGAATTTTATTTGTGTGACGGTGGGGAGGCAGCAACTGTCATAAGTGTGAAAAACGGTCTTAGGTCACTTTTCCAATGCCGATGTAACTTCAAACGGTCATTAAATGAACCGCTGTAAATTGAGGACCACCTACAGCCTCCCCTACGGAAGCATTTCCACTGATCCCACACCAAGGGCTCCAGAAATCCATCGACTGTCCCGATAACGCTGCCTCCCGGGGGGGAGGTTGTGGCCGTGCATGTTTCCTTCCCCCCGAAGGAATCTCCCCGTCCGTCGCTCAGACCGACTTCCTCTCTGTCTTTCGGAGCAGCCATCCGCCCATCTGTTTAATCCGTTCAGCCTCCCCCATCTGTCGGGACCTGTCGGAGGTGGGGTCGGCACCGTCTCCGCAATCTGTCTCTGGAATCTGTCATTTCGCATTTGTCTGCCGCGGGAACTCTTTACACAAGGCGGAGATCGCAAGTGTGACAGCGAGTTAATGATGTACGACAGGACCCGCGTCGTCTCGTTCCCGCGGACGGTGGGAAGATAAAAGGCTCAGAACTCGCGCAACCTTCCCCTCGGGGACCGTTTTAATTTATTATTAAGATCCGTGGGCCCAAAATTGTTATCAAGGACAGAAAAGGGTGAGGAGGCGATTACAGTAAAAGGGATGCCAAACTCAAGGACCCATTTTCAGGCGCAGAAAATCAGAACAGAGGCTTGATCTAAGTTTAACCTTAACGTTGTGCATCTGTTCCCTTTGCCATTCATGGGGAATAACAGAATAACCGAGTTGGAAGGGAGCTTGGAGGCCTTCCAGTCCAACCCCGTGCTCGAGCAGATCAATCAACGGAACAGCTTGCCTCCCAAAGTTATGGGTGCTCCATCTCTCGAGGTTTTCAAGACAAGATCAGACGCCCATTTGTGGAGGGCAGTATACAGGTAGTCCTCAACATATGACAAGAGAACCTGTGTGTCACGAGGGACCTTGGAGCCCTAGTGGATGATCACTTAAATATGAGCAGCAGTGTGCTGCTGCAGCCCAAAAAGCTAACACAATCCTTGGTTGTGTAAACAGAGGCATAGACTCCAAATCACCTGGAGTATTAGTACTGCTTTATAAAGTCCTTCGTAAGGCCACGCCTGGAATCCTGCATCCAGTTTTCGTCCCCACGTTACAAAAAAGATGTTGAGACTTTGGAAAAAGTGTAGAAAAAGAGCAAGTAAGATGATCAAAGGCCTGGAGACTAAAACATAGGAAGAACATTTGAAGGGTATATCTAGTCTAGAGAAAAGAAGGACTAGGGGGACATGAGGGAAGTCTTCCAGTATTTGAGGGGCTGCCCCAAAGAAGATGGGGGGGGGGTCAAATTATTTTCCAAAGCACCTGAAGGCAGGACAAGAAACCATGGATGGAAACTAATCAAGGAGAGAAGCAACCTGGAATTAAGAAGAAACTTCCTAACAGGGAGGACAATTAACCAGTGGAACAGCTTGCCACTGGAAGTTGTAGGTGCTCCATCACTGGAGGTTTTTAAGAAGAGACTGGACAGCAACCTGTCTGAAATGGGATAGGGTCTCCAAGGTCCCTTCCAGCTCTATTCTGATTATTATACAATTGAGCCCCCCTGCCAAAAAAATTATTTGTTAAGTGAAACATTTGTTAAATTGTCTGGTGGCTGGGGAATTCTGGGAGTTGAAGTCCTCAGGTCTTCAAGCGGCCAAGGTTGGAGACCCCTGCTCTAAGATCCAGGGTGGGGGTCCTTGTCTACCTTCTCTCCAGCGCTGAGGAAGAGCTGTGGAGAAACTCTTTCCCGAGTAGCTCAGGGAGGTGAAGGTGCTCTCTTCTCCAATTACCTTCGGAGGGGCTGGCGAAGTTGTGCTTTCAGCAGGTTTTTAATTTGCCAGGTTGGAGTGATTTTATTGAAGGCTGTATTTTATCTGTCACGCCGGCCTCCGTTATTGCGCCCGTATTTTTAATATTGCGGTTTTTTAATTACTGCAAGTTCCTACAGAGCAATGAAGACGCATCAGGAAACGAGAATAAAATCTATCATCATCATCATCGTCGTTGTCGTTGTTGTTGTCGTTGCACAAAGCTGCGCCCACTGGACACTGACAATTTAAATAGCCAAAGAAGTTTAAGCGATGGCTTTTCTCAGGGGCCGGTGAGAAGAGAGAAACCAAGAAACCGGGATCTAAAATGTGCTGAAAGCAAATTCTTCGTCCACAATCCCAAAATTTGCAAAACGGGAAACATCCCTTTAATTCGGAATCCCCATGCCCAGCAGGGCTAAATCGGTTTACATCCCTCGTCCCCGAGAACAGCCTTTCTCCACGTATGTGCCAAGGCAAAAGCGGAGGGAGGGGAGGCTCAAACAAACCCCCAAATTTATCCATCAATAATACTTCGGGTGGCAGGAGCCCCCCTCTTCTCCGCCGGGGGAACATTTTTCACGGCATTAAATTAGGCATGTAAATCTCAGCCGGCCACTTGAGACTCCCGAGGTCTGGCTTGAAGACCTCCGAAGGCTAATGCTGATTTAATACTCCAGGTCTCTGCTGATGTGGGGTGGCCCATTATGCGCCCATGGTCAGCACATTATGCTGACCGGCTGCTCTCCGGTTCTGGCAATCAACCTCAGCTTTTAAAGCACTTCAAATCCAGCCAGGTAGCAATTCCGAGCGCAGACAAACGCATCCCATAGGCCAGGGCCCTGCCGACACAAAAGCAACTGGATAGGAGGCAGCCCAGCCACACTTGGTACCCAGAGAGAGAGAGAGAGAGAGAGAGAGACCCCTACCTGGGGCACCTCATTCTTTCTTTCTTTGCCCTGGAAGGGTTTCTGGGCTGCTGTGTTTTTGGGGGGGGGGGGGAAATTCCTTAGACTTAGAACGTAGACTTAGAATAACTTTATTGTCATTTTGAATATATACCGATCGACATTCATTAAAATGAAATTACGTGGCATGCAGCTCTCAAAGGGGCTCCACCTCTAAGATAAACATAAACATGGCAAGATAAATAAAAACAAAATGATGCACGTAGCCACATATATATTCTATGACACGGAGAAACCACCCAGTCTAGTTCGGATGCATGCATGGACATGGCGAGAGAAACACATTTTGCAAGTCTGCCAGACGGACGGCCAAGGAAACAAAGCTGTTCCAGAGTCTGGAAGTCCTGCTAGAAATACTTTGAAACCTCCTCCCGGAGGACAGCAACATTCTCCCAGGGTGATTCATAAAAGGAGCATAAAAGCATCTGTCAAGCCAGCATCACGTCAAACAGAGCCCTGGTGGCGCAGCAGACTAAAGCACTGTTATAAACATCAGCTGCCTGCAATTACTGCAAGTTCAAATCTCACCAGGCTCAAGGTTGACTCAGCCTTCCATCCTTTCTAAGGTAGGTAAATTGAGGACCCAGTTTGTGGGGGCAATAAGCTTATTTTGTATAAATTATGTATTTATACATAAATTTTGTATTAAACAAAAGTATGAAGGCTATTGCTTAACACATTGTAAGCCACCCTGAGTCTCCGGAGAAGGGCGGCATATAAATCAAACAACAACAACAACAACAAAATACACCCTGGATCAAAATACAAAACGTAAAATAACAGAACTGCAAGGGACCTTGGAGGTCTTCTAGTCCAACCCCCTGCCCAAGCAGGAGACCCTAGACCAGTGTTGTGGCTCCGTTACCTGAGCCTGTGTTATCGTCAGGAGAGGACTCCGAGAGTGAAGGAGAGGAGTTGGCAAGGCCTCCCTCTCCAGGACCCTCCTCTCTGGCAATGCCTTCGGTGTCCGCCGAAGGGCAAGAGATAGGGCCGGGGCCAAGCACGTCCACGCAGCCACAGGTGGACAGTGATGAGGGTAATGAGTCTTGGCTGGATCCACGCCAGCGTCGCAGAGATAAGCGCACGCAACAGAAGAAAAGCCGTGCCCGAGATTAGGCTGAGTCACTGGACGACACCCCACAGGGTATAAAAGGGAGCGTGGTGGCCAGTCAAACCTTGTGATGAACAAAGCTGAAAGCTTCCACACCATTCTGCATTGCCGGACTTTTGCTTTAAGACTGGATTATCTCTGGACTTGATTGTAATTATTGAGCTGTTTCTTTCGATGTATCAGAAGTGGGGAGAAGTTATCTCTCCTCTTCGTAAATAATAAACTCTTGGCAGGCAGCCACTAGGTTGTTGCCAAGTTCCGTTATCATAAGGAAAAGGATTTTGTCGGCTGGTTTGGTCTTTAACTCCTGAACGTCTGTTGGTGTGTGTGCGTGTGGTTGGGGACTGAACACTCGCCTCCACCCTTCAAAAGAGCCTGATCTTCACTGGCAAGGAGCTGGGCTCATCTGGGAAGATGTTCCTCCAAAGAAGAGGACTGTCACTGAGAAGGTTCATCCCCAAAGGAGGGATTCAACTTTTATGGATGTTCTCAGCTCAATGAAAACCAGACAGAATTGGGGCTCCTGAAGATAGTCATCCGCGGGCAGCTTTCATTCACGACGGCCATCGCCTTAAAGAAAGGACCACCGGTGTGGCCGCTGGGGCAAAGAGGGCCCGTGGTCTGTCTAGCGCTTGGGCTGCCCCGGGGTGTACCTCGTAGGGGGTCTTCAAGGTAGACCCACGCACAGCCCAACAAGAAAGGATGAAGGCGGTGGGATTGACTTTCAGCCAAGTCCCCCCCAATCCAAGTAGGGTCATAACTGATGCACAATCCGCTTCCTGCTTGGAGGCACCAAAACGGTCCTTGCGACTTATGATATAATTAAGCAATCATCGTATTATCATCATCCCAGGCTAACCACTGCTCATTTAAGCTGAAATGAGCGAGAGGCGAGAGGCTCTTCGGCAGAGGCTGATTCGAGGGGAACGTCAAGTATCACCGGCAATCCACTGCAGCCCCCAGCCCCAGCCATCAATTATCGCTTGAGGAGGAGATTGGTATGTTCCTTGGGGGGAGGGATAAAGGCCACCGGCAGCTATTAGATGCGTCTTAATTCCCTTCCCTTTTGACCAGGAGAGGAAAGAAGAACAGTTTTGCCTCTATCTAGATACACAGTGCTGGCTCGACTAAAATCAGAACGCCGTAGTGCCATTACGGCCCCTTTGCGACCGGTGGACGTCAACTCCCAGAATTCCCGAGCCAGCCGTGCTGTAAGTGCATTTTAACTCACACCAATAGCACAGCGCACGAAGGCGAACGGACGATCCAATCTGGGTCGGTCACTGGGACCGAGCAGAGGGTTTGTCTTCTGCAACGAACAAGGACACACATTCCATTTTGCAGCTACTAAGATTGTTGGACGGGTAGGCGCAAAAACAGCCAGAGAAGCGATTGGAGGCTGGGAAAGAAGCCGCTCGTCCGTCAACAGGCGGGCTGATTTATCAAGTACTCAGAAGGCGAAGGCTGGGCACCCCAAGCAAATGAAGCTAATGACTTAAAAGCCAGCCATGAACACACCCCAAACAACATCTAAAAAGCCACATACCACAGGCGCCATACAAATACCAGACAGAGAACAGCACACACTGCTAGAGAGAAGTTCCCTGAGGATGGGTTTCCACACGAGTCCAAAAGCTCAGAAGACAAAACCTCTCATCCTGGTGACCGACCCAGATTGGATCCTGCAAGAAGGCTCTGTCTTTATAGCAGGGGTGAAATGCTCTCAGTTCGGACCGGATCGCCCGATCCGGTAGCAATGGCGGCGGGTGGTTCGGAGAACCGGTAGAAAAAATCCCTGCGCCCATCCCACCATGCCCAGCTGAGCCACATGATCATCAGAGGCTTTTTTTTTTACTTTTAAAAACATTTTTTCTACAACCTCTTCCAACAAAAAAATGCTTTTAAAAGTAAAAAAAAAAAAAAGCCTCTGATGATCGTGCGGTTCAGCTGGGATCATCAGAGGCTTTTCAAAGCATTTTTGTCTGCAACCTCTTGGCCGAAGAGGTGGTAAAAAAAATGCTTTGAAAAGTCTCTGACGATCCCAGCTGAGTTGCCTGATGCAGAGAGGCTTTTCAAAGCATTAGAAAAAATGCTTTGAAAAGTTTTTTTTTTAAAAAGTTGGCCACGCCCACCCAGTCACATTACCCACCACCAAGCCACGCCCACAGAACTGGTAGTAATAAATTTTACATTTCCCCCCTGCTTTATATCGAATTAACCTAGCTAAAGTCATCTAGGGTCCTTTAAACCCTGGGATTCTCCCAATTCTCAAATCCCAACGCTGAAACCAATTCTCTGTTCGGAGATGAGTGTATTTTAGGAACACAACATAAATTAATTAGCCCAAAGTCACCCAGCTGGCTTTTATGCCCAAGGTGGGACTAGAACTCGCCGTCTCCTGGGAGATTGGCCCAGGGCTGGAATTCCAATTTTTTTAAATACTGGTTCTGTGGGCGTGGTGTGGCTTGGTGGGCATGGCAGGGGAAGGATACTGCAAAATCCTCATTCCCTCCCCACTCTGGTGCCTGGTGGCGCAGCAGACTAATAGCCTGTTATTATCATCCAGCTGCCTGCAATTACTGCAGGTTCGAATCTCCCCAGGCTCAAGGTTGACTCAGCCTTCCATCCTTTCTAAGGTAGGTAAATTGAGGACCCAGTTTGCGGGGGCAATAAGCTGACTTTGTATAAATATACAAAAGGATGAAGGCTATTGCTTAACGCATTGTAAGCCGCCCTGAGTCTCCGGAGAAGGGCGGCAAATAAATAAATACATACATACATACATACATACATACATACATACATACATGCCCTCTGGGGCCAGCCAGAGGTGGTATTTGCAGGTTCTCTGAACTACTCAAAATTTCCACTACCGGTTCTCCAGAACCTGCTGGATTTCACCCCTGGATTGGCCCAAAGTCAGGCAACCAGCT
The DNA here is from genome assembly GCA_022577455.1 of Arizona elegans. Lineage (NCBI taxonomy): Eukaryota > Metazoa > Chordata > Lepidosauria > Squamata > Colubridae > Arizona > Arizona elegans. The sequence continues at coordinate 2,146,869 of JAKOOJ010000055.1, forward strand.
TTCATGCCTAAGGCAGGACTAGAACTCACAAGTCTTCTGGCGATTGTCCCAAAGTCCCCCAGCTGGCGCCCGTGCCTAAGGTGAAACTAGAACTCACCCTCTGCTGGTTTCCAACCTGGTGCCTTCATTCCTAGACAAAACTGATGGTCAGTTTTGTAAGCAAAACGGGATTTGAACCCGGGATTCCCTGACCTCCGTTCACATTGGCACTAAACCGCATGATTTCCTCCCTGCACCCCTTCACCTGGGTTTTACACGGCTAAGCAACCTGAAGAGGAAGCGGACGGAAGCAGGAGAACCACAGGTGATGGAGGCTCAGTTGGACACCTCCTCCCTTCTCCGCTGGGATGACGACTTCTTCTGCAAGAAAAGTGTTTGCAGAAGGTGCAAGGAGCGGTTAAAGAGAGCAAATGGATCCCGGGTGAATTGGGCCTTGTTCAAACACGATAACGGAGGGGCTTTTTCTCTCTGCCCCCCTTCCCAATCCACAGATGATTATTAATGCACTCCCAGTCCATGTCTCTAAACGAGACATGCACCCGGGCAGGCCGCGCGTAAAAGCTGAAATGTGATCAATGGGCCCCCCCACTCCCAACTCCCGGGCGCTCGGTGGGAGACGCCAGGGCTTCTCGTTCTAACAAGCCTCAGATGCAAGATGACTGGAATAACAAAGTATGAATTTTTATGAGTCTAATAAATCACGCCACTTTTTCCTGCTCTTCGTCTCTTCAAAACGCCGGAGATGGGGCGGAGGGGGGAAGGGGGAGAATTTAAATAAATAAAACAAAATAGAAAGAAATGCAGGCTGTAATCAAACAGCCTCCGAGATGAGATTCAGACGTCCAGCAGCCGGGTGGGGAAATTCTTTTTTTTTTTTTTTTCGTTTGACCCAATTCGGGGGCGGGGGGGGGGCATTTGGTAGAGAGGAGGGGCCGTCATCCCGTGAGCCTGGTGTGAAAAACAGTCGTAAGTTACTTTTTCCCCCCCCCAGTGTCGTAACTTCAAATGGTCGCTAAATGAATGATTTTAAGTTGGGGGCTACCTACCGCCATTCTAAATACGATCTGGTTGTCAAGCGTGCAAATTTTGATTACATGGCCACGAGGATGCTGGAACGGTCATTAGGTGTGAAAAAGGGTCGTAAGTCACTTTTTTCAGTGCCGTTGTAACTTTGAACGGTCATTAAACAAAAGCTTGTAAAAGTTCCTCTCATTTATTCTGCAACTGTATGAGTTTAGAGCAGTGTTTCTCAACCTTGGAAGCTTGAAGATGGGTGGACTTCAACTCCCAGCAACGCTGGCTGGGGGATTCTGGGAGTTGAAGTCCACCCATCTTCAAGCTTCCAAGGTTGAGAAACACTGGTTTAGAGAATCTCCCCTCTATTACCAATATTAAAAACTATCACAAATCTTTCTAGATTCTTTTGGGGAAATAAAAAGATCTTTCCTAGGAAGTTCAGCTGGTAAACCCCATTAACAGGAGATGGAATTAATCCGAAGTAATCGTCCGATGTTCAAAGCTGATTTGGACTCTGAATTAATGGTTCTAAACAAAAAACAAAAAACTTAAAGACATCACAGAAATCAAAAATCTGATTTCCTAGCTGACATCAATCCTTCTTACTAGAAAATTCAGAATTTGAGAGGAGATTTTGTCGTAGGAGACAAACAGCCAGACACGGAGAAAGTGACCAGCACAGAAGAAAATTAAGATTTCCCCCAGGTAGCATCCCGACAGAGTTCCCCAGATTTATTTTGCTAGTTGTCGGTATATTATTGTGGTTATTTGCTTCACTCTGTTTTTCTTCTTTTTAAATTTTGCTGGTCATTGTCCAAATAAATATCACTGATACACACACTTGATTGTATTTTATGGAACTCCATCGAGATGTGATGGGAAAAAGAGAGATATTCTCGCTGCTAAAAAAAATTACGAGTTGTACTTTCAAGCCGCTGATTTACAAAGGACAACGGGGAGGGAAGGGTGATGAATTTAAAATATTTTTTCCCCCAAACTGCTCTCCTCCAGATTGCTTGCCCTTAAATTCCCATCATCCCTGGCTGAAAATAACCTCTCTGGAGAAGGATGAGTTGCACAAGAATGAAATTAGAGCTACGTTTTTCAGGCGCTTCAATTTATTTCGAGGTATCCCAAAGGTGGGGTCAAGCTATCACGATGCGTCGTAAGGTGTGGTTTCGCTTTTGAGGCACGACATTAAGCAAAGCGCATCTACAGGTGATCCTTGACTTACCACAGTTCATTTAGTGACCATTCAAAATTACAACAACACTGAAAAGAAGTGACTTAGGACCGTTTTTCACACTTATGACCATTGCAGCATCCCCATGGTTACCTGATCAAACTTTGGATGCTCGGCAACTGGCTCATATTTATGATGGTGGCACTGTCCTGGGGTCATGCGATCATCTTTTGCAACCTTCCGACAAGCAAAGTCAAGCGGGAAGCCAGATTCACTTAAGGACAGTGTTACTAATTTAACAACTGCACTGATTCAGAATAACAGAATGACAGAGTTGGAAGGGACCTTGGAGGTCTTCTAGTCCAACCCCCTGCTCGGCAGGAAATTCTGTTCCATTGCAGACAAGTGGTTGTCCAGTCTCTTCATAAGAACTTCCAGTGATGGAGCACCCACAACTTCTGGTGGCAAGCTGTTCCACTGGTTAATTGTCCTCACTGTTAGGAAGTTCCTCCTCAATGCCAGGTTGCTACTCTCCTTGATTAATTTCCATCCGTTGCTTCTTGCCCTGCCCTCAAGTATGTTGGAAAGTAAGTTGATCCTCTCTTCTTTGTGGCAGCCCCTCAAATATTGAAACACCACTATCATTCACTTAACAGCTGTGGCAAGAACGGTCATAAAACGGAGCAACACTGACTTAAAGAACTCTCTCCCTTTGCAATGGAAATGTTGGGCTATCCGTCACTCGAGCGCTTGCTATACTGTGGCTGCTCAAGCCCAGATCTCTTCTCGGGATCGATTTGCACATCACCCCTCGGCGATGCGCGCAGAGTCCGGCAGGTCGCCCGTGCGCCGTCGCTCATTCCTGAGCCGGGCTCCTTAAATCCATCCAATGTGTTTTTCACAGCCCACCACTTTTCATTTGTGTCTCCAGCAGAGCCCTGAATCAGGCAGGGAATTCGTCTTTGACAAACATTTACCGATTATCAAATCACAAGCGCGGCCCCCAGACAGGGGCCATAAGTCACTTTAAGCAGCCACCCCAACCGCAGCGAAAGGCTTTTGGGCAGCGGCGCAAAGACAAATCGCTCCTGTCAACCTCGCGTGTTCCCTCGTGCGCCGGATCCGTGTTCTCCCCTGTTCCACGCTACCTGGTGCTTAATGACAAGGCTGTCAGAAGAAGACAGCCCCCCCCCCTTCCCTGCATCTGCGGTCTGTCAACACCCTATTAGAGGGAAGATTGAGACCCCACTCTTCTTAAACTCACTCAAGCAACACAACCTGCTAGTTTTTATAATTATTGTTGGAGGGCCATCGATCGCGGGCTGACACCTAACCTATCTGTATGAAATGGGAGTAGTTTGCGAGGTGACAGTTCCCATAGATTATGGGTGGGTGGGTGGGGGTTCCCCCTCTTTCTCCCCCCGGAAGGTTTCAAAGTCTGCATCTCAAAGGAAGAAAACTCCTGCCCCCAAAAATAAAAAACCCCGAAAGAGCCAAAGGGTGACATTTCTCACGCTTTATTTTGCAGCTCTGAGTTATCCACCCCGGGAGAATGTCCGCTATGAGTTGGACTACAACTCCCAGGATTCCTGGGCTTGCTGGTTGGGAATTCTGGGAAGAGAAGGTGTCTGAAAGAAGGCTGGAGGTGTCACCAGGTAAAGCCAGGCGTGGGGTGGAGGGATGACCGTCAATTGGTGATCATATGTCTTTATTCTCATGATGTTCCTTTGTCAAAGTTTATTTTATTGCACTATTTTTTTACGTCTGTTCTGTTTGCACGCCTTTTCCATTTTCTTCCTTTTTATTATCCTAAGCCACCTAGTCCTACGGCAAGATAGGTGGCAAATAAATTGAACAAACAAATAAATAAAATAAGCTAGATTGCCACTAGCCTAACTCAGAGTAATGGGTATTTAATCAATTACACATATATCAAGAATATCTCACAAACCACAAACAGACTACATGGAATCTGCGTAGCACACAGGCCAACTGAAGGCCTTCAAAACATCCTAAGAAGACCAGAAGACCCAACTACCCCCCAGAAGGAAAAAGAGGAGTCATCCATTCTACAACTCACAATGTAAAGATTGCAACAACCCCTAGAGAGGACAGACAGGCAGAGGACTGGAGAAGGCATCCAGAAACACCAACCGGCAGCCAGACGACAGGAGGAAAACTCTTTTAATGCCACAGAGTCAACCCTACTTTCAATTGGGGAGATGTGACCATCCTAGGCCAGGCCGAGTCCAAAAACGCCAGGGAATGTCTAGCAGCCTGGCACTCTGGCAAATCAGCCATCAATACGCCCAGAGACATGAACAGCATCTATAGGCGACGCAAAGGAGACCCTCAACCAGCCCCAGAGAGACCAAAAACGGCTCCATCTCCTCCCCACCAGCCATCAGCACCCAGATCAGCATAGATGGACTCCAAGGTTCACGTCAAGTCAACCACACCCCAAGGAAGAAACTGCCAAAGGAGCCAACAGCAAACAGCCCAACCCAAGACTCTCCAAGACCACCTCCACCAACACTGACATATAAACTGACGTCCAACCGCACTCTTTACTAGCACTGATGCTGTTACTTAGTTGGGTCATGAAATGTCTGCAAAAAACACAAGCAAGCTCAGAGGGCACCAAGGACCCCACAATCCTCCCCTTCCTCCTCCTCCTTATCTTCCTGCTCTCTTCTTTCTCCTCCTCTTTTTTCTCCTCCTCCTCCTCTCCACACACCCCACTCCTTCTAGCACTGATGCTGTTACCTAGTTGGGTCATGAAATGTCTGCAAGAAAACTACCAAGCTCAGAGAGCACCAAGGATCCCTCATGACAACTCCGAGCTACAAATATTCTCATTTACTAGAAACAAATAACAGGGTTGGAAGGAACCTTGGAGGTCTTCTAATCCAAGCTCAGACAGCACCAAGGACCCCTCTAATCAATTACGTGTCATGCATAATTCATTGGTGGGGGATGAGACCCCCACCCTTTGGGGAAAGTTGAGTTTTTAAGCGACCTCAGGCACAAAGGGTTGTAGATTACATGACAAGACTTCTGACAGCCTTCCCTACGTAAGGGCCCCCCAATCCTGTCCACACTGAGATCTGAAACCTCCCCAAATGCCATCCACCATAAGGGGAGGGGGTTCTAGCATTTTTACTGTACTTGTATTTGGCTTTTATCTTTGCAATAAAGATTGGTTTAGCCCGTGTCTGTGGTTTGTCCTTCCTTCTACAGCTGTCTGGTTTGGTAGAGCAAGCAAACAGACTTCAACGGGTAGTTATGACTGCTGAAAAAGCCACTGCAAACAACCAGCTTGCCTTCCATAAAAGACGGGTGTATTGCATGGATCAGAAGGAGGGCTGAGAAACTATCGACAGGCCCCTCACATCCTGGACACAAACAGTTTCAGCTGCTTCCCTTTGGGATGGCGCTATAGGGCATTGCATGTCAAGATAACTAGACACAGGGAGCGTCTATGGCAGAGGTCTTCAAACTTGGCCGCTTTAAGACTTGTGGACTTCAACTCCCAGAATTCTCCAGCCAGCTAAGCAAGCGGCCAAGTTTGAAGACCTCTGGTCTATGGAGATTGTCCGTCCTCCAGGTCCTGGTTGTCCCAAAGGAGCTTTTTTTTTTTCCCCAAGAGGCAACTGGACTTTCTGGTTTTTCTTTGAAGACGTTTCGCTTCTCATCCAAGAAGCTTCTTCAGCTCTGGCAAGATAGTGAGGAACGGAAGGGTGTATATTCCTTGCAGACAGCTGGTCATTGGCATCCTTTGAGAGAGTCCTTGAGGCCACTTGGAGGTGACCTTGAGGACACAGAATAAATCTCCAAGTGGCCTCAACGACCCTCTAAAAGGATGCAAAGGACCAGCTGTCTGCAAGGAATATAAATATTTCCATTCCCCACCATCCAGTCAGAGCTGAAGAAGCTTCTTGGAGGAGAAGCAAAACATCTTCAAAGAAAAAAACCGAAAAAACTTGAAAAAGCCCCTTTGGATAAGACACAGGGAGAGTTTTTTTCCCTCGTGCCATCCCTCTGCCAAACAACTAATTCCCACAGCACTGTCTTAGGCTTAAAGATATTTACTTTATTTACTTTACTTACTTTATTTGATTTGTATACCTCCCTACTCCCGAAGGACTCAGGGCGGTGAACAGCCAAACAATAAAATACATAAATACAAAATTTAAAAAAACAGATAAAATCAAATTAAACAATTTGGCCCAGACAAATTAAAACACCCCAATCATTTAAAAACAGATTTAAAATTTGCATATATATATATATATTTTTAATTTGATTTATATGCCGCCCTTCTCCGGAGACTCAGGGCGGCTTACAATGCGTTAAGCAATAGCCTTCATTCTTTTGTATATTTTATACAAAGTCAGCTTATTGCCCCCACAATCTGGGTCCTCATTTCACCTACCTTAGAAAGGATGGAAGGCTGAGTCAACCTTGAGCCTTGGAGAGATTCGAACCTGCAGAAATTGCAGGCAGCTGTGTTAATAACAGGGTGCATTAAACCACTGTACCATCAAGGCTCTTGTTATTTAAAAAAGAGGGAAAAGATTAGGCCAGGCCTAATTTTAATTTACCCATGTAGTAGGGCTGCATCACTATTATCCTTCTCATCTGCTCCACTGCCTTCTCTATTGGTATCATTACAGGTAGTCCTCGACTTACAACGCTTCGCTTAATGACTGTTCGAAGTTACGTCACCGAAAAAAAGTGACTTCTGACCATTTTGTCACACTCCTGACCGTTGCAGTCTCCGCAATGGTCACGTGATTGGACATTCGGAGGCTTGGCAACCGACTCGCACTTCTGACGGTTGCCGTGTCCTGGGGGGTCGCGTGATCCCCTTTCGCGACCTTCTGACAAGCAAAGTCAACGGGGAAGCCGGATTCACTTAACAACCCGGTTACTAACTTGCCAACCGCAGTGATTCGCTTAAAAGCTGAGGAAAGAAAGGTCGTAAAACGGGGCAAAAAAGAAACACCACTTAACAAATTCTCACTTAACAACATAAATGTTGGGCTCAATTGTGGTCGTAAGTTGAGGATTGCCTATGTTATGATTATTATCCTTTGTTATAATCATCATCTTCTTAGCCAGGGGTCTCCAACCTTGGCAACTTTAAGCCTGGAGGACTTCAATTCCCGGGGGGCGGGGGGGAGGAAAGCAATTCCCGGGGAATTCTGGTCATTTCTTTGGCCAGTTGGGCCCACAATCCCTGCTGATGTCATCTTTCCGTCATTTGAGGTCTCTTTCATGGACGCTTCTGATCAAGTGGGATCCATTCTCTGACCGCCTCGGTCCACCTGCCATCAGTTCTTCTTGCTCTGTGACCCGCCCCATTTCCATTTCCATTCTTTGACTCCCTTGATGGCATCGTATACTTTCGTTTCTCTTCTAGTCTATGCGTGGGTCTTTCTATCTTGCCTTGTGATGCCGAGCATGGATCTTGCCATGGCTTTTTGCTCCCCTTGTAGCTTTTGTGTTGTTTGTGAGGTCAGTATCCAAGTTAGAGCAGGTCGCACACACTGATCGAAAACTTTTCTCTTCAGGCATCGGGAGAGGTGGTTCTTGAAAATTACGCTTAGCTTGCCAACTGCCTGCCAACCGCCTGTTGTGGCTCCGTTATCGGATCCTGTGTCATCGTCAGGAGAGGACTCAGAGAATGAAGGGGAGGCCCTCTCCAGGACCCTCCTCTCTGGCAATGCCTTCGGTGTCCGCCAAAGAGCAAGAGATAGGGCCTGGGCCAAGCACGTCCATGCAGCCACAGATGGACAGTGATGAGGGTAATGAGTCTTGGCTGGATCCACGCCAGCGTCGCAGAGATAAGCGCGTGCAACAGAAGAAAAGGCGTGCCTGAGATTAGGCTGACTCACTGGACCACACCCCACAGGATATAAAAGGGAGCGTGGTGGCCAGTCAAACCTTGTGACGAACAAAGCTGAAAGCTTCCACGCCATTCTGCATTGACGGACTTTTGCTATAAGACTTTGCTGGATTATCTCTGGACTTGATTAACTCCGTAATTATTGAGCTGTTTCTTTTGATGGTTCAGAAGTGGGGAGAAGTTATCTCTCCTCTTCGTAAATAATAAACTCTTGGCAGGCAGCCACTAGGTTGTTGCCAAGTTCCGTTATCATAAGGAAAAGGATTTTGTCGGCTGGTTTGGTCTTTAACTCCTGAACGTCTGTTGGTGTGTGTGCGTGGAGTTGGGGACAGAACACCGCCTTTGTTCTTATGGTTATTATTACTCTGTTGCTTTGCATGTACAGCGAGAGCTTCTGTGCCAGAGACAAATTCCTTGTGCGTCTAATTGCGCTTGGCCAATAAAGGGCTTTCCAATGAGTTCATCATCAAAGGTGAAGGTGCACGTGAAGGGATATTAAGAAACGGGGTGGGGAATTGAGACAGACAGACTCACTCAACCTCCAGCCTCCTTTCAGCTTGTCAGGCGATTCCAAACAAACCAGATGCACAAAAAGTTCCCATCTCACAGGTTCTTGTTGGATCCAATCAATCAATAATCCCACTGCCGGATCAATTGGAAGCGCCTTGTATTTAGTTTGTGGACTTCAATTCCCAGAATTCTCCAGCCAGAATTCTGGGAGTTGACATCGGAATCAGAATCGAGATGGAAGGGACCTTGGAGGTCTTCTAGTCCAACCCCCTGCTCAAACAGGAGATCCTTTAATATTTCAGACAAGTGGCTGTCCAGTCTCTTCTTAAAAACCTCCAGTGATGGAGCACCCACAACTTCTGGTGGCAAGTTGTTCCAATGGTTAATTTTTCTCACTTCGGAAGCTTCTCCTCAGTTCCAGGTTGCTTCTCTCCTTGATCAGTTTCCGTCCGTTGTTTCATGTCTTGCCTTCTGGTGCTTTAGAGAATTGGTGGGCCCCCTCTTCTTTGGGGCAGCCCCTCAAATACTGAAACACTGCTATCATGTCCCCGCTAGTCCTTCTTTTCTCTAGACTAGCCATACCCAATTTCTGCAACCGTTCTTCCTATGTTTTTGTCTCCAGGCCTTTAATCATCTTAAATTGCTCTTCTCTGCACTTTTTCCAAAGTCTCAACATCTCTTTTGTAATGTGGTTGTCACTCTCCCCCTGTTTCTTCGCATCCCTCGGGGTTGGGGGGGGGGAAATAACAACGCAGCCCCATTTTTTTGCAGCCGCACCCCATGGCGGTGCCTGAGTTCTGCTACTGAGGAACTCCTATATTTTCTGTGGTGAGCAGAAGGGTTTTTCTCTTACCTTTTCCTGGGGGGGGCAGGGGGGAGGATCACACAACCGATGCTGGGGAGGCAGCTGGAGCGGAAGCCGAAAAAAAGCTCCTTTATTTTATTTTATTTTTATTTATTTTTATATGGCGCCCTTTTCCGGAGACTCAGGGCGGCTTACAATGCGTTAAGCAATAGCCTTCATCCTTTTGTATATTTATACAAAGTCATCTTATTGCCCCCACAATCTGGGTCCTCAATTTACCCACCTTAGAAAGGATGGAAGGCTTTCCTTATCTAAAACCCCCAGCCTGACAAGCTGTTTTTGACAGCGCTCGGCAATATTTGATAAATTCTCATTTTCCCTCCTCGGCTGTCAGGTAATCTTTTTATTGACGGCCCTGAGGGGGGATTTTGGTGTTCCTGGGGAAAAGGGCCCCTCTCCTGCTTGTTATTAAACGAAATAAGGGTTTGGGGAGGGGTCTGTAATAGGGGGAAAGCCCAGCAACCGGGCCTCCTGGAAGCAGCCAGACTGCCTCTCTGCTCCCGATGGAGTCTCAGGTCTCGGGAGCTCCGCAGACATCTAGCCACCAACTGAGATAAGGCACTTCTCGCTGTTCAAGCTAAGCACCCCCATCCCAATGTCACTTTTTTTTTAATTTGATTTATATGCCGCCCTTCTCCGGAGACTCAGGGCGGCTTACAATGCGTTAAGCAATAGCCTTCATACCTTTTTGTATATTTATACAAAGTCATCTTATTGCCCCCACAATCTGGGTCCTCAATTTACCCACCTTTGAAAGGACAGAAGGCTGAGTCAACTTTGAGCCTGGGGAGATTCGAACTCGCAGTAATTGCAGGCATCTGGTCTTAATAACCAGCTTGCCGAACCAGGGTGCCGAACACTTCCCGATAGAGGAGAATATGTGTAGTTTGGGGTTGAAATGAGGGGTCCTGGGTGCTCTCTGAGCCTGGTGGTTTTCTTGCAGACATTTCATGACCCAACTAGGGAATATCATCAGTGGGAGGGGGAGGAGGAGGATGAGAGGGAGAGGAGGAGGACTGTGAGGTCCTCGGTGCTCTCTGAGCTTGGTTGTTTTCTTAATTTAACTTAATTTATCGCATTTCTATTCTTGCAGATGTTTCCTTGCAGACGTTTCATTACCAAACTAGGGAATGCCATCAGCACACTGATGATGTTACCTAGTTCGGTGATGAAATGTCTGCAATAAACCACCCAGCTCAGAGAGCACCAAGGACCCCACAAATATTCTCTTCTCTCGATACCCCAAAGAGAAGGAGGTGGCAATTGCTGCTCTCCCTTTATCTACCCTACCTTCTCCCCACACTTTGCTGCTGGAAGACTCCCCCTTTTGCCACTGTCTGTGGCCTGAAAAGAATTTAGTAACTTATTGTATTATCTTACTACACCCACGTGGAAATCAGCAAACCAGCTCCATTGCCTTTCTCCTTCCCTATTCACTTCTCCCTTCCCTTCCCCTCTTTTTCTCTTTTCCTTTCTTTTCTTTTCCTCTTTCTCCTTTCTTTTCTCTCCTTTCTCTTTTTTCTTTTCCTTCCTCCCTTTTTTCTTTTTTCTTTTCCCTTTCCCTTTCATTCCCTTTCCTCTTTTCCTTTCTCTTTCCTTTCCTTTCTTTTCTCTCTTCTTATAAAGTCATTTAATCACAGGCAGCTTTGAAAGCAGAATGCAATAGCTTTATAAATGAATGAACAAATAAAACAGCAATAAGAATCAACAGCAACTAATCATCCTAAAAGCGTCAGAGAGCAGGAGCGACAGGCTGTACCAAGGTCCCCCCCGCCCCAAGGCTGAGTGCTTGCCAATCCAACCCTGCCTGGTGGTGTCAAAGGGGCAGAGACCCCAAGCCCCACTCTGGGAAGCCCTTGAACTCAGAGCAGATACTCTGCCCAGGGACCGAGCTCTTGACAGCATTTCGAAAGCCTTTGGAGCCTCTGACTGCTATCCAGTCAGAGAAACCTAAAAGATTTTTAAATCGTGCTTCTAGCGAGGAGTTACCCCAGGTGGGGTTTTTTTCCCCTCTTTTTTCTCCCACTTTGCAAAAACCTGAAGAGTCCCGGGTGGGACTGTTAGGTGAGGCTGGCAAATTGCTGGCACCCGATTCCTAATGGTGTACTCTATTAATGCACCCTTCAAGAAAACAGCAACCTCAGGCGAATCGGAAGAGACGGACCGAGTGAATTGTTGGCACATTGGCAAGGCTGGTTGAAGAATTTATTCTAATCTAAACCCTTTGATTTGTTACTGCTGCCTCAGGATACTGGAGGAACATCCATCTGCTTTTGAACTTAATGAAAAAAGAAATTGACAGGACTTTTCTCCAAATTCTGGGGGGTTTTTTTCCTCCCCCGATCCTGGAGAGATTTCCAGGGCGGCATAGCATGGGACCTGGCCCTGAGCCCCAGGCCTGGAAGGAGATAGATAGATAGATAGATAGGTAGATAGATAGATAGATAGATAGATAGATAGATAGATAGATAAGTCGATAGATAGATAGATAGATAGATAGATAGATAGATAGATAGATAGACAGATAAGTCGATAGATAGATAGATAGATAGACAGATAAGTCGATAGATAGATAGATAGATAGATAGATAGATAGATATAAGTCGATAGATAGATAGATAGATAGATAGATAGACAGATAAGTCGATAGATAGATAGATAGATAGATAGATAGACAGATAAGTCGATAGATAGATAGATAGATAGATAGATAGATAGACAGATAAGTCGATAGATAGATAGATAGATAGATAGATAGATAGATAGATAGATAGATAGATAGACAGATAAGTCGATAGATAGATAGATAGATAGATAGACAGATAAGTTGATAGATAGATAGATAGATAGATAGATAGATAGACAGATAGATAGAGATAAGTCGATAGATAGATAGATAGATAGATAGATAGATAGATAGATAGATAGACAGACCGATAAGTCGATAGATAGATAGATAGATAGATAGATAGATAGATAGATAGACAGACAGACAGACAGACAGATAGATAGATAGGAAGGACGTGGGGACTCTTTGAGAGCTTCATGCAACGAAATTTCATTTCCCTGTATGCCGATTAGTGTCCATTCCAAGTGACAATAAAGTTAGTCGAAGTCTAGAAGTCAGGCGGGCTCCCTCGCCTCCTCAAACATGCCAGGCTCCCCACCCTCGGCAGCTTCATCTTCAGCAGAAACAGGTTGTGACGTTTTGTGTTTCTGAACGACTGGCCTTTGAATGGAATGCGCATCCAGACGTTGTACAGGCGTACAGGATTTGAACAGCGGCTGGCGGCAACTCTACTGCAATACGTTTAAAAAAAGTAAATTGATTTTAACTATCTTTTTTCTTTTCCTTTTTTTACTTATTTCAATTGTGCCACGGTGTTCTGAATAAGTGAGGGACCCTAGAAAAAAAATCGCACTTGGCCAATAAAGAATTCTATTCCTATTCCTATTCCTATTCCTATTCCATTCCATTCCATTCCATTCCATTTTCTATCATCTATCATATAACTATCGACATCTATCATGTATCTCTCCTCCATCTGATCTCTCATCTGTTATCTGCTTGTTCCTCTGTCTATCCATCCAGCCAACCATTGATCCATCTATCCATTTCATACATCTCTATCTCTGTCTACCTATATCATTTCTGTCGCATCTATTCTACTTTGTATTTATCTATCTATCTATCTATCTATCTATCTATCTGGAATAGGAATAGGAATAGGAATAGGAATAGGAATAGGAATAGGAATAGGAATAGGAATAGGAATAGGAATAGGAATAGAATAGAATAGAATAGAATAGAATAGAATAGAATAGAATAGAATAGAATTCTTTATTGGCCAAGTGTGATTGGACACACAAGGAATTTGTCTTTGGTGCATATGCTCTCAGTGTACATAAAAGAAAAGATACGTTCATCAAGAATCATAAGGTACTTAATGATAATCATAGGGTACAAATAAACAATCAGGAAACTCTATCTGTCTGTCTGTCTGTCTGTCTGTCTGTCTGTCTATACAGTCGGTGGATTCCCACACAATCATTTTGGAAGAATAGCCTTTCCCTGGCTTCCTTGCATGCACATCTGAACCTTGGGAGTTTTCAGACAGTGGAAATGCCTCATCGCAGCCCTCCTTCCAATGCAGAGCGAGAAGAGGCTGAAATTGAATTTTTCTCACAAATACAATTGGACAAAGCCTTTAAAATGTGCTGGGGGGGGAGGAAGGGGGGAGGCTCTTCTCTTCAAGTGTCCATGTTCCAATTTCCCCCAATGTCGTACAAGAGTTCCCTCAGGGCCATTTTCAACTGAAGAAGAGAACTGGGGCATTTTAAGCCCTCCCCCCCTCCCCAAGAGACGTGCTCTTTGTGAACTCACTGCCCCCCCACCGTATTCCCCTCCCATGCACAGTGAGGAGGACGCCCCCCAGGGGAACCGGAGCAACCAAGGGGAAAGCAGCCCCCAGGGTCCCAGGGGCTTTGCACTCCCACCCTGAAGCAGCCCTGAAACAGGGAGGGGAGGGGGCGCCGCCCAACCCATACATGGGGTGACAGGGTGTCCCTCCATCAGGGAGGGAGGGAGGGATAAGGGGAAGAGAGAGGAAGGAAGGAAGGAAGGAAGGAAGGAAGGAAGGGGATAAGGGGAAGAGGAGGGAGGGAGGGAGGAAAGGGATAGGGGGAAGAGGAGAGAGGAAGGGAGGGAGAGAGGGATAAGGGGAAGAGGAGAGAAGAAGGAAGGAACAGAGGAAGGAAAGGGATAAGGGGAAGGGGAGGGAGGGAGGGATAAAGGGAAGAGGAGAGAGGAAGGAAGGAAGGAACAAAGGAAGGAAGGAAAGGGATAAGGGGAAGAGGAGAGAGGAAGGAAGGAAGGAAAGAAGGAAGGAAAGAGATAAGGGGAAGACGAGGGAGGGAGGGAGGGAGGAAGGAAGGAAGGAAGGAAGGAAAGAAGGAAGGAAGGAAGAAGATATCTCTCTGTGGGGTCCTTGTTGCTCTCTAAGATTGGTTGTTTTTTTTGCAGACATTTCATTACCCAACTAAGTAACATCATCAGTGTCCTTCCTGCCTGCCTGCCTGCCTGCCTCCCTCCCTCCCTTTCCCTTCCTTCCTTCTTTCTCCTTGTAGGCTCAGTGATGACGTTCCCTAGTTGGATCATGAAACGTCTGCAAGAAAACAACCCAGCTCGGAGAGCACCAAGGATTCCCCGCAGTCCTCCTCCTCTTCCTCCCTGCAAACCCCACTCCCTTCTAGCGCTGATGATATTCCCTAGTCTGGTAATGAAACGTCCGAAAGGAAACCACTGAGCTCAGGGAGCCCCCAGGACCCCACAGTTCGACCCTGAGCTACCGAGGTTCTCTTCTATTGGTAGACATTCATCCCCCCCCCACACACACACACATGGCCTCCATCCCCACCCCCACCCCCCTTCAAGGACAGCAGAGTTTGTCAGACTGAGACAGTCTGGAAAGGGAGCGAGTGAGAGTTTCCCACCTGGGTACATTTCCTCCTTCTCAGGAAGTAAGACGAAGAAAGTGGGAATCCGGGATTGACACTCAGCCCAGAAGAGCTTTGATAGTACAGTGGTTTAGTGCACCCTGTTAACACAGCTGCCTGCAATTTCTGCTGGTTCGAATCTCACCAAGGCTCAAGGTTGACTCAGCCTTCCATCCTTTCTAAGGTAGGTGAAATGAGGACCCAGTTTGTGGGGGCAATAAGCTGACTTTGTATAAAATATACAAAAGAATGAAGGCTATTGCTTAACGTATTGTAAGCCGCCCTGAGTCTCCGGAGAAGGGCGGCATATAAATCAAATTTAAAAAAAAAAAAGAGCCACTGTGGAGGAAAACAGGTAGCCAAAATGCAGCTGCAGATACACCTGAGATAGAGTTACTCCTATAGGTAGCCCTCGGATTACAACCATTCCTTTAGTGACCGTTCCAAGTTACAATGGCATGAAAGGACAGTGACATGACCGTTGTTTTCCCACACTCACAACAGCTGCAGCATCAGAATTCGGAGGCATGGCCACCCGGTTCATATTTATGACGGTCGTGGTGTCTCAGGGTCGTCTGATCCCCCCCCCCCTTTTTTTTTTGTAAATATTTTTTTTTTATTTTTTCAAATGTAAACATAAAAACATAACTTTCAAGAGCAAAAATCTCGATCCGGTCATAGATGGTTACCACGCTTACATTCCTTTCACAAGCTCAATTCACAAGTTCCATTACATCTCTATAAATAAACAAAAAAAGAAAAAAAAAGAAGATAAAAAAGAAATTCAAAACTTAAGAAAAAAACAATTTTACCTCAAATTTAACATTTTCATCTATATAAATCCATTATATCTATCCAAAATTAGTTTCAAATTCACTTTCACTCATTTTTACATCTGCATAACAATTCTAAACATATCTTTATTCTTCTTTACCTTATATCTTATACAAGTCATATCAAAATAATTTTTAAAATATTCTAACCTCTTGTTAAGTGTTCACCTTACAATTTTATCACCATTTATTCTTAGTTTCAATTCAATACCACTCCATTTTTATTATATTTTATAAAACAACATTTTATCTAATTTTAATCCTTTGACCCTTATCCTCAAATCAGTTTACCTTAGGTTTTTTTTTCCTCCCAGTTTACATAATTACACAGATTTCTCACAAAGGCATATTTTATTTACTCCAATTTCTAATATATTTTCCACTATATCTCCGTCTGATCCCCTTTTTGCGACCTTCTGAAAAGCAAGGTCCATGGGGGAAGCCGGACTCACTGAGCAACCGTGCTACTCAATTAACAGCTGCAGTGATTTGCTTAGCGACTGTGGCAAAAAAAAAAAGATGCAAGATGGGGCAAAACTCATCTCACGAATGTCTCGCTCAACGCCCGCTAAGCAACTCTGCCACCGTGTCTTTCGGAGGAAAAATAGAAATGCTGATTCTGTGCTGTGCGACCTGGAACTGAGGAGAAACTTCCTGACAGTGTGGGAAATTAACCAGTGGAACAGCTTGCCACCAGAAGTTGTGGGCGCTCCAACACTGGAGGTTTTTAAGAAGGGATTGTAAATCCACTTCTTATTTCCTGCCTAAGCAAGGGGTTGGACTAGAAGACCTCCAAGGTCCCTTCCAGCTCTATTCTGAAATTCTCCCCCAAAAATCTTTTCTGCACCTGTATTAAAACTACCCTCCTCCCCCATTACTCTACGTTTGCTCTACGTTTTAATCCAGTCCCCTTGGGAAATGGCCGCATTAATTCAAGGCCAGCCACTTCCCATTAACTAACCCATCTGATTTTGGACATAAAACAATACAGCCGAACTGGGGTCTATTTAAAATAATAAAGGGCCTTTGATTTTTCATATTCATAAAAAGTGGACCAACAGGGCAGCCCAAGAGAACGCATATCAATAAAAACCGAAGCAGAATATCAATATTTAGCCACATGGAAATTTATAACAATCGAGGGAGCCGTTTCTAATCTATTGGCGGATAATCTGCACACCACATGCCGTATTAAGCGATAGAAATGGGGACCACTGACAAAAGCCTTTGCACCATTTCAATATCTTTCCTGTGGCTATTTTTTTTTTTAAATTAATACAACTTTCCTTGTCATCGGGGCATCCCCAATGCCAGCCCCTTGGCTTCAAATAGGGCAATATTTTGAAGCAGATATTCTGGACAATGTACCATAAAAGCAATCCACAAATACAATTAAAAACTCAAATATCTGGAAGAAGAACCACTAAAAGAAGAAGCTCTGTCACGCACTCCAATCCTAAAATAAAAGCCAAATTTTTAAGATCTGTTTCCACTGAAGCACTCAAAAGCCCATCCACATAGCTATCACAACTCAACAGAGATAGTTCATGACTTACAACCGTCCATTTAGTGACCGTTCGAAGTTACAATGGCACTGGAAAAAAGAGACCGATGAGCGTTTTTCCACACTTACGACTGTTGGAGCATCCTCAGGGTCATGTGATCAAAATCCAGCCACTTGGCCACTGACTCGTAAATTGACTTTACGACGGTCGCCGTGACCCAGGGTCACGCGAGCTACTTTTTACAACCTTCTGACAAGCAAAGTCAACGGGGAAGCCAGACTCGCTTTACAAACGTGTGACTCACTTAACAACTGCAGTGATTCGCTTAACAACGGTGGCAAGAAAGGTCGTAAAACGGGGGAAAGCTCACTTAATGAATGTCTCGCTTAGCAAGAGAAATTTTGGGCTTAATTGTGGTCTTAAGTCAAGGACTGCCTATCCGTGGTCCTGAGGACTCAGCAGAAACGAATATTTCCTGCCTCAACTTTAAAGATGGGGGGGTGGGTGTTGTTGGGGACACACGTTAAAAATGGCCATTGTTGTAATTCAGCCACTGTGCCACCAAATGTGGCTGGAGAACAATGGAGACGCACAGGTTGCCAATCATTTTTTTATTATTATTTTTATTTATTTTTATTTATTTTTATATGCCGCCCTTCTCCGAAGACTCAGGGCGGCTTACAATGTGCTCAGCAATAGCCTTCATCCTTTTGTATATTTATACAAAGTCAGCTTATTGCCCCCACAAACTGGGTCCTCATTTTACCCACCTTAGAAAGGATGGAAGGCTGAGTCAACCTTGAGCCTGGGGAGAATTGAACTCGCAGTAATTGCAGGCAGCTGGATGTTAAATGCTGCCTTAGTAGGAGGCATTAGCCTCCTACGCCACTCAGGCTCTGTCTGGGTGGCATAAACCAATCATGGTTTATGACTCCTTTAGCACAATAATGGTGAGCCCTTTTAGGCTCAGCTTGTCAAAACTTCAGAAAAATCTGAGTTTTATTTTACCCATGTTTCATGCTTGTAATTATTTGGAGTTTCTTTCACTAATACACATGAATGGACTGTATTTTGTTTTTAAAAAAAAACAAGTATGTAAAGAATTGCAGATAATTAGAGGTGGGAAAAAAGCAATTCTTTACATATTGATTTGTTTTTTAAAAAAAAATACAGTCCGATCATGAGTATTATAGAAAGAAATGCCAAACAATTACCAAAACGAAACACGAGTAAAAACTAACTCACTTGTGTTTTCCATGATAGCCATTGGTGGGTATCGGTGGATGCAGGCGTCTCACCTAAAACGTTGTGGCACCTGTCATCTTTGACACGTGTGTCATAGGTTCTCCATCACTGGCCTAGCATGTTAAAACCACTTTGGGCTCTTATCAAAATTGCCAAACAGGGTTTAGCCAAAACTATTTGGGGGGGTGCAGATAAAACCCTCAATCCACAAGGCAATTTTGCCCAAGGCCAGGAGGCAGATTGACATGAAGGACTCTGCAGCCAACCCTTGTTGGCCCACAAAAACTAACGGAGAGACTGGGAAGGTAAGCTCTTTGTGACCAAAGGGAGCCTCGCCCGATGCAATGCAAGCCAAAGTGATTGTCTTAAAAACCTGCCAAAAGCAATTCTGCTTACTCAGGTGAGGGAGGGAGGAGGAGGAGGAGGAGAGGAGGAAGGGGAGGAAGATTATTGTACTGTGGGGCCTTTGGTGCTCTCTGAGCTTGGTGATTTTTTTCAAGACGTCTCATGACCCAACTAGGCAACATCATCAGTGTTAGAAGGGAGGCGGGTTTGCAGGAAGGAGGAGGAGGACTGTGGGGTCGGTGGTCTCTAAGCTTGGTGGCTTTCCTGCAGACCTTTCATGACCAAAGTAGGCAACATCATCAGTGCTACGAGGGAGGGGGGTTTGCAGGGAGGAGGAGGAAAACTACCATCTTGTGGAATCCTTGGTGCTCCCTAAGCTTGGTGGTTTCCTTGCAAACGTTTCCTTCCTCAACTAGCTAAGAACATCAGTGCTAGAAGGGAGGGAGGTTTGTGGAGATGAGGAGGAGGAGGAAAATTACTATGGGGTTTTTTTATACTCTCTAAGCTTGGCGGTTTTCTTGCAGATGTTTCACAACCCAAGTAGGTTACATCATCAGTGCTAGAAGGGAGGGAGGTTTGCAGGGAGGAGGAGGAAGAGGAGGAGGAGGAGAGGGACTCCCAACTTTCTGCAGGGGGGGCTTCCAAAATTAGTCTTGCTCCTGTACCTTGGCAAAATAATTTGGGAGATTGACAGACATTACATTTCCAAGCAGTTCAAGTAACAGACTTAGTAATGTTCCCAGGCATCTCCACCTTCCAGAAACGAGGAAGAGGTTGGGGAGGGGGGGGGAGATTCCTGTCCCTCCCACAGGAGCACATTCCGTCCAGAGAAAACGTGGGTGGCCCTCCCCAGCAGCCCCCCACCCCACCCGGAGGGGAGACGCTTTCCTCGCAGGTGCCTAAATCCTCACGCCCACCAAGGGGCATTTCATTTTCACGGGCTGAGAGATGATTTAAAAAAATAATAATAATAGACGGCATGGCCACCTAAACCCATGGGAAAGTATACAGGTAGTCCTTGACTTACGACCCCAATTGAGCCCAACAGTTCCGTTCCTAAGTGAGACAAAGGGGACTTTTTGCTCCGTTTTACAATCCTGCTCGCCACGGTTGTTCAGCCAATCGCTTCGGTTGTTAAGCGAATCCGGCTTCCCCTTTGACTTTGCTTGTCAGAAGGTCGCAAAAGGGGAAAACACGAGACTGCGGCAACTGTCCTAAATATGAGTCTGATGCCAAGGGGTCTGAATTTTGACCGCATAAACCTGGGGATGCCGCAACAGTCGTAGCTGTGAAAAAATGATGGTTAAGTCCCTTTTTTCAGGGCCGTGGCAACTTTGAACGGTCACTAAATGAGCTGTTGTAAGTGGAGAACTGCCTATACTGTCCAAACACACCCTTCTCGCAGCGTGGGGAAAGAAGACATTCATAACAGAATAAAACTGTTGGAAGGGTCCCGGGAGGTCTTCTAGTCTGACCCCCCACTGAAGCTGGAGACCCTAGACCAGGCTGGGGAATTCTGGGAGTTGAAGTCCACAAGTCTTAAAGTGGCCAAGCTTGGGAGACCCCCCTGCTCTATTCTTCCTCCGGAGGGTCACAGCATCCCCTCTTTACAGCTGAATCCAAAAGGATTCAACCTGGTTTACCGTTTCATCTTGAGAAGGTAACCGTGATGTTATCTTTGGAACGATGGGGGGGGGGGGGGGGTTTGCCATCCACTAAGTAAGTAAATAAATAAAGCTCCAAAGCCAGCAAAAAAGTGGAAAGGGTCGTGCATTGCTTCCCGGGCTGGCCGTGGGAGGGGTCCCTGTGTTTCCCCCCCACCCCAATTCTCCTTCTGGGGAGTCTCCCTCCCCCTTCCTGGGGAACTCCGGAGGATGACGGACGAGCCCCGAATCCTCAGATTAACCGCCCTCCAAAGCGAGAGAGTCAGCTTGGGTGCCCAACGCCAGCACATGCCATCAATCTCCAGGGGTGGGGGTGGGGGTGGGGGGCTCGGGAGGTAGAGCGGCTGCCTCCCCTCCCTCTCCTTCTTCGCCTCCGGAGGCAGGCAGTTCATTTCTACTTCATTACTTCTCCACCGGCGAGTGTCTTCGTTACCAGCTTGGCTACACACCCCGCACTGCATTATTTACTCAACCGACAGCTGCTGCGCCGAGTTCGAGTCAGGCGCTGCCAATGGGATGCTCAAGCTCCCCTCGGAAAGGGGGCACAGGTGGATTTGATCCGATGTGGGGTGGGAGTGCAGGATACGCACTCCCACCCCACTCACCCACGCTCACCTTCCCCCCCCCTTACACCCACATGGAGGGGGAGCCCCATCCAGGCTGTTTCAACCTCCTGGGTCTTCTGGGAGGGATTTTTTTTGGGGGGGGGTCTTGAACTGACCCAGCAGCCACGGTGCCATCCATCCATATTTGCTGATACATTTAACAACTGGGTCACTAACTTATCAACTGCAGTGATTCACTTAGCAACTCTGACAAGGAAGGTTGTAAAATGGGGCAAAACAAATGTCTCACTTAACAACAGAAATGTGGGGCACCATTGTGGTCGCAAGTCGAGGACTACTTGTATTTGCACTAGCATGTGAAGGGAAAAAAAACCCATTGCAGGGTCTGTGGCTGGGCTCACTTTCTTAAGTTATCTTCCACACATTTAAAAAAATGCCTTTACAGGTGCTATACTTTTTTTCCTACAAATGATCCTTGATTTATGACCGCAATGGAGCCCAAAGTATTTGTAGCTAGGCTAGACAGTTGTTAAGTGACTTCTGCCCCATTTTACAACCTCTCTTGACGCCGTTGTTAAGTGAATGGCTGCGACTGTTAAGTTAGTCGCACATTTGTTAAGTGAATCCAGCTCCCGCACTGACTTTGTCGGGACACTGCGACCGTCATAAATGTGAACCAGGTGCCAAGCGTCCGAATTTTGATCATGTGACCACAGGGATGCTGCAATGGTTCTAAGTCTGAAAAACTGTCATAAGTCCTTTTTTCCAGTGCTCTTGTAACCTTGAATGGTCACTAAACAAACAGTTGTAAGTGGAGGACTGGCCGTTGATGTTCTCATCCTAAGGAGTTTTGGAAGTTTGGCGGGTTTGTTACACAACCTGTACAGAAATGGCCCTAGGGGAAAGCCTTCTCTGTGGGGGCACCTACGATCTGGAATGAGCTCCCACCGGAGATACGGAGGATCCCGGATCTGTGCACCTTCCGTCGCGTGCTCAAGATTTTCTTATTTCATCAAGCTGGCCTGGCCTAAATCTTTTCCCCTTTTAAATGTAAATTTTAATTTGTTTTAAATTATTGGGTATTTTAAATTTGTCTCAGCCAAATTATTTAATTCGTTTTTATTCTATTTTAAATTTTTGTATTTATGTGTTTTATTCTGTGGCTATTCACCGCCCTGAGTCCTTTGGGAGTAGGGCGGTATATAAATCCAATAAAAACTAAAAACTAAAAACTAAAAAATATGAGCCAGCCACGTGCAACAGCTGCCAAAAAAGCCAAAGCAATCCTAGGTTCCATTAACAGGAAGATAGAATCGAGATCATGTGACATGTTAGTACCACTGTTTAATCCCTTGGTAAGACCACGCTTGGAATCCTGGAACCAGTTTGGTCACCACGATATTAAAAAAAAAAAGATGCGGAGAGTCTGGATGGAGTGCAGAGAAGAGCAGCAAAGATGTTTAGGGGACTGGAAGCTAAAACATACAAGGAACGGTTGCAGGAATTGGGTATGTCTAGTTTAATGAAAAGGACTAGGGGGTGATACGATAGCAGTCTTCCAATATTTGAGGGGCTGCCCCAAAGAAGAGGGGGTCAACCTATTCTCCAAAGCACCAGAAGGCAGGACAAGCAGCAATGGGTGGAAACCACACAGAACTAAGGAGAAATTGACAGAACAATTAATCAGTGGAACTTCTTGCCTCCAGAAGTTGTGGGTGCTCTATCGCTGGAGGTTTTTAAGAGGAGACTGGCAGCCCCTTGTCTGGGATGGTATAGGCCAGGTCTCCTGCTTGGGCAAGGGGTTGGACTAGAAGACCTCCGAGGTCCCTTCCAACTCCGTTATTCTGTCTCCCTAGCTTGAAAACCTTACTGACACTCACAGGCCACAAAAATTATTTAAATGCATGAAATCTAAAATAAACAAACACCAACATAGATCACAAACCCAGCCAGAATCTCAAGGAATGGCTGCCTTCTGCAAAAATTGCAGAAATTTTCAGAGAATTTTCTGAAATCGCTTCCGCAGCAAGGCAGCACCGCCCCTCTCTCCCCCCCCAACCAATCTGTGGGGAAGCTGTCAGTTTCACCCTATTTTGCTCTGGATAATGTAGACTGGCCTGCACTGAAATTAATCCATGTCCCTTTCAGATGAAGTCGCTTCTCCACAGTTCAAAACACAGGTAGATAATATTTTAAAAAGCTTCACAACTTTTCAAGGCCAAAATACATAACCAGAGTGCCCCCTGCAGGCCATTTGCAGGGAAGCAGCTTCCATCCAACACTTCAACTTCAGGAATCACAAGAGTTCGTTGAGTCACCGTTCGAAGTTACAATTTATGACCGTTTTCACACTTATGACCATTGCAGCATCCCCACGGTCAGGGGATCAAAATTCAGAAGTCTGGCAACTGACTCGTATTTACGACGGTAGCTGTGTCCCGGGGTCACAGGATCCCCTTTGGCGTCCTTCTGACAGGCCAAGTCAACAGGGAAGTCAGATTCACTTAACAACCGTGTCACTAACTTATCCGATGCAGTGACTCGCTTAAGAACTACGGCAAGAAAAGTCGTAAGTCGCAGGACTGCCTGTGCTGCCTTTACCCCTTTTTTTTCACACTCCCACGGCTTCAGAATGGAACCAAACGGCACGTTAAGTTAAGCTACAACAGCCGCCCCGGAGATGAGTGACAGATGTCTGTTTCAAAAGGGACCCAAGGGGAGGCTTTTGAGGATTCGGGGCTTGAGAAGACGGGGCCGAGCCAGAGACGAGAGGGGCCGTGGTTAATGCCAGGGACCCCGGCAGGTCAGTTACTCACCCAACTGCCCCAATCGGCCTCCGTGGCTCCTCGGTCCTCACGCGAGCCTGGAAAGGAGCCGACTGGCTCAGGCTGCAGCCCAACAGGGCCACCAGCAGCTATGAGAGCACCTGCCAGCAAGGGGCGCAGTTCACATTTGGGAAGATTTACTTTTATTTATTTATTTATTTACTTAATTTATATCTCACCGTTATTACTTTTATTACTTTTAGAATTTATTTTTATTTATTTATTTATTTTATTCGGCTTATATGCCGCCCTATCTCACAATGGACTCAGGGCAGCTCACAACAATAAAACACAAGCCACAATAAAAATAAAGACTAAAATCTAAAATTAATTAATTCTATAAAGAATTAATGACAGGATATATACCTTATTCTCCTTTCTCCTCTCATTTTCTCACAACAACCCTGTGAGGTGAGTTGGGCTGAGAAAAGGACTGGCCCAAAGTCACCCAGCTGGCTTTTATGCCTAAAGCAGGACTAGAACTCACCGTCTCCTACTGTTTGTCCCAAAGGCACCCAGTTGGCTTTCATGCCTAAAGGCGGGACTAGAACTCACCGTCTCCTGATTCCCAGGCCAGAACCTTCACCACTGGATGAGTTTGGGGGATGGGAGCCACTCTGGACCCTTCTTCCTTCACCTCCTTCCCAGCCCTTCTGTGGGAGCTCAAAGCTGCCCAAGGTCTTGAGATCCTCAGCCCCTGGAGGTCTCCAGGAAGGTCTGACGTCTACTGAAAGTCCATCTCCATCCACCATCAAGGATCATCCCATTTCTTCAGACTGGAGATCAGATCGACTACGTCAGGCTTGCCTGCCTCAATGATACCAAGACACTGGATCACAGGGTCGGAGGGAACCTAAAAGGCCATCCGGTCCAACCCCTTTCCCCCCACCCCCAATGCAAATTGCAGGATTCACACACACATCCAGCCCCAACCGATGACTGTGCCACCGAGGCCTCTGAGTGACAGCCGTTACTGCCAAGGGGGGAGGGGGGAGGAATTCAACCCCCTCCACCCCACCCCATTTACAATGCAGTCCTTTTGCCTGTTCCAAGAAGACCTTCCCCCCTCCCTGATTCAGATGATCCTGGGGTCCCAGATAAAACCCCGAGGACCCACAATGGCTCTCAGAGAGAGTGGTAAGACCAATTTTCAATTTTTCTATTCACACACACACACCCCATCCTGTCAGAAGCCATCATTTCCCCCTCCCAACCAATGAATCTCAACGGTCAATAACCGTTTAAGGGGCCTGGTGGCGCAGCTGGCTAATAGCTTGTTATTAACATTCAGCTGTCTGCAATTACTGCAAGTTCGAATCTCACCAGGCTCAAGGTTGACTCAGCCTTCCATCCTTTCTAAGGTAGGTGAAATGAGGACCCAGTTTGTGGGGGCAATAAGCTGACTTTGTATAAATATACAGAAGTATGAAGGCTATTGCTTAACGCACTGTAAGCCGCCCTGAGTCTCCGGAGAAGGACAGCATATAAATCAAATTAAAAAATAAAAAAATAACGGCCCTTCCATCACCCACGCCATCCAATAGAACTGAGGAAGCTTCCAGGAGAGGAAGCGAAAGCTCCTTTGGCCTTCTCCTTCCTCACCAAAAAAAAAAAAAAAAAAAAGCAGTCCGGTGGCCTTTTCAACACCAAAAGCCATTTTATGACCTGGATGGGCTGAGAATCGTCCTAAGACATTCCTAGCGGAGCAAAGGAAGGGGGAATCGGCTGGAGCAGGCCTGTCTCCTCGGTGGGTGGGGGCCAACCATGCAGAGCAAACTTTAAAATTGGAACGGCATCTCTGTCCTAATAAGAAACTCCCCCCACCCCACCCCACCCCACCCCTCCAAAGAGCTGGCCGGGGCAAGGAAGACATGCCCGGCGTGGCTCAGATGCTTCTGCTGGCGAGCCAAGACCAGGAGCTCTCTCCCCGGAGGAAGGGGGGCATTGAGATGATTGCCAAGCCCCAGAATAGACCAGCAGCTGAGGTTTCTGCTCAGGCCTCCTTCTCCCAAAGGGGCTTTTTCTTGGACTTTCTGGTTTTTCTTGGAAGACGTTGTTTCTCTTCTCATCCAAGAAGCTTCTTCAGCTCTGACTGGATGGAGGGGAATTGAACTGTCCTCACTTCAGAAAATTTCCCCTTAGTTCCAGGTTGCTTCTCTCCTTGATTAAATTTCCATCCGTTGTTTCCTGTCCTACTTTCTGGTGCTTTGGAAAATAAATTGAAACCCACTCATCCCCGTTCTCTTTGGCAGCCCCTCAAATACTGGATTATTGCTATCATTTCACTCCTAGTCCTTCTTTTCTCCAGACTAGAAGTAAGAGCAAAGGAGAAATGTGGATGGTCCATAAAAACCAAACAGGACCGACCCAGACTTCAACGCATAGTTAGGACTGCCGAAAACATAACTGCAACCACAATTGTAAGATCTGTATATTGAATAGAGATACGGATTCCATTGAAGATCTGTATATTGCAGGTCAGAAGGAAGGCTGAGAAAATATCTACAGGCCCCTCACATCCTGGACACAAACTCTTTCAACTTCTCCCCTTAGGACGCTGCTATAGGGCATTGCATGCCTAGACACAAAGATAGCTTCCCACCCCACAGTGCCATCACTCTACTGAACACCTAATTGCCACAACGCTCTCTTATGTCTAAGGATATTCACCAACGTAGTAGGGATATTTTGCTATTATCCTTCTGATCTCCTCATCTTTCTACCACCTCCTATTACTATGACTGACCGCTTGTTTGTATTTTATGGTTTATGATTGTGTCTTATGATTTATGATCTATGACTTATCATAGTCATAGATCTTATGACTATGATCTTATGTTGATAAGATCTTATGACTTATCAACAACTTATCTTTGTTGATAAGTTTGTATATAGACTGAGAGCTTATGGACTGGAGACCAATTCCTTGTGTGTCCAATCACACTTGGCCGATAAAGAATATTCCAATATTTCAAATACAGATTGAATGCACACAATTCTAGTTGCCAGGAGATCCCTGTTGATTACAGCTTTCTAGCTTGTCCAGACCAACAACGGATCTTCTGCAGCCAATGCAGTCAACAAAGGGAGAGCTTCAAGATCATGAGAAGGGATCATACCAGTTTACGCTACGCTAGGGAGGCTGCACTTTGAAATAGGATGTCCAGTTTTGGTCACCAAGGTACAAAAACGATGTTGAGACTCTGCAGAGAAGAGCCAAAAGGTGATTAGGGGGCTGGAGGCTGAAACATAGGGTGAAGGGTTGAGGGAGCCAGGCATGTCTACCTTATTGAAGGGAAGGATTAGGGGTTGACATGATAGCAGAATTCCAGGACTTGAGGGGCTGCCACAGACAAGAGAGAATCAATTTACTCTCCAAAGCATTTGAGGGTTAGGGGAGGGGGCATGGAAATTTGGGATGGGGAAGACAGCCGGTGTATAGTAGTCCCATGAGAACAGGGAAGTTTGCACTAATGAATTATGGCGCTGCTGAGTGGAGTTGTTTATCCTCCTTCAAGGCCAACCATCCCGAGACTCCAGATGTGAGAAATATCTGAAGAGGAGCTCTCCCATAACATCATACTAGACGTTGATTGGACTCTCAGCGCTGGACCCTGTGGGGAGGGATTTGGGGTGACTTTCAATGTGTAACCTTTGCACGTTTTGAATCAGATTTTGCCTTGCTTTCGCTGCTATCGTTTCAAACTTAGTAAAAGTACCTCTTCTCTAACTCAATGGAGCGGGGGGGGGAAGGGGGGTCTTTCTTGAGTTTTGAACGGAGACAGGCTTAACAGGACCTTTGCAAAACTTGGCTTTAGTAGCTGGTATGCAGCTCATGGGTGGCAATAACTGCAACGGAAGGTTTCCGATCACTGTTGATCAGTTCCGTCCATCAGCCTGGAGGGATTTTAGTCCATTCTTCTTTACAGAAGACCATCAACTCGGGGATGTTTGGTGGGCCTCCTCCCGCTTCAGGTCTTTCCACAAAGTTTCAAAACCTTAAGGTAAGGACCTGCCCCAGCTGGTCCCTCAGGAAAGCAAAACAATAAGAGCCTTGGTAGTACAGGGGTTTAAGGCACCCTGTTATTAAGCTGGTTATTAAGACCAGCTGCCTGCAATTACTGCAGGTTCGAATCTCGCCAAGGCTCAAAGTTGACTCAGCCTTCCATCCTTTCTAAGGTAGGTGAAATGAGGACCCAGTTTGTGGGGGCAATAAGCTGACTTTGTATAAATATACAAAAGGATGAAGGCTATTGCTTAACGCATTGTAAGCCGCCCTGAGTCTTCGGAGAAGGGCGGCATATAAATCAAATTAAAAAAAAAAAAAACCTCTTGACTCCATCGAATCAAATCAAAGGAACTTTTATTGAGAGAAAGTGGTTGCAAGAAAGCCAGGCGGGATCTGAAAAGTCCCACGGAAAGCACAAAGCAGTTCCCCTGTTTCCTCATCCTTGATGCCACAAGGATGTTTTGAGAACGCTGAGGTGCTAGACAGATGGCAGGTCGTTCCCAGGGCCCAACGGCCTTGGAACCAGGCTGGAACCGGCTGGGTGGGAATCTGCCCCATCTCTGAAGACAATCCCTCCCCTAATTCCCAAACGGTTACAGGAAAAGTGAAAGGATGCAAACAATTGCCAGCAAGCCTTCCTCCAACAGAAAGGCAGGACACGAATGGTGGACCTGACAATTAACTTTATTCTGCCTTCTCTATTCTTTGATCACACACCTTTTGTGTGTGCTTTGCGTTGTTGTCTTGCTGCGTGACCTACTTTTCCTGTAGCTTCAGTTGACTGACAGATCCCCCTGACATTTTCCTGTAAAATTGGCTGGTACAAAAATTCATAGCTCAGAATTCACAGTTCCATCGATCGGAGCAAGACATCCCACGGCCCAGAAGCAGCCACCAAACCAGGATTCTGCCACCACCGTATTCCTCAGGTGGGATCAAGGAGAAACCAGAAAAAGGAGAGATCAGAGAAAGACCTGCTTACTTCTCAGGAGCACGTCTGCCCACCAGGTTTGTTTATTTATTTATTTATTTATTGGTTCGAATTATATGCCGCCCTTCTCCGGAGACTCAGGGTGGCTTACAATGCGTTAAGCAACAGCCTTCATACTTTTGTATATACCTGCTTAGTAGGGCTTTCGCCCCCGCCCCCCAAAGCAGTGTTCTTTTTTATACAAAGTCAGCTTATTGCCCCCACAATCCGGGTCCTCATTTTACCTACCTCAGAAGGATGGAAGGCTGAGTCAACCTTGAACCTGGTGAGATTCGAACTTGCAGTAATTGCAGACAGCTGGTGCTACTTAATGGCACTTTAGTCTGCTGCGCCATGGTCGAAAGAAACCAACAATCTTAATGATAGCTAAATTAATAGAAGGCACAGCTAATATCTGGCCAACTAACAGATCAACCCACCCATTTTGTAGAATGGGGCAGGCCACGATGGGCCCTTGACGACCTGAGGACTTCAACTCCCAGAATTCCTGAGCCAGCCAGCATGGCTGAATTCTGGGAGTTGAAGTCCACAGGTCATCAAGGGGCCATCGCTGCCCATCTCTGCTGTAGAAAATAGCCCATGTCCCTTGAAAGGCCACTTGTCTCCATGATCAAACCCATGCGCTCAAGCAAATGGGCACCACCAACCGGACATGAAGTACAGAAAGGAGCAACTGAAGCCAAGGGTGCCACCTAGGCATGAGTGTCTATGGAGATTCTCCCTCATCCAGGTCATGGTTGTCCCAAAGGTGCTCCCAAAGTCAATCGGACTTTCTGGTTTTTCTTTGAAGACATTTTGCTTCTCATCCGAGAAGCCTCTTCAGCTCAGAGAAGCTTCTCGCATGAGAAGCGAAACGTCTTCAAAGAAAACCAGAAAGTCCACAGTTGCCTCTTGAAAAAAAGCACCTTTGGAACCGAGTCTTGGCCAGATGCCAGGCTCCTCAGCTCTCCTCCATCCATGCACCAACTGGAGTAAGAAAGAAGCCGCTAATGACTCTTCACTTAGTAATGGGGATTAGATCATTGCTCAGATTATATTCCCGAGGAATTCCCCGGGAAACCTGACACTCTTCCCCACCCCATGCAAAACACAACCACAGCTGTCCCACCCACCCACGCCCACCTGCCCCTGCACTCTCCAGGCTAAACAAGCCATGACAGGGGACGGCACACGCCCAAGCCGTGGTCCAAAAGCCCCCGCAGTTGCTTCTTTGCCCAGTCTCTGGGGGTCTCAGCAATGGCACAAGCCAAGCCCAGAACAGCTGAGAAACTGACCGGGCTCTTGGTCAGCGGGGCCAGTTGGGAAGATTGATGGGCAGAGTTTTCTCCTGGGTGCCCAGGCATGGCACGCCACTCGGAGAACATGAAACCGACTCTGCTGGATCCAATTAAAGGTCTCGGTCGCAAGGGTGGAAGAAGAGAGGAACAGCAGGGCATGAGCGGGGCACGTAATGAATTCTGGAACAGTGGTAAAAATCGTTATGAAAGCATCTCCGCTCTTAAGGGCTGGAAAAATCCACTGGTTCGAACAGCCCCCTGCGCAGGAAGCTCGCGTCACCATGGAAGTCGCCAAATCCTCCGTTCCTAGAAGACAGATATTTTATGGGCCACCTTCATCCCCTCCTTCAGGGCATTAAAGGAGAACAGCTGGGCACCTACCAGAGAGAATGGGAACGGATGAATTTGATTTTAAGTGACTTCCTTGAAAATAATCCCAAAGAAGGTTTTTTTTCTACCTTCTCTGTTCTAATCTACAAGCCCGGGATTTCTTGGTCTTTTCTCAACCCATCAAAAGAGGGAGAGAATCAAAATCACGGGAAACGTTAGTACCGCTTTATGCTATCTTGGTAAGGCCACACTTGGAATCCTGCATCCAGTTTTGGTCGCCACGACGTAAAAAAGATGTGGAGACTCTAGAAAGACTGCAGAGAAGAGCAACCAAGATGATTAGGGCACTGGAGGCTAAAACATACGAAGAACGGTTGCAGGAACTGGGCATGGCTAGTTTAATAAAAAGGAGGACTAGAGGTGACACAATAGCGGTCTTCCAATATTTGAGGGGCTTCCACAAAGAAGAGGGAGTCAAGCGATTCTCCAAAACACCTGAAGGCAGGACAAGAAGCAATGGGTGGAAACCAATCAAGGAGAGAAGCAACCTAGAACTAAGGAGAAATTTCTTGACACTGAGGACAATCAACCAGATTGCCTCCAGAAGTTGTGGGTGCTCCCACTCTGGAGGTTTTTAAGAAGAGATTAGACAATCATTTGTCCAGAATGGTCTAGGGTTCTCCTGCCTGAGCATGGGCTTCGACTAATAGACCTCCAAGGTACCTTCCAACTTATTCTGTATCAGGACTACAGGTGACTTGATGGCAGTCTTCCATTATTTGAGGGGCTGCCACGAAGAAGAGGGGTCAAGCTACTCTCCAAAGCACCTGAAGCACAAGAAGCAATGGATGGGAACTTATCAACGCAAGATCCAACCTAGGATTAAGGAGAAACTTCCTGGCAGTGAGAACAATTAACTGGTGGAACGGTTTGTCTTCAGAAGATGTGGATGCTCCATCACTGGAAGTTTTGAAGTAGAGACTGGACCACCGTTGGTCTGGAATGGTTGAGCAGGAGGTTGGACTAGAAGACCTCCGAGGTCCCTTCCAATTCGGTTATTCGGTTACTGTGGGCCAGCTGAGAGATAGATCAAGGAAGCAAGACATTTCACAAAGTCTCCCCACCCGGCCCCAAGGAAGATGACCTGACCCAAATGGATGAATGCACATTCGCTTTTTGCTAAAATATTCATGGCAGCCGAGTACCCGAGAACCTTGAGGCAGCCAAGTTTAAAAACCTGCCAAGAGTTTTTAAAAATAAATAAAACTCCTACGTCCCCCACACCGCAGAAAGGATCTCTTATTGTTTACACAGAGAACCTCCAACAAAAATAAAAATAAAATAAAATAAAATAAAAGGGCCCATCTTCGATTGAACTGCACAGCAGGCATCTCTGGAATGGGTAGAGACATATAAAATTGCTGAAATCATATAAAATTATAAAATGTTCTATGCTTCCACTCACTTCCACTTGTGAAAGTGAAAGGTGGGATCCCACCTTCTGCCAGATTCCCCTGAGAATCTGAGATTCCCCTAAGAACTTATCTTGTCTTCCTCAATGGCATTTTTGTGAGAGTATGAATATTCATAGACTAGAATAGATCAGCCAATGGGGATAGACATGGTAACAGGTCAGGCAATGGGACTGTTGGAAACTGAAACAGTTTGGAGGCTGGGCGTGGCTCAGCTCTGAGTCTGTGCAAAAGCTGCCAACTAGTCTTTCTGCTAAACTAAAAACGGAAACTCCTCTCCTCTGCTTGTGTTTTGCCTATAACTACTATCACGTTGGAAAATCTGCTTTTGGTATTGTATATTTATTTCACGTGTTATTATGGATATAAAGAGAAGTTAATGAATCCTGCTGAATCAATTACCTTGTGTGTGCTTTCTGGATTTGATTGATGTTGCAAACTCTGACAATTCTCTGTCCTTTTTGAAATAAAAGAAGACGGCCTTTCTGGAGAAATGCAGGTTTCCTCCCTGACCAAGAGGCAACCGTTTCTCTCAAACGCCCCAATCTCAGTTTGTAAGGGGTTACAAGATGGTCTGAAATTGCCTGAAATTCTTCCTATCAGAAGGGGGGGGGGGGGGTTCGCAACCTTGGCAATCTTAAGACTGGTGGACTTCAATTCCCAGAATTCCCCAGCCATGAGAGTTGAGACCCACAAGTTTTAAAGTTGCCAAGGTTGGATGGGGTCTGTGACAGTTTGCCTTGGCCAAGTGGAGGACAACTGTGCTGAGCAGCCAGAGGGCGCACCAGTCATGGAGGACAATGCAAAGCTGCGCATGGTGCATCGAGAGGGAGGCCTGGAGGGGGAGGGGGGCTGCCACTTTCCTCCTCCGGCTTGTCTCTCTTTTTTTCTGACGGCTTTGCTAAATAATCTAGTATTCCCTTTCCATTTGGGTCACCGGACGGGAGAGGGGCAGGAGGAGCCCATCTCTCGCACGGTTCTAACAGCCGGAGATGGATAAGACACAACTTGACAAACGGGGGCAGAGCCTGATGTGACATGGCGGCTGGGTTTTATGAAAAGTGCTTGGAGATGGGCTTTTGTTTTGCTCGGCACTCTGGAGGACGCAACCCAAGGTTTTCCTTTCCTTTCTTAGAAAAAGTTACTAAGCAAATTAGAACAAGGTCAGGGAGGGATTTGCACAACCACTGAGAAGGGGGGAGGATCAGAGCAGCTTCTCCCCAAACAACCGATTTGTGTTTTCGGGGGCGTGTCTAACGGGTGTTTTTAAAAGCCAAAGTCTGCAATTAAAAGACTTTGCCAGGGAGGACAAAGACGCTTCTGAAGAACAGCCAAAGGAGCCACCAAAAAGTTCGGGAACATCAAGGCCGGAAAACAAGATCAGGAGAAGCAGAGATGCACCGCCCGGGGGGCACTGAACTCAGCCGCGGGGAGGGCTCTGCCACCCAAGAGAGCCCGGGAACTGGCCCAGAGTCCTGGGCCGGGGGTTCAGGCACCGTTTACAGAAGGGCCCAACTTGGCAATGGCTCCAGGCAGCCGCCGCCCAGTTACAAAAAGGGCCCTGAAAGAAAAGGATAGGAAATGAGTTTAAACATTGGGATGAGCAAATGTCCATCATCCAACATAAATCAAAAATCAGAAAATTTAGAAAGAAAAGAGAAAAGAAAAAAGGAGGGAGGGAGGGAGGAAGAGAGGACAAATGATGGAGCTGGTTTGCTGAATTCCACAAAGGAAGGGAGGGAGGGAGAGAGGAAAGAAGGGAGAGAGGGAGAGAGAGGGGGAGGGAGGGAGGGAGGAAAGGAGGGAGGGAGGGAGAAAGATAAATGATGGAGTTGGTCGATTTCCACAAAGGGAAGAAAAAAAGAAAGAAAGAAAGAAAGAAAGAGAGAGAGAGAGAGAGAGAGAGAAAGAGGGAGAGAGAGAGAGAGAGAGAAGCTAATACATTCAAAGGGTGGACGTGATGGGCCCCTAGCTCTTTTTCTTCTGCCATCCCTTTTCTACCTTCCTCTGTCCTTCAGTGCGTCCCCCCACATCCGCATTTCCAGGCGACAGACGGTCTGTTTCTCCACTAAGGGGCCGCTAACTCCGAGTCCACCTTTGCCTCCGCCAGACACAGGAAATCTTCCGCGGTGGGACGGAAATTTTTTAATAAGCCGACTCTCCCGGCCATTAGTCTTGGGCTGATTAGCTGACTTAAAGGCGCTGGAGAAGCCAGGGTCACGGAGAAGGGAGACGCACGTGCGCGCAAACAAGGACTGGGGGAGGGGGGGGAGAGGGACCGGGAACATAAACCCATCCGCCTAAATTTATATGTCTTCCTTTTAAAATAAATAAATAAATAAATAACAGGCCGGAATGCAGCGAAGGCCTGGGATTTATGGCCTGTCGCACGGGGGAGTTTAACATCTTGATTTCATGCTAATATTCTTCATTACATTTTATAGCAAAGCCCGTCTTTATTTATGGGCCGCTGCAGCCTTCAAACATGGATTCGCGGGCCTTCGCTCGCAGGCAGCGCCAAAGAGCGGCCCTCCAGGAGAACGTCTCACATCTAAGGGGCTGCCCCAAAGAAGAGGGGGGGGGTCAGCCTGTTCCCCCAAACACCTGAAAGCAGGACAAGAAGCAACGGATGGGAACGAATCAAGGAGAGAAGCGACCTGGAAATAAGGAGGAACTTCCTGACAGTGAGGACAATTAGCCAGTGGAACAGCTTGCCACCAGAAGTTGCGAGTGCTCCATCGCTGGAAGTTTTCAAGAAGAAATTGGGCAACCATTTGTCTGAAACGGTAAAGGGTCTCCTGTTTGAGTAGTGGGATGGACTAGAAGACCTCCAAGGTCCCTTCCAACACTGTCATTCTTATTCTGTAAACGTTCAGAAGAGAAGGACTAGGGGTGACAGGATATCGTGTTCTGATATTTGAGGGGCTGCCCCAAAGAAGAGGGGGGGTCAGCCTATTCTCCAAAGCTCCTGAGGGCAGGACAAGAAGCAAAGGATGGAAACTCATCAAGGAAAGAAGCAACCTGGAACCAAGAAGAAACTTCCTGACAGAACAATGCATCGGTGGAACTCCCTGCCTCCAGATGTTGTAGATGCTCCATCAGTGGAAACTTTTAAGAAAAGACTGGAAGAGCCTTTAAGAAGAGCCATTTTGATAGGGTCTCCTGTTTCAGCAGGGGGTTGGACTAGAAGACCTCCAAGGTCCCTTCCTTCTCTGTTATTCTGTTAATTCTGTTAACTGAGCACCCCAAAGCAAAGCTGGCTGGGAAATTCTGGGAGTTGAAGTCTGCCAGGCTTAAAGTTGCCAAGGTTGGAGACCCCTGCTTTAAGGTACGTGGAAATTGTGTCCTTGAGTGGGGAAAGGCTGGTTGAATGCGCGTGGCAAGGGGGAGGCCCATTCCTCTGTCTGATCCTCCCTATGGATCCTGGCTGATCTTCCTACCGCCTTGGGATCTTGGGAGCCAGGGTGTTGTGCATCTGATGGGCATCTGGAGAGGGTGCCAGGTTGGGCATGCCCAATTGGACAGGACACGGTCCCAACCTTAAACTGCTGGCCTCTTTCCTTTTCTCCAGCTGTACCAATTCCATCATTTGCTCACAAGCCCCCACCCCTATCCCCGATCAGACAGGACTAGATAACAGAACGAATTCTGGGAGTTGAAGTCCACAAGTCTTAAAGTTGCCAAGGTTGGAGACCCCTGTTCTAGTCCAACCCACCGCTCGGGCAGGAAATCCATTTCAGACAAATGTTCGTGAAATGCTTCAGAGATGGAGCATCCCACAACTTCCGGAGACAAGCCGTTAAAGGGAGTCATGCCTCCCTCCCACCCACCCAAAAAATGCATACCGCCAGCTGCCATTTAGAAGCAAATATCCCACGGCCCATTACGGCTCCCCTCCCCAAAAGTAGTCAAAACTCATGGATTATTGGGGAAGAGCTCATGAGCACAGCTCTAACGATACATTAAAAAAGGCCGGCCTCTGACTTTTCTGATAATTTATTCCAAGATTAAAAGATAATTTATTCAAGATTACAGGAGCGCGGCGGTAGCCTTTTTGGCCTCCTCTGCCTAATTCAGCAATTTTATTTTATTTTATTTTAGTTTTCCTTAGGGAAGCAATGCCCCAGGTTATGGAACTGCTCCAATGCCCTTTGGCAGTTGTAAAACAGGGCACTCCAAGCCGAGGGAAGGGGGCTGACCGACTGCGCCTTCCTCCTTGCTGTAGTAGGTCTACAATGGCCCGGTTAATAAGGGTAGTCCTCCTCTTACGGCTGCCACTGAGGCCAACATTTATGCTGTAAAGCGAGACTTAGAATAACTTTATTGCCACTTTGAATGTACACCAATCAGCATTCATTAAAATGAAATTTCGCTGCAGGCGGCTCTCAAAGGGTCACTACCTTCAATAGACACTACATAAACACGACAAAATAAATACAAAATTATGCATATACCCACATATATGACACAGAGAAACAACCTAGTCTAGTTCAGATGTATACATGTAGATGGTGAGAAAAACAAATCTTGCGAGTTTCCCAGATGGAAACTTCTAAGGAAAATAGTGGTTACAGAATCTGGTAGTCCTGCTAGAAATACTTTGAAACTTCCTCCTGGAGGGGAGCAACAGAAACAGACCGTGAAGTGGGTGTGTGGGGTCTCTAACAATGCTTTGAGCTCTAAGCACATGGCACTTATAAGCAGTATCCTGAATAACGGAAAGCAAGCTCCCTATAATCTTCTCCGCTGTCATCATCGCTCTCTGTAGGGACTTTCTATCTGAGGCACTGTTGCCACCAAACCAGGATACAGTTTGTTAAAACGCTCTCAATCATGCCCTTGTAAAAAGTGGCCAGGATAGAAGGAGAAAGAGGTGCTCTCCTCATCCGACGCAGGAAATGCAGATGCTGGTTTGCACACTTCACCTAAGGATGACATGTGCAAAGACCAGTTCAGATTGTTAGCTTATCTGCACCCCTAGATACTTAATACTGCTGACCTCCTCTAGAGAAATTTGCTAAGGGAGTTTCCTCCACTTTACGACTTTTCTTGGCACCTTTGTTAAGCAAATCGCTGTAGTTCTTAAGTGAGTCACAGGGTTGCAAAGGGAATCTGACTTCCCCACTTAATTTGCTATTCAAGAGGTCGCAAAAGGGGATCGCCTGACGCCATTTGTTGGTTTTGCTTGCGAACTAACCTGAGTCCATGTTTCTTTCTGGCCTTTCCCCAAACTACAATTCCCAACATCCCTTTCTGGGAGGGAGAAGCTAGGCGCTGCTATTTAGGCACCGAGAAAATATCCGTTGTATCCTGAAAATCAAGCGTTTTCACAAAAGGAGCCACAGCCACTCAACAATTTCTATTTCTTTTCTTTCCTTTTTCCTTATTTTCCCACAGGCCGCAAAAATGTTTTCTTACCTGAAGCGGCAGAAAATCTGTGACACTTTCTCAGCGGTCTTCCAGGGTGATTTTTTTCCCTTGCGAGTAGGTTTCGGGGATGCATGTGGAAAGGGAACGGCTACTGAGCTTGTCGATCAGAAAGGTTGGCAGTTTGGCGGTTCGAATCCCTAGTAGAGGTCTCCTGCGTGAGCAGGGGGTTGGACTAGATGACCTCCAAGGTCCCTTCCAACTCTGTTACTCTTAAATTTGATGGCAACACAGGCAGTCCTCAGTTTACGACCAGCACTGAGCCCCAAATTTAGGTTGCTAAACGAGAAATTCGTTAAGTGAATTTTACCCCCTAGTGTTACGACTATTTCTCCTCACATTTGTTCAGCGAGTTGCTGCTGTTGATAAATTAGTAACCCAGTTGTTAAATTTATCTGGCTTGGATGGTCAGGAGGTCGCAAAAGGGGATCGTGTGAGCCCGGAACATGGCAACTGTCATAAATATGAGTCAGGTGTCAAGTCTATGAATGTAAATCACGGGATCCTGGGGATGCTGCAACGGTCGTAGGTGTGAAAAACGGTCATAGGTCACTTTTTCAGTGGATGGTCCCTAAGTAAACTGTTGCAAGTGGAGGACTATATCTGTATGCAGGCGAAGGTTTAAATCTGCTCGATGCTCCCAATTGTCCACCAGCTCAGCCCCCTCCCAGTTGCTCGATTCAGCCTCCTGATAAGGTGGCTCGTTTCCCATAAAACATGGAGGGGTTTTTCTCCCCCTTAATATCTTCTGAAGCAGCTGCATTACGTGGGGCCTGTTTTACTGCCCGTCACGAAATTAAGATCACCAATCAAAGGTGAAATCTGGCCAAGGGGAAAATGATGTTCAAGGCCAGAAAGGAGGGAGGGAAGGAAGGGAAAGGGTGATGCGTTATCGTCTTTGGCCTCATATTCCTAAATTGGAAAGCCGCACTTTTAACCCAGTCAACAACTCAACATCCCCAGATAAAGGAGTCCGTTGGATTTCCTCACAAACCTTTGGCTAGGCTGATAACCTCCGGCAGAGATAGCCGGCATTAAACTGTCATTCAGAGGCCGAGAGGAAAACTTTCAGAAACTTTCAGTCTTGTGCTCTTCGAGGCTCCGTTTCGTGTTTGCAAAGCACCAGGCTCTCAAAATCAACGATTGGAGATCCGCTGATTCATCCAAGAGATTGGACGGCCATTTTTCTGAAATGATATAGGACTCTGATGGTGAACCTATGACACGCGTGCCATAGCTGGCATGCAGAGACCTCTCTGCGGGCACGCAAGCCATCGTCAAGCTCCACTCCAACACGCATGTCTGCGCACACCTCCCACCAGCCAGCTGATTTTTGGAATGCGCGGGGGGCAGGGCACATGTGGGAGATGTGCATACATGCGAAGGGGGGTTCCGCTTGCATTCATGGGGGGCGGGGGAAGTGGGCGGACGGTGCATCCCCCCCCACAGCCCATTTTTGGGCCCAGGAGGCTGCAGGGAGGCCTGCTAGGCCAAAAATGGCAAGCATGGGGGGGGAGCATGGGGGGGTGTCACATGCGCGGGGGGGCGGGGGAGCAGGGGGGGTCGTGTGGCATGCACAGGTTGGGCACACTGCATTATGATTGTCGGCACACGCGTGTGCTGTCACGCACACGTGTTTCGGCACATGCCGAGAATAAGGTTAGCCATCGCTGGTACAGGATCTCCTGCTTGAGTAGGGGGCTGGACTAGAAGACCTCCAAGGTCCCTTCCAGCTCTCTTCTGATTCATTTGCCCACAGACCATTAAAGCCACGGCTCTTGAAACGGAGCGAGGGCTGCGGATGGAAGCCAAACAGCAGAACTGCCTCGCAGGCTAATGGCCTCTGCGGAATAACGAGAGAGGAAAAGTTTGCAAGCGAAGGCCGGGAGGGAGACGCACGGCAACCGGCTGAGTCAGCAGCCTTGGCCACTGAGGCGAGGAGGGGGATTCTGCAGGAAACGGGACTTCGCCACCTGAGAGACAGAGGCCCAGAGAAGCGGCTGCGTGGAAACCATTGCGGGAACTCCTCGACTTACGGCCATTCCTTTCGCGGCCATCTGAAGTTATTAACAACACTGAAAAATAGTCACGACCGTCGTAGCTTCTCCATCTTTATAATGCCTCTTTATTGTAACGCACTGCGGCATCTTGGTAAGGCCTTGGTAAGGCCACACCTGGAATACGGCTCCCAGTTTTGGTCACCACATTGTTAAAAAGGATGCTGAGACTCTGGAAAGAGTGCAGAGAAGAGCCGAGAACATGGTTAGGGGGCTGGAGGCTAAAACATATGAAAAACGGTTGCAGGAATTGGGTATGTCTGGTTTCATACAGGAAAGGACCAGGGGAGACATGATAGCAGGGTTCCAATATTTGAGGGGGCTGCCACAAAGAAGAGGGATCAACTTATTTTCTAAAGCACCTGAAAGCAGGAGAAGAAGCAACGGGTGGAAACTGATCAAGGAGAGGAGCAACCTGGAATTGAGGAGAAACTTCCTGACAGTGAGGACAATTAATCAGTGGAACGGAAATTGCCACCAGACGTTGTGGGTGCTTCCTCACTGGAGGTTTGTAAGGAGAGACTGGGCAACCATTTGCCTGAATTGGTATGGGGTTTTCCTGCTTGAGCAGGGGGTTGGACTAGAAGACCTCTGAGGTTCCTTCCCAACTCTGTTACCTCTATTAAGAAGAACGGATGCCCATCGTGTCAAAGGGTGCCCACGGGCCCCTCCTCGGGACTCAAATTCTAAAAAGGATTGGAGAAATTGAGACACATGTTTTGAAACAGGCAATTTGAAACTGAGACTCGCTCTCCACCACCAAGGCAACAGATAGTCCCAAAAGGCAACTGGGCTTTTGCTTTTCCTTGAAGACGTTTTGCTTCTCATCCGAGAAGCTTCCTCAGTTCCAATTCTCCAAAAGCGAAAGGCCTTCAAAAGAAAAACCCGAAAGTCCAGAGTTGCCTTTTGGAAAAGCCTCTTTGGCACCAACCATGGCCAGGATGGCTGAGGATCTCCGGCTGCCTTCCGGGGTCTCCAGAG
Source organism: Arizona elegans (assembly GCA_022577455.1). NCBI lineage: Eukaryota > Metazoa > Chordata > Lepidosauria > Squamata > Colubridae > Arizona > Arizona elegans. The sequence continues at coordinate 2,187,378 of JAKOOJ010000055.1, forward strand.
GACAAGCCCTGGCTCAGGCCCTTATCAACTTCCCACCATCGTCTCCGCAGCCTTTGCGGTTGCCCGTTCTGCCCTCCGCGGAAGCTGCAAAGACAAGCGTGGAGCGGTAATTAAGCCAAGCTCAGCAATCTTTGGGTTTATTACAGATCTGAAAAGAAGATCAGGAAAAGAAATATCAATCAAGGGCTGGAAATCGGAAGCAAAGATGGAATCGTAGCTGGATTCCCTTGCAAGCTTTTGTGGTCTTCCGAGTGTGCTTCAGGGTTCTGGTTACCACCTTTAAAGCGCTCCATGGCTTAGGGCCTGGTTATTTACGGGACCGCCTGCTACCACCAATAGCCTCCCACCGGCTAGTACGCTCCCATAGAGAGGGGCTCCTCCGGGTGCCGTCGGCCAAACAATGTTGACTGGCGGCCCCCAGGGGGAGAGCCTTCTCTGTGGGGGCACCTTCAATCTGGAACGAGCTCCCCCCGGAGATACGGAGGATCCCGGATCTGCGCACCTTCCACCGCGCTCTAAAGCCCTTTTTATTTCACCAGGCGGGCCTGGCCTAAATCTTCTCCTTTTTAAAATTTAAAATTTTAAATTTTAAACACTAATTTTAATTTGTTTAATTATGGGATATTTTTAAAATTGAGCCAAATTGTTTAATCTGTTTTAATCTATTTTAAATTTTGTATTTCTGTGTTTTATCTTTTGGCTGTTCACCGCCCTGAGTCCTTCGGGAGAAGGGCGGTATAGAAATTTAATAAAATTAAATAAATAAATAAATAAATAAATAAATAAACTGGGGGAGGGGAATTTACAAGTATTGCTTTTCCCTGAAAATAAGACCCTGTCTTATATTTTTTTTAAACCCGAAATAAGCGCTTGGCCTTATTTTTGGGGAGGTCTTATTATTTTGGGGTGCGTGGAGGAAACCAGAGGAAATGGCGGGGACCGGCTGCGCATGCGTTTAAATATTTTTGGGGAGGTCTTATTATTTTGGGGTGCGTGGAGGAAACCAGAGGAAATGGCGGGGACCGGCTGCGCATGCGTTTAAATATTTTTGGGGAGGGCTTATTTTCAGGGGGGGGGCTTATTTTAGCGCATGCACTCAAAAGCCCGATTGGGCTTATTATCAGGGGAGGTCTTATTTTTGGGAAAACAAGGTAGTCCTCGACTTACAACAGTTCATTTGCTGGGGAAAAAAAGGGGACTTAGGGTCACGTGATCCAAATTCAGACGCTTGCCAACCAACTCGTATTTATTTTTTATTTTTTTATTGAAAAAGTTTTAAAACAAACACAATTTCCCCACAACCCTCCCTCCCAACCCCCCTCCCCCTCCCCGACTTCCCAGAGCAGAACACAAGGTATTTCTATTGACCTTTAACAATAAACTAAATTACATAACCAATCATCAAACTAACACCCCCTAAAAAAAAAATTCTTAACCCCCCATATATAAAATCTTATTTCTTAAACATGATACTTCTAATATCACTTATATAGCTCTTATACAAATAAAAGAAATCATTCATAAGCTATTTGATATTTTTTGGTCTGATACTTATTTTGTATATAATCAATCCATCTTCTCCAGTCCTGTATATACCTTTCTTGTGTGTGATCCTTCAGATATGCTGAAATTTTAGCCATTTCAGCTAAATTAGTTACTTTCAATATCCAATCATCAATAGTAGGCAAAAAGTCCTTCTTCCAGTGTTGTGCTACCAACAATCTTGCTGCTGTTACCAACCAACTCGTATTTATGACGGTCGCGGTGTCCCTGGATCACGTGAGATCCCCTTTTGCAACCTTCTGACAAGCAAAGTCGACGGGGAGGCCGGATTCGCTTAACAACCGTGTGACTAACTTGGCAACGGTGGCAAGAAATGTCGCAAAAGAGGGCAAAGCTCGCCGAACAAAGGTCTCGCTTAACCACAGAAAGTTTAGAGCTCCGCTGTGGTCGTAAGTCGAGGACTATCTGTACCCCTGCTGGAATACATCTTTTATCTTAGCCTTCATTTGAAACAAATCAAAGGAACTGGGGGAGGGGGGGATCCTGCGTGAAATAATAACGAATTAGGAATAAATCCAGCATGGATGACATCACATGCCTCAGAAATGAGACCGATTGCATAATTGATGGATTGTTTTAATATAATTTCAAGGCTGACCGACTCCTTAAGGACAATTAAAAGGAAAGATCTGATCAAGGAAGAATGCAGCCCACCAGAAAGCCAATTCCCAGGACCCTACGGGGCAGTGGTGGGTTTCAAAATTTTTACTACCGGTTCTGTGGGCGTGGCTTGGTGGGCATGGCAGGGGAAGGATACTGTAAAATCTCCATTCCCACCCCACTCCAGCAGAAGGATACTGCAAAATCCCCATTTCCTCCCGATCAGCTGGGACTTGGGAGGCAGAGAATAGATGGGGGCGGGGCCAGTCATAATTTTTACGACCGGTTCTCCGAACTACTCAAAATTTCCACTACCGGTTCTCCAGAACTGGTCAGAACCTGCTGAAACCCACCTCTGTTATGGGGGCTGGACAACCAAGGCCTGACCTGATCGTATTTATTTATTTAAATATAAATGCCACCCATCTCGCCTAGAAGAGACTCTGGGCGGCTTATAACCAATAAAAGTAATGAGATAAAACATTGAAATAATATATATATAGGCAGTCCTTGATTTACTACCATAATTCAGCCCAACATTTCTGTTGCTCAGCGAGATTGGTTAAGAATAGAATAGAGTAACTTCATTGTCGCTTTGAATGCACGCTAATCGGCATACATTAAATTGGAATTTCGTTGCATCCGGCTCTCCAAGGGTCACCACCTCCAATAGACACTACATGAACATGGCAAAATTTGTTAAGTGAATTTTGCCCCATTTTATCTACTTTCTTGCCACCATTAAGTGAATCATGCAGGTGTTAAGTTAGTCAGACGGTTGTTAAGTGAATCTGGCTTCCCCATCGACTTTGCATGTCAGAAGGTCACAAAAGGGAATCACGTGACCTCCCAAGGACACTGCAACGGTCATAAATATGAGTCAGTTGCCAAAGCGTCCGAATTCCAATCATGTGACAGTTGTAAGTGTGAAAAACGGTCGTGAGTCACTTTGTAACTTTGAACAGTCACTAAGTGAACTGTTGTAAGTGGAGAACTACAGCTGCGGCCAAAATTGTGGAAACCTTTTGGGAAAAGTGTATTTTGGAGGTTTGATGGCTAAAAACACCACTTTTTTGGGGGGGGGGGGGGGGGGGGGGTTTCAAGATAATCCTATTCCACTGCTGGAATGGCCTGGGAATAGCCCAGACCTTCTTAACCCAACTGAAAATCTATGGAGCCAACCAACTAAAGAAACTTGTTAGTCAGACGCGACCCAGCAATAAAACCCAGTTCATAGAAGCCATCATTCCATCTTGGTTTCACATTAGAACAGCTGCAGAACTCAAAGACTTGGTTCACTCCATTGGAAGACCTTGTAAGGCCGTCATTTATGCTAAAGGTTACCCAACAAAGGATTCACTGACACGGTGATCATTTTTGTATATCTCGTTCCACTTTTCTTCTTTATAACTGCTATTCTAATAGCAAATCCTTCATAAAAGGTATTGCCTTACATTCTTGATTAAATTATCTTTCCATTGATGTATAATTTTATGGTACTACAGCTACTCCCAAAAATAAGTGGTTTTATTAGCTAGTTTTAGAAATTACACTTTTCCCAAAAGGTTTCCACAATTTTGGCCACTACTGTACCTATAAGACCTCACATCTTGCCTAGAAGCAACTCCAGGTGGTTTAAAACCAATCAAAGTAATGAGACAGATGATAGAACATTGAAATAATAAATATTAACACTAAAATTGTCTTTAAAATTAAGAAATGGTATGGATTGGTATACCTTTTATTCTTTCTTTACGGCATTTGAGTCCAGCCCTAAGCATCTTTCTTCTGGCAGTTTCCCCCACCCCCCCACCCCAATCAGGTGCCTTTCAGGTGTGATGTGACTACACACCAACATTTTAAGAAATGTTAATTCTCCAGCACACCTGAAGGTTTCTGGCTCAGACGCACCGACAGAAAACCGGCAAAGCTTTTGCTGACAAGCTCCCGGCGTTTTCGTCTGAGGCCCCCTGCACCCTCACTTACAAACCTGAACCTCGGGAGCCTCCAGCGCAATGCGATTAAAAAAGAAGCGTAAGCGCGCTGCTCCGCGATATATTTCATCTGCGTTCATAAGAGAGATTTAATGGCAGCCCAGACCCAGAGCAATCTTGTTTATCTGTGTGGTCCAGAGACAGCGGAGGAGAACGGAGGAGTGCATTAAAATTACTGCTAATTCAGCACAACACAAACACATACGCATTCTTGCGCTGGGTTTCTGGCAACTTAATGCAGGCCGGGCTCCCATGCACCAGGCCGGTGAGAAAGCAAAAAGGCACACGGGACCGAATGGCAAGATCTTCCCACTTCCATTCTTTTGCGCACGCACATGGCTGCTTTGAGACTAGCAAAGCAATGAGATGGCCTCCTCGCCGGATCGGAAGGTATCTAAAGGCACCTCAATCGGAGTCCCTGGATGCTTCTGGACAATTCATGTTACTACATTCTGGGCGAGATCGGTTTGATTTGTAGATATTTTAATCTTGAGTTTTATATTTAAAATTTTAAGGCAGGGGATATCGGGCTGTGGCCTGTTAGGAACCGGGCCATGCAAGCCCAGTGGATGAATGACCTGTGTGTGCATGGGATCCAGTTTGCACGCAAAACCATCCCACCTGCCCACGGTCCGTGGGAAAAATGGTCTTCCATGAAACTCATCCTTGGCATTGCAGACCAAAACAACTAGATAAATAAAGAACAGTTGCTGGAATTATAAAGAACGGTTGCAGGAACTGGGTATATCTAGTTTAATGAAAATAAGGACTAGGGGTGACATGATAGCAGTCTTCCAATATCTCAGGGGCTGCCCCAAAGAAGAGGGAGTCAAGCTATTCTCCAAAGCACCAGTAAGGCAGGATAAGAAGCAATGGGTGGAAACTCATCAAGGAGAGAAGCAACCTGGAATTGAGGAGAAACTTCCTAACAGTGAGGACAATTAACCAGTGGAACAGCTGGCCACCAGAAATTGTGGGAGCTCCATCACTTGAAGTTTTACTGGCCTGCCATCTATCAAAAATGGTGTAGGGTCTGCTTGGGCCGGGGGTTGGACTAGAAGACCTCCAAGGTCCCTCCCAACTCTGTTATTCTATTCTATTCTAGACACAGGGACCATTTTGTCCCTCGTGCCATCACTCTTCTGAAGACCTAATTCCCATGGCAATGTCTTCCCCAGGATATTTACCCAGCTAGTAGGGCTGCACTGTTATTATCCATCTCGTCTTTCCCATTACCTCCTCCTATTGGTTTCTTATGACTATGCAGGTAGTCCTCGACTTACAACCACAATGGTGAGCACATTGTAAGCCTCCCTGAGTCTTCGGAGAAGGGCGGCATATAAATCAAAATTAAAAAAAAAAAATGGAGCCCCCGAATTTATGTCGCTAAGTGAGAAACTTGTGAAGTGAGCTTTGCCCCATTTTATGACATTTCTCTCCACTGTTGCTAAGTGAATCACAGCAGTTAAATTAGTAATACGGTTGTTAAGTGAATCTGGCTTCAGTCAACCAATAACAGTGAACTTCTCCCATACGTAGGAATGTCAGAGCAGCGAGTCAGGAAAATGATCTGTTGTAAGTCAAGGGCTACCTATAGTAGGGCTGTATTACTATTATCCTTCTCATCATTCCTATTACCTTTTCCTATCGGTATCTTAAGAATAAAGAATAAAGCAAGAGTATTACTTTGTTATTTGCTTGTACACTGAGAGTTTCTGCACCAGAGACAAATTCCTTGTGTGTCCCATCACACTTGGCCAATCACACCTGGTCTCACTTTCCGACAGTGAGAACAATCAACCCATGGAAGAGAAGCTGCCTTCGGAAGTTGTGGGAGCTTCATCACTTGAGACTTTCAAGAAGAGACTGGACTGCCATCTGTCAAAAATGGGCTAGGGTTTCCTGCTCGGGCGGGGGATTGGACTAGATGACCTGCAAGTTTCCTTCCAACTCTGCTAATCTGTTAAATCTGTTAAAGAATATTCCATTCCATTCTTATTTATTTTGTCATGTTTATGTAGTATATATTGGAGGTGGTGACCTTTTGAGAGTTGTCTGCAATGAAATGTCATTTTAATGTAGATCGATGAGCGTACATTCAAAGTGAAAATAAAATTATTCTATTCCTATTCCATTCCATTCTATATTCTATTATAGATTCTATTCTATTCGATAGACTATATTCTATTATAGATATTATAGAGTAGAACATGCTATATTCTACTCTATATTCTATATCCTATACTCCATATTCTATATTTCATTCTATCTTCTTCTCTACAGCCATAGAGGTCGGGGACCACTATCTTCTAACATGCCTTATTTTAACTTCAATGCTGCTGACACGAAATACTCCGTCTGTGGGCGCCTTAAGTCCAGGGGCCATTGACCACGCGAGGCAGCAGGAAAGCCCGTGCATTCTGCATGGGCCCGCCTGCTCGAGGCACATGGAGCAGAAAGGGACTACTGGCCACCGATTCCGGGAATCGTGGGTTCCCACAGAGAGGCAGGAAGATCCCACCGCTCACAGAAACTCCCACCGCTTTTTAACGGCAACGCCACCCACCAGCCCACACCTCCACGCATGAACAGGGCGACACGCGGCATTGCCTTGCGGGAGACATTACAAGGAAAGGACGCGGCACCTCCGTATAATATTTCGCGGTCCCCACCGGCAGAGGAAAGAAAGAAAGAAAGGGGTGGGGGAAGAAGAAGAGACCGGCCGCACTGCTGAACAATGCAGTTTTGAATTCAATTAAAGTGATTATCTGTTGTGCCAAATAAATTGTGTACAGCATATATCCTGTAGCAGTTTACACCTAAAGGCTCATTATTTTCCTAACGGTTTCCTCCTGTTTATGTGCTTTCAAATTAAATTGCTGATAATATGCGCCCAAGTTTAAAAAAAAAAAACGAGTGCACCTTGTCCGAAGAAAATTGATTCTCCTTTCCTCCTGAAGCGAGCGATTGCCAGTTTTTATATACTCAGTTCCTGACGGTCATTAGTAATTCAATTTTCTTTTTATTAGCCCCCTTATCTGCTGAGCAATATAGTGGCAGGGCTGACCTCTTTCGCACGGGTAAATGTTTAAAATCTTTTCCCTGATTAATTTTGCCAGTTAAGGAAAAGAGGAGAAATGGCCCAGCTCTTAGCCATCACAATGAATATAGCTTAATGTTGATGGTGATGGAATTTCTAATGCCAGGGAAATTGATTGAACGCAGCAATTACGGCTCGCTCCTAACTCAAGGGAAATGGGATAGTGTTCTCCTGGCCACAGTCTTTTGGTTATTTAAAACAATCCAATTTGCAAGGATAATTATATATTAGTGTTTTATCTGCCACTTGAAATGAACATGGGAGTTTTGATACTGGCCCGGCAATAGCAGGTTATTGCTGCAAATTACCCGGTATCTGCTTTCTTTCACATAAAGAGCGAATTAGGCAATCAATTACCAGAAAAAGGTGGGCCAGGGAATCAGGAGGGCCAAGACTGCCCTCTACAGGTCAGGGGGAGGCGTCACGTGAGCCTCGGCTGAAGGGGGGGCAGGGGGGGACACACACAGCAATCCGCCCCACTGCTCCAGCCTCTGGAGTAGGCCCCCAACATGATGATAGAGAAGGAGGAGGAGGAGGAGGGAGGATAAAGGGAAAGAGGAAGAGGAGGAAGAAGAAAAAGAAGAAGGGAGAAGAGGAGCAGGATAAAAAGAGGAAGAAGAGGAAGGAGGAGAATAAAGGAGAAGAGGAAAGGGGGAAGGAGGAGAGGGGAGGAGGAGGAGAGGAGGAAGAAAGAGAAGGAGGATAAAGGAAAAGAGGAAGAGGAGGAAAAAGAAAGAGAAGAAGGGAGAAGAGGAGGAGCAGGATAAAAAGAAAGAGGAAGAAAAGGAAGGAGGAGAATAAAGGAGAAGAGGAAAAGGGGAAGAAGGAGAGAGGGAGAGGAGGAAATAGTAGAGGAGGAGGTGAAGAGGAGGACAAAAAGAGAAAGGAAGAGGAGGAGAAGGGGGAAAGGGAAGGTGGAGGAGGAAGTAGAGAAAGAGGAGGAGGAGGAGAAAGAAGAAGAGGAAAAAGAGGCAGGGCCAGAAATGGGCTGCACCTAGCAGCTTGCTATCTGTTGCAACTAAATAGGCCCTAATCAAATTACCTACAGGACCTCATTACCAGGAGGGACCCCACCCCAGCCCCACCAAGCCCTGGCCCCAGGCCCCCAGCACCGAGAAGCCCCAGCATTCAGAACACGGAGGGGTTGCAATGGCGTTGTTTTTCAAAGCTGAGCAAAAGCTCACAGCCCGAACATTAACCCTTTCCTTGCGGGCCTAAGGGCCTGCTCACCTGGTGCACCTGTCAGCTTTCAGATTCCCTTTAGAAGGCCACGCATGTTCAGGTCTCAGGTAACGGCCCCGAAACGCGAAATGGAGTTACAATGGGCAGCATCGCAAATGGCCCAGTGGATCTCATTCATAAATCTGGACCTTTTTTACACCCCTCTCGATTACAAGTGGTCCTCGACTTACGACTGCAACTGAGCCCCCAACATTTGTTAAGTGAGCTCTGTCCCATTTTATGACCTTTCCTGCCAGTCGCTAAGTGAATCATCCTGGTTCTTAAGTCAGTAATACGATTGCTAAGTGAATCTGGCTTCCCCATTGACACTGCTCGTCAGGCCACAAAAGAGGGTTCACCTGACTCCGTGTCAGAGTGCACACAGTGTGACTATTTTGAGACAACCCAGGAGGAAACTACAGTAAACAGGTTTGTCTTTCAACTAGTAGTTTATCTACAAGGAATATATACATACATGTACTAGGAAAATTCAGGCAATTAATCATCAATTACAGCATGGAAACACACACCCACAGAAAGAGAGAGAGAGAGACACCCTCACAGGGCTTCTCTTATAAAACAGCCTCTCAAAGTGGTAAAGAGCCAAATAACCCTGCTGACTCACTACTACCATTGCATCATCATTACAGCATTACAGTATTACAGCAGCTGGTCAGCTATTAAAACATCATTACCCTGACATTCTGGGACACTGCAACCGTCATAAGTACATGCCAGTTGCCAAGCCTCTGAATTTTGATCACGTGACCATGGGGATGCTGCCACCCATGGTCATGAAAATCGGAAACAAGTCACTTTTTTCAACGCCGTTCTAACTTCAAATGGTCACTGAACGAACGGTTGTAAGTCGAGAACGCCCTATATAATCGGGACTGAAAGCTTGACTTCGCCAATCGTATGCCCAAAATCTATTACAAAATCCTTTCTTAGTCACAAGACACCACAACAACAACAAAACCTACCAACATCCGCCCAAACACGAACTTACACCCTGCAACGAGTCGCACCTAATAAATATTGGTCATAAACAATAGGTCAAAAAAAATAGGTCTTTTTCTAGGAACAGCACAAAACACTAATTGTAAAAAGGAGATGCAAACATGAAAAGCAGAAACACGACAGCTTTGAGCAAGGGTAGGCTGAATAATCTAAGCCATTTATTTTCTTCCCATTTAAAGATTTTTTTAAAAACATTGTGTGAAAGACTTGTTTTTCCCTGCAATTCTGTTTATGAGGAAGTCGGAGTCAGCCGGCGGGGAGTAGACTAAATAAAGAGCCAACAAAACAACTGTAAAGCACATCTGTCTTTGAAACCTCACACCCCCCACCCCCGAGATCTTCAAACAGCTTTCTGAAATTGTCAACATTTCAAAAGCCGCAAAAATGCCAGAAAGATGCCGAGCTCAGCCCTTCTGCCTAAACGCTCAGCGGAGAGATACGTTTTTTTTATTTTTATTTTACACTTGTTCCAACTAAATCAAGGGACGGAGGGGCCTTCTTCCTCCCATCGTCTTCCTCTTCAAGGTACAGGAAAATCAGGCAAAGAAAGCCGGGGAAACTGAGAGCCAAAGAGTCACGTCCCAAAGCTCAGATCCTAGGTGGGTATCAGCAAACCGTAAGCCACAGGCCATAGAAGCCCCCCACCCCCCCCCAATCGTTAGTGATCGGCCGACACCTCAAATTTCCACGGCCAAAATCTCTGAAAATCAGGTAACTTTCAACAGCTCAATCCTGAATACAGACAGAGTGATAAAAAACTGTGATTTTTTTAAAAAAATCAAAAAAATCAGATTTTAAAAAAATTTAAATCGGATTTTTTTTCATTTTTATCAAATTTATTTTCATAAAATGCTTTTGGAGTAAAAATCTATCTAAAGAGGGTTTTCTATTTATTTATTTATTATTTATTTATTTTATTCAATTTATTTTATTTTATTCAATTTGTATACCGCCCTTCTCCTAGTGGACTCAGGGTGGGTGTACAGCCAGAACTAAAACACATACCAGTACAAAATTTAAAATTATTAAAAGAATTACATAACTTTGGCCCAAATTTAAAACAATTCAAATTAAAACCCATTGACAATTTAAAAAGCTAAAAAACTAAAAAAGACTAAAGAGAGTTTTCTATTTAAGATACATTAATAATTTAGTACATTCCGCATGAAACGGAGCTTCATTATGTAGCAGGAGGCTGTATATTCTGCAATATTTATATTCTTGGTAAACTCATTCAATGAATCCAAGCTCCGCAAGCTGAGATAACACGCACTGCATGGATGCATTCACGCTTCACAGCAAAGATGACATTTGCTCTTTAAAAATCATGATTGAAATCGAGTCGATTGAAATCAAGCCTTTTTACCAGTGATTTAAATCGTGATTTAAATCAAATCCACCCTGAACATGGATCACAAGGTTTTTCGGAAGTGGGAGGCAGCCCACCCCTATCCCCACCCTTAAAACACCACAAATGGGGTACTGCAACCTCCAGGACCCCCGGGCTTTCCTAGCCCTCCAGGTGATGAGAGAAAAGACCCTCATCAGTCCTGATTGTTTGGCTAGAGATCCTCTCAAAATATCAGCGTTCGGATCGGAACAGGGATAACCACCCCAAGGGAACCACAATAGCTGGCCTCTTGGCACGCAACGGTCTTGGCTTGGCCACCCATCCAGAGTCGAGGGCGGCTGGTCAAACTCGCTCTCGCCACCAAGCCAGCATCTCCAAAATTCAAAGCATCTCTTACCTTCTTTGGGCGAACCAGGAATGCGAGAGGCCGGCAGCCGGCGCAACCTGTGCTTGCCGATCTGCACGAGGCCTTTTGTGCCGGTTCTGCGGGCGGTGGGGGAGGACCTTCCCCGCGTGGGGTGGCGCTTCCGGAGGCAGTAGCGGCTTTTGAGGAGCAGGGTGGGAGAGCTGGAAGGAGAAGAAGAGCGCGGGTCAGAATCCTTCACCGCAAAGGCACCTCGGACACAAACAGGCGCATCTGCAAAGGCACCACGCGGAAAGCTCTTGTGCACCTAATGCAGACCAGAGAGGCAAAGGACCATTCATTGGTTCCCTGATGAAAAGCCCCAATCCTCTCTGGGAGCAAAGTGCAAGCAAAGCATGGAACCACCTGGACAGGAGCTTCGTCACACACACTTTGTTCTCTAAATGTGGCTTCTGGCCACAAGGAAGCATTCCGGCATCTCCCCTCACCAGAAAACTGGGCCTTCCCCTTCATCTTATTGAATTCGGCAAGCTTGCAGAATCCATAACTTTTGCAAAGTTAAATCAGCCCAGGTCTGATTTGACTTACAGTCAAAATGTAGGTTGTTAAGTGAGAATAAAATAAAATGCTTTTTTTTTCCCAAACAGGAAGAGCCGATCAGGATCGAACTGCTAGCAGTGGGCAGTTAGCCTGAAATACTGCATTCTAACCACTATGCCACCATGACCCACCCTTCCTTCCTTCCTTCCTAGCACTAGCCCTTAGAATTATATCCCGCTTCACAGTGCTTTGCAGCCCCCTCTAAGCGGTTTACAGAGTCAGCCTCTTGCCCCAAACAATCTGGGTCCTCATTTTACCCACCTGGGAAGGACGGGAGGCTGAGTCAACCTTTGAGCCTGGTGAGATTTGAACTGCCAAACTGCAGGCAGCCGGCAGTACTGCACTCTAACCACTGCGCCCCCACAACTCTTACACATTAGCTGACTTTATCTTATCCATCTTCATAAAACTGCATTGTCTTTCAGCGAATCAGTCTTCCCCCGGTTCATCGCAGGTAAGCCAACCTGGCTAACCTCTACTGGAGTCCCCAACTATGGCATTGCCTGAACCCACTTCCCCCACAAAAGGCAGGAGACAATGGTAATTCTGTTTCATGGAACATGTGGATTCATACGTTAATTTAAGATTAATGATTGTAACCGTGATTTGTGATCTATGACCTATTACTTGCATTTTGTATGTACACTGTGAATTTATGCACCGGAGACAAATTCCTTGTGTGTCCATTTGGCCAATAAAGAATTCAATTCTATTCCTATTCCTACTCTCTACATTCCATTTTTTATTAGTCTATCCTCTCCTCTCCATTCCATTCCATATTTTATTATTCTGTTCTGTTCTGTTCTATTTCTCTATATCTAATAGTCTCTTCTTCATTTTTTGCTTTTCTTCTCTCTTTTCTTCCTCTATTCCATCCCATCCCATCCCATCTATTCATTATCCTATCCTATCCCTCTATTCTTTTCTTCATTCCTCTATTCTGTTCTGTTCTATTCTATTCTATTTTTCATTTTTCTCTTCTCTTCTTTATTCCTCTATCCCAGTGGGTCTCAACCTTCCTAATGCCGGGACCCTTTAATACAGTTCCTCATGTTGTGGTGACCCCCAACCATAAAATTATTCCTAAAACGATTGAAAATATGTGTTTTCCGATGGTCTTAGGCGACCCCTGTGAAAGGGTTGTTCGACCCCCAAAGGGGTCCCGACCTACAGGTTGAGAACCACTGCTCTATCCTATCCTGTCCCCTATTCTCTTCTTCATTCCTCCATTCCATTCTACACCACTCCACTCATAACCAGGATGAGCAATATAAGTTAAAAGAAAAGGAAAAAAAACAACAACAATTGGAACAAAGATCCTCCTAGCAGGACCAGGAACTCACCTGGCGCTTCCTTTCCTCTTCGTGGTTTTCGGCCAGCTCCTCAGTCTGTAGTTAGAAAAGCCGCTCGTTCCAAAGAAGACTCTTGGGCTGCCAGGTCCGAGAGGGACCCGCCTCAGCACGTGGAGGGAGGTGCTGGCACCCACACAGGGGGCCTCCCCGGGCCCAGCCCCTTCCTTGCGCTTCCAAGTGAAGACCGATGCCGATGTGGAAGGAGCAGACTTCGCACTCGCCGCTTTCCACCTGTACTGGCTGGAGGAAACCGCCAGCTTCGAATGCGGGATGGGTTTCTTCGGCTTGGCCCCCAGCTCGAGCTGTGCTCCCCTGGATTGTAACTTGGGGGAGGTCGCTGCCCCGCAGGTGGCAAACTTGGGGGTGCTTTCGGGGGTCCTGGAAACGGCCCACCGCTTCACACTTCGAGGGGATTTGCTGGGATTTGCCACCCAGGTGTAGTTGGCTCTCTTGAAGCGGGAAGACCTGCCGGAGGCCGGCAAGGAAGACGACTTCTGGAGCATAACAATGGCGGGCTTGTTTGGGGGAAGACTCGTCCCAGTGCTGGAAGACGCCTCCTCGCCCGAATGGGCAGGGCTGAACCTGGCTGTCCCTGCAGGGGAGGGGCGGCGGGATGACCCATACAGGTGTGAAGGCTCAGGTGCTGGCTTCTTCCAGATTGGGAGAGACCCTGTTCCTTGTTCAGCGGAGGCCAGACACCGGCGAGGCTCAGATTTCAACGTAATGGCACTCTCGCTAATACTCCTGCCTACACTGGGGGTCAGCTTGCTCCCCCCAACAGGCTTCTTCTGACCGGCCGCCGGTCGGTTAGTTCCACCGGTAGCCAGATTTTTGCAACGGGGTACGTGGGACGAAGTGGAAGCACCCATATCTTTGTTGTGTCTCGAGTCCGCGTTGAAAGGCCAAGGAGCCACAGATGGGCTGCCCCTAGAAGACGATGGTGCCTTTCTCGATCCTGAAAAGCCCGGCGAGAACCCTGAGCCGGTGGCATCACCCGCCAGGGGGCCAGCTGGCCGGCTGACATTTGCCTTTGCACTGGAGACGGCCTTCGCTTCCGAAAGCATCAGTGGTGGCTTGGGAGCCTCCCTACCGGCCCGGCTCTGGGCTGCCCAGGAAGTCCCCGGAGAAACGCTGGTGGCCGAAGACAGGGCTGGTCTAGGCGGGGCGTTGACAAGAGAGTATTTCTTCCTCCAGGTAGTTGCGTTGGCCTGGCCGGATGAGAAATCTCGGGAGGGTTGCTGGCTGTATCTAGTGCTGAGGGCCGCTTGGCTTTGAAAGGCAGGAAGTTTAGGGTTCCTCCACCTGGAGACAGAAGCAGGCGGTGGAGGAACTGGCGCATTCCCATGGACGTTTTTATGGTCATTGATGAGACCTGAATAACAGAACAACAGAGTTAGAAGGGACCTCGGAGGTCTTAAGCAGGAGACCCTATAACATTTTACGGGTGTAGACATTTTTATGTGATAGGAAATGTGTTACGGCCTTCCTTTCCAGAGTTGTTAAGTGACCTTAACACTGCAGTGGTTGTTAGTAAATTGTTCAGTCAATCTGGCTTCCCCATTGAGTTTGCTTGTCAGAAAATTGCAAAAGGGGAACACAGGATCCCGGGACACTGCGACCGTCATAAATATGAGTCAGTTTCCAAGAGTCCGAATTTGGATCACATAACCTTAGGGACAGCAATAGCAATAAGACTCATATACCGCTTTACAATACTTTCCAGCCCTCTCTAAGCAGTTTACAGAGCCAGCCTCTGGCCCCCAACTATCTGGGTCTTCATTTTACTCACCTCGGAAGGACGGAAGGCTGAGTCAACCATGAGCCTGTTGAGATTCGAACTGCCAAATTGCAGGCAGCTGGCAGTCAGAAATAGCCTGCAGTGCTACATTCTAACCACACCACCACCATGGCTCATGGGCAGAGTTAGCCTGCAATACTGCAGTCTAACCACTGTGCCATCACAGTCCTTCCTTTCCTTCCTTTCCTCCCTCCCTCCCCCCCTCCTTCCTTCCTTCCTTCCTTCCTTCCTTCCTTCCTTCCGACAGGTTTCCAAGTAAGATCCCCAATCAAATCAAACTTCGAGGCTTGAGTTTCCTCAAAGCTAATTTTTATTAGAGATGTCACATTGGCACATCTGGGAAAACCTGAATCTGAGAACTTCTGGGTTTTCCTCACCCAAAAGAAAGTTCAAGTCCTTGCCCATCATCCACATGTCTGTCACACCAACCAATCAGAATAGAAGATAACTCCTCATTCTTCTCAGCACAACTGCAGGGCAAAGCGGCCTTGACTTTCTGGAAAGAATGTTATTTTGGCTACATATCATCTTCACTCCATACAATCCCCACTCCCATTTTCCCACAGTAGAATTTGTGGCAGGCCTGAAGGCTCAAAGGTAAAAGATGGCTTCCAGGTCTGACTCACTCCTTCCTTCCTTCCTTCCTTCCTTCCTTCCTTCCTTCCTTCCTTCCCTCCCTCCCTCCCTCCCTCCCTCCCTTTCCTTCCTTCCTTCCTATAGCAATTAGACTTACCTACCACTTCCCAGTGCTTTGCAGCTCTCTCTAAGTGGTTTTACAGAGTCAGCCTCTTGCCCCCAACAATCCAGGTCCTCATTTTACCAACCTCGAAAGGACGGAAGAGGCAGAGTCAACCTTGAACCGGTCAGGATTGAACTGTTGAACTTCTGGCAGCCAGCAAAATTAGCCTGCAGTACTGTGCCACCACAGCTCCAGTCATGAAAAACGGTCATAAGTCACTTTTTTCATTGCCGTTGTAACTCTGAACAGTCCCTAAACAAATGGTTGTAAATTGAGGATTATCTGTAATGGTTAGCTCCCTTATGGTTGCAGATCAAGAACTACCTGCAGTCAGAAGTCGGAAGTCTAAAACTTTACCTGCAGCTCTTCCTGCAGACCCCTGAAACATGGGGGACATCCTAAAAGAAAAAATGCAATGAACGGCCTGAATATTCTTTGTGGCTGTGCGTGGAGGAGGCGACCCTGTGCAGCTCTCTCATCTGGCTATGCATTTACTGAGCATCATCCTTGATTTTGGCTTATTCAGATAACGGCTGACATCTCATCTGCCCTGCCGGAGAAGCTAACACCAGGTGGAGCAGGATTAGATAAAAGTCAGGATGGGAAAGCCTTGTCAGCTACCTTCCAAGCCAGCATAAAAGCACAACTGTTTTAGCCTTCCCCATATCCTCTGTGTGTGTGTGTGTTGAGTGGTGAAGGGTGTGCAGTTTGGAGGTCTGAAGGGAGCACGTTAGCAACAAATCATTCTGGGAGGGGAAAAATCTATTTATGTGGTTGCTGGGGATGGACTTAATGGCACCTAATCAATCAATCGAAGTCTTGGGGAGAGATTGTCCTGCTATTGATCAAAAGAGCAGGATATTCTTCAAATATTTCAGGGCAGGAGGACCTGGTGCAAATCACCAGGGAACCATATCGTATTTCCTATCTCAGCAGAAGCCAAGTTCAAGCCTGATGGCTCTGAAACAGCAATGATTAAATTGCAACCAAACCCCCCCACGCCCCCACCCCGCCCACCCCGAATTCAGGCAGGTTACGCTCTGGCTTTCAAATGCTGACCTCTCAAAATGATGTGCAGGTAATTCTCTACTTACAACAGTTCGTTTAGTGACCGTTCAAAGTTACGACGACACTGAAAAAAGCGACTTACGACAGTTTGTCACACTTACGACCCTTGTGGCATCCTCAGGGTCACGGGATCAAAATTCCTATCCTGCGACACTGGCTCACAATTACGACGGTTTCACTACCCCGGGGGTCACGAGATCTCCTTTTGCCACCGTCTGAAAGGAAAATCAACGGGGAAGGCCTGGCAGATTCATTTAACAAGTGTCGCTAACTAAGAGAGGGCAAAATTCACTTAATAACTGCCTCACTTGGCAAAAAAAACCTTGGGCTCAACTGTGGCCATACGTCGAGGACTGCCTGTGCGTGGTAGAAACAGTACCCATCAAACTTATGAGGACCCCTGGAGAGGTTCCAAATGATGGTTTTTTGTGTGTTTATCGACTTGTGGAGTCCCTAAATCCTGAGATTTAGAAGCGAAGAGCCCAAAATAAAGGTTCCAGGATTGTGTGTGTAAGTACAGGTAGTCCGCGACTTTCAACAGTTCCTTTAGTGACCGTTCAGAGTTACGGCAGGAGAGAAAATGTCACTTATGGCTGTTTTTCACACTTAAAGACTGTTGTAGCATCCCTTTGGTTACCTGATCAAAATTCAGACTCTGGGCAACTGGCTCGTATTGATGACGGTTGCTGTGTCCCAAGGTCCTCTTTTGCGACCTTCTGACACAAGTTAATGGGGAAGCCAGATTCACTTAACAACCGGGTTACTAACTTATCAACTGCAGTGATTCACTTAACAACGGTGGCAAGAAAGAAAATAAAAGGGAGCAAAACTCACTTAACAACAGAAATGTTGGGCTCAACTGTGGTTGTAAGTCAAGGACTATCTGTATGCTGGAAGCCAGCTCAGAGAAGCAGTTAAGGCCAGACGCCAGGAGACAGTGAGTTCTAATCTGACAAACCCGACTGGGTGACCTTGGGCCAGTCCTTCTCGCTTTTTCCCCGATAAAGGAGGAGACAAGGTCAAACCACGTCTGAAAATCCATCCCAGAGATCAGTCCAGTCAGTTACCAGGAATGAACAGAGATTCAAAAACACCTATATTATATATATATGTATACATACCACCCCGGGGTTTCCTCCGGGCCCCTCAGCCTGGGCCCCTCCTCCCACCGCCCGACTACAGTTCCCATCATTCCCAGCGGAGGCCCACCTTGAATACATGGTATAATACACCATGTATTATATTCTAGCATTTCTCCTGAAAGTGTCTGCCTTTCTCAGGATCAGCCAAGTGTTGATTCTTTTGGTTGCAAACAGGAAGTGACCAACCAGCTGGTCCGCCTGGGCTGACATTAGGGGGTTGAGTCCTGCAGCTGGCTTTCATGCCTAAAATGGGACTAGAACTCCCAGTCTGGTCAATCACCAGGAGAATGGGAACTCTAGTCCCACCTTAGGCATGGAAGCCAGCTGGGGGACTTTGAGCCACCTACTTTCTCTCAACCCCACAATGTCAGGCCCGGCCAACAAGCCAGCCAGATAAGACCCCCAGCTGGGTTTCATGGCTGGCGGTTCTAGAACTCCCAGTCTCCTGGTAATTGGCCCAAATTCACCCAGCCAGCTTTTGTAGCTAAGGCGGGACTAGAACTCCCCATCTCCTGGTAATTGGCCCAAAGTCACCCAGCCAGCTTTCATGGCTAAGGCGGAACTAGAACTCCCCATCTCCTGGTAATTGGCCCAAAGTCACCCAGCCAGCTTTTGTAGCTAAGGCGGGACTAGAACTCCCCATCTCCTGGTAATTGGCCCAAACTCACCCAGCCAGCTTTCATGGCTAAGGCAGAACTAGAACTCCCCATCTCCTGGTAATTGGCCCAAAGTCACCCAGCCAGCTTTCATGGCTAAGGCGGAACTAGAACTCCCCATCTCCTGGTAATTGGCCCAAAGTCACCCAGCCAGCTTTTGTAGCTAAGGCGGGACTAGAACTCCCCATCTCCTGGTAATTGGCCCAAACTCACCCAGCCAGCTTTCATGGCTAAGGTGGAACTAGAACTCCCCGTCTCCTGGTAATTGGCCCAAAGTCACCCAGCCAGGTTTCATGGCTAAGGCGGAACTAGAACTCCCCATCTCCTGGTAATTGGCCCAAAGTCACCCAGGCCAGCTTTCATGGCTAAGGTGGAACTAGAACTCCCCGTCTCCTGGTAATTGGCCCAAAGTCACCCAGGCCAGCTTTCATGGCTAAGGCGGAACTAGAACTCCCCGTCTCCTGGTTTCTAACCTGAGTCCTTCACCACTGGACCAACCTGTCTCTCAACTATTTAGCATATATAGGCCACAAACATTTTTGAATCACAATACTAGAGTTCTTCGGTGGACTTCAGTTCCCAGAATTCCTGGGAGCTGAATGAAGCCCTCCAAGTCTTCAAAGCTGCCAAGTTTGGGGAGCCCCCCCCCCCCACCCTTAGCGGTATTATAGAGCTGAGGGGCACCTCAGAGGCCATCCAGTCCAGCCCTCCCCGCCCATTAACAGCCCCAGGGAAGGGGAGGGGGGGTGACAGTCTCTGTATTCCCCTCCCCCCAAGGGCCTGGGGCAGGGCCTGCTGTGGCCGGGCCCCTAGTGGCCCCCCGCTGACCCCCCACCCCCCCCATGAAGGGTCCCCCGGCCCCGCCCGAGGAAGGAGGGAGGGAGCCCGGCCTGCTCCCACCACCGCCCCGCCCGGCTTTCCTCCGGGGCCCGCCGCCCGACTACAGTCCCCATCGGCCCCAGCGGAGGCCCACCTTGAAGCAAGCGGATCTGCCGCCTCAGCCGCTCCTGCTCGGGCTCCATCCGAGCCTCCAACCGCCGCCGGCGCCCCTGTGACGCCATCGCCGCGCGACGGGCCCCTTTTTCGCGCGTCGCGGCCACTAGAGGGCGAGCGAAAGCGAGCAACCCGACACTTCCGGCTCTGCGGCGAAAGGGAACTCAAGAGGGTGGGGGCAGCCCCATCCTATCATTCCCCCAAGCCGCCCAGCCCTGCCTTTCTTATAGCGGGGCCTAGCTCAAGCCCCGCCTGCTTTCCTGCTCGTCCGCAACAGCGTAGGGGTGCTCACGCTAACCTCTCCCTGGTAGACTGCCTCTGGATATGGAGGCTCCACAGTCGGGCATCGCGGCTCAAGAACTGGATGTGGCTTTCTGGATTGGAGAAAGAAGGGAGTGAAGCTTCCCCCTGCCATAATAACAATAACGCTTTCATTGGACGGAATGTTAACAGAATTGGAGGGGGACCTCCGAGGTCTTCTAGGGCCAACCCCTCCTTGCTCAAGCAGGAGACCCTATACAGGCAGTCCTCGGCTTACGAACACAATGGAGCCCCAAAATTTCCGTTGCTAAGCGAGACAGTGCTTTCCCCCATTTTTACGACCTTTCTTGCCACAGTTGTTAAGTGAAGCGCTACAGTTAGTCACACGGTTGTTAAGCAAATCTGGCTTCCCCGTTGGCTTTGCTTCTCGGAAGGTCGCAAAAAGTGGTCACGGGACACTGCAACCGTCATAAATACGAGTCCGTTGACAAACATCTCAATTTTGATCACCTGACCATGGGGATGCTGCAACGGTCATAATTGTGAAATAGCAATAGCACTTAAGACTTATATCCTGCTTCACAGGGCTTTTGTCAGGGTTCCAAATAACACCCCCCACGAAAGAAAACTCCGAGGCTTGAGTTTCCTCAAAGCTCCATTTTATTAGAAATATTATATTTTCAGATCTGGGTTTTCCTTCCAGGTTTTCCCCACCTAAAAGTCCAAGTCCCTTCCCCTGCACCCACATGTCCATCACATGGCCCAATCAATGCATCGTCCCAACTGGAGATGCCTCCCAGTTCCAGCCCTCCAGGTGCAGGGCAAGATGTCCTTGACTCTCAGAGAAAAGAATGTTATTATGAGTACATATCACCCTGGCTCCGTACAAATCCCCCCTCCCAATTTCCCACAGTAGCAGTAAATGTGGCAGGCCTGAAGGCCCAAGGCAAATAAAGATGGCTTCCAGGCCTGACAGCTTTCCAATCCTCTCTAAGCGGTTTACAGAGTCAGCCTTTTGCCCCCAACAATCTGGCTCCTCATTTTACCGACCTCGGAAGGACGGAAGGCTGAGTCAACCTTTGAGCCTGGTGAGATTCCAAGTGCCAAATTACAGGCAGCCGGCAGTCAGCAGAAGGAGCCTGCGGTACTGCACTCTAACCACTGCGGCTCATAAACGGTTCCTAAGTCACTTATTTTCAGGGCCGTTGTAACTTTGGACGGTCGCTAAATGAACTCGTAAATCGAGGACTCCCTGTACCGTTGGAGACAGCTGGTGGTCCAATCTCTTGGAAAGCCTTCCTGCTTGCATGGATTTTGCAAACATTTCTCCTGCTTTGAAAGGAGCTTCCCTGCTTCTTTTCTGAAGAGAAGCCAATTCCATCGTCCCTCCGCCAGGTGTTACACACATCTGCACGCAGTTGTAAAGAAGCACCTTTCGTTCCTGACACGCAGACATGCATTCACCTTCTGGGCGTATCCCATCACTTCAGTGGTGGGTTTCAAACATTTTTACTACCGGTTCTGTGGGTGTGGCTTGGTGGGCGTGGCAGGGGAAGGATACTGCAAAATCTCCACTCCCACCCCACCTCAGGGGAAGCATACTGCAAAATCCCCATTTCTTCCTGATCAGCTGGGACTTAGGAGGCAGAGAATCGATGGGGGGGCGGGGCCAGTCAGAATTTTTACTACCGGTTCTCCGAACTACTCAAAATTTCCGCTACCGGTTCTCCAGAACTGGTCAAAACCTGCTGAAACCCATCTCTGCATCACTTACTCTCCAGGAGTGGTGCTGGCATGGACACTGATGCGTTACAAATTTACCGTTGCAAATTCCACATCTGATTGACAGGTTGCAAATTTAATAAATTAAAATAAAATGAGTAAGAGGGAGGTCACCCTTTGCAACAGCGAGCAAACTGCAAATCTGACTTGCAGGTCGCAGATTTAATAATTACAGGTAGTCCTCGACTTGCAAGAGTTCGTTTAGTGACCGTTCAAAGTTACAACGGCACTGAAAAGACTGTCTTTATGTCCAGTTACGACCGCTGTAGTGTCCCCATGGTCATGTGATCAAAATTCAGCCGCTTGACAACTGACTCGTATTTATGACAGTCACAGGATCCCAGGGTCATGTAATCAACTTTTGAGACCTTCTGATAGGCCAAAGTCAATGGGGAAGCCAGATTCACTTAACAGCCGTGTGATTCACTTAACAACTGCAGTGGTTCACTTAACAACTGAGGCCAGAAAGGTCATAAAACGGGGCAAAACTCACTGAACAAATGTCTCACTTAGCGACAGAAATTTGGGGCTCTGTTGTGGTTGCAAGTCGAGGACTACCTGTAAAATAAATAAGAGCGAGGTCACCCTTTGCAAAAGCGAGCAAACTGCAAATCTGACTTGCAGCAGGGTGGACATTTAATAAATGTTAAATTTAGAAAAGAACACAAAATAAAATAAAATAATAAATAAAATAATAAAATAATAATAAAATATAATAAAATAATAAATTAAATTAAATTAAATAATTAAATAATTAAAAAATAAAATAAAATAAAATAAAATAAAATAAAATAAAATAAAATAAAA
Source organism: Arizona elegans (assembly GCA_022577455.1). NCBI lineage: Eukaryota > Metazoa > Chordata > Lepidosauria > Squamata > Colubridae > Arizona > Arizona elegans. The sequence goes on from JAKOOJ010000055.1 coordinate 2,209,789, forward strand.
TAAAATCAACGAGAGGAGGGAGTCACTTTTGCAAAAGCGATCAGAGTCTTTGAAGCCCCCCTGCTATGTGCAATGGCAAAGGCCCCCTCCTCCCCCCCCACCCCCCAGGGAAAGAGAGCCTGTTTAGGACCGTTAAACTCATTTTGCCCGGAAGAAGTGGCTCATTCATCCTTATAATGAATGCAGCCTCCTCGCTCCGGCGCTAGGACCCCAATTAACTCACTGACACGACGGAAACCGGAGCTGCCTGCGGGGTGGGGGAGAGGGGAGGGGGCTCCTGGTGGTTTAGCAGAAAGAGCTGAGTGCAGCAGATTGCAGAAACCTGGAAAGGGAGAGGCAGGTGGGGATGGGGGCGGGGGCGGGGAAGATGATAAAGGGGGTGGGGGGAGCATCAACGGCAAATTGCACCCAGCTCACCTTCTCTGGAAGACCCTTGGCCAGGGGTTTTTCCAAATGGCATTCCCAGGAATTCCTACCCAGGTGTTTTGCTCCGCTTTGAAACTGACTTGTGCAAAAATCCTGGGTGTTGATAAATGCATTGCTCAAAAGGCCCTTCTTGATGAAGCCGATTGGATTAGGATGGGAGACCACTAAGCAATCCCAAACGGGGGCCTGGACTGGAAAATTGGAAAAGCTGTCCCAGAATGGATTGGGGCAAATTGCCTCCGTATCACTATATATGAGCAGGGGGTTGGACTAGAAGATCTCCAAGATCCCTTCCAATTCTATTATTCTGTTCTGTCCTGTCCTGTCCCGTTCCGTTCCATTCCACTCTATTATTCCATTCTGTTCCATTCTGTTCCGTTGTTCTGTTCTGTTCTGTTCTATTCCATTCCATTTCATTCCATTCTACTCTATTATACTATTCTATTCTGTTCTGTTCTGTTCCGTTCTCTTCCCTTCTGTTTCGTTCCGTTGTTCTGTTCTGTTCTGTTCTGTTCTGTTCTGTTCTGTTTTAGTCTAGTCTAGTCTAGTCTAGTCTAGTATATTCTCCTGTCTTGTTCCATTCCATTCCGTTCCATTCCACTCTATTATTCTGTTCTGTTCTGTTCTGTTCCGTTCTGTTCCGTTCCCTTCCTTCTGTTCCGTTCCCTTCTGTTCTATTCCGTTCCGTTCCTTTCTGTTTCCTTCCGTTCCATTGTTCTGTTCTGTTCTGTCCTGTCCTGTCCTGTTCCATTCTATTCCATTCCATTCCACTCTATTATTCTGTTCTGTTCTGTTCTGTTCCCTATTCTATTCTAAGGATTAGAGGAGTCAGTTGCCGAGCCTCTGAATTTTGATCACATGGCCACAGGGATTCCGCCACGGTCATAAGTGTGAAAAACAGCCCTAGGCCCCCTTTTCTCAGTGCCATTGTGACTTCGGTCACTAAATGAACTGTTGTAAGTCGAGGACTACACGAATACTTAGACACAACTCCGGGCAGCTTACAATCGAGTACAAAAACCTAGCGAAACGCAACGTTTGTTTGTTTATTTAGAGTTTTGGAGGCTCCGAACAACTGTGTGGAGCTTGTATGTGAAACACCACAAGGAATAAGAAGCAACGTCCAGGATAACACGACACACACAACGTTCCCCCAAAACGAAGGCGGCCGTGACTTTGGGAGCCTTAAGCAGCCTCCTGCTGGCCTCTTTCATGGAGGGATTGGGGGATGCTGAGGATGCCCTCCGGACTGCTCTTCCTCTTGTAGGGACTGTCCTCAAACTGCGGCTTCTCTTTCTCTCCCGGCTGGAGGCAGCAAAACATCCGTGCCAGGGCTGAGGGGATGGGCGAGGCAGAGGCCGAAGCCGCCCGAAGGACCTCCTTCACCTGCAGGATGGAGACGGAGGCCACCTCGGCAATGGAGGGCTCCGGATCGCTCAGCAGGCAATCGAGGCCTAGAACCAAAAAAGAAAAGACTTCAACTCCCAGCATTCCCCAGCCAGCTTGCTTCAAGGTGGGTGGACTTCAACTCCCAGCATTCCCCAGCCAGCTTGCTTTAAGGTGGGTGGACTTCAACTCCCAGCATTCCCCAGCCAGCCTGCTTTAAGATGGGTGGACTTCAACTCTCAGCATTCCCCAGCCAGCTTGCTTTAAGATGGGTGGACTTCAACTCCCAGCATTCCCCAGCCAGCTTGCTTCAAGGTGGGTGGACTTCAACTCCCAGCATTCCCCAGCCAGCTTGCTTTAAGAGGGGTGGACTTCCACTCCCAGAATCCCCCAGCCAGCTTGCTTTAAGATGGGTGGACTTCAACTCCCAGCATTCCCCAGCCAGCTTGCTTTAAGATGGGTGGACTTCAACTCCCAGCATTCCCCAGCCAGCCTGCTTTAAGATGGGTGGATTTCAACTCTCAGCATTCCCCAGCCAGCCTGCTTTAAGATGGGTGGACTTCAACTCCCAGCATTCCCCAGCCAGCCTGCTTTAAGGTGAGTGGACTTCAACTCCCAGCATTCCCCAGCCAGCTTGCTTCAAGATGGGTGGACTTCAACTCCCAGCATTCCCCAGCCAGCTTGCTTCAAGATGGGTGGACTTCAACTCCCAGCATTCCCCAGCCAGCCTGCTTTAAGATGAGTGGACTTCACCTCCCAGCATTCCCCAGCCAGCCTGCTTCAAGATGGGTGGACTTCAACTCCCAGCATTCCCCAGCCAGCCTGCTTTAAGATGGACTTCAATTCCCAGCATTCCCCAGCCAGCCTGCCTCACAATGGGTGGACTTCAACTCCCAGCATTCCCCAGCCACCCATGCTTACAAACAGAAATTAAAATAACAATTCAACAAAAGCTATAAATCTTCCTATGTGTTCTAACTCCCTGGATTAAAAAAAAAAAATCAAGTCCAAATAACACTGGAATTGCATATTAAGCTAAATAATATATTTATATAGTTCTTCAAGATATTTAATTGTTTAAGTGTCTTTATATGTATGTTTTTATTATATTCTAAGCCAGCCAAAGGCACTTCTACACAGGGGCCGCATATCAATGAAATAAATAAATACAGATAGTCCTCAACTTACATCCACAATAGAGCCCAAATTTTGGGTTACTAAGCAAAACATTCATTAAGTGAGTTTTGCCCTGTTTTACAACCTTTCTTGCCACAGTTGTTAAGTGAATCACAGCAGTACTTAAGTTAGTAACGCGGTTGTTAAGTGAATTTGGCTTCCCCATTGACTTTGCTCGTCAGAAGGTCGCAAAGGGAATCACGTGACCCCGGGATACTGAGACCGTCATAAATATGAATCACTTGCCAAGCATCTGAATTTTGATCATGGGACCACAGTTTTAAGTGTGAAAAAACAGTCCTATGTCACTTTTTTCAGTGCCGTCATAACTTTGAACGGTCACTAAACAAACTCTTGTAAGTCGAGGACTACCTGTAGACCATAAATAAAACCTTTTCTTGAGAGGTGTGTGCAGGATGGGATTCCAGAATCAAAGTTGAAGATGGTTTTCCAGACAGACTTTCCGCCTCTTTAAAGCCACTTGCAAAAGGCAGCCCTTGCTGGGAGCTGATTTATCCATTCATTTATTTATTATTATTATTTATTTATTATTTATTTATTTATTTATTATATTATTGTTATTATTATTATTATTATTATTATGTTCCTATATTCAGTTTTTATTCATTTATAATGTAGTCTACAAACAAAATACAAAAGTAAATAATAGGGAAGATAGAGAAGGAAAAAGGGAAGAGAAAAGTGGAGGAAGAGAAAAAAAGGGAAAAAAGAAAGAAACGACATTGACTTCCGACTCCGTTCGGTACTGTCGAATAAAATAATAACATCAAACCTCAACTTTTTACTTTTATACAGTAGTATAAACTAGTCAGTTATAGAAATGGCTAGTTTATACTACTATATAACAACACAAACCTATCTCTATGGAAATATGCCATTTCTATAACAACAAACCTATTGAATCGGTAAAACCCAAAATCAAAGTTTCATTTTTTCCCCCACCTCAAGCATAAAGTCCAGCAGCGGTTTCCAGGTAGAAATAAAAGTATTTGCAATTTTTTTTCTTTAATTAAAGCAGTCCGTTGAGCCGTCTCTGCTAACTCCATCCATTTTTTCACATTTATTTATTAAATTTATATTGACATCCCTCCCATCTCACTTCGATGCCAGCCCCGTGAACCCTTGGCATTGCACTTGGGCACACCCGAGGTTCAAACACAATGACTTGCAAGGGTCTTATCCCCCCGGACGTGGCCCAATTCTGACTTTCTTCATCCATCCCCTGAGGAAGCCCCCCACCCCAATTTGCAAAAGGCTGCCTGGTATCTCCCCCCCACCCCCGCACATGCCCAGTGCCCTCTACCCTCGCTTACCCTGCTGAAGGGCAATCAGGGCTTCCTGGCTCAGCTGCTGGGCATCCATGTAAAAGGCAAGGAATCCTATGTGGACAGGAAGGAGCAGAATTCGCATCTGGTGCCGCCTCGGAGTCTTAACCAGCTATCTAATTCATCCGCCTCCCCCACCTCCTGGTGGCTCCAAGCTTGGCCAGTTGGCAGGATCTGCCCAGGATCGATTGGGATCTGCCTAGACAGAATACAGGTAAATCCTCGATTTACGACCACAGTTGAGGCCAACATTTCTGTTGCTAAGCGAGACAGTTGTTAAGTGAGTTTTGCCCTGTTTTACGACCTTTCTTGCCACGGTTCTTAAGAGAATCACTGCAGTCGTTAGGTGAGTAACACCGTTGTTAAGTGAACCTGGCTTCCCCCACATTGACTTTGCTTGTCAGGAGGTCGCAAAAGGGGATCCCGTGACCCTGGGACATGGCAACTGTCGTAAATGTGAGTCGGTGGCCAAGTGTCTGAATTTCGATCATGTGAGGATGGCTGCGATGGTCATAAGTGTGAAAAATGGTCGTAAGTCACTTTTTTCAGTGCTGTTGAAATGTTGAATGGTCGCTAAACGAGCCGTTGTAAATCAAGGACTACCTGTACATCCTGACCGCGCAGGATTTGAATTCACACCCTATAGTGGGACTAGAACTCCCCGTCTCCTGGTTTCTAACCTGAGGCCTTCACTACTAGATCAACCTGTCTCTCAACTATTTAGAATATACCATTTTTCCACAAAACTTTACACCAGATGTTACAGTTTTCTCCATTAGTTGTATTTTATACTACACCTAGTATACTACGGGGACATTTTATAGTCCTCGATTTACGACCACAATTGAGCCCCAAATTTCCATTCTTAAAGAAGGCCGTTGGTTAAGTGAGTTTTTCTCCATTTTACGGCTTTTTGTGGCCACAAGCGAAACACCACCATCATTAAGTGAATCACGCTGTCGTTAAGCGGAATCGGGCTTCCTCCATTGACTTTGCTTGTCAGAAGCCAGCTGGGAAAGTTAGAAATGGGGGTCGCTTGAGCCCCGGATCCGTGCAACCGTTGTAAGTACATGCCAGTTTCCAAGTGTCCAAATTTTAATCACCGTCAAGATCAATACAGCTAGTCCTCGATTTACAACCGTTCATTTAGTGACCGTTCAAAGTTACAACGGCACTGAAAAAAAGGACCAGTTAGGACCGTTTTTCATACTTACGACCGTTGCAGCACCCCCACGGTCACGTGATTTACATTCGTATGCAACTGACTCACATTTACGACGGTTGCATCGCCCCGCAGTCACGTGATCCCCTTTCGCGACCTCCTGACCAGCAAAGTCAAGGGGGAAAGCCGGATTCACTTAACAACCGTGGGACTCATGTAACAACCGCAGCGATTCACTAAACGACACTGGCAAGGAAGGTCGTAAAATGGGGCAAAACTCACTTAGAAAGAGAAATTTGGGGCTCAATTGTGGCCGTAAATTGAGGACTACTTGCAAAAAAAAATGGCGAGAAAAGTCGTAAGATGGGGCAGAACTCCCTTAACAAATCTCTCGCTTACCATCATAAAAATTTGGGCTCAACTGAGTCTGTAAGTCGAGGACTACTTGAATTGGGAATGCTGCAACGGTCGTGAGTGTGAAAAATCTGGTCCTTTTCGGTGCTGTTCTCACTTGGAATGGTTGTAAGTCGAGGACTGGAAGGGGGCATCAGCGTGGCTGGTGAGAGATGGCTGGCTTTGACCCAACATCCCCTGGAGAAGAGGTGGGCCAGAACCCCTGTCCAGGTTGAAGCTGGAAGTGTTGTGGCCCGTCAGCGGCCTGTGCAGCTAGTAGCTGATTCCGACAGTGAGGAGGCTGGTGTGGTGCTGTGCCAGCAGCCTGTGCAGCTGGCACTCGAGTCGGACAGTGAGGAGGCTGGAGAAGATGTGGTGCCAGAGGCGGGGATTCAGCCAGGGCCTTCAGAACCTCCAGAAGCTCCCATAAGTGAAGAGGAAGAAGAGGAAGAGCCTCTCCTCGATGCACGAGCACGCAGAGCTATTAAAAGGCAGGAGTGGCTCCTCAGGAGGAGGTCTCCTCGAGAGTAAGGCTTGGGGCTAATTGGCCACTCCCCTAGCCTATTTAAGGAGGAACGCCGATTGCAGCAAGCTGTAGGGAACAACTTCGTTCACTCTCCTTCGCGTTTGGATTCTCTGCAAAATTTGCTTCTGGGCTTTCTGCCAACTCTAGTAAGACTGTGATTATTTTATCTTAGAATGCTTGTAGGCTGTTAAGGAAGTTTATTAACAGCCTTTGGTTGAAAAAGACTTGAGTTCTTTGAGTAAAATAATCTTTGTATAGTTTTTCTGTGTGCTGCGTTCTTTGGGGTCCATAGCTGGGGCAGAACAGGAAGGAGCCCCCTTCCCACCAGGTGGATACCCCCGCCCTTCACCTGCAAAGACCCCGGCTGCCCTGCGCAAGGGGGCTTTGGAGCTCTTCAGGTAATCCAGTGTACAAGACAGGAAAACCAGGATCTTGTCAGGGTACCACTGAACCTGGAGAGAGAAAGGGGAGGGGGCTGCCCTGAACCTCTTAGCAAGGAGAGAGAGAGAGAGAGGAGACAGACAGACAGAGAGAGAGAGAGAGAGAGAGAGAGAGAGAGAGAGAGAGAGAGAGAGAGAAGCATTTGCAAGGGGGCAGCCAGGAGTGGGGCAGACCCCTGGCGAAGAGGGTTGGATGGCCTGCATACCCAGGATGCCCGTCCTTTGGAGGGTGGGTGGGGGGAATGGTACCATTCACCTTGGGATGGCACACAAGGAAAGCAGACAATACCAATTCAGAATAGAGCTGGAAGGGGCCCTAAAGGTCTTCTAGTCCAACCCCTTGCCCAAGCAGGAGACCCTAGACCATTTGGCTGTCCAGTCTCTTCTAAAAAACAAACAAACAACCTTTCACCTACAATTTCTGGTGGCAAGCTGTTCCACCGGTTAACGGTTCTCACTGTTAGGAAGTTTCTCCTTAATTCCAGGTTGCTTCTCTCCTTGATTAGTTTCTGTCCATTGTTTCTTCTCCTGCCTTCTGGTGCTTGGGAAAACAGGTTGAACCAACCCCCTCTTCTTTGGGGCAGCCCCTCAAATGTTGGAGGTCCTCCCAGTAGCCCTTGGTCTCATCCCCATGGCCATTTGAAGGCTCCTAAGGGCATCAAATTAACGCCCCACTCCCAGACAGTGCTGAAACCAGCTGGTGGATCCCTGGGGGAAGTTTGTCAATGGGGTGGAGTGGGAGAGGGGATTTCCTCAGAGAAGGGGTCTATCCATCCCCCACCTACCAGGCTCTTGCAGATTTTGTCCAGGGCTTTCTGGCAGTCACAATAGGCCAAGGTCAAAATTTCCAACCCGAGATTCCAGCCCAGAAAGTTATTGCATCGGGCCAAAGTCCACTTATAGGTCTGTGCCAGGGACAAAGAGGGACAGGGAGGGTTCTTCTCAGGCCAGATGTGCAACCCAGATGTGCTTCTGTGTCCTTCTTGCAAGCCGCTCGCCTTCAGCTCTCCCAGATGTGTAGTTAAAGCAGCACTGCATCTGGGAGCTATCCAAGGGAAGTGTCCCCCATCCCAAGTGGCCTCTTGCCACCTCCCCCCACGATCTTGGGGAGCAAGGCCAGAGTCTTAGGCCAATGCCCGCTGCCCCAGGGAGACCCAAGGCTGAATTCTGCCCCAGTGAGTTTGCAACAGCCCCTTCCGGAAACCTCCCCGGAGAGGAAGCTCTTACTTCGACCACTTGCTGGCTGGGGTCGCACAGGTGGAGGACAAAAGGTACCAAGTGTGTCAGGATTCGCTCCCGCATCTGAGCTTTGTGCCGGACATTCACCCAAGGCAGCAGCTCCCCGAACAGGCGGACGGCCAGAGACCGCTCCGGCTCTCGTTCCTGGACAGAAGGAGAAGAAGGTGGGCATTTTTTTAAAAATGAAAAGATAAAATAAAATTTAAAAATAAAATCAAACATCCACATCTGCTTTTCCTAAGTCCTTGGGAAGGAGGCAGAACAAAACTGCGAAATCCCAGGCTGAACATCTGGCCGACGGTGCAACACCAACCACCATAGTAATATAATTTTTTTTAAAAAAATAAAGAGGAATAATGAAAAGAACAAATCCATCAAAAAGAAAACAAACAAACAAACAGTCAGAAGAATAATTTGGGGTTCTAACTCGAGTCGGGGTTGCGCAAGAATAAATAAAAATGAGATCCGGACAGCTGTAAGGAAAGAAGAAATATTTATTCCTAAAAGTAAAGATTTTGTCTAAAGGGGCAGCTGTGGAGAAATGGGGTACAGAGCAGTGGTGGGTTTTTGCTACCAGTTCTGTGGGTGTGGCTTGGTGGGCGTGGCATGGCTTGGTGGGCGTGGCAAGGGAAGGTTACTGCAAAATCCCCATTTCCTCCCAATCAGCTGGGACTTGGAAGGCAGAGAATAGATGGGGGCGGAGCCAGTCAGAATTTTTACTACCTACCGGTTCTCCGAACTAGTCAAAATTTCCGCTACCGGTTCTCCAGAACTGGTCAGAACCTGCTGAAACCCCACTCTGGTACAGAGCCCCTCTTCTTTGGGGCAGCCCCTCAAATAGTGGAACACTGCTATCATGTCACGCCCAGTCCTTCTTTTCTCTAGACTGGCCAAACCCAAATTCCTGCAACCGTTTTTCATTATGTTTTAGTCTCCGGGCCTTTAATCATCTTAGTTGCTCTTCTTGGCACTTTTCCCAAAGTCTCAACATCTTTTTTGTAATGTGGGGACCAAAACTGGATCGAGGGGTGGCCTTACTAAGGCTTTATAGAGCGGTACTAATCCTCCACGTGACTTCGATTCTATGCCTCTGTTTCTACAAGCAAGGATTGCATTCGCTAAACCCTAAAGCGCCAGAGCAGGTCTCCCCAGAAATAAATAGGATTTTCCCTCCAGCTCCCCGCCACCCTCAGCCTTACGTCCTCCAGGAGAGGCCGGAGTTTCTTTGCGACGAGGACGCACAGGGAGCCCACGTAGAGTCTCCGCTGGTGGTGGCTCAGGATCTTCGGCAGCGCTCCGAGGGTGTCTCTCACCGTCTTCTCATGAGCCTCGTTCAGACCTCTCAGCATTTTGGAGATCAGGCCTTCCAGGGACCTCAGCTGCAAGGAGGGAAACCAGGCCCTAAAACCCCATCCCCAAAGCCCACCCAAGGACCCCCACGCTTGGAGATCAAGGCGTTCTGAATCGGAATCAAATCAGGGGCAGGTCTCTCCCGGTTCCCTTTCCAGTAGCTCTCCAAAATCATCATCATCTTCTTTTAAGATGAATGATGATTCATCTTAAAGAGATGAAGAGATCCCATAATCCCTTGCAAGGGGGAGTCGGGGCAACTGAATGGAGCGGAGTGTTTAACTGGCCGGATGCCTTTCCTGTCACCAATGCGGAGTTTTGTTCAGCAGATATATTCTCATTGTGCCCACAGAGAGAAATATCTGCCTCTACCTAGGATCGAACTCACAGCCTCCTGATTGTGAGGCGAGAGTGCCGCCTCTAGGCCACCACACCACTCGTCATTTGCTATTCTAATGGTGATGGGTCAATCCTATTATGTCCTAAGGGTCATGTCCTGTTCTTAGAATTTGGGCGGGGGGACGACGTAAATTTGGGCGGGGGGGGGACGTAAATTCTTAATCCCGTCATTTGGAGGTGAAGGTGTTTTGTTTGTGAATAGGCTGGCCTGGATTTCTTAAAAGGGCACAAAACATCCATCTCTAAAGACTTCAGGCATCTGCTAGAGGCTGTTAAGAAAGACTGGGGCTGCTTTCTGCCTTTAAGAACATGTTTCTCCATTTCTCCTTTGGGGAAATACAATATTCTGTCTCTTTTAATATTCCCCAAAATAATTCATTCCTGGGGTGGGTGTGTGCGTGATTACTTCTCACTACACCATCTTCTTGGGAAGGGTCTGGAGAACCTGGAAATCGGCTGCCATCTGGGGATTTAGCTCATCAAAGGAACAGCTTTTTCAAGGACTGGGAACCACCTTCGAACCCCTGGTAAGGACCCCCAATTTACCTTCTGCTTCTGCAGCGCCAGGTTTTCCAATCCCTGGAAGCTGAGCCAACGGACCACCGGTTGGGGGTCTGCCTGCCACTGCTCCAGCTTGGCCAGGACTCTCCTCTTGGGGACCAGCCGGATGGAAACCTTGCTGCAAAGAAACTTCCCAGCCAGCCAGCATCAGACACGGGCCAACAGCGGGCCCTGTACCCATAAGCCAGTGGTGGGATTCCTGAGGGCCACAGCTCCAAGGTAATCCAAAAGGAGTGAGGGGTGGAACTCGGTGGCAAGGCCAGAAGCAACGGCTGGATGCCAGGAGAAGCCTCTGGCGGACCCAAGAGAGCAGGACCTCTCCAGGACCAGGTTCTCCTGACTTAGCCTTCATGATCAACCATTTCTGATCCACCTTTGCTTCAGGAGCCCCCAAGCCGGAGAAGCAGAGATGAGTCCTATAGACTAGAGCAGGGGTCTCCAACCTTGGCAACTTTAAGCCTTGGAGGACTTCAATTCCCAGAATTCCCCAGCCAGCTTTGAAGTCCTCCAGGCTTAAAGTTGCCAAGGTTGGAGACCGCTGCTATAGAGTCAGACTCCTCTCTTCCGTCCCCTTGCCACCCTACACGCCTCCGGTGCCCTAGACTTACCCCCGCAAAAAGCGCTTTGGCTGTCAAAGCCCTTTCTTCCTCCTGGGCATCCAGTCGCGGGATGACCTCTGCCAGCAGCCCCAACAAATGATGGTTTGTGACGGTCGCCAGGATTCTGGGAAGATAAAGAGGTCCCCACCCCCCACGCTGAGAGATTACTTTCATATATTCTTAAAAAAATTTAAAACTTAAGTTCCGGAGTTCGCAGTATGTCTGCTTCTTTTTTTACTAATATACCTGGAACTCGTATTTTTAGAATAGTTTGTCATATGTATTTTTATAGATAGATAGATGATAGATAGATAGATAGATAGATAGATAGATAGAAATGTTATTTTTTAGTATAATAATTCCATCTTCCATTAAACAGTGTGTTGTCTGGGTACAAATATCTTTGGGCAGTAATAATCAAAGTTTACAGCAGTATTCCTTACATTAATGCTAATTTTCTAATTTTACAATACTAATATTGAACATAATAAATATATTTACTCCCTCTTAACATACTTTCTAATAAGAATATAATAGTTACATTAAACATACTAATCCTAATAGTCATAATAATAATAATAATAATCCTGTTTTTTCTTTTAACATATTTTCTACACTTCATTAATCATCTTCTTTTCTATTTCTCTCTTCGGTTTTTATTTTCTAACCATCGATAAAATAATCCCCATGTCGTGTAGTATTCAGTTTGTGCTTTCTCCTTAATTGCAACTGTTAATCTATTCATTTCTGCACATGCTAATATTTTCATTTTTATATTTTAAATAATAATAAATAAATAATAATAATTTTAAACAGTAATTTTAAATAATATTTGATTATTTAATAATAATCACATTCTCATCCGTAGGGATCTCTTCACTTTTCCAGTTTTGTGCAAACACAATTCTAGCTGCAGTTAATACATGAATAATTAGATATGCATTCCCCTTACTATAGTTTCATTCAAAAATATTTTCTGGTTTGAAGTCAATGTGCTTTATCATCTATTTGAGCCACGTATGTATTTTTGTCCAGTATTTTTTTTTTTTTTGCTTCTACGCACGTCCACCACATATGATAATAAGACCCAGGCAGAGGTGAAATGCTCCCGGATCGGACTGGACTGCCTGATCTGGTAGCGATATTCCCCGGTGGTTCGGTGATCCGGTAGCAATCGTCGCCCAGGTGTCATTATTTCCTGGTTTTAAACAGGTAGTACTTTTTACCTTTTTTTACCTTCTGCGCACGCTTTCGAACTAGTAAGAAAGGGTAAGTAGATTTCGCCCCTGTGCACAGGTATCTGGTGGCACTTCCAACATTTAGCTGATTTATCTTTAAACATCTATGCCAGTGTTTCTCAATCTTGGAAGCTTGAAGATGGGTGGACATCAACTCCCAGAATCCCCCAGCCAGCGCTGCTGGCTGGGGTATTCTGGGAGTTGAAGTCCACCCATCTTCAAGCTACCAAGGTTGAGAAACACTGATCTATGCCAAGGTTACTTTCATTGGACAAGTGAGCGGATGGTTTCCTCGGAATCAGGAGCTCAGGAGCAGCTGCTTACCGAGCGAGGAGGACCACGCCTCTCAGGTGTTCCTCCTTGCTGGAGAGGAGACCCCAACCCTTGTTCATCTCCATGCCTAGCAGGACCTTGTAGTTGTGGTCTCGGAGCATCAGGGTCCTCAGCGTATCTACTGCGAACCTGCACAGGCAACACAAAGCTCAGGGAGAAAGACCTCGGACAATGGGCACCTACCTATCCAACCACGTGAAATCTACAGGCGGAGAAAAGCAAGGTTTGACACCTGGGCAGGAAAAGACAAGTACAGATTAGGGGGAAACCTGGCTCAGAAACGGTCGCTGTAACAGTAACAGAGTTGGAAGGGGCCTTTGGAGGTCATCTAGTCCAACCCCCTGCTCACGCAGGAGACCGATACTAGGGATTTGAACCGCCAACCTTTCTTATTATAACCAAATTTTTTTCCCCATGCTATCATTGATCCTTTAACTTGTTCTTCTTCCAGTTTTGCTTCAAGTAAATATCCATATAGCTTTTTAATTATATGGTCATCTGAACCCATTAATATCTTGTCTAAACCAGTCGAAACACTATAAATACCTTCTTGTTTAAAGTGTTCTTGATATCTGGAAAGTATTTGCATGTATGAAAACCAATCTATCTTAATTCCCTGATCTTCTAAGTTTTGTTTCAATTTAAGTTCACCCTTTTCATCCAATAATTCATTACATCTAACTATTTGTTCCCCTTTCAAATACCACTGGATAAGAAAAAGCTTCAATTGTAGATACCCAGACTGGAATCTTCAGATAATGGTACTTTTTGATCTTCTCCCATGTCAAAAACAAAGCTTCACATATCTGGTGCCTTCTAAAATACCCCTGAATTTTAGTTCCTTTATACCATAAGAAAGCATGCCATCCCATCAGCAAATCATGTCCCTCCAAATTTAATAATCTAGTATTTTTCAATATCATCGACAAGCTCAGCGTCTTAGCCACTGAGCCACCTAGGGAGCCGCCGTGAGAGGGACCTTGGAGTCCTAGTGGACGATCCCTTAAATAGGAGCCAGCCGTGTGCAGCAGCAACCAAAAAAGCCAATACTATCCTTTGGTTGTATAAATAGAAACATAGGATGAAAATTGCGTGAATATTAATACCGCTTTATAAAGCCTTAGTAAGGCCACACTCGGAATTCTGCATCCAGTTTTGGTCACCGGATTATAAAAAAAAAGATGTTGAGGGTTTGGAAAAAGTGCGGAGAAGAGCAACTAAAATAATCGAAGGCCTGGAGACTAAAACTTATGAAGAACAGTTGCAGGAACTGGGCACGGCTAGTCTAGAGAAAAGAAGGACTAGTGGGGACATGAGACCAGTATTCCAGTATTTGAGGGGCTGCCCCAAAGAAGAGGGGGTTCAACTTATTATCCAAAGCACCAGAAGGCAGGAGAAGAAACAACGGGTGGCAACTAATCAAGGAGAGAAGCAACCTGGAATTAAGAAGAAACTTCCTAACAGTGAGGACAATTAACCAGTGGTTAATTGGGTGGGTGAAATCCAGCAGGTTCTGACAGGTTCTGGAGAACCGGTAGCGGAAATTTTGAGTAGTTCGGAGAACCGGCGAATACCACCTCTGGCTGGCCCCAGAAGTGGGGTGGGAATGGAGATTTTGCAGTATCCTTCCCCTGCCACACCCACCAAGCCACACCATGCCCACCAAGGCACGCCCACAGAACCGGTAGTAAAAAAAATTTGGATTTCACCACTGGAGAGAAGCAACTTGGAATTAAGGAGAAACTTCCTAACAGTGAAGACAATTAACCAGTGGAACAGCTTGCCACCGGAAATTGTAGGTGGAAGGGTTTTTTTTTTTAAAGAAGTGACTGGACAGCCACTTGTCTGAAATGGTCTAGGGTCTCCTGTTTCAGCAGGGGGTTGGATTAGAAGACCTCCCCACAAGGTGCCTTCCAGCTCTATTCTGATTGAAAGAGGATTTGGGGGGTCTTCATTGGCGTCAAGGGAGAGAAGCCCAGACAGGCGTATCTTAAGTCGCAGTGGGGGGTGTCTCCCCCATATAATCACCTCACATGTTCAGCGACCACATATTTGCAGTGGACGGGGGGATGGCCATTAGCCCTGCCACTGGAGCCGGCTGTTTGCTGCGTCCAGCCTTCCTCCTTCTCCTCCTCTTCCTCCTCCTCCTCCTCCTCCTCCTCCTCCTCCTCCTGCCCGTAGCCTGGAAGCTGCACCAGGAAGTGGATCTGGGTCAGGATAGCCAGGAAGAGGGTGGGGTAGAAACCGTGGATGGCTCCTGTGCAGGTGAAGAGTTTCAACATTTCGCCCAGCGCTCTCATGGCCTAGGAAAGTTAAAAAAAAAGAAACAACGCTAAGATGCAGGAAGGTTGGTGCTCCCTGAGCTCTGTGGTTTCCTTGCAGACGTTTCATGGCCCAACTAGGGAACCTCATCAGTGCAAGAAGGGAGTGGGGTTTGTGGGGAGGAGGAGGAGGAGGAGGAGGATGTGGGGTTTGTTAGGAAATGACTATTACCTAACTTGTTGTTTGGCAATATGTAAACCATCAATGTAGCTTTAAGACTGCTGTATTGCATCATACTGTGTCCTGATTGGTTAGCTCTGTTACTAATGTCCTTAAGAGGGAGCAAGAAACATGGTTTGTTCTTTTTGCTGTTCTTGCTCTCTGGTATTGCTGTATGCTACTGTTTCCAACTCCAGAAGAACTGTTTACCTTGAATGACTAAGACAACTGGTAAGAAGACTTTGTTATTGGACTGTTATTCTGGCTATATCTCCTGATTTATCTGTTTATGACCTGGACTGTTTATTGGACTATGCTTTCTTTTTCTTGCAAGTAAAATATATCACAACTCAGTGTATCTGTACGTTGACTGTGCTTATTCATAACTACTCTCAATCGTTTTCATGTGCACACCCTTGCTACTCAAGGGTTGCTCTACAAATTTCTTAACAGGGTTCTTGGTGCTTTCTAAACTTGGTGGTTTTCTTGCAGTCGTTTAATGACCCAACTATAACATCGTCAGTGGTAGAAGGAAGTAGGGTTTGTGGAGAGGAGGAGAAAGAGGAGGAGGAGGAGGACTGTGGGGTCCATGGTGCTCTCTGAGCTTGGTGGTTTTCTGGCATGACCCATCTACATATCATCATCAGTGCTAGTAGTCACTGTTTATATTCAGTGACTTGCACTGTCACTTTTTAATTAGTCTGTTGTTTATTGTTTAACGCCAGACCCACAATCAAGCACTCAACAGTACCCCAACTACAATTCAGACAACCAAATAGTAAACAGCCTAATCAAGAAACCCATCAACATTGACAGGGCAAGTCACTATATAAACAGAGAGCAAACCCAACTTCCTTCTAGCGCTGATGATGTTACCTTGTTTGTTTGTTTGTTTGTTTGTTTATTGGTTCAATTTATATGCTGCCTTTCTCCGGAGACTCAGGGCGGCTTACAATACTTTTAAGCAATAGCCTTCATACTTTTGTATATACCTGCTTAGTAGGGCTTTCAGCCCCCAACCCCCCAGCGGTGTTCTATTTTATACAAAGTCAGCTTATTGCCTCCACAAACCGCGTCCTCATTTTACCTACCTCGGAAGGATGGAAGGCTGAGTCAACCTTGAGCCTGGTGAGATTTGAATTCGCAGTAATTGCAGGCAGCTGGCAGCTAAGTGCTACTTAACAGCACTTTAGTCCACTGCACCATCAAGGCTCTTGGGTCAAGAAACATCTGCAAGGAAACCACTAAGCTCAGAGACCACCAAGGACCCCACAATCCTCCTCCACATAAAACCTCACTCCCTTCTTGCACTGATGATGTTCCCTAGTTGGGTCATGAAAATTCTGCAAGAAAAACCGCCAAGCTCAGGGAGCACTAAGGACCCCACACTTCAACCCTGAGTTGCACATATTCTCTTCTACAGTACGTTATTCAGCCACAAATAGTCCCAGGTCCCTCAGAGAAGATGGACGAGAGGTATAAGGGCCGGTGTGGCCTGCAATGTCTTTGGTGCACCAGGCAGCATCCGACTGAGTGGGTGGGGATGGCCACTCCAGGGCGGGACCAAGGGCCTCCAGCTGCAGAGCAGAGGTGAAAGACCCCAACCCAACCAGCCCTGCGTTGCTTAGAGATGTCTCCAGGGGTGGCCACAGGGCACAGTCAAGATGGAATCACAGGGGCGTAAATTAATCCCACCACATTCCATAATGTATGCCAGGGAGTTTTGATCAAAGCACCGTGGCCGCCATCGTGACTTTTCCGACCACATCTTGAAGACACTGGGAATTCTGGGAAGCGACCAACAGAACAGAAGTTGCCTTCAGAAGTTGTGGGAGCTTCATCACTGGAAGCTTTCAAGGAGAGACTGAACTGCCATCTTACAAAAATGGTGTAGGATCTCCTGCTTGGGTGGGGGGGGTGGACTAGATGACCTACAAGGAGTGATGAAATTCAATTTTTTTTTACTACCGTTTTTGTGGGCGTGGCTTGGTGGGCATAGCAGGGGAAGGGTACTGCAAAATCTCTCTTCCCACTCCACTCTGAGGCCAACCAGAGGTGGTATTTGCCAGTTCTTCGAACTACTCAAAATTTCTATTATCGGTTCTCCAGAACCTGTCAGAACCTGCTGGACCCCTGCCTACAAGGTCCGTTCCAACTCTGTTATTCTGTTAGATAGAGATGATAGATAGATAGATAGATAGATAGATAGATAGATAGATAGATAGATAGATAGATAGATAGATAGAGTTGTGCCCCGCCAGCAGCCTGCACAGATTGTGTCTGATCCCGACGACGAGGAGGCTGGTGTGGTGTCGTGCCAGCAGCCTGTGCAGCTGGCGCTCGAGGCTGAAGAGGATGTGGTGCCAGAGGCAGAGACTCAGCCTGGGCCTTCAGAACCTCCAGAGGCTCCTTCAAGTGAAGAGAGTGAAGTGGAGGAGCCTCTTCTCAATGCTTGAGCACGCAGGGCTGCCAAAAAGCAGGAGTGGCTACTCAGGCAGAGAAGGTCTCCTCGAGAGTAAGGTTTGAGGATAATTGGCCACCCCCTTAGCCTATTTAAGTTCACACACAGCTGACATATGTTGCTGGAAACAACGTTTGGTCCTAGGCAGAGCATTTTGAGAGTGAGTTTTTTGTTACAACTTGGTTTCTGGGCTGATTGCCAACCCTTGTCGGACTTTGTTTAATCTCTGTAATTCATAGCAGGCTGATAAGGACATTTGTGGTTAAAGCCTGCATTTTGAAAGGGGTCTGTTTGTATTAAAGGGAGCTTTTGAGCTGGGGCTGAACAGATAGATAGATAGACAGAAAGACAGACAGATGGATGGATGATAGAAAGATGATAGGTAGAGATGATAGACTGATAGATCAATAGATCGCTAGATGAAAGGATGAATGGGTGGGTGGGTGAGTAGGTACGTAGGTAGGTAGGTAGGTAGGTAGATAGATAGATAGATGGATAGATAGAAGTTTAATCACTGGAAGCTTTCAAGAAGAGACTGGACTGCCATCTGTCAGAAATGGGGTAGTCCTAGGGCTTATTTTCCAGTTAGGTCTTATTGTCATGGGAACACGGTACCTCTAATTATGCTAGCAAGGTTCTGGGATTGTAGCCTTAAAATTCCTGTTCATGCTCTAGTCTGGTTTGGTCTACCTCGCAGGGCTGACACTTACTGCCAAAGGAGCCAGCCACTCCTTGTAACCGGTGCCATCTCCGGCGCTGCAGCTGTGCTCGGGCAGGCTGGCTCTCCGTTTCAACTCTCGGAGCAAATACCACATGACTTTGGTGTTCGTCTCCGGGACCGTGCAAAGACTTTTCCACATTTCGGAGGCCGTGCTGTGAAACGGAAGGGTGGACAGGTGTGACTTGGCCCATGGGCTGAGACGGGTGAGGGAAGCAGCTTGCCTTCAGAAGCTCTGGGAGCTTCATTCCTGGAAGCTTTCAAGAAGAGGCTGAACAGTCACTTGTCTGAAATGGAATGGTGTAGGGTCTCCTGCTTGGGCGGGGGGTTGGACTAGATGACCTACGAGGTCCCTTCTAACTCTCTTCATCTTCAGCCCCATTGGGGGGTTAATAATGAAGCCAGAAGATAAAGAAAACTCTGAGACGGGACCAGGTGCTCAGACACCAAACTGCATTGCTTAGAAAACAATCGGGAAATTCCCAAGGAGGCCAAAAACTCTTCCTTCAGGAGAAGACTTTTGAAGAGGGAGCCCCTCAAAGCCCCCCCAACCTGTCCAGGATCTTTCTTTTTTTTTTTTTAATCATTTTTTAAAATTATATAAAATACAAAGAAGGAAAAAAAATAGGAAATCAAGGGAGGGAAACGGAACGGGGGACAGTGGGTGTGAGACAGTGGTGGGTTTCCCATTACGTTACTACCGGGTTGCCACATGCGCGCATGCTCGCTTCGTACACACGCGTGTCCAGTTCACGCGTGCACCTGCCATCCGTGCATGTGGCCAGCCTCAAAAAATGTGCCTAAATAGGATGGCATAGAGCCACGATTTCCGCTACCGGTTCAGGCAAACCGGTCTGAACCAGCTAAACACCTCTGGTGTGAGATACAAGGGGGAAGAGAAAAAGAAAGAAAAGGGGACATTGACTTCCAACTCTTCCTGGTACAGTACAAGATAAACATACTCCAGCCTCAACTTTTTCCTTTTACACATTACTATATAACTACCAGAGTGGGGTTTCAGCAGGTTCTGACCAGTTCTGGAGAACCGGTAGCGGAAATTTTGAGTAGTTCGGAGAACCGGTAGTAAAAATTCTGACTGGCCCCAACTCCATCTATTCTCTGCCTCCCGAGTCCCAGCTGATAGGGAGGAAATGGGGATTTTGCAGTATCCTTCCCCTGAAGTGGGGAGGGAATTGAGATTTTGCAGTATCCTTCCCCTGCCACGCCCACCAAGCCACGCCCACAGAACTGATAGTAAAAGTTCTGACTGGCCCCACCCCCATTTATTCTCTTGTCTCTGCCTCCCAAGTCCCAGCTGATTGGGAGGAAATGGGGATTTTGCAGTAACCTTCCCCTGCCAAGCCCGCCAAGCCACGCCCACCAAGACATGCCACGCCCACCAAGCCACACCCACAGAACCGGTAGTAAAAAATTTTGAAACCCACCACTGATAACTACTCATTTCTATAACACCAAATCTTGCTAATCAACACAATCAAAGTTTCATTTTTTTTTCTTCACAAGCACAAATTCCAGAAGTGATATCCAAATAAGAACCCATTTTCCTCTTTAAGTAAGTAATCAATATTTTTTTTAAAATTTGATTTATATGCCGCCCTTCTCCGGAGACTCAGGGCAGCTTACAGTGCATTAAGCAATAGCCTTCATACTTTTGTATATTTATACAGTCAGCTTATTGCCCCCACAAACTGGGTCCTCAATTTACCTACCTTAGAAAGGATGGAAGGCTGAGTCAACCTTGAGCCTGGTGAGATTCAAACTTACTTTAATTACAGACAGCTGGTGTTAAATTACAGTGCTTAGTCTGCAGAGCTATCTAGGCTCCTGGATACCATTTAAGTATGTCACTGCGTTCTTGTATTTACCAGCTGAGCTCATTATTTCTGGACTGTCAGACTTTCCGTAGCTTGCCAACTCCTTATCAGTAAGCTACGTGTATCCGCATCCACCCCACATTCTTTTACTCCTTTTTTCTTCCCTTTGTTCTCTCTGCCAGGAATGGTCCGGCAGAGGAAAGCTGCCAAAATGTAGCTAATTAGATAGATAGATGTTTTGTTACTTTTACAAATAAAAGAGTTTTATTAGAGAATACTTCTTCGGGTTTTATTTCAGAATATTGCAACTTGGAGAAAGCCACGGTCCATCCTCTAATTAATCAGGGTGATTATCTCATAGCCAGGATGGGATCGATCAAAACCCTAACAAAGTAATCCATTCCTGCTTTATCTTCCTTGCTATGGAAATAAGGTGTATTTCTTGTGGCACCTGGTGATCTTCCTGAGCTGTCACCATTTTTATTTACAACATTTATTGTATTCTTTCAAATTTTTGGCCTTACTGAAAGAAAAGGCCGTTGCAAGGTCACACTATGGAACTGTACAACTATCCAGCCTGCGAAGTCAGGGACTGTTACCCAGGCAATGTGTTAGCACCTAACTGGACACTCAAAGGTGACCAAGATGGAAGGTGGGAACAAGGGAAAAGTAAACCACGTGAAAATCCCAGATCCAGTTTTGCTTCTGCTGTAACCGCTTGGCTTTAGTGCAGTGTACTTTTCTATGGAGCCGAAAGTCTTCCTTTTCTAACTGACCAGGTTGGGACAGCTGACAGACACACTCAGGGTCTGGAGGGGATCCTGTTTTCTGCTCAGCATGACAAGCACATCGGAAACCCCAGGGAACTAACTGTTCCTGGTTTTTTTTATTTATTTATTTATCAAATTTCTATACCGCCCTACTCCCGGGGGACTCAGTGCAGTGAACAGCCAAGATAAAATACAGATAATACAAACATTAAAAGTCCATTAAAATTATGAAATATTTTGGCCGAAAACAAATTTAAAACACCCAATTTGTAAAACAGATTAAACAATTTAAAAATTTAAAGGGAGAGTTAGGCCAGGCCAGCCTGCTGAAATAGAAAAGTTTTGAGAGCACGGCGAAACGTGCGCAGGTCCAGGATCCTCCGTATCTCCGGGGGGAGCTCGTTCCAGATAGTAGGTGCCCCCACAGAGAAGGCTCTCCCCCTGGGGGCTGCAGGTCGACACTGTTTGGCCGACGGCACCCTGAGGAGCCCCTCTCTATGGGAGCGAACTGGTCAGTGAGAGGCTATTGGTAGCAGAAGGCGGTCTCGTAAATACCCCGGTCCGATGCCATGGAGCGCTCTAAAGGTGGTAACCAAAATCTTGAAGCGCACCCGGAAGACCACCGGGAGCCAGTGCAGCTTGCACAGGAGGGGGGTCACATGGGAGCGCCATGCCGCTCCCATAACCACCCACGTGGCCGCATTCTGGACCAGCTGGAGCCTCCGGGTGCTCCTCAAGGGGAGCCCCATGTAGAGAGCATTGCAGTAGTCCAGGCGGGAAGTATAGTAAAGAACATATATATTTGATAATACATGTTATAACGGCAGCAAGAATGATATTTGCACAAAAGTGGAAAGCAGCAATATTGGAATGTGCAGAAATGAATAGGTTGACATTGGCCATTAAAGGGAAAACAGAATCGGAGTATTACAACATTTGGGGGAAATTTTATCAATGGAGAGAAAGTGAGTATAGACAATAAACATGGTAAAGACAAGAATTTTGAGATGAATATGTTGTAGTATGTTAAAATTAAATGAAAAAAAAGGAAAGATAAATATATATATTAAGAAATGATGATAAACTTTGATGATGATGGCACAAAAGTTATACCCGGATGATACATGGATTGATTAATAATGTACAGGAATATTAGAAGAGGAATAATTGTAAACTAAAAGAAGAAAAGAAGAAGGGGAAAAGGAGAGGAAGAAGGAAGGGGAAAGAAGAGTAGGAGAGAGGGTAAGAAGGGGAGGAAGAAGAGAGGAGAGGAAGTAGAAAGGGAAAGGCGAGGAGGAATGAGGAAAGTGGAAAGAAAAGAGGAGAAAGAAGGGAAGAGAAAAAGGAAATGTTGTAGTAAAACAAAGGAAGGAAATGGCAAAAGAGCAGACCCGAACAATTCATTAATTAGCTAATAGAAGTTAATGAATAAGATGAACGAACAATGGATAAGAATAGATAAAAGACTGTACATTTAAAGATGCTGATAAAAAAATTAAAAAAAAATTTTTTTTCAAAACAAAAAAAGAAAATCCGGGGAACTGGTTGGGAAGCTAGTTGCTTGGACTGCTAATTATGGATCTCCCCTTCTGAAATGCAGGCCGGTGAGGTGGCAGGGTCATTACCTGTTGCAGGGCAAGGAGTGTTTCAAGAGGCTGGAGACCACGTCTTCAGGTGACACCTCTGCTAGAGAAGTCACAACGTTCAACGCCGCCCTCCGAGCTCTGCCCACTGGGATACTGCTGATCTCCCAATACAGCTGTTCCACTATTTCTGAGACCTGCAGAAGAACGATGGAAGAGAGAGATGGGTACAGGGCCACAAGTCGGGGGAATCGGGAGCTTCAGCAATGACCCTGTTGGGGTTCTCCAGGAGCCTTCAGAAGTTCTTCTTCCAGGACCGAGTTCAAGCAGCACCCACGGTCCAAGACGTGGGAGGAACCGCTTTATGCTGCTTTGGTAAGATCACATCTGGAATCCGGCATCCAGTTTTGGTCACCACGATGTAAAAAAGATGTGGAGACTCTGGAAAGAGTGCAGAGAAGAGCAACCAAGAGGATTAGGGGGCTGGAGGCTAAAACATACGATGAACGGTTGCAGAAATTGGGATTGTCTAGTTTAATGAAGAGAAGGACTCGGGGAGACATGATAGCAGTCTTGCAATATTTAAGGGGATGCCACAAAGAAGAGGGAGTCAACCTATTTTCCAAAGTATCTGAGGGCAGGACAAGAAGTTTTAGATGGAAACTTATCAAAGTGAAATCCAACTTAGAACTAAGGAGAAATTTCCAATCAGTGGAACAGCTTGCCACCAGAAGTTGTGGGTGCTCCAACACTGAAGTTTTTAAGAAGAGATTGGATAACCATTTGTCTGAAAAGGTCTAGGGTCTCCTGTTTCAGCAGAGGGTTGGGCTAGATGACCTCCGTAAACATTCAGTTACTGTATTTGCACCTGACACAAAGTGTGGCCTTGACTGGTTGAGTTGAGTTCCAGTTGGATTCCAGAAGTCTCTGAGTTGAGATTTCTGGAACCCAAGAATAAAAAAGATCAACTTAGATCTAGAAATGGATAGTAGGAACATCTCTATTGCTGGAGGCCGCTCCAGCCCCTCTCCTGAAGCAGAGGTTGACCAAGAATATTGTTTTCTACTGCACATTTTATCCTCCTATGTTCCATGTTCTTTCGATTAAAGTAAGGAGCTCAAGGGGGCTTCAGAATAACAGAGTTGGAAGGGACCTTGGAGGTCTTCTAGTCCAACCCCCTGCTCAAGGCAGGAGCCTCATATCATCCCAGCCAAATGGCTGTCCAGTCTCTTCTTGAAAAGCTCCAGTGATGGAGCACCCACCACTTCTGGTGGCAAGCTGTTCCACTGGTTAATTCTCCTCCCTGTCGGGAAATGTCTTATTTCTTTCTTCAAAGTTGATCTGAGAGCAGTGACTGGCTCAAAGTCACCCAGGATTTCTGGGGTTGACCGTGGATTCAATCAGATTCTCTTAAATCAACAAGTCAACCGCTGAGCTACTGGTGACCTCGTGAATCTCAACAAACATGGAGCCCTGTCAACCCTCCCAAGACGATTCGGGAAAAAGAGTTGGAGAAGACCCCACAAACAGTGATTGCAGAGTGGGGTGTTTCAAATAATTTAACAACCGGTTCTCTGCAATAATGACCTGCTGGGTGGGTGTGGCCATGGTGGGCGTGGCCAGTGGGTGTGGCAGGCAGCACTCGGCTGCCTGCACCCCCACTGGGAGCAAAAATGGGCCTCTGGGGAGGATGTGCCACTCCCCGCACCCCATTTTGGGCCTAGGAGGTATGCGTGAAGTCTTGGATTCTCGCTGGGGACACCACCTTCTGGCTGGTTCAGAACAGGGGTGAAATGTTCCCAGTTCGGACCGGATCGCCCGATCCGGTAGCGATGGAGGCGGGTGGTTCGGAGAACCGGTAGCAAAAATCCCTGCCCGCCCGCCTATATCCAGCTGAGCCGCACAATCATCAGAGGCTTTTTTTTTTTATTTTTAAAAGCATTTTTTCTACAACCTCTTCTGCTGAAAAAATGCTTTTAAAAGTAAAAAAAAAAAGCCTCTGATGATCGCGCGGCTCAGCTGGGTATCGTCAAAGGCTTTTAAAAGAAAAAAACCCTTTTTTTCTTTTAAATGCCTCTGACGATCCCAGCTGAGTTGCCTGATCGGCAGAGGCTTTTTTTTCTTTTAAATGCCTCTGACGATCCCAGCTGAGTTGCCTGATCGGCAGCGGCTTTTTTTCTTCTAAATGCCTCTGACGATCCCAGCTGAGTTGCCTGATCGGCAGCGGCTTTTTTTCTTCTAAATGCCTCTGACGATCCCAGCTGAGTTGCCTGATCGGCAGCGGCTTTTTTTCTTCTAAATGCCTCTGACGATCCCAGCTGAGTTGCCTGATCGGCAGCGGCTTTTTTTCTTCTAAATGCCTCTGACGATCCCAGCTGAGTTGCCTGATCGGCAGCGGCTTTTTTTCTTCTAAATGCCTCTGACGATCCCAGCTGAGTTACCTGATCGGCAGCGGCTTTTTTTCTTCTAAATGCCTCTGACGATCCCAGCTGAGTTGCCTGATCGGCAGAGGCTTTTTTTCTTCTAAATGCCTCTGATGATCCCAGCTGAGTTGCCTGATCGGCAGCGGCTTTTTTTTCTTTTAAATGCCTCTGACGATCCCAGCTGAGTTGCCTGATCGGCAGAGGCTTTTTTTCTTCTAAATGCCTCTGACGATCCCAGCTGAGTTGCCTGATCGGCAGCGGCTTTTTTTCTTCTAAATGCCTCTGACGATCCCAGCTGAGTTGCCTGATCGGCAGAGGCTTTTTTTTCTTTTAAATGCCTCTGACGATCCCAGCTGAATTGCCTGACGATCAGGCAAGCTCAGCTGGGATCGTCAGAGCCTTTTGAAAGCATTTTTTTACAACCTCTTCGGTTGTAGAAAAAATGGTTTTAAAAGTAAAAAAAAATAAAATTGGCCACGCCTACCCAGTCACATTAACCTCCTCCCACCAAGCCACGCACACAGAACCGGTAGTAACAAATCTTAGATTTCACCCCTGGTTCAGACTCTTAGGAGCCTCTCACCTTGTCCTTCAAATCCCTTTTCTGTTCGTGCAAAATCACGGTGAGCTTCACTGCAGTTGCATTCAGGAGGGTCTTCTCACAGGTCTTCAGGCTACCCACCGTGGACAGCAGGATGTCCACGGGAGAGACACAGCCAGGTGTGACCTCCGGGCCCTGCAATAAACAAGAAGAAAACATTTTGAAATGGATGGGGATTACAGGTAGTCCTCAATTTACGACCTCAATTGAGCCCATGGTTCGGTCGCTAAGCGAGACGTTTCTTCGGTGAGTTCTGCCCCCTTTTTCCGACCTTTCTTGCCACAGATGTTAAGTGAATCACTGACATTCATAACACGGTTGTTAAGTGAATCTGACTTCCCCAGATCAGGGGTGAAATGTAAAATTTGTTACTACCGGTTCTGTGGGCGTGGCCTGGTGGGGGGGGGGGTAATGTGGGATGGGGTGGACGTGTGCAGAAGCCAAAAGATACTGGACTAAAATCCACACATGGTTGGAAAAAATGATAAAAAAACACATAGAATTTAAACCAGAGATTTTTTTTAATTTATTGGGGATCGTACCTGAAATATATAACAGAGAATTGAGATATTTGATTGTGAATGTATTAACAGCGGGTAGAATTGTGTTTGCTAAAAATTGGAAAAATGAAAAAATATCAACGCAAGACGAAGTTATTAAGAAAATAATGGAATGTGCTGAAATGAGTAAATTGACATTTGAAATTAGAGAACAAGAAGATAAACAATATTACAAGATATGGGATTTATTTTATCAATGGCTAGATAAAAAAAATATGGGAATGAAATATGATAAGAGATTTTTATAATGTAAGAATTGCAGAACTATATAAAATACAAGATAAAGATGTATTATTATTGGATCGATTTAGGATGATGAAATGAATGTTATAATATAAATTAACTCAAATCTTAGAATATTTTGTATAAAATGAGGGAAGAATAGTTATAGTCAAATAAATGATTAATGAGGATAATAATACATAGATATATATTAGATTGATAATATAAGAATTTAGGTAAAGTGTAAGCTATGACTATGGTGAGGATGCACAAAAGACTTGTAACCAACCGACACGCTGTCTGTAATTGAAGATGTTTTTATGTTTTTATGTATGTTTGTATAAAAAAAATTTTTTTTCAAAAAAAAAAAAAAGAGTCAATTGCCAAGTGGCTGAATTCTGATCACGGGAATGGCTACGGGAATGCTGCAATGGTCGTAAGTGCAAAAAACGGCCATAAGTCACTTTTTTCAGTGCCGTTGTAACCTTGAATGGTCACTAAATGAACTGCTCACAAGGAATATCTGTATTTTTCATCCATCTTTCTCAATCTTAGCAACTTGAAGATAGGTGGACTTCAACTTCCAGAATTCCCTAACCAGCATGGGATTCTGGGACTTTAAAGCCTGGAGGACTTCAAAGCTGGCTGGGGAATTCTGGGAGTTGAAGTCCACCCATCTTCAAGTTGCCAAGTTTGGAGACCCCTGTTCTAGACAACTGTTCCCCCATAACAGGCAAAGACTCTAAAGTTTGTTCCCCATCCTTTGGCAAATGCCCCATATTTTTTTGCACAAGTCGCATCCCTACTTTGTGGGGTGAGGATGATGGAAAGGAGCAAGGAACGACTTCCGGATGCTTCCCTTATAAAGCATAAATGAAAGTTACAGAGATAACAGGAAGCATGGCAAAGGAGTGGTGCGGTGACCTAGAGGTGGAGCTCTTGCCTCACAATCAGGAGGTTGTGAGTTTGATCCTAGGTAGAGGCAGATATTTCTCTCTCTGGGCACAATGAGAATAGATCTGCTGAACAAAACTCTGCATTGGTGACAGGAAGGGCATCCGGCCAGTAAAACACTCAGTTTCATTCAGTTGCCCAAACTCCCCGCAAGGGATTATGCGGTCATTAAAAGATAATGATGATGATGACAGGAAGCAGCAGGGACACTCAGGGACAAGTATATCCCAGAAGAAATGCCAATACCTGGGAGCCTTCGTTTTCCTCCTCCTGAGTTGGGCAAGTGACCCCTGATGGAGCCAGGTTCATTCCTTCTCCAGAGGATTTTGGGGCTTTAGTCTTCCTTTCTTCCTGCACCTGAGCAGGTGCCTCCTGATCCACCAGGCCCAGGTCTTCAACCAGTTCTCCAAAAGCAGATCCGTTTGGCTCGGACATCTTCTCCAACTTTGCTTCCTGACCATGGAAGACTTGGTCATCCACAGAGAGAAGACTGTCTGGTTTAACAGCGTCAAACCCAACGTGGACTCCGACAGAGTCTGTCCTTGGTTTGGTCGTTTCCATCCATGCGTTGAGCTCGTCTGCCTTGGTGGACATTTTGAAGACCTTCTCTTTAAGGTTTCTTCTGCAGGACTTGGAAAGGACTTGGAAAAAGACTTAGCGGAGGAGCTTATCTCGAGACACGGAAAGGTCAACAGTTCCTCAAAGACCTCAGAAGTTTCTCCAGGAGGAATAAGAAGGTCTTCCCCTCTCTCAATAAATTTAATGTATTGACCTATGAAAAAATAAAGAAGAAAATGGAGCAGAAGAAGGAAGACATAAATAACAAATAAATAAATATATATTTGGAAGAATAAAGAACATTTGTAGGTCAGGGTTGAAATGAGACCTCCTTGGTGCTCTAGGTTGTTTTCTTGCAGACATTTTATTACCCAACTAGGTAACAGCATCAATGCTTAAGGTTTATTGAGAGGAGCAGCAGGAGGAGGGTGTGGAGGGGGAGGACGAGGACTGTGGGGTCCTTGGTGCTCTCTGAGCTTACTTGCTTTATTGCAGACATTTCATGACCCTACTTGGTAACATCATCAGTGCTAGAAGGGAATAGGTTTTGTGGAGAGGAGGAGGAGGAGGAGGAGTGTGGGATCTAGGGTGCCCTCTGAGCTTGGTTGTTTTCTTGCAGATGTTTCATGACCCTACTTGGTAACATCATCAGTGCTAGAAGGGAATAGGGTTTGTGGAGAGGAGGAGGAGGAGGAGGAGGAGTGTGGGATCTAGGGTGCCCTCTGAGCTTGGTTGTTTTCTTGCAGACGTTTCATGACCCTACTTGGTAACATCATCAGTGTTAGAAGGGAGGAGGTTGAGGAAAGGAGGAGAAATTGGAGGAGGAGGAGGAGTTTGAGGAGGAGGAGGAAGATGAGGAGGACCACTTTTCGTCGGGCCCTGAAAACTCATCTATTTCATCTAGCCGGGCTGGCTTGATCCCATCCTTTCGGTTTTAATTTGTAATTGGTTTTAACTGGGTTGTTTTAAATTGTGGGCCGAAATTATTTAATATCTTTTAAACTGTTTTTAAATTTTATATGTTATGTTTTATCTCGGCTGTTCACCGCCCTGAGTCCTGTTGGAGAAGGGCAGTATAAAAGTCAAATAAATAAATGGGGTCCTTGGTGCTCTCTGAGCTTAATTGTTCGTTTGCAGATGTTTCATTACCAAACTAGGTAACATCATCAGTATTTGAAAGGAGTGTTAGAAGCAAACCCCACTCTGTTCTAGCACTGGTTGGGTTGCCTAATTTGGGTCATGAAACGTCTGCAAGAAAACAGCCAAGCTCAGAGTTCACCAAGGAACCCAATTTGGAAGAGGCACTTACAGTATGTCGCTTTTAACCGTCTTATTGTAAGTCTGGTACTGAGGAGTCAATACGAAATGCTTGCATCCACCACTGTTCGTTTTTTAACTGCATTGCTTAAATTATTAAAGGGGATTAACTGTTTTAAACTACAGCATTGCCAGAAAGGAGTCCCCTCTTCATTTGGGCCTGATGAACTTGTTCAACGGAGCAGCTCAGTGTGGACCAAACCAGTGATGAAACCTACTCTCAACATCTGTCTTCTATCTGTCTTTACCTTGGACGTCTTTACAGTGGACAAGATGAATAGTTTGAATCTCTTACTCCTTCCCTGTGGTCCTCATCCTTCCCTTTACGCCATCCTTCCTCTACTCAACTATGCTGAGCACGTGAAACAGAATAACAGAGTTGGAGGGGACCTTGGAGGTCTTCTAGTCCAACCCCCTGCTCAGGCAGCAAACCCACTTAGTGTCAGGTTTCGGTGTCGTCTCAAATAAATTGCATTTCCAAACAAATAGTCTTTGATGAAATCTTTCATTTATTAAGCACGATAATCTGTCCCCGATTATGTCGTAGCCAACACTGACTTCCTGACCCCAAAATCTTCCCTTTCCGTTCCCCAATTCTCTGCGTCTCATTGGCCATCTTCCAAATCACTCTCCCCATATCTACTACTTCAGCTCCCAGGAATGTCCCCCCTCCCATCTCATCTCCTAGGGGATATTATCTTCAGGGAAAATAAGTAGGTGAAAAGTCAAGCGTCCTCTTGCCAGCTGCCCCCTCTTCCCCTCCTTATGTCAGCACTGGAACGAATGTAGTTTGGAGTGCTGACACCGAGACCATTTCAGACAAGTGGTTGTCCAATCTCTTCTTAAAAACCTCCAGTGATGGAGCATTCACAACTTCTGGACGGAAGGCAGAATTGTTCTCCCTGTCAAGAAATTTCTCCTTAGTTCTAAGTTGCTTCTCTCCTTGATGAGTTTCCACCCGTTGCTTCTTGTCCTGCCTTCAGGTGCTTTGGAGAATCGCTTGACTCCCTCTTCTTTGGGGCAGCCCCTCAAATATTGGAAGACCGCTGTTAAGTTGGGTGAATGAGGACGCAGCAAGCCAGAGTAGTTAGTGACAACAGCTCTTTATTATATAGTGAGACTCCAGCAACTGACCCAGGGAGCCAGCTCCCTTTATATACCTTGCAGCTGTGGTGGTCAGCCAATCAGCTGAGGGTCAGTTAATTCAAACTTCCCACCAAACAAACCTATTTACATAACACTCCTCCCCTCCCAGAAGTCACTTGGGGTGTTATTTGCATACAAAGTCTCTCAGGTGACTAGAGCGTGTGCGAGTCCTAGTTGACCTGCGCAGTTCAGTCGGAGGGGTGGCGTCGAGCAGGTCGGAGGGACTTTCTGTTTCTCCCTGCTCCGCCAATGAGGCCTCCGGGACCTCCTCGTGGGCGGCGACTTCTCCGGCTGTTTGGACTACCTCGATGGGGCGGCGCTGGATACCCGAACCCTCAGCTAAGTTCTCTGCTCCACTCGGGGTTGCAGTTTGTGTCTCTGGTTGGTAGTCGTGGTCAGAGATGGGGTCGTCTGATTTGTCGTCGGTGTCTGCGGTTACCCGTTTTCTTAGTTGATCAATATGTCTGTGCCAAACTCTCCCGTCCCCCATGTCTACCCTGTATGATTTGGGCCCCGTGATTTCTGTGATTGTCCCGGACTCCCAGAGCGGGCCCTGTCCATAGTTTCTAGCGTGTACCGGTGTTCCTATGGTGAACTCTCTAAGCTTCCTCTCCCCCCCCTTGAAGACCTCTGGGGAGTAATTGGGGTTGAGCCTATCTAGTATACCCCGGAGTTTCCGTCCCATTAATAGTTCTGCCGGACTTCGGCCCGTGGCTGTACAGGGTGTGGAGTGCTGGGCTATTAGAAACTTGTCTATCCTTTCCTGCCAGTCTCCGGGGCTTAAACGTGAAAGGGCCTCCTTTGCTGACCTCACAAATCTCTCAGCCTGCCCGTTACTAGCCGGATGAAACGGGGCACAAAGGACATGTCTGATCCCAAGTCCCGCTAAGTAACCCTCGAACTGTGTTGCGGTGAATTGTGGCCCGTTATCTGACACCAGGATGTCCGGTAACCCATGGGTGGCGAATAACTGTCTTAGCTCCCTGATTGTTGCGTCGGTGGTAGTGGCCTTCATTAGCTTGATCTCCAACCATTTGGAGAATGCGTCTACGACGACCATGAAGGTCTGTCCATGAAATGGGCCTGCAAAATCAATGTGTATCCTGGACCAGGGTCCCTGGGGTCTTTCCCACTCCCTCACGGGTGCCGTTGGTGGATCTGATCTGGACTCTTGGCAGGGCTGGCATCTCCCCACCCACTCGGTAATGTCTGTATCCATGCTGGGCCACCAGACGTAGCTCCTGGCTAGCCCCTTCATTCTTACAATCCCAGGGTGCCCCTCATGCAACAATGTTAAGACTTTTTCCCGTAAACGTAAAGGAATAACAACCCGATCGCCCCATATCAAACAACCCTTGCATTGTCAATTCGTCCCGTTTTCCCGCGAACGGTTTAAATTCCCCGCTCCCAATCTTTTCCGGCCACCCCCTCATGACCCAACTTGCGACTGTCCGGATCACGTGGTCTTTGGTTGAGGCTCTTGCAACCTCGGCTGATGTTATGGGCACCGAGTCCAAAACGTCTATCAGCAGGATGGGGATGCCGGGTGTGGGGTCTTCTAGGCTGTCGGGTAGTGGGCATCGGCTGAGTGCGTCCGCGTTGCCCATGTCCACCTCTGGTCGATGTACCAGGCGATAAGAGTATGCTGCGAGGAAGATGGCCCAGCGTGTCATCCTGGGCGATAGCGCTGCCGGGGTTGGTCGATCTCCCACGAGGAGACCCAGGAGCGGTCGATGGTCTGTGATTAGTTCAAAATCCCTCCCGAACAAGTATTCGTGGAATTTCTTTACTCCCGAAACGGCAGCGAGGGCCTCCTTGTCGAGCTGGCTATAATTTCACTCGTCGCTTGATAGAGTTCGGGAGTAGTATGCGATGGGCGCTTCTAGGCCATTCAGGAGTCTATGGCTCAGGACGGCTCCCACCCCGAATGGGGACGCGTCACATGCTAGAACAAGGGGAAGCGTTGCATTGTATTGTATTAAAAAGCTTTCAGCTGATAGCAGTTTTTTAATGCCGGCGAATGCCCTGTCTTCAGCCTTCCCCCATCTCCAAGTGGCTTTCTTGGTTAACAGTCTATGTAGGGGTTCTGCCACTGTTGCCTTGTCTTTAAGGAAAATGGCGTAAAAATTTAATAGTCCCAGGAAGGCCTGTTAACTCTGCCTTGTCTTTTGGGGTGGGTGCTTCTCTGATTGCCTTGATCTTGCTCTCTGTGGGGTGTATGCCGGTGCCATCTACCCTGTATCCTAGGAATTCGACTGAGGGGACTGCGATCATGCATTTGTTTCGTTTTACTCTGAGTCCTGCGTCCCTGAATTTCCTTAGGACCTCCCTCAGCCTTTCTCTTAGCTGCTGCTCATTGTCGGCGGTAATGAGCACATCATCAAAATAGGGCACCACCCCAGGGATTCCCTGTAGTAGCCGCTCCATGGTACTTTGGAAAAGTCCGGGGGCTACGCTTACTCCTAATTGCAAGCGGGTGCACTTGAAAGCCCCTCTGTGGGTTACGATAGTCTGTGCCTCTGCGGTAGCGCCATCTACCGGCAGTTGCCGGTACGCCTGCGCAAGATCGAGTTTTGCGAAGATCTTGCCGGGGCCCAGGGAATGCAACAAATGGTGAACGATGGGCACTGGATAGGCGCTCTGCTGCAGGGCCTTATTAATTGTGCATTTATAATCAGCGCATATGCGCACTGATCCATCCGGCTTTACCGGTGTCACAATTGGGGTCTCCCATTTGGCGTGGTCGACTGGAATGAGCACCCCTTGTTTGATTAATTTGTCCAGTTCAATGTCAATTTTGGGCTTCAGGGCGAACGGTACCCGCCTAGGCTTTAAACGGATGGGTGCAATATTGGGGTTGAGGTTAAACGAAATTGGGGTCCCCACATACTTGCCAAGCCTTTCGTCGAACACGTCCTGGAACTCTTGCATCAGGTCCTCTTTCAGGGTGCTTCGAACGTTCCTTACTCCGGTGAATCCCATGCCTAGGGCTCTAAACCAGTCCATGTCCAGGAGGCTTGGGAGGTTGTCGCTGACTATGGTGAGGGGCAGTTTCTCGGTAAACTCCCCGTACTGTACTTGGAACTCGCCTCTTCCTTTGACGGGTATGCGGTTCCCTTGGTAGTCCTTCAGTCTGCAATGCTGTGGCTGGAGCTGTCGCTTGTGTGTGCTGGGGATGACTTTCTTTAGGTTCTCCCAAGACATGATGGATATCGGCGATCCCGTGTCGATCTCCATCTGGCACCCCCATCCCTTGATCTCGACCGTGGTGTAGGTCTTCTCTCCGGGCGAGGTGCAGGTCTGTGCGATGCGTATGGTGTAGGCCCCAGCGTCTTCAAATTTCGCGCCCTTCCGGTTTCCGCCATCTCTGTTGGGCCTTCGGTGTGACGCTGGCTCGGATTGGAAGGTTTGGCCACGTGGTTTGTAGCTCTGGTGTGTCTTGGATCTGCAGACCCGAGCGATGTGGCCCCTCTTCTCACAGGAACGGCAAACGGAGTCCCTGAACTTACAGTTTTGTCGTGAGTGGGACCCTCCGCAGCTGGCGCACCCGTTTCTGGGCTCTCTCCGGGCTGTGCGGGACTGCTCGGTGCGGTAGATCTCTTCTTCAGACTCCCCCTCGCTTGCGGTTCTTACGGCCTCTCGATGCACTGGTGCCGTCTTCTGCTTTGTTTTGGTTAGGTGGGAGCTCTTTAGTTTCTCTGCAGCCTTTACTGATGACTCTTGCGCTCGTGCCTCATCCAGGGCGATGTGTAGGGTCAGATTTGACCTCGCGAGCAGTCTTCTCTGGAGCCGGCTATCTCTCACTCCACAAATTAGTTGCTCTAGGAGCATCTCATCCAGGTCTCGGTACTCACACTGGGTTGCGGCCTTACGCAGGGCAGCGACGTACTCGCTGATCGATTCGCCCTCCTGCTGGAGCCGTTGCCGGAAATCATAGCGCTGGACGTACTTCGATGGCGTTGGTGCATAGTGGTCTTTCAACAGGGTCTGTAGCGTCGACCAGGAAATGTTGTGGACCGAATTCGGCTCCGACAATGCCTCGGCTGTGTCGAAGACCTTTGGCCCGCAGTGACTCAGGAACAGGGCTTTCTTCCGAACGTCCGGTAGCCCTTGCATGTCGTTTGCCACCATGAAGCACTCGAACCGAGACATGTAGGATCCCCACTTCTCTTCCTTGGGGTTGAAAGGCGCTGACGGGGTATAGGCAGACATCGTTTCGGGATTCTCCTGTGCTCCGCTCGCTCGCCTGGCTGGGTTCGGATGCGGTCTCCGGTCCCCTACTCCGAACGTGGCTTCAGCTCTTTTTCTTGAGTGTGGCTTCAGCTCTCCTCTGCTTCTGGCCTCAAAATCCCACCTTCGTCGCCAATGTTAAGTTGGGTGAATGAGGACGCAGCAAGCCAGAGTAGTTATTGACAACAGCTCTTTATTATATAGTGAGACTCCAGCAACTGACCCAGGGAGCCAGCTCCCTTTATATACCTTGCAGCTGTGGTGGTCAGCCAATCAGCTGAGGGTCAGTTAATTCGAACTTCCCGCCAAACAAACCTATTTACATAACAACCGCTATCACGTCTCCCTTAGTCCTCCTTTTCATTAAACTAGACATACCCAGTTCCTGCAACCGGTCTTCATATGTTTTAGCCTCCAGCCCCCTAACAGCTAACACGTTCTCTAGAAAGATGGCACCATCGAAATGGGTCTTTCTTAGGAGCTCTCACCAGTCTTCCTGCTTTCCCTCCTTCGGAGAACTTTTCCACCTGGAAAGAGCAAGACCACCACTTTCTGGGTTTTCATCCATTGGGGAAGGAGAGGAGAACTGTTAGCTTTTCAAAGATCTGGAATCATACAATACCATGGCGATTCTGCCATCACCATGGCTGCTCCAGCAACGAGGTTCAACGCAGGTGGAACTGAGTTGAAACTGAGGAGATGGCAGGACAGGACCTCAAGATCTTCTCATGAATTGAATCTTCATTCATTCATTCGTTTGTTCGTTCATTCATTCATTCAGAACAGTGTTTCTCAACCTTGGTAGCTTGAAGATGGGTGGACTTCAACTCCCAGAATCCCCCAGCCAGCGCTGCAGGCTGGGGGATTCTGGGAGTTGAAGTCCGCCCATCTTCAAGGTTCCAAGATTGAGAAACACTGATTTAGAACAATTGTATAGCTGTCCATATTCTAACCAGCTCTGAACAGGGCCCAATCTTTTTTCCGTGTCCCAGTTCTGTGCTTTCTTTAGTCAAAGGAAGAGAAGGTATCTGAGAAAGAAAGAAAAAAAAGAGGAATTGATTGGTTAATGGGCATTTGTGATATTTTTTTTTTAAAAAATCACATCAATTAATTGAGTGTCCAGGAAATGTAAGTAGCATGAAGAGTGACTGCACTGTACTGTACAGATAGTCAACAGAATAGAACAGAATAGAATTGGAAGGGACCTTGTAGGTCATCTAGTCCAACCCCCTGCCCAAGCAGGAGACCCTACACCATTTCTGACAAATGGCCGTCCAGTCTCTTCTTGAAAGCCTCCAGGGATGAAGCTCCCACAACTTCCGAAGGCAACTTCTCTTCCATGGGTTGATTGTTCTCACTGTCAGAAAATTCCTCCTTATTTCCAGGTTGAATCTCTCCTTGGTCAGTTTCCATCCATTATTCCTTGTCTGGCCTTCAGGTGCTTTGGAGAATAGCTTGACCCCCTTCCTCCTCTCTGGGGCAGCCCCTCAAATATTGGAAGATGCTCCCATGTCTCCCCTGGTCCTTCTCTTCACTAGACTAGCCAGGCCCGGTTCCTGCAACTGCTCATCGTATGTTTTATTTATTTATTATTTATTTATTTAATTTGATTTGTATGCCGCCCTATCTCCGAGGACTCAGGGCGGCTCACAATCAAGAAATCCCAATCCAAGTAAAACATGTGAAAAATACATATTGAACACATATTAAAACAGATTAAAATAATCAGAACCCCGTCAGTCCAGGTTGGGCAATTTAAACAGCCATGTTTTTAGTTCGTGGCGGAAAATGCGAAGGTCAGGAGCCAACCGGAGCCCCCGGGGGAGTTGATTCCAAAGGGTGGGAGCCCCCACAGAGAAAGCTCTACTTCTGGGGGTCGCCAGTCGACATTGTCTAGCCGACGGTACCCTGGGTAGGCCCTCCCTGTGAGAGCGCACCGGGTGATGGGGAGCTGTTGCTGGTTGCAGATGGTCCGACAGATATCCTGGGCCTAAGTCATGTAGGGCTTTATAGGTCATCACCAGGACCTTGAATCTCACCCAGAGGGCAACCGGCAGCCAATGCAAGTTGCACAGGAGACGTGTAACGTGGGAGTGTCGAGATACTCCCATCACTACCCGCGCAGCCACATTCTGCACCAGCTGAAGCCTCCGAGTGGTCCTCAAGGGCAGCCCCAGGTAGAGAGCATTGCAGTAATCAATACGGGAGGTGACTAGCGCATGAGTAACTGTGCATAGGGCATCCCGGTCCAAATAGGGGCGCAACTGTTGCACCAGGCGAACCTGGGCAAATGCTCCCCTGGTCATGGTTGTTATATGGTCCTCTAAACTCAACCGTGAATCCAGGAGGACACCCAAGTTGCACGCCCTGTCTACAGGGGGAAGCACTTCAGCCCCTATAGCCAAAGATGGAACTTCTCGATTGGACCAGGATGCCGGTACCCACAGCCACTCGGTCTTGGCAGGGTTGAGCCGAAGCCTGTTCCTCCCTGTTGTGGATTTAATAAGACAAACACAACTTTTGGATTAATCAGAGACAATTTGTATATTGCGCAATAGGTTCAAAGCTCTGTACATGAAGCGTTGAACAAAGACAGAAATTAGGTACAATGGTTTTATACCCTTCTAGACAAAGGATTCTGTTAACTCAGCAATTCATATGGTCATATACATTTGTCATTTTTAATTGACATTTCCTAATTACTGAGTTTCTTTGCAAAACAGTTATAATTCTTTTTTGTAGATTACTGAAGCATAGACTCAAATCATCTTCTGACGATAGACAACTTTTAACTCATGTGGATCCCCTTGACCTAACCAGCCTTTAAGCTGTATGTCATTAGAATATTCCTTTCTTCTGACAACTTAGAGGCCTCCTAGAAGAACCAAAAGGATTTTGGCTGAGTTTGTACTTTTTCCAACCGGATGCATTGCTTTTTAGAATAGAGTGAATAGAAAGTTATCCAGTGGTCATCTATCAGAGCCCGCTTCATTTACATTATCCCCATCCAGACCCGTACCGCTTCCAGGCACCGGGACATCACATTGAGGGCATCACTGGGCTGGGCTGGTTCGTGGTGGATATAAAAAGTCCCCTCATCATCCTGGTTGCTCTTCTCTGCACTCTTTCTAGAGTCTCCACATCCTTTTTATAGTGAGGGAAGTGCAAAGTTTTGTAAGATAAGGCTCCAGTCCTCTCCACAATCCCTTAAACTTGAGACAGCTGTGTGCGGTGGCAGCCAAAAAAGCTAATTCAATCCTGGGTTGCATAAATGGAGGCATAGGATCAAAATCACGTAAAGGATTAGTACCGCTATATAAAGCCTCACTAAGGCCACACCTGGAATACGGCATTCAGTTTTGGTCACCACATAACAAAGAAGGTGGAGAAAGTGCAAAGAAGAGCAAGTAAGATGATTAAAGGGCCTGGAGACAAAAAACATATGAAGAGCGGTTGCAGGAATTGGGTATGGCGAGTCTAGAGAAAAGAAGGATTAGGAGTGACATAATAGGGGTCCTCCAGTATTTGAGGGGCTGCCCCAAAGAAGAGGGGGGTTCAAACTATTCTCCAAAGCACCAGAAGGCAGGACAAGAAGCAATGGGTGGAAACTAACCAAAGAGAGAAGCAACCTGGAATTGAGGAGAAATTTCCTGATAATTAAATCAGTGGAACTACTTGCCACCAGAAGTTGTGTGTGCTCCAACGCTGGAGGTTTTTAAAGAAGAGACTGGGCAGCCATTTGTCTGAAATGGTATAGGATCTGCTGCTTGAGCAGAAGGTTGGACTAGAAGACCTCTAAGGCCCCTTCCAGCTCTATTCTGAATTGGTATTGTCTGCTTTCCTTGTGTAGTATCCCAAGGCGGGCATCCTTCCTATGCAGGCTTTCCAACCCTCTTCACCAGGGGTCTGCCCCGCTCCTAGCTGCCCCCTTGCAAATGCTTCACACCCACACACACCCTTTTGCAAAGAGGTTCAGGCCAGCCCCTCTTTCTCTCTGGAGGTTTTCAAGAAGAGATTGGACAACTGCTTGTCTGCAATAGTATAGAGTTTCCTGCTTGAGCAGGGGGTTGGACTAGAAGACCTCCAAGGTCCCGTCCAGTTCTATTCTGATTGATGGATGGATGGATGGATCTGGGCCTGGTGGGCTTCTCCAGAGGCTCAATGGAGAACTGAAGGAGGACAAAGTTGGGCAGGAGATGGACGTGGGGCTGATGGGACACTTCAGATCTTCTGACTCAAGCGTGGAAGACCTTGGATTCTGGAGACCCTCCAAAAGATGCTCCCCCCCACAGCCCCCAAGGAGACCCATGGGCCAACGTGGCAGCTCTGGACCCGGCTGGATGGGCAGGAGAGGAAAGGGATGGTCTGAGCCAGGAGGGTGGTGGGGCAGCCCTTGCGTGGCATCCCGGCTCAACCCCTGCATATTCCAAGACCCCATTTTGGGGGGGGGGGGGCAAAGGGACTTTTTTTCTTCTTCCTTTAGGGTGGGGGGGACCCATAGACCCAGAAATGGGGTGTCCCCCGGTGACCCCCCAGAGGGGCATCTGCCAAGCCTCCCTCCCTCCCTCCCCCCCCACCCCGACCTTCCCCAACTGGGCACCGCTGGCTGCAGGTTCTCCGGCCGCCTGCAGGGGTCGCCCTTCACCGCTGCCCTCCCCCCCCCCCCTCCCCGCTTTTCCCTCCTCCTCCTCCTCCTCCTGCGCTGCTCCGCTCCTCCCTTCCCCAAATTCCTCCCTTCCTCCCGAGTCTTTCCGGCCGGGCGCCGCGGCGTTTCCTCTGCGCCTCCATTGCAGCCGCCGCAGAGACCCTCCGGCCCCGCCATGCAGCCCCTGGGCGGCCCCCGGACGGGCTGAGCGGAGCCGGACCCCCCCCCCCCGCCCACTGGCCCAGCAGGAGGAGAGAGGGATGCTCCCGTGAAGGAGCCAGGAGGTGGGTATCGCCCGGCTCTCTTTCCCCTCCTTTCCTTCCTTCCCTCTTCCCTTCCTTTTCTCCCTCCCTTCTTCCCTTCTTCCTTCTTTTCTTCCTTTTCTCCCTCTCTCTCTCCCCCTCCTTCCTTCCTTCTCTTTATCCCTTCTGTCTTTCTCTCCCTTTTATTCCTATGTCCTCGCTCCCTCCTTTTCTTTCTTTCTTTCTTTCTTTCTTTCTTCCTTTCTTTCTCTCTCTCTTTCTCTTTTCTTTCTCTCTCTCCCTCTTTCTTTCTTTCTGTCTTCCTTTTTTTCTCTTTCTTTCCCTCTTTCTTCTTCTTCTCTCTCTCTTCTTTCTTTCTCTTCCTCTCTTTCTTTCTCTCTTCCTCTTCCTTTCTTTCTCTCCCTCTTTCTTTCTCTCTTCCTTTTTCTTTCTTTCTTTCTTTTTCTTTTTCTCTCTTCCTCTTTCTTTCTCTCCGTCTTTCTTTCTCTCTTCCTTTTTCTTTCTCCTTCTTTCTCTCTCTCTCTCTCTTCTTTCTTTGTCTCTCTTCTTTCTTTCTCTTCCTCTCTTTCTTTCTCTCTCTCTTCCTCTTTCTTTTTCTTTCTTTCTTTCTTTCTCTCTTCCTTTTTCTTTTTCTTTCTCTCTCCTTTCTTTCTTTCTCTCCCTCTTTCTCTCCCTCTTCCTTTTTCTTTCTCCTTTCTCTCTCTCTCTCTCTCTTCTTTCTTTGTCTCTCTTCTTTCTTTCTCTTCCTCTCTTTCTTTCTCTCTCTCTTCCTCTTTCTTTCTCTTTCTTTCTTTCTTTCTTTCTCTCTTCCTTTTTCTTTTTCTTTCTCTCTCCTTTCTTTCTTTCTCTCCCTCTTTCTCTCCCTCTTCCTTTTTCTTTCTCCTTTCTTTCTCTCTCTCTCTTCTTTCTTTGTCTCTCTCTCTTCTTTCTTTCTCTTCCTCTCTTTCTTTCTTTCTTTCTTTCTTTCTTTTTCTCTTATGTGTAAGATGATGACCCTTTCCAAATTCTCCCTCAGGGGACAGAAGGGGAGTACCCTCACCCTTGGAACCTGCCTCGGTCGCCCACCCAACCCCCATCGCCAGGGCCCCCCTGACCATGTTCTAAAAGATGCCCCTCTCCAGGCTGAACAGCTTCACCAATGGCTTCCTGGAAGACCCCTCCCGGATGGAGGCGGCCAACGGGGGGGACATGGCCCAGGTTCTCAAGTGCTTGGAGATGGGCACCATCCTGACCTTGTTCTACCAGAAGAAGTCCCAGAGGCCCGAACGGAGGAGCTTCCAAGTCCGTCTGAAGAGCCGTCAGATCGTCTGGAGCCGAAGCCCTGAGAAGGTGGAGGGGGACGGTGAGTGCCGGGGTCTCGGGGCTGGTGGGAGCAGGAGAACCAACCCAAAGAAGGGACTGACCCAACCTATGGAGGCCTCCTCAGATGGGGCCTCCAGAGCTGTTGGGACTTCACCTTCTGGAACTCCCAGCTGGAACCCAGAACCTGGAAGTCCAGGAAGGGTAGTTTCCACACAGCTGCTGTGGTCTTCCTTCAGAAGAAACGGAGAAGGAGAAGACCTCGCTCTATCTCCCTTCCTGCCATTCTTCTCCAGAAGGTTTCCTCCTGGCCTGCAAGGCTGATCCCGCTATTCAGTGTCCAAGGGTGTGATTCCTTCCCATCCTCTCCATTGTCAGGATTTTTGGCTCTGGGTTTTAGGTTATTAACCCTTTCGGGTGGGGCGGAAAAATCTGAATTAGCTTCAAACTATTGAGCCCAAAATTGAGGTTGCTAAGTAAGACCGTTTGTTCAGCGACTCATTGTATGGTTTTCCTTGCCGCTGTTGTTAAGTGAATCGCTGCGGTTGATAGGTTAGTAACCCGGTTGTTAAGTGAATCCGGCTTCCCCCTTGACTTTGCTCATGAGAAGGTCGTAAAAGGGGATCGTGTGACACTGCAACCGTCATAAATATGAGCCAGTTGCCAGGTGTCATGAATTTTGATCACGTGACCACAGGGATGTTGCAATGGTCGTTAAGTGTGAAAAATGGTCATAAGTCACTTTTTTTTCACTGCCGTTGTTAACTTCAAACGGTCACTGAATGAATTGCTGTAAATTGTAATGTTCCTCAACCTTGGCTACTTTAAGAGGTGCGGACTTCAACTCCCAGAATTCCCCAGCCAGCTGTGCTTGGTTGAGAAACACTACTCTTAAAGACAATCACTAAACGGTCACTGAACGGACTGTTGTAAGTCGAGGACTCCCTGCACACCAGTCAAGAGTTGTCCGATCAATTTTGGCCTGGGTGGATTCCTTGATTCCTCATTTTCGTACACACAACAGAGGCCGTACCTCACCCTTTTTAAGTGGAAGGAAAGCCAAACTCAGTTCAGTTGTTTGCCAGGACACACACACACATATCCCTGACTTCCTCGGATGTAATATAGAGGCTGTACGCCATTCTTCGACAATGATCTTGTGACTTCTGAATCTGGCCTACAACCAGGGAAGGAAAGAGATTTATTTGCGTTTAATGACTTAATGCATACCTCTGTTTTAAAGCAAGGATGTCTGACCTTGGCCCCTTTAAGACCCGTGGACTTCAATTCCCAGAATTCATTGCTGGCTGGGGAATTCTGGGAGTTGAAGTTCACAAGTCTTAAAAGTGGCCAATGTTGTGGCATGTGGAGCCATATCAGTGGCCACGTGAGCTCAAAAACGGGCCTTCCGGTCCCACTGGAAGTCAGCAAACCGGCCGTTTCTGGCCTCCAGAAGCCCTCCGGGTGGGGGTAGGGAAGGCCGTTTTTGCCCTCCCCAGCTCCTAGAAAGGCTCTGGAGCCTGGGGAGAGCGAAAAATGGGCCTACCGGGCCTACCATGCCATTGTGTGCCAAAAGTGGGGGCAGCGCGTGGGGGTTAAATTAGAGTTATAACTCTGCAAATCAGAATAGAATCTGAATACAGCTGGAAGGGACCTTGGAGGTCTTCTAGTCCAACCCCCTGCTCAAGCAGGAGATTCTATAATATTTCAGACAAGTAGCTGTCCAGTCTCTTCTTAAAAACCTCCAGTGATGGAGCACCCAAATTTCTGGTGGCAAACTGTTCCACTGGTTAATTTTTCTCACTTAGGAAGTTTCTCCTCAGTTCCAAGTTGCTTTTCTCCTTGATCAGTTTCCATCCATTGTTTCTTGTCCTGCCTTCTGGTGCTTTGGAAAATAAATTGAATAAATTTATTTATTTTTATTTTAATTTGATTTATATGCCGCCCTTCTCCAGAGACTCAGGGCGGCTTACAATGCGCTAAGCAATAGCCTTCATCCTTTTTGTATATTTATACAAAGTCAGTTTATTGCCCCCACAATCTGGGTCCTCATTTTACCTACCTTAGAAAGGATGGAAGGCTGAGTCAACCTTGAGCCTGGGGAGATTTGAACTTCTAGTAATTGCAGGCAGCTGGTCTTAATAACAGGGTGCTTTAGACCACTGTACTACCAAGTCTCTTTAATTAATTCATTTATTAAGAATAAAAGTTCCACAGGGAAATAATAAATTATTTTGCCTAACTTTGAACACGTATGGCAAATTTACAACAGCAAAGAGGCTGTTAAAAAGATGTGGCTGTGTGAAATTCCCAGATTTGACAAGAAGCGATTAAAGATTTTGCAAATTAAAGATTTTGCAAATGGTTTGTATTTTTGCTTCCCAAAAATACTAACAGGTTTTGTACCTTCCCTGTAGGATCCTTGTATTTACTGTATTGTGGTAAATTCATGTGAGTGTTGCAGATTTGGTGGCACCCAGATTTCATAATTAACTAAAGCACAGGTAGTCCTCGACTTACGATGACAATTGAGCAATTACGTGTGAGACATTGGTTAAGTGAGACATTGGTTAAGTGAGACATTCGAGAGACATTTGTTAAGCGAGTTTCGCCCCGTTTTACGACCTTTCTAGCCATAGTCGTTAAGTGAATTGCAGCAGTTTTTAAGTAATATGGTTGTTAAGGGAATCGGTCTTCCCATTTGACTTTGCTTGTCGAAAGGTCACAAAAGGAGAACACAAGACCCCAGGACACTGCGACTGTTGTAA
This sequence comes from Arizona elegans, assembly GCA_022577455.1. Classification (NCBI taxonomy): domain Eukaryota; kingdom Metazoa; phylum Chordata; class Lepidosauria; order Squamata; family Colubridae; genus Arizona; species Arizona elegans. The sequence continues at coordinate 2,253,197 of JAKOOJ010000055.1, forward strand.
ATATGAGCCAGTTGCCAGGTGTCATGAATTTTGATCACGTGACCCCAGGGATGTTGCAATGGTCGTTAAGTGTGAAAAATGGTCATAAGTCACCTTTTTTCAGTGCCGTTGTTAACTTCAAACGGTCACTGAATGAATTGCTGTAAATTGTAATGTTTCTCAACCTGAGCTACTTTAAGAGGTGCGGACTTCAATTCCCAGAATTCCCCAGCCAGCTGAGCTGGCTGGGGAATTCTGGGAGTTGAAGTCCAGCTGGCTGGGGAATTCTGGGAGTTGAAGTCCGCACCTCTTAAAGTGACTCAGGTTGAGAAACACTGCTCGGAGTCTAGATGCGTGGCACAAGCGACACCACCACAATGACATCATAACGATGTGACGTCACCACAATAAGGCCACACAACTCAAGGGACATCTTCTTAAAGAGACCTCCTGCCTAATTTGGTCCTCCAGCTCATTTTGCCTGCTGAAGAGGAGAGCCAGGGTGTGTGTTCCTTCATTAACACACAGTTGTGTGTTCTTTAAATAGCCCGGAGATTTGTTGTGATAATTGCCGCTCTGACTCTTGGAAAACGGTGCCTGGCCACAGTTTGCCGGTTTGCCTGCCGATCGCCGTCACGGAGGGACGATGCCTCCCTTGAAGCTCGGCTAAACCCCGATGCGGTAGCAAATGATCCAAGCTGCTGCCTTCTCAAGGCTTCTGAGAGCAACACAGTTGTGTGAGTGCAGCTGTGGAGCCACCACTGTGTCACACGCATATGCTGGTGTCGTTGGCACGATGACACGGGGGAACAATGCGCGACGTTCCTCCCTGCGTCGTCCGTGAGGCTGCGTTGCTTTCCAGCTGTCCTTTCCAAGTTGTGTGTTGCCCGTTTGAAATTCCTTGCTCACTCGGGAAGAGAGAGCTCCGTCTCATTCGGCTGGCTGGCTGGGGATGATGGGGGTTGTGATGCAGCAGAGAGCCAGAGGTTGGTAGATTTGTTCAGGTGAATGCAATGGAGAGGTTTGGTTTGCCTGTGAGTCCAACGCTGGTGTTGATGCCAATTTGAGGAGCCAATGAGAGAGTGGATGTTTTGGGATGGGCTTCCGGCTCCTTCAGTCTCTTGTGGACATAACAGAGTTGGAAGGGACCTTGGAGGTCTTCTAGTCCAACCCCCTGCTCAAGCAAGAGACCCTAAAAAATTTCAGACAAATGGCTGTCCAGTCTCTTAAAAACCTCCATCAATGGAGTACCCACAACTTCTGGTGGCAAGTAGTTCCACTGATTTAATTGTTCTCACTGTCAAGAAATTTCTCCTTAATTCCAGGCTGCTTCTCTCCTTGATGAGTTTCCATCTGTTGCTTCTTGTCCTGCCTTCAGGGGCTTTGGAGAATAGGTGGACCCCCTCCTCTTCTTTGGGGCAGCCCCTCAAATATTGGAACGTGATATCATGTCACACACCTAGCCCTTCTCTTCTGAAGTTATACAGAATGACAGAGTTGGAAGGGACCTTGGAGGTCTTCTAGTCCAACCCCCTGTTCAAGCAAGAGACCTTATACCCATGATGGCAAACCTATGGCACGCGTGCCCAAAGTGGCATGCGAACCCATGTTGCCCGGCACACGCAGCCTTGCCTGTTTGTCTTCTGGGTTTCTGACACGCGTGCTGTCCTTCGTGCGTGCAGCAGTGCCGAAAACTGGTGTGTACACGCACGCTGGCCAGCTGATTGTCGGGTGTGCATGCGTGCCATAACCCCGAAGTTTGGCTTTTCCGGAGCGCGATTCCTTCACGCATATGGCAGTGCTGAGAACTGGCCCGCACATGCCAGCTGATTGTTGGGCACGTGTGCGTGCTAGAACACGGAAGTTTGGCTTTTCCGGAGCGCGGCCCTGATGAGCGTACACGCAACGTTTCCACGCGATTCACCATCACTGCCCTAAACCATTTCAGTCTAATGGCTCTCCCAGGGGGAGGGCCTTCTCTGTGGGGGCACCTACCCTCTGGAACGAGCTGCCCCCGGAGATTCGTCGGATTCCTGACCTTCGTACCTTTCGCCACGCCCTTAAAACACTATTATTCCATCAAGCAGGACTGGCCTAAAATATTATTTTGAATGGGTTATTTTATGTTATTTTAGATTGTGGGTCAAACTATTTAATAATTTTAAATTGTTTTTTTTTAATTGTTTTAAAAAACAAGCATTTAAAGCATTTAAAAAATGCTTTAAATTGTTTTTAACTTATATATTGTTGGTTTTTATCTTGGCTGTACACCGCCCTGAGTCCTTCGGGAGAAGGGCGGTATATAAATTTAATAAAACTAAACTAAACTAAACTAGTTTCTCCTTAAAAACGTCCAGTGATGGAGCACCCCCAACTTCTGGAGGAAACTGACAGTGGAACAGACTTCTACTGTCCAGAAGTTTCTCCTTAGTTCCAGGTTGCTTCTCTCCTTGATTAGTTTCCATCCGTTGGTCTTGTTCTGCCTTCAGGTGCTTTGGAGAATAGCTTGACCCCCTCATCTCTGCGGAAGCCCCTCAAATACTGGAAGACTGCTCTCATGTTTCTCCTAGTTCTTTTCTTTTGAACTTTTACAGAATACAGAGTTGGAAGGGACCTTAGAGGTCATCTAGTCCAACCCCCTGCCCAAGCAGTAGACCCTTTACCATTTCAGGAAAAAAGTGGCTGTCCAATCTCTCAAAGCTGGCTGAGGAATTCTGGGAGTTGAAGTCCACAAGTCTTAAAGTTGCCAAGGTTTATTTATTTATTTATTTATTTTATATCAAATTTATATACCGCCCTTCTCCCTGAGGACTCAGGGCGGTGTACAGCCAAATAAAAACATAAGCTACAAACATTAAAATACTATTAAAAAGATATATATAAATTTGGCAATGACAGTTAAAAACATTTTAAAAAGTGTTAAGCCAACTCGGCTTGCTGGAAAAAGAAGGTTTTAAGGGCACGGCGGAAGGCACCGAGGTCTTGGATTCTCCTTATCCCTGGGGGCAGCTGATTCCAGAGGGTGGGAGCCCCCACAGAGAAGGCCCTCCCCCTGGGCGTCACCAGCCTGCATTGTTTGGCTGATGGCACCCCGAGGAGGCCCTCTCTGTGGGAGCGCACGGGTCGATGGGAGGCCATCGGTAGCAGCAGGTTGGAGACCCCTGCACTAAATTCTTCTGGGTTTGGATCAAAGTTTGTGTGTCGAGAAAGGTGCCGCCAGGTGAAGCCTCGGTTTAAGGACAGGCGAAAGCGAATGGGTGCCCGAAGGCAAACATGTCCCGGTTTCATTATCTCACCCGCTTCCTCCCAGCCCACGGACCAGGCTCTGCTGGGCGCCAGGGCTGCCTGTGTGTCACACAAAGGATGACTGTATTTGTGGCTAAATAAATAAACAAGCGGGGTTTGGCAGCCAGGAGTTGTAAAGCCTGTGCAAGCGAGTTTCACGGACAAAACGAATGTCTGCCCGGTTCCCATCGGGTCAAACCTGTCACAAAAAAGCCCTTTTGCTCATTATTTTAGATCTGTTGAATCTCTTATTTTTTTTTCTGGCCAGAAAAAAATCTGTGTAAATCAATGTTTTTGAAAAGTTGGCAACTTCAAGGTATATGGACTTCAACTCCCAGAATTCCCCCGTCCACTCATATTGGCTGGGGGGAATTCCGGGAGTTGAAGTCCAAATTTGGTGGTTGGGGGAATTCTGGGGGTTGAAGTCCATGCATCTTAAAGTTGCCACGTTTGGCAAACGCTGGTGTAGATATCAACATAGCTGCCCTTTTGTTTATCTTTATATAATCACCAGCAAAGGATTCCTGCCCTGATAAAGTTAGCATCCGTTTGATTGACATTGAAATTAGAAATAAATAAATAGTCCCAAAAAGACAGTGGTCTGCTGAACACCCATCTCCCCTTCTGCTTTCGGGATAAAGAGCCTTGGTAGTACAGTGGTCTAAAGCACCCTGTTATTAAGACCAGCTGCCTGCAATTACTGCAGGTTCGAATCTCGCCAGGTTCAAGGTTGACTCAGCCTTCCATCTTTTCTAAGGTAGGTTAAATGAGGACCCAGATTGTGGGGGCAATAAACTGACTTTGTATAAATATACAAAAAGGATGAAGGCTATTGCTTAGTGCATTGTAAGCCGCCCTGAGTCTCTGGAGAAGGGCGGCATATAAATCAAATTAAAAAAAAAAAAGACCTAGTAGCTCACTCTTCTTTTTAACAGAATAATAAAGCTGGAAGGGACCTTGGAGGTCTTCTAGTCTAACCCCCTGCTCAAGCAGGAGACCCTACACCATTTGAGACAGGTGTCTTCTTAAAAGTCTCCAGTGATGAAGCACCTACAATTTCTGGTGGCAAGCCGTCCCACGGGTTAATTGTCCTCAATGTCAAGAAATTTCTCCTTAGTTCTCGGTTGCTTCTCTCCTTGCTTAGTTTCCATCCATTGCTTCCTTCTTCTGCCTCCAGGTGCTTTGGAGAATAGCTGGACCCCCTCCTCTTTGGGGCAGCCCCTCAAATATTGGAACGAAGAAATCCACACGCCTTCAATCATTTTCTCCTCGAAATAACTGTGCACGAGGCGTGATCGCTCGGGAAGGTCTCCTGCACAAGCGCTTTTGACGTGAACAGAAAGTCCGTCAAAATCCTGCTGTTGTGCAAAAGGAGCCTTCCGAGAAGGCCCCGGCGGGCACGGCTGCGGCGAAAAAGGGGGAGGGCGCCCACACCGTGTGGGCAGAGAAGGCCACTCTGGGAACATGGCTTGCGTGAAATCAGATGCCCCCTTAAGTGCAGGGCCAGGAAGTAGTGCTTTCTATGGCAAAAGGGGATAGAGGGAGGGAGTCTCCCTCCCCTCCTCCCCCGCAGGACATGCAAGGTGATGTGCTGGACACTGGTCCGGATGCACATGATGCCACGGACGCTTCCTCTTCCTGGCTTGCTGCCCACCCCCCACCCCCACCCCCTGGACTCTCGTTCCTGCCTCGGCCTGCCAGAGTCCATCCAGAGCAGCAGCGAATGGAAAGGGGGGCAAGGTTGCTAGGTAGAGTTGGCTAGAGGACTTTAGGCCAATCACCAGGAGGTTGTGAGTTCTAGTCCCGCCTTAAGCATGAAAGCTGGCTAGGGGACTTTAGGCCAATCACCAGGAAGGTGGGAATTCTAGTCCCGCCTTAGCCATGAAAGCTGGCTCCCCTGGAGGAGCACCCGGAGGCTCCAACTGGCGCAGAGTGCGGCCGCGCGGGTGGTAATGGGAGCGACATGGCGCTCCCATGTAACACCTCTCCTGCGTGAGCTGCACTGGCTCCCGGTGGTCTTCCGGGTGCGCTTCAAGGTTTTGGTTACCACCTTTAAAGCACTCCATGGCTTAGGACCTGGTTATCTACGGGACCGCCTACTACCACCAATAGCCTCCCACCGGCCAGTACGCTCCCATAGAGAGGGGCTCCTCCGGGTGCCATCGGCCAAACAATGTCGACTGGCGGCCCCCAGGGGGAGAGCCTTCTCTGTGGGGGCACCTACCATCTGGAATGAGCTCCCCCCGGAGATACGGAGGATCCCGGATCTGCGCTCCTTCCGCCGTGCTATGAAGACCTTTTTATTCCATCAAGCGGGCTTGGCCTAATTTCTTCCCTTTTTAAATATTTAAATTTTAATCTGTTTTTAAATTATCGGGGTGTTTTAATTTGTCTGGGCCAAATAATTTAATTTGATTTTATTGGGTTTTTAAATTTTGTATATCTATGTATTTTATTGTTGGCTGTTCACCGCCCTGAGTCCTTCGGGAGTAGGGCGGTATACAAATCAAATAAAACTAAAACTAAAACTAAACTAAACTTTAGGCCAATCATCAGGAGGTTGTGAGTTCTAGTCCCGCCTTAGCCATGAAAGCTGGCTAGGTGATTTTAAGCCAATCACCAGGAGGTTGTGAGTTCTAGTCCCGCCTTAAGCATGAAAGCTGGCTAGGTGATTTTAAGCCAATCACCAGGAGGTTGTGAGTTCTAGTCCCGCCTTAGGCATGGAAGCTGGCTAGGTGATTTTAAGCCAATCATCAGGAAGTTGTGAGTTCTAGTCCCACTTTAGGCATGAAACCTGGCTAGGGGACTTTAGGCCAATCATCAGGAGGTTGTGAGTTCTAGTCCCGCCTTACCCATGAAAGCTGGCTAGGTGATTTTAAGCCAATCACCAGGAGGTTGTGAGTTCTAGGTCCACTTTAGGCATGAAAGCTGGCTAGGTGATTTTAAGCCAATCACCAGGAGGTTGTGAGTTCTAGTCCCGCCTTAGCCATGAAAGCTGGCTAGGTGATTTTAAGCCAATCACCAGGAGGCTGTGAGTTCTAGTCCTGCCTTAAGCATGAAAGCTGGCTAGGTAATTTTAAGCCAATCACCAGGAGGTTGTGAGTTCTAGTCCTGCCTTAAGCATGAAAGCTGACTAGGGGACTTTCAGCCAATCACCAGGAGGTTGTGAGTTCTAGTCCCACCTTAGGCATGAAAGCTGGCTAGGGAACTTTAGGCCAATCACCAGGAGGTTGTGAGTTCTAGTCCCACCTTAGCCATGAAAGCTGGCTAGGTGATTTAAACCAATCCCCAGGAAGGTGGGAATTCTAGTCCTGCCTTCCCAGATCTGTATAATGGAGGCGTCATTCACTGTCATGACAAACTCTTCCCTAAAGTCCCTATTTTTATGATCTTGTGAAATCCGGGATGGTTTCACCTGAGCTTCATTTCCCACCCACCCCTCCCACCTCAAGCACAAAGTGCAGAAATGGTTTCCAAACTTTCGTGAGCCGTAAATGCAGGAATGCATCAGCCTCCCCTTGGACCACCGGGGGTCTCTGAGGTGGGTGGGAGGCCGTGCCAGACGCCATAAAAACCTCTCCGAGTCCACTCCATCCTATTTATAACGCTGGAGTGAATAAAATCTGCCCCCATTTGCAGCTGTGAGTCATCCAGAGGTTCTGTTGATCCTCGGAAGTGACCCTTCTGGGAAGAGCGGGGCGGAGGGGGCGGCTGTTTCTAAGGCCTCATTTCCTTTTTTTGCAGACAAATCAGCCATTTGGGGCCGATCCCACCGAGTGGGCAGGGAAGGGCATGGCTGTGCCAGTGTCTCAAAACAGCAGAAACATCTTCTGGTCTCTTTTCCATGGTGCCCGTCCACTAATCCGGCCTTCACCCACTCCCATTCTTTAAATTTTTTTGTTTTCTTTTGCAGTGGAATGATTTGGGAAAATGCCAGCCCAAATATATTCTCCCCTTGTGCCAGAGAGAAAAATGCCAGGAAGAGGAGCAGCTGGTTTGGGGAGTGCCACAGTTGGAGAGTTGGGAACTTGATGGACATACGGATAGTCCTTGACATGCAACCACAAGGGAGCCCAAAATTTATGTCGTTAATTGAGACATTGATTAAGTCAGTTTTGCCCCATTTTACATCCTTTCTTGCCACAGTTGTTAAGTGACTCACTATAATTCTTAAGTTAATAACATGTTGTTAAGTGAATCATGGACTTTGCTTGTCAAAAGGTCGCAAAAGATGATGACCGGACGCTGTGATTGTCGTAGCTGTGAGTCAGTTGTCAAACATCTGAATTTTAATCATGATCGTGGGGGTCTTCACATGGGTCGTAAGTGTGAAAAACGGTCATAAGTCACTTCTTTCAGCGCCGTTGTGACTTTGAACGGTCACTAAATGAACTCTTGAAAGTCGAGGACTGTCTGTGTAAGAAAGGGACAGGGGTTGTTGGAATTCTTTATTCTTTATTGGCCAAGTGTGGTTTGGATGCACGATGAATTTCTCTCTGGTGCATAAGCTCTCAGTGTACATACAACAACAAAGTGGTAAGATACAGATCATAAATCACAGTTACAATCATTAATCATGATACAAACAGTAAATGATAAATCGTAAGGGATCAATAGGAAAAGGTTGTCAAGAAGATGAGAAGGATATAACTGCAATTGTTTGTTTGTTTATACAGTATCTATTTTTACAAATAACTCAAGGAAACGAACATATCCAACACAACTTCTTCTTCCTATTTCCCCTAAAATAACAACACTGTGAGGTGGGCTGAGAGAGAGGGACTGGCCCACATTCACCAAGCCAGTTTTCATCCCTCAGGCAGAACTAGAACTCACTGCCTCCTGGTGATTGGCCCAAAATCACCCAGCTGGCTTTCATGCTTAAAACAGCACTAGAATTCACACCTTCTTGGTGATTGGCCCAAAGTCACCCAGCTGGTTTTCATGCCTAAGGCAGGACTAGAACTCACCGCCTCCTGGTGATTGGCCCAAAGTCACCCAGCCGGCTTTCATGCCTAAGGCAGGACTAGAACTCATTGCCTCCTGGTGATTGGCCCAAAGTCACCCAGCTGGTTTTCATGCCTAAGGCAGGACTAGAACTCACCGCCTCCTGGTGATTGGCCCAAAGTCACCCAGCCGGCTTTCATGCCTAAGGCAGGACTAGAACTCACCGTCCCCTGGTGATTGGCCCAAAGTCACCCAGTCAGCTTTCATGCCTAAGGCAGGACTAGAACTCACCGTCCCCTGGTGATTGGCCCAAAGTCACCCAGTCAGCTTTCATGCCTAAGGCAGGACTAGAACTCACTGTATCCTGGTGATTGGCCCAAAGTCACCCAGCTGGTTTTCATGCCTAAGGCAGGACTAGAACTCACCGCCTCCTGGTGATTGGCCCAAAGTCACCCAGCCGGCTTTCATGCCTAAGGCAGGACTAGAACTCACCGTCCCCTGGTGATTGGCCCAAAGTCACCCAGTCAGCTTTCATGCCTAAGGCAGGACTAGAACTCACCGTCCCCTGGTGATTGGCCCAAAGTCACCCAGTCAGCTTTCATGCCTAAGGCAGGACTAGAACTCACTGTATCCTGGTGATTGGCCCAAAGTCACCCAGCTGGTTTTCATGCCTAAGGCAGGACTAGAACTCACCGCCTCCTGGTGATTGGCCCAAAGTCACCCACTCAGCTTTCATGCCTAAGGCAGGACTAGAACTCACTGTATCCTGGTGATTGGCCCAAAGTCACCCAGCTGGTTTTCATGGCTAAGGCGGGACTAGAACTCACAGCCTCCTGCTGATTGGCCCAAAGTCACCCAGCTGGTTTTCATGCCTAAGGCAGGACTAGAACTCACCGCCTCCTGGTGATTGGCCCAAAGTCACCCAGTCAGCTTTCATGCCTAAGGCAGGACTAGAACTCACTGTATCCTGGTGATTGGCCCAAAGTCACCCAGCTGGTTTTCATGGCTAAGGCGGGACTAGAACTCACAGCCTCCTGCTGATTGGCCCAAAGTCACCAAATCACCTTTTATGCCTAAGGAGAGACTAGAATTCACTGTCTCCTGGTGATTGGCCCAAAGTCATCTGGCCACCTTTCTGGCCTAAGGTGGGACTAGAACTCACCGTCTCCCACTTTCTAGTCTGTTGCCTTAATCACTAGACCAAATGGGCACGGTTGTACCTACCATGTTGGTTTTTTTTTTTTTTAGTTTTCAACCCACCTTGAGAGACGCTGATTGCTTTCTAGCCATTTGTCCTAATGATCACTAACTTAGATTATTTTAAGAAGCTGAAGGAATTTGCTGAGGAATTCAGTCCCTTTAAACAGCGTTTAGTTGTGAGTCGACACATTTTCCATTCCAGTGGCAATTTTGTGCAATCTTCTGAAATCACCTTTCTGGTCGTGTTCTACGTCTGGGGAATTTCTGAATAATGGCTTCCCCTTTTCCTTCAAATTGGGGAACTTTAACCGTTGATCCCAGACAATTATTATTGATTACTAATTGCAGTCCCTGTTTTTATTTTCTCTCCACACTGCCCAGAGCGATTTGCAAAAGAGGGCACTTAAAAAAACGGGACCTTATCGGGATAAAACCCATGACTCGAGCAAACTTTGAAAAACCCAGCTCATTTAGAAGAAACGCAAAAAAAGCAAAATCATCGGCATTCTTAGGCGGTCTGCTTTTCTGCAGTTTGCAAGAATGCTATTTAGAGAAAAAGCTCATCTCTAGGAAATAACTACTGACATGTGGATGGGGGGCTCAGATAACGGAGGGAGAAACTGATGCAGGAAAAGGGGAAGGAGAGGGATAGATGTGGTCTTCTGGAGCAGGGGCCTCCAACCTTGGCAACTTTAAGCCTGGTGGACTTCAACTCCCAGAATTTCCCAGCCAGCAAAGCTGGTGGAGTTGAAGTCCACAAGTCTTAAAGTTGCCAAGGTTGGAGACCCCTGTTCTGGAGGGTCTCCCAGATTTGGAGGGTGGAGGGGTTCATTCCTACAAAAGTTCCTCTCCCAAATGCAGAAATTGTGCCCGATTGCTTCATGCATCTCCTGAACCTCAGAAATTAGGAAGTAATACCAGAATAAGAAGGACACTTGAAGGACTTCTAGTCTAACCCCTGCTTGAAAAGGAGACCCTATACTATTCCAGACAAGTGACTGTCTGGACTTTTCTTGAAAACCTCCCATGATGGAGCACCCACAACTTATAAGAGCAGTGGTTAGGGTGCAGTACTGCAGCTACTTCAGCTGACTGCTAGTTCAGCAGATCAGCGGATCAAATCTCACCGGCTCAAGGTTGACTCAGCCTTCCATCCTTCCGAGGTGGGTAAAATGAGGACCCAGATTGTTGGGGGCAATATGCTATTTAGTATACTGTCTTTGGTGTAAGCCGCCCAGAGTCCTCGGAGAGTGGGTGGCATAGAAATACGACTAATAAATAATAAATAATAAATAAATAAAACTTCTGGAGGCAAGCAGTTCCACTGGTCGATTGTTCTCACTGTTAGGAAGTTTCTCCTGAATTCCAGGTTGCTTCTCTCCTTGATTAGTTTCCATCCATTATTTCTTGTCTTGCTTTTAGGTGCTTTAGAGAATAGGTGGACCCCCTCTTCTTTGGGGCAGCCCTTCAAATACTGGAAGACTATCAGGTCACCCCAGTCATTCTCTTCTGCACCTTTACAAAATACAGAATGACAGGGTTCGAAGGGACCTTGGAGGTCTTCTAGTCCAAACTTCTGCTCAGGCATGAAACTCTGTACCATTTCAGACAAATGGTTGTCCAGTCTCTTCTTAAAAACCTCCAGTGTTGGAGCATTCACAACTTCTGGTGGCAAGCTGTTCCACTGGTTAATTGATTTCACTGTCAGGAAGTTTCTCCTTAGTTCTAAGTTGCTCCTCTCCTTGATGAGTTTCCATCCGTTGCTTCTTGTCCTGCCTTCTGGTGCTTTGGAGAATAGGTGGACCCCCTCCTCTCTGTGGAAGCCCCTCAGATATTGGAAGACTGCTGTCATGTCACCCCCTGGTCCTTCTTTTCATTATTCAGACACACCCAATGCCTGCAACCACTCTGTTTGTTATTATCCAACCATGCACTGGATCCACAGAAGATTTTATTACGAAACCACAGGGCAGCCGGACCAGAAACAGCTCGTAGGATGCAGGATTGTGCCCCTTTCCTTGACGTGCACAGCACCAAACGTTTTCTGCATCTCAAATAGATTTCTGAGAAATTAGGCAGGAAGTGACAGGATGTGATTTGTGCAGAGCGTAACGGGTGTCCCAGGAAGATAAAAAGCAGCAGGTTTGACCCCAAAACAGTGGGTCTTATTTTAAAGCATCTGTGCAGGGGTGGGGGGCGGGCAGAAGCAGGCCAGATTTATACACACCCACCCTGCCCTCCAAGGAGGAGCAGTAACCCCTGAAAAAGAGCCCTTTGATGATTGGGGTATGTTTTACCAGTATTGAGGTTCCTAGTCCTCAGTGTTTTCATGCAGGATAGAAGGAAGAGGACTGTTAAAGAAATTAGGATGTTTGGGGTCTGAAGAAGGGGGGCTTGTGTGGTTATCTTAAAGGGGGGGTGGATATCCTGCAGCCAGACCTCTTTGTGCCTTTGATAATCCTGTTTTTTTATAGCTTTAACCACAAGGAGTGAAAATCAATTTTCCTGCCAAAACTTTAATGGAAACCTTACATCATTAAGTGCCTACAACACAGACAGGCACGAAGAATTCAAACTTTTTTTCTCCTGAACTGGGGGAAAACTATGTCCCTGTTTGGCATGGCCTTCCCAATAATTGTGGCCCTTGCCTGTCCCCCCAAAAAGTTAAATGCAATCAAACTCTAACTTGCTCTGAAGTGCCACCTTCCAGTTCCAAGATGAATTCCCGATCCTTCCTTCCTTCCTTCCTTCCTTCCTTTCTCTTTCTTTCCTTCCTTCCTTCTTTCCTTCCTTCTTTCCTTCCCTCCTTCCCTCCCTCCCTCTTCCTTTTCTTTCTCTTTCTCTTTCTCATCCCTCTCTCCCTCTAATATCATTCCTTCCTTCTTTCCTTACTCTCCTTATCCATCAACATTCTTGTCACCTGGAGATGCACGCCAATAAAACAGAAAAATTAAAATACACAGGTGGTTAGAAAAGATGATAGGAAAACATGGATTTTAAACCTGAACTGTTTTTATTAGGCATAATACCAGAAAAACATGATAAGTAAAATACAGCAGTGAGGATTATATTCGCACAATATTGGAAAAATGAAGAAACCCTGTGAGATGAAGAGATAATTAGGAAGATACTGGATTGTGCAGAAATGGATAGACCTACATTGAAAATTAAACAGAAAGAAGACACAGAATATTATCAAACATGGACTTTATTTTACCAGTGGTTGGAAAAAAAGGGTTGGAGATTAAGAATGCAATCGGTATTGTTACATAAATTAAATATCCAGACAACATGATATTTATTAAAGCACTAACAAATGTGAACAGTAAAAAATAAAATTTATTTTTAAAAAAAATCAGGAAAGTTAAGACCTGACTAAGCATGAGTTAGGAAATATTTGAATCCTCTTAAAACAGTTTCAAAAGACTCTGATTAAAAAGGCTCCGTGTGCAGCCCTGGGAGTGATAGGAGTTGTAGTCCATCCATTCCGGAAGGCCCCAGGTTAGCGGAGGCTGGCTTAAACTTTATTGTGGAGCAGGAAAAAAACCGGAAGGAAGGAAGCACCGATGAGCAGAAGGAGAGGGGAAAGAGATAAGGGGAAGGGGACAGATAAGATGCAGGAGGGGAAACAGATGGAGAGGGCAGCTGCGGATATGGATCGGTTGGCCAGTTGTACCAGGTGACCTGGAAAAACTTTGTAGAACAACTTTGTAGAACCCGCAGCTTTGTTGCTCCTTTCCTAAGCTGAAACGAGAGCATCTCTGCAATTACAGGGTGTGAAGCCAAAACAGAATTCTACAGAATAGCAATAACACTCAGGCTTATATCCCGCTTCATAGTGCTTTTACAGCCCTCTCTAAGCAGTTTGCAGAGTCAGCCTCTTGCCCCCAACAATCTGGGTCTTCATTTTACCCACCTCAGAAGGACGGAAGGCTGAGTCAACCTCGAGCCTGTGAGAATCGAACTGCTGACAGTGGGCAGAGTTGGCCTGCAATACTGCATTCTAACCACTGCGCCATCACGGAAACTGAACCTTGCTTACAGATTTAATATTCAAAACCTTTTGCGCATTTTGGTTTGCTGGTTTAGACGGGTTCCCCGGGGCCCCCACTTTTGAGAAGGGACGGGGTCCTGTATGGAAATTTGCCTGATGATTTCTGTTATCCTTCTCGGACGGTGTGAGATTTCACTCACTCCTAGAATCCCGTGGTAAATGCGAGCCGGTTGCTGAAGTACCCAAAATACAATTACATGACTCTGTGTATATTAGTGTGCGTGTGTGTTATGTTTGTGCATCAGGGGTGGGTTCTACTTACCTTTACTACTGGTTTGCAATGGGAGTGCTTCTGCACATGCGCAGATCACCCATGATGATGTCATGCCGGGTGGGTGGAGCCTCTGGCCGGTTTTACGACTGGTTCTATAGAACCGGACCAAACCGGGGGCAACTCATCACTGGTGTGCGTCCATCTATCAGTCCATCTATCTATCAGAATGTCAAAAATGAGCCCTGAGTACCCCGTCATAACTTCAAAAAGTTGCTCAGCAACCAGTTGTTAAGCGAGGACTACCTACATACAACTATGGGTTATGCCCCACTCTTATCTGACTGTTCCATAGGCAGCATCTCTCCCCCCTCCTCAAAATATTTCTCACATACTGTAAGAGAACCTGAAAGCGGAGTCTAAAGAGGAATCAGCCTAGAATCCTTTCGTAGCTGCCAATGGTCTTAAGTTCAACTATCCTTGAATGCCGTTAACCCTTTTTCTAACTCTAGCCTGGTGCTCATCTTTCGTTTGGAAGATTCCTGTGTTACGAGCGTTTGCGGATAACCTGGTTGTTACCTTAGCCCAACCAGTACAATCGATTACAGCCTTGATGGATATAATTAACCCATATGGACAAGTATCTGGTTTCAAAATAAATACAGCCAAAACAAAGATAATAGCTAAAAATATGACTAGAAGCCAAAAAGAAGAGATAGAAAGGGTAACAGGATTTGAGACAGTTAAGAAGGTTAAATATTTAGGGGTTTATATTATGACCACAAATATGAAATTATATAAGCACAACTATGAACCGTTATGGCAAAAAATACAGAAAGAGATGGAAAATTGGAAAAAATTACAACTGTCTTTGCTGGGAAGGAAGCAGTAAAAATGAATGTTTTACCAAGGTTTTTATTTCTATTTCAAATGATACCTAATACTTAAAAAAGATGAAAATTTGAAGGAATGGCAGAAGGGCATAAATAAATTTGTTTGGGCAGAGAAGAAACCGCGAGTAAATCAAAAGATAATGCAAGATACACGAGAAAGAGGAGGTCTTAAAATGCCCAATTTAAGATTGTACTACGAAGCCGCTGCCCTCTCAGCAATTACTGACTGGATTAATTTAACAGAGGAAAGGATATTAAATATTGAAGGATATGGTCTGGTCTACATAAATAGGCATGCCTATTTATTGTATGATAAGAAAGTAGATAAGATGTTTAAAAGTCATATATTAAGAAATGCCCTATTGCGTGTCTGGAAAAAGTCTCAATACAAATTAAGCGATAAGTTACCAATATGGACAGTACCCAGACACGCAATAGAAAATATAAATTTGGAGCAAAAGTAGGATAAGACTACATACAAGGAACTCCTTTATAAAGAAGGAGTTAGACTACAATTAAAATCTATGGAGCAATTAAGAGAAGAAGGAATAATTAGAACTTGGTTTCAATATGGGCAGCTGCAGGCCAGATGGAGAGAAGATCAAAAAATGGGTATTATGCAGCAGGATAAGAATTTGATAAAACAAATAAGAGACAAAAGTCAAATGCATATAAAAAGGGGGGAGGGAGGGGGGAAGGGGGGGAGAAAATGTTTGTATTTCCTATAAAACTTTTCAATAAAAAAAAAAAAAGATTCTTGTGCCTGGGCTTAGCAGCAATAAATCAGTTTAATTGGACTTTCACACGTGGACCTGATCTTTCATGCCTGACACGTACTACTACATAGATGTACTATTACATAGATGTTCGTATGGTGATTTTTTTTCAAACTTTGACCAACGTGAAGCTTGACCCTTCTGGGTCTCAGGAAGTGGCTCTGACAATGGGACCAAGGGGTGGTGTTGGCGCCAGGCTAACCAAGCCAGATTAGGATCTAGTCCTCATGATGTTGGGGGAAAGGGGAGGCAGGTTGCGGTTGCAATTGGTAACCTCACGAGGAAGTGTGATTCACACCGCCAGGAATACCCAGGAGGAAGGAGGCTGCCTAGACCGCATTTTTTGGACTAAGTCTTTGTGCAACTGTGGAGCTGACTCATTTCTTCTCTCTTCTTTGTTCCACAGTGGACATCAGGGAAATCAAACAGATCCGACCCGGGAAAAATTCCAGGGATTTCGAACGTTACCCGGAAGAAGCCCGGAAGTTGGACTCAATGTTGTGTTTTGTCATCCTGTATGGAACAGACTTCCGGCTGAAGACGCTGAGTGTTGCTGGTCAGTGGAGGGTAATGTAGCAAATGCTTTTTGAGGTGGGGGGACGGACACACAGAGGGTCAGAGCTGAATCCCCTGACCCCGCAGAACAACACACGCACCCCTCCCAGCCTTGAAGGCCTCTCCACAAATCCCCAGTTACTAACACAGTTGGATTGTAATTTTTGATGCGACCGAACGGGAGAGAGTTAAAAGCACACAACCGAAGGACGGTTCTGATTCATTGTTCTTAGTTTTAGCCAAAAGTAGGTAGCCTTGGCATAAAACAGGCTATCTTGGCAATACAGGTAATCCTTGGTCGCTGCACAACTGGTTGCAAGTTGAGGACTACCTGTATTAAATTTTAAGTACGGTATTAAATGTAATCAACAGTCGCGGCGAGACGCGCGGGGTTTTTGGAAGCTCCTGAAACTCCGCTGAAACTCAGCCGCTGGACAGTCCAAATCAGACCCCACAATCTTGATTTGACTGTGGTAGTGGAGGGCATGTTCTGAGGATCCCAGGGATATCGCTAAGTCCCTGGACGAGCCACAACTGGTTGCAAGTTGAGGACTACCTGTATTAAATTTTAAGTACGGTATTAAATGTAATCAACAGTAAATATTTAAATGAGGTGCTCTCTGAGCTTGGTTGTTTTCTTGCAGACGTTTCATTACCAACTAGGTAACAGCATCAGGATAAGCTCACAGAGCACCAAGGAGCCGATAGTCACCCTCCTCCTCCTCCTTTCCACAAACCCCACTCCCTTCTACAACTACTGATAATGTTACCTAGTTGGGTCATGAAACATTTGCAAGAAAACAACCAAGCTCAGAGAGCACCAAGGACCCCCATAATTCTCCTCCTCCTCCTCCCACCTCCTCCCTCCCTCCCTTCTAACACTGATGATGTTACCTAGTTGGGTAATGAAAAGTCTGCAAAAAAACCATCAACCTCAGAGACCACCAAGGACCCCACCATCGTTATCCCCCTTCTCCTCCTGTTATTCTTCCTCCTCCTCCTCCCTGCAAACCTCTCTCCAATCCTAAATTACAAATATTCTCCTTTATAAATACTTAAATGTAATAAAAAGGATAATAAAGATGCCCATGATAATGATACTTAACAGATCATGGGAAACTTGTATCATGTTATTCTAAGTGTTCTGTCTCCATCCCACACGCGCACACACCAACAGACGTTCAGGAGTTAAAGACCAAACCAGCTGGCAAAATCCTTTTCCTTATGATAACGGAACTTGGCAACAATCTAGTGCTGCCTGCCAAGAGTTTATTATTTACAAAGAGGAGAGATAACTTCTCCCCACTCCTGGTACATCAAAGGAAACAGCTCAATAATTACGGAGTCAATCAAGTCCAGAGATAATCCAGCAAAGTCTATAGCAAAAAGTCCGGCAATGCAGAATGGCGTGGAAGCTTTCAGCTTTGTTCGTCACAAGGTTTGACTGGCCACCACGCTCCCTTTTATATCCTGTGGGGTGTGGTCCAGTGAGTCAGCCTAATCTCGGGCACGCCTTTTCTTCTGTTGTGTGCGCTTATCTCTGTGACTCTGGCGTGGATCCAGCCAAGACTCATTACCCTCATCACTGTCCACCTGTGGCTGCGTGGACGTGCTTGGCCCCGGCCCTATCTCTTGCCCTTCGGCGGACACCGAAGGCATTGCCAGAGAGGAGGGTCCTGGAGAGGGAGGCCTTGCCAACTCCTCTCCTTCACTCTCGGAGTCCTCTCCTGCCGATAACACAGGCTCAGGTAACGGAGCCACAACACTAAGACCAGTTATGCACCGAGCACCCCTTCATGACCCAAAGGGGCTTTTTCCAAAAGGCCCAACTGGACTTCCTTTGTTTTTCCTTGAAGTCGTTTCGCTTCTCACCCGAGAAGCTTCTTCAGTTCTGACTGAATGGTGGGGAATGGAACCGAAGAAGCTTCTCGGATGAGAAGCAAAATGTCTTCAAGGAAAAACAGAGAAAGTCCAGTTGCCTTCTGGGACCTGTGGGACAACCATGAACTGGCTCCGCCCACCTGCCCGGACGTCATCATGGACACTCTGTGCATGTACAGAAGTACTGGGTACGTGCTCACAGTTCTGAACCGGTAGCGAAGGTAAGTGAAAACCGCTACTGAGCTGGATGACTTGAGAATTTCCAAAGACATTTTACCCATTGATGTCAAAATGAAGACCATGCCTAGAACATTTCTTTTTATTTATTTTTTATTTATTTATTTTTCAAACTTCTATACCGCCCTTCTCCTTTCGGACTCAGCCAAGATAAAAAACATTTATACATAAAAGTTAAAAATAGATTTAAAATGATTAAATAAATTTGGCCCGTAATTTAAAACTTATCAATTTAAAAATCCATATCAAATTTTAAAACCAACCATAAAATCAGGACAGACTGGTGTCCACCCAACCTGGTGTTTCCTGATGAGTTGAGATAG
The DNA here is from genome assembly GCA_022577455.1 of Arizona elegans. Taxonomy (NCBI): domain Eukaryota; kingdom Metazoa; phylum Chordata; class Lepidosauria; order Squamata; family Colubridae; genus Arizona; species Arizona elegans. The sequence goes on from JAKOOJ010000055.1 coordinate 2,271,538, forward strand.
CAGATTTGGGGAATTATTCGCCACACATCTGGAACACATAAATGGGGGAAATCTGGCTGGATGTAACTCTGGAGTCGGTTGCAACCTTCCCTTATTTAATTGCTGTTTATAGCCAAGTAAACATACCTTTCTCTTTGATTACATCCTGCTCAGAAGTAACGGAGATTACACACTGCCTCTCCTACTAATAGCTTGCTATCACATTTCTTAAATTACACCCACGTTTGTTGTGGTTTCCTAGTGTTAGCAGAAAAGAGAGCGGCCCTCTTTAGATATCCCGACACGTGGTCCTCCACTTACGACCACAATTGGAACCACCATCTCCATTGCTAAGCAACGAGGTTAGGAGAATCGTGTCCATTTTTCCGGCCTGTTTTTGAAGTTGTTGTTAAGTGAATTTTAAAAGCTGGACAGCAAAGCAAGTGATGTACAGGTAGGCCTTGACCTACGACCTCAATTGAGCTCAACATTTCCATCGCTAAGCAAGAAAATGACTGTTTTCAACACTTACGACCGTGTGTCAAAATTCAGAAACTTGGCAACTGACTCATATTTATGACGGACGCAGTGTCCCATGGTCATGTGATCCCCTTTTGCGACCCTCTAACCAGCAAAGTCAAGCCGGATTCACTTAACAACTGTGTGACTAACAACTGCAGCGATTCACTTAATGACTGTGGCAAGAAAGGTCATAAAATGGGACAAAATTCATTTAACAACTGTTTCATTTAGCAACAGAAATTTTGGGGCGCAGTTGTCATCATAAATCCAGGACTACCCGTAATCCAAACTTTTTTAATTCTGCTTATTTGTTCTAATATTTTAGAAAATATTTCATTACCATGGTTTTTTTTTCCATCGTTTGATTTAATCTCAGACTTTAGATTTGTACAGGTAATCCTCGATTTACGACCACAATTGAACCCAAAATGGCTGTTGTTAAGCGAGACATTGGTTAAGGGAGTTTTGCCCCATTTTATGACCTTTCTTGCCACCGATGTTAAGTGAATCACTGCAGCTGATAAGTTCGTAACCCGGTTGTTAAGTGAATCTGGCTTCCCCATTGACTTTGCTTGTCAGAAGGTCGCAAAATGGGATCACGTGACCCAGGGACGCTGCGACCATCATAAATATGTTTGCATCCGAATAAACCAGTTGCATTCGAATGTAAATCACGTGACCATGGGGATGCTGCCATGGTCATAAGTGTGAAAAACGATCATAACTCACTCTTTTCAGTGCCTTCGTAACGTTGAATGGTCGCTAAATGAACTAAACGTAAGTCGAGGACTATCTGAAGTTGTTAGTGTGGCTTACTTTCAGTTCTTTGAATCTGTTTTTTTGCAAGGCCCCCGTGGCTCCCAGTGGCTTTAAGCCAACACAAATAATCTTCACCAGTGGGAAAGCCAGATCCACTTAACGACCAAGGCAGTTGTTAAGCGAGTCACCCTTCCATTTGCGACCTTTTTTGCCACAGTTTACTGAACCACCGTGGTTGTTAAGTGGATCCAGTTCCTTCCATTGACTGCTTGTCGGAAGCTGGCTGGTAAATGGTGATTACATGACCCCATAAATTATATGCTGGTTTTGCCCAGCGCCTGAATTTTAATTACGTGACCATGGGGATGCTGAAATGGTCATAAGTGTGAGGACTGATCCTACGTTATTTTTTTGGTAACTTTAAACGGTCATTAAACGAATGGGTGTATGTTGAGAACTTCCTGTATAATAATACAGGATAATAATGATTCTTCAGGCTAGCTAGAGTTTTGTGACCCCTAGAACATTCTAACATGATTTATTACGGCGTAAAATTTTACAGCTTATAGTCCTTTTAGCATCGTCATCTCCCTATAATAAATTTTCCAGGATTTTAACAGCGATGAGTTGGCCCTATTAATCCTCATTTTTGTTTGCTTTGAAACCCTTATCTGCATTTTTTTCCATGGGTTCAGCAGAAGGAAGCATCCATGGACTTCCCTAAAGCCGGGTGACTAAATACATTGAGTTTTGAAGAGTAGCAGTCAAATTCCTTAGCAGGTCAATCATTTGTGGGATTGTTGAGAACGAGTCTTTTCTGCAGGAAAAAAAACAACAACAGGCAAAACCACAAATCTTAAAACGAGCTGAATGTTTTTGGCAAGCAAGAAAAATGAGCTGATGAATTTTCACAGGGTGAAAAATAACCCTAAATAGATCTGAGTTTTATAAGGAGTTAAATCAATGTTTCTCAACCTCTGTCACTTTAAGATGGGTGGACTTCAATTCCCAGAATTCCCCAGCCAGCTGAGGAATTCTGGGAGTTGAAGTCCACCCATCTTAAAGTGGCTGAGGTAGGTTGTAACTCCTCTTCTACAATTGAGATAAAGTCCTAGAGAGGCCTTACGGAAGAAGAGCATTTCTACCTGACTCGGGAATTCTGGGAGTTGAAGTCCACGGGTCTTAAAGGGGCCATAGTGGTCCACCCTTACCTTATAGGGTTAGTAGGTATGTTATTTGGGAATGACGTTGAACGCCAGAAAATGCTACTCCAAGCTTCTCAACCTAAGTCCCTCTAGAATGTTCTCAGTTTACAATGCCCAGAGGTTCTTGTAATCCCAATCTTTGAAGGCACCACATGAAGACCTCATCTCGTGGTAGACATCCAAGCAAAGAGAAGATTCCAACTTCTGAACATCTTAGAAGGCCTCTGGCTCAAGAGGTCTGTCTACAAAGTGGTTGATGATGTATTTGTGGAACAGTTTAAATTGGGACTGAGCCTCCCTTATTCCTAGACAAATCATTGATTTATGGGGCACGGAGTCCCAACGGAACAGATGCCTTTTGAGGAGAAGGAGTAGATAGACATCTTTCTTGGTCAACCAAGATCAGAACTCGCTAGGAGACCTGCAAATCTTTTATAGAGACCTTATTTGGATTTAATTTATGTACAGAGAATCCTTTGTCCTACAGCAGTTTGTTTAAGGACCGTTAGAAATGATAGCAGCACTGAAAATGGTGATTTATGAGTGATTTTTTTTCACACTTATGACCGTGATCAAAATTTAGAAGCTTGGCAACTGACTCATATTTATGACGGTTGTTGTGACCCCCTTTTGGGACCTTCTGACAAGCAAAGTCCATGGGGAAGCCGGATTCACTTAACAACCTTGCTACTAACTTAGCAACTGCAGTGGTTCACTTAGCAACGGCGGCAAGAAAAGTCGTAGAATGGGGCAAAATTCACTGAACTGACCGTTTCATTTAGCAAGAGAAATGTTGGGTTCCATTGCCGTCGTAAATCGAGGACTACCTGTAATCCAAATGTATTTAATTCTGCCTATTGTTTCCGATATTTTAGGAAAGGAGTTTTCACTGCCATGCTTGTTTTTATTTTTTTAATTAACAGGTTTAATCTCACGCTTTAGACTTGCCGTTCTTCGTCTGCTTTGCTTTTAGCTCTTGAGTCTGTTCTTGGCAAGGCTCTCCGTGGCTCTCGGTGGCTTTTAGCCAACACAAATAAACTTCCTGTGACTAACACAACAGAGAGAGGGGTGTGGTGTACCTGAGTGCAGTTTTAAGGCATTGTTTTTAAGGCAGAATCAGCCTTCTTTCCAGTTTTCCCTCTACCAGGCAATTCTCTTTGCAGAATATAGAAGAGAAGAGAATAACAGAGTTGGAAGGGAACCTTGAAGGTCTTCTAGTCCAACCCCCTGCTTAGGCAGGAAACCCTACACCAACCACTTCAGGCAACTGTTTATCCAACATATCAAACGCTCCAATTCCTCTGGAAAGAAACATTTGGATCTGTCATGCTGCATCCTTGCAAAACATGAATTTATGGATTCATTTATTTAGAGAAGGTGTAAGGCCTCCCCCACTGACAAATTGTGATTCTGGGCAACATACGGGCAGAAATTGGGACCGGAATTTCTGGTGTCAAACAAGGTCAGTGAGTTGAGCCCAATTTTATGGCCTTTTTTCCCCCATGGTCGTTAAGCAGATCATGGTGGTTAAGTGAATCATGAGGTTGTTAAGTGAATCCATCTTCCCCCATTGACTCTGCTCATTGGACGCTGGCTGGGAAGGTCGCAAGGGGAGATCCCGTGACCCAAGTACTCGAATTTTCATTACAATTTTCAGGTCATAAAATTGGGCACAACCGCAACACTGACAGGGAGTCCTCGATTTATGACCACAATCGAGCCCAAAATTTCCACGGCTGAGCAAGTCAATTGCTTGTTAAGTGAATTTTGCCCTGTTTTACCACCTTCCTGGCCATCTTAAGTGAACCATGGCGGCTGTTAATTCGGTTGTTAAGTGAATCTGGCTTCCCCATGGACTTTGCTTGTCAGAGGGTCACAAAAGGGGATGGCGTGACCCACCCACCCCCCGAGACGCTGTGGCCATTGTAAATGTGAGCCCGTTGCCAGGCGTCTGAATTTGGAACACGTGACGGTCGTAGGCCGTGGATAGATGCTGCCATGATTGTAGGCGTGAAAAAGGGTTACAAGTCATCTTTTTCAGTGCCCGTTGCTACTTTGAATGGTCACTAAACGAATGGTTGTATTCTTTTCAACCTGTCGGTCATTTACACTCTGAGAGTCGTTAAAAGCACCCGGAGATTCGCCTCCGCAGATATCTTCCTTGGCAGTAGCAGATTTTTTTTAAAAAAATGGATAAGACCACCAAAGTAGGAATTGATTGCGATTAAAAAATAAAACGATGAACAGAAGGTCATTTGGGTCAGTCCCTTACACGAACCTCCCTGGAGCCCTGGTGGCTTAATATCATATGGTCTATTTGTTGGGACATCTCAGGACCGGTGAATGTAGGAATTTGGGTAACTAGGGTTATAATTTAGCTTGTTACGTGAAGCTAGACATGCAAGTAAATAGTCAATGTGAGGAACAAAGTCTTAAGCTCTGGCCAAGATGAAGATTCTGAGATAGCAATCACACTTAGACTTATATACCACTTTACAGGGCTTTTATAGCCCTCTCTAAGCAGTTTACAGAGTCAGCCTTTTGCCCTCAAGAATCTGGGTCCTCATTTTCCCCACCTCGGAAGGATTGAAGGCTGAGCCAACATTGAGCTGGTCAGGATCGAACTTCCGGCAGTGAGTTAGCCTGCAGTACTGCATTCTAACCACTGCACCACCATGGCTCTTCCTTTCATCCATCCATCCATCCTTCCTACCACTAACACTTAGACTTATATACTGCTTCCTGCTGCTTTCCAGCCCCCTCTAAGCGGTTTACAGAGTCAGCCTCTTGCCCCCCAACAATCTGGGTCCTCATTTTACCCACCTCGGAAAGATGGAAGGCTCAGTCAACCTTGAAGCGGTCAGGATCGAACTCCTGGCAATGGGCAGAATTAGCCTGCAATACTCTACTCTACCACTCTACCCACTATGTCCTTCCTTCCTTCCTTCCTTCCTTCCGTCTTTCCTTCCTTCCTTCCTTTCCCTTTCTCTCTTCCCATCCCTCCCTCCCTTGAATATCCATCCATCTTCCTTCTTCCCTCCCTCCCTCCCACTTAGCAATAGCCCTTAGACTTATATACCGCTTCCCAGTGCTTTCCAGCCCTCTCTAAGCGTTTTACAGAGTCAGCCTCTTGCCCCCGACCATCTGGGTCCTCATTTTACCCACCTCGGAAGGACGGAAGGCTGAATCAACCTTTGAGCCTGGTGAGATTCGAACTGCCAAATTGCAGGCAGCCGGCAGTCAGCAGAAGCAGCCTGCAGTACTGCACTCTCACCACTGCACCACCGTGGCTCAGATAGCCCTTCCTTTCGGCCAGGATCTCCAGGATAAGTCCGTCCATCGATTGTCCTTCGTCTCTTTTTGTTGTCTTGTCTTCTTCAGCTTTTTGCGAGGACGATGTGACCCTCTGGGTAGCCGGGCTGAACTGGCTGGTGACCGATACGCAGCGATCACCGACTCCTCTCCAGATTGAAAGGTATGGGGCAGCAGGAGGAAAAAAATGGGCAGAGCGTAAAGCGTCACCGAATTTGGAGCAAATGATTCCACTCTACTCAATCGGGTGCTTTTTTGGAGCGGACTGTCCAGCCCAGGGGTCTCCAACCTTGGCAACTTTAAGACCTTGTGGACTTCAATTCCCAGAATTCCTCAGCCAGCTTTGCTGGCTGAGGAATTCTGGAAGTTGAAGTCCACAGGTCTTAAAGTTGCCAAGGTTGGAGACCCCTGCTCCAACCTATCTTTCGTATCCTTGCCCGAGCTTAGGAATCTGTGTGTCCACACCTGCCCCGAGGCCAAAAACAGTGTTGATGTTCCACCTCAAAGTTTTCCAGAGAGGAAAGGGTCAACAATCAGGATAGAGCTGGAAGGAACCTTGGAGGTCTTCTAGTCCAAAGAAGAGGGAGGTCCACCTATTCTCCAAAGCACCTGAAGGCAGGAGGTGGAATGGAAACTAATCAAAGAGAGAAGCAACCTGGAATTAAAGAGAAGTTTCCTGACAGTGAGAACAATTAACCAGTGGAAGAGTTTGCCTCCAGAAGTTGTAGGTGCTCTCATTGTTGGATGTTTTCAAGAAGAGGCTGGACAGCCGTTTGTCTGAAATGCTTGAGCAGAGGGGGGTGGTCCAGATGACCTCCGAGGCCCCTTCCAGCTTTGTTATTCTGCCTGTGTAGCCCTTTCTAAAGCTACTTTTGTCTTCCTTCAGATGGCTGAGGAAGCAGTTCGACTCAATGGACAGATCTAGAGAAGGCAGGTGAGTAGACGAGGACTGTTTTCTCTTGGAAGAGCAGGGAGGCTTCCATGGAGGACCAGGGGTGCTTCTTCCATCCCTTTCCCCTTTTTTTTATGCTCTTGGACGAGGCACAAGCAGCCCAAGCTTCTGCCTCCAGCAGAAGCTTTGCTGCTGAGTTCACTCGAGTTACAAGAACTTCATTTGCTTGGCTGGATAAAACTTCACGGAGTCTGGCTTGTTGTGGTTTCTGTAGGGGGGGAGAGGGTCCTTGGTGCTCTCTGAGCTTGGTGGTTCTCTTGAAGAGGTTTCATGACCCAAATAGGGAACATCATCAGTGTTGGAAAGGTGTGGAGTTTCTGGGGAGGAGGAGGTGGAGGAGGAGGGCTGTGGGGTCCCTGGTGCTCTCTGAGCTGGATGGTTCTCTTGCAAATATTTCGTTACCAAACTACGTAACATCATCAGTCCTAGAAGGGAGCGGGGTTGCAGGGAAGAGGAGGAGAAGGAGGAGGACTGTGGGTGTTGTAACCCAGGCCCAAGTTAAGTAGTAGGAAAACCAATCCGTGAAAAAACAAACAAGCTTTATTCGAACAGCTGAGAATGACTTCATTCCCAGCGTCTTTCAACTAAATTAAAGCAAATTCCTCCCGACACAAATTCCTCAGTCCTATCGCAAACCTTGGTCCAATTAGGCAAACTGCCAAAGGCCTTTCTTGGCAAACGTTCGGAAGTCACAGATACAAAAATAAATACAAGACGTAGATGAAGAAGAAGACGAAGCTACCAACGTTGTTTTCTGGCAAAGCCCAAACGCCGTTGCTGGTTTGTTTTAAGCCTTATGGGAGGGGCCAGTCATCTCTTGGCCTTACTCCTGAGTTGTCCTCTTTGCTTGAGCTGCTCTTGCCTTCTGGCAGCTCTTCTCATGCGTGCATTAGGAACAGGCTCCTCCTTTCCTCTGCCTCACTCCTATCAGTCTCTGGAGGCTCTGGAGTCTGCACCTCACTCCCCGATGGCCCCATCTCTGCCTCTGACGCAGAGCCCTCATCCAGGGCTCCAGGACTGGCCCATTATCCTCCTCAGCCTCATCGCTGTCCGACTTCGCTGCCAGCTCCGCAGGCTGCTGGCGGACCACAACAGTGGAGTCCTTCCAGCTTCTGAGCTTGGTGGTTTTCTTGCAGACATTTTATGACCCAACTAGGTAACATCATCAATGCTAGAAGGGAGTGGGGTTTATTTACAAGTAACTTGCCTTGCCAGTGTTGGTGAGAGTGTTTTTTTTCTTCTTAGCAGTTCCTTGATTAGGCTGTTGTTTACTGTGTGATTGTCTGTCTGAGTTCGTTGTTCCTTGATTGGGATATTGTTTACTGCTTGATTGTTGGTCTGGTGTTAAACAGTAAACCACAATCTAATCCAGGAACTACCACAAATCCACGGTGACAGTGCAAGCCATTTATATATAAACAGAGAACGAACCCGCATCCTTCTAGTACTGATGATATTGCCTAGTTGGGTCATGAAACGTCTGCAAGAAAACAGCCAGGCTCAGAGAGCACCAAGGACCCCCACAGTTCAACTCTGAGCTATAAATATTCTCTTCTATCGTTTTTTCAGTACAGGGGCTCTAAATTTGCCCCCTCAACCCTTCTTCGAGTCTGCAGTTCCTGACTCGGGAATTCTGGGAGTTGAAGTCCACAGGGTCTTAAAGTTGCCAAGGTTGGAGACCCCTGTTCTAGAGCCACATCTCTCAATCTTGACCACTTGAAGATGGGTGGACTTCAACTCCCAGAATTCCCCAGCCAGCTTTGCACTGATTTGTCTATGATGGTATGGGAGGAAAGATTGTCCAATCTTGGCAGTGTTAAGACTTGTGGACTTCCAACTCCCAGAATCCCAAACTAGTTAGGGAATTCTGGAAGTTGGCTGGCTGAGGAATTCTGGAATGTTAGACACCCCTGCTCCAAATCAAAGACTTCGGGACGAAATAGGAAAAAGCCAAGACATAAGGAAGGTGGGGGCATTGACTGGATATCCCCCCACCTCCCATGCCAAGAAGCCATAAACAGGATGTGGGGCAGGAAAGGGAAGAGGAAATGGGTGTGGAGATAGGAAGTGATGTGGAGCTGGACGAGGAGGAAGCCAGGGTCCAGACAATTTTATTTTTTCAGCCAAAGGTCGAGCCCAGAATTGCACATTCAAACCATAGGGGAAACTCTGCTTTCCTACACCAAGGTTACTTAGCAAAAAGTAAAGTCACAAGGTCTAATTTTCATTTCCCAGAGGGTTAATATTTAACTCAATTTAATCTCATTCACATTCTTTTAATCAAGTGCTTATTTTAACCCCCTGGTCAAAGGGATTCATTCAAGGCAAAAAAAAAAAAGAAAAAAAAAGGAAAAAAGTCAGAATTCACTTTCTGGGATCTTCTCCAGCAAAGCATCTCTTTGGCTCCTGGTGTTTTTCTACCCAGGAGAATTATTCTATTAAAGAATTTGACTGTTCTATTAAAAGAATAATCTCAGGCTTGGTCCAGGCAGAAGGCCTTCCCCAGGAATGCCACGTTGGAAACATCGGCTTTGGCTGTGCAGTTTACAGAGCAAAGGCTCTGGGTGTGGGGGCCAAAAATCAGGAGGTTGACCCCAAGGGCCAGATCCCACCATTATCTGGCCTTTAGGTGTGTTACGCAACTGATGAGATTCTGATGGAAGAGAATAGTTGCAAATTAGGGTTGAAGTGGGGGGGAAGTCCTTGGCGCTCTCTGAACTGGGTGACTTTCTTGCAGACGTTTCATGACCCAACTAGGGAACGTCATCAATGCTAGAAGGGAGTGCGGTTTGCTCTCTGTTTATATACAAGTGACTTGCCCTGTCAGTGTTGGTAGGAATGTCGTATAGATATCAAACCAACACTGACGGGGCAAGATACTAGCTTATGAAAAGAGAGCCAACCACACTCGCTTTTAACACTGATGATGTTACCTAGTTGGGTCATGAAATGTCTGCAAGAAAACCACGAAGCACCCAGGACCCCACTGGTGAGAATGGCTGGCTTGGTAACCAAACCTCTGCAAGAAAGCAGGGAAACCTCCTCTAGGAGGAATTAAGAAATACGATTAGATAGAATAGAATAGAATAGAATAGAATAGAATAGAATAGAATAGAATAGAATAGAATAGAATAGAATAGAACAGAATAGAATTCTTTATTGGCCAAGTGTGATTGGACACACAAGGAATTTGTCTTGGTGCATATGCTGTCAGTGTACATAAAAGAAAAGATACGTTCATCAAGAATCATAAGGTACAACACTTAATGATAGTCACAGGGAACAAGTAAGCAATAAGCAATCAAATCATATTAGGATAGATAGATAGATAGATAGATAGATAGATAGATAGATAGATAGATATCATCTGATAGATGGATGATAGAAATAGAGAGAGAGAGATGATGGATGGATGAGATAGATGATAGAGATAGATAGATAGATAGATAGCTGGATATATATATATATATATATATATATATATATATATATATATATATATATATATATTCTTTCTAGCCAGGTTTTACCTACGTAAACTAAGTTGTTCTACTGCCCTGGTTCTGTGAAATGGCTGTAGAACAACTTAGTTTACATAGGTAAAACCTGGCTAAAAAGAATATGCACATAAAAGCCTATGAAAAAGGAAAAAAAAAAAGAGACATATATATGTTTTCTGAGGTTTTCGCGGGTGTTTGTATGTAGGTCTTTGGTTTTTCGGGTTTTCTCCCGCATAAAATTGGAGGTTTCTTGGCAACGTTTCGACGAAGTCTCATTCGTCATCTTCAGGCTGGTGTTCTCGGCTTCGTGCTTCTTTGTGCTCCTAGAAGAGAGAGAGAGAGAGAGAATCTGATGGATGGATGATAGAAATAGAGAGAGATGATGGATGGATGAGATAGATAGATAGATAGATAGATAGATAGATAGATAGATAGATAGATATAAATAGAGAGAGAGAGATAAATAGATAGATAGATAGAGATAGATAGATAGAGATAGATAGATAGAGATAAATAGAGAGAGAGAGATAAATAGATAGATAGATAGAGATAGATAGATAGAGATAGATAGAGATAGAAATAGATAGATAGATAGATAGATAGATAGATAGATAGATAGGTAGGTAGATAGATAGAGATAAATAGAGAGAGAGAGATAAATAGATAGATAGATAGTGATAGATAGATAGAGATAGATAGATAGAGATAGAAATAGATAGATAGATAGATAGATAGATAGATAGATAGATAGATAGATAATAGACAGACAGACAGACAGACAGACTCAATGACAATCAACAGACACTGTGCTGCAAACCCCTCCCTTCCCCTGGGGCCATGCGGAGGGGGGTGGGTGTTGTCCCAGCCAATCCAGAGGGCGCGAGGTTGAAGAAGGTGGCCTTCATCTCCCCCCCATTCCCCTCCCCCTCCACGAAAGGTACACATACAGACCCAGAAGGTGAACGTGCCAACAGGCTCCTGGGCTTCAATCCCGGGACAGATGTGTTTGCACAAACAAAGTTGTTATGAAGGAAGGAGCCCCACCTTCCTTGACCTGAATTGCCTCGCCATGAAAAGTCTCAGGTAGGCCTACCTGCAGCCTCCTTCCTGCCCCTCCCTCCCTCCCCCCTCCCCCCTCCCTCTCTGTCTGGAAGGGATCCAGGTTTTTTCAAAGCGAAAACGGATCCTTGGTCTTCCTGCGTTATTCCCAAGACACACAGGGAGGGGATCTGGCAGGGCACCCTGCCCTGAGAACAAACACCCCCCTACACACACACACACACACACACACACACACACACACACACACAGGGACACACACACACACACAGACACACAGACAGCATGTCCCAGCCTGCAGTTTAGCTCTTAGTCTCTTTTTTTTATCGTTTCAAACTTTTAATTTTATTTCCCAAGTTAAAAGGCAAAATCAAGTTAAAAAAAGAAGAAGAAGAAACCAACTAACAACCCTCAAATACTAACAATTTTTTTTTAAAGGGAATTCTTGTTGAAGAATGAATTTTTAAAATTGACTGAACTGGCAGAGAGGGAGAAATTGAGGGCCCAGGTAGTCCTTGATTTACGACCACGACGGAGCCCAGGATTTCCGTTTGCTAAACGAGACATTGGTTAAGTGAGTTTTGCCCCCATTTTACGACCTTGGTTGCCACAAAGGTTTACGACCTTTGCTAAGTGAAGCGCTACGCTTGTTAAGTTAGCCACGGGGTTATTAATTGAATCTGACTTCCCCATTGACTTTGCTTGTCCTAAGGTCTCAAAAGGAGATCACGTGACCTTGGGACATTGCAACCGTCATAAGTACATGCCAGTTGCCGAGCATCTGAATTTTGATCACGTGATCGTGGGGATGCTACAATGGTCGTAAGTGTGAAAAACGGTCACAAGTCACTTTTTTCAGTGCCGTTGTTACGTTGAACAACAACGTAACGCTAACTGAACTGTTGTAAGTCGAGGACTACCTGAAAAGAAAAAAAAGAAAAAAGAAGCAGCGAACTAACAATCATCAAACACTAACGATAAAAATAATAAAAATATTCTTGTTGAAGAATGGATTTTAAAATTGGCTGAAGTAGCAAAGATGGCAAAATGGACTGTATTAACAGAATAGCAGAGTCGGAAGGGACCTTGGAGGTCTTCTAGTCCAACCCCCTGCTCAAGCAAGGGGAGGGAAACCAACATTGCTGGATTATACCAGTGGTGAAATGTAGAATTTGCTACTACCAGTTCTGAGGGCGTGGCTTGGTGGGCGGGTGGGGTAATATGACTGAGTGGGCATGGCCAACTTTTTTTTTTAAACTTTTAAAACCATTTTTTCTACAACGCCTTCGGCCGAAGAGGTTGTAGAAAAAATGCTTTTAAAAGCCTCTGATGATCCCAGCTGACCCGCGCGATCATCAGAGGCTATTTTTTTTACTTTTAAAAGCATTTTTTTGGCCAAACAGATTGTAGAAAAAATGCTTTTAAAAGTAAAAAAAACTAGTCTCTGATGATTCCGCGGCTCTGGAATGTGGGGGGGGGGCAGGGATTTTTGCTACCGGTTCTCCGAACTACCTGCCTCCATCGCTACCAGATCGGGCGATCCAGTCCGAACCAGAAGCATTTTACCCCTGTATTATACTAATCAGCATTCAACTAGGGAAGATGTTAGGTATTTATGTGTTAAGGTTTCTTTTTTCTTTTCTAAGACACTTTTTTTCGTTAATGTCTTTTTTGTTTTTCTTTTTAAATATTTTGGTGTTTTGCATTTTCTAAAATTTTCCGGGGAGAAAAAAATCTTTTTTTTTTTTTTTTTGGATCATTTTCAGCATTCAACCAGAGTGGACTTTTTACATTTAATGTTAGTGAGAATGACATACATTGGTTAGTTTACCACTTAAGTTACTGCCTCTCAAAGTGCAAAACTTTACCTGTAGTTTGAGGGAACATTAATGGTTCAAAGCTCTTTTTGCAAGAGAAGGCACCCAGTTTGTAATCTGCAAAAACCAGTTTGAGGATTTATCCCAAACTGGGAAGGTGGATTTTGGGATGGGGTGGGATGTCTCCTGCTGCCCCCTGCTGCCTGCAACTGAGAACAACAGTTTGGTTTCCGCAGGGGGAAGACATTAGCATTAATATCTATTATTTTTAAAATGTTTTGTCTTGTTTGCAATGGGTTGCAATCCGATTAGAGGGGAGACGGGCAGCATATAACTTTCATTAATAAATAAAAATATAAAAATAAAAGAACCAAAGAGGGGATCTTTATCCGAAAGGTCAGGATAATATTATTTGCAACTGTCAAAAGTTCTCCAAAGAGACAAGCCACCAGCGAATATTAATCTTTCTCTGTGGTTTGGGATCTGGGATAAATGTACGGACCAGTGGCTCTCCAGCTTTGCAACTGTAAGAGGAGTGGACTTCAACTCCCAGAATTCTGTGGCTCCCAGGATTCTATGCTGGCTGGGGAATTCTGGGAGTTGAAATCCACCCTTCTTAAAGTTGCAGAAATTTGGAAACATTGACGGAGAAAAATTAAAATAAAATCTGCAGTTTCAGCAGTGTGTCCCTTTAGATCCCCGAAAGTTAATTTTCTTGGTAACTTTAAATTGTGCTGGCTGGGGAATTCTGGGAATTGAAGTCCACCCTTCTTAAAGTTGCAGAGATTGGGAGACCCTGACAAGAGAAAAATGTAATTAAAATAAAACCTGAAGATTCAGGGTTGTGGTGTAGACCCACCCCCAAAAAAGTTTATTTTCTTTGTGTGACGTAATGCAGTCTGTAGCAGACTGTAGCGGATGGGGACAAGACCTGTGTTCGAATCCTCTCTCCACCATGAAGAGAGGTGTGCCACTGTGGGCCACCCCCTTCCTGAGCTCCGAGAGGAAAGGGAAGAAATAAGCGACACAGGTGTGGGGGTGTGAGGGTCGTTGTGTGGGTCTGAACGCACATCCAACTTTTGTCTCTTGCAGCATCAGCCCCAAAGATTTGAAGGCCTTGTTACCTCAGGTCAACTACCGGGTTCCGAATATGCGTTTCCTTCGAGATAAACTTGTGGTAAGCAGATAGCAATAGCAACAGCTCTTAGACTTATATACCGCTTCACAGTGCTTTACAAGCCTCTCTAAGCGGTTTACAGAGTCAGCCTCTTGCCCCCAACAATCTGGGTCTTCGGATCGAACTGCTGGCAGTGGGCAGAGTTTGCATTCAAGTCTGCATTCTCACCATTGGGCCACCACATCCCTTCCTTCCTTCTTCCTTCCTCCCTCCCTCCCTCCCCATGCTCTATTCCTTCCTGCTTTCCTTCCTTTCTTCCTTCCTTTTTCTCTCCTTCCTTCCTCATGCTCTATTCCTTCCTCCCCTCATTCATTCCTCAAGCTTTCCTTCCTTCCTCCTTCCCTCCCTCCCTTTTCTTTTCTTCCTTCCTTCCTCCCTCCCTCTCCATGCTCTATTCCTTCCTTCCTTCCTCCCTCATGCTCTATTCCTTCCTCCCCTCCTTCATTCCTCAAGCTCTCCTTCCTTCTTTCCTCCCTTCCTCCCTCCCTCTTTCCTAGTGCTCTATTCCTTCCTCCCTCCCTCCCTTCCTTTTCTTTCCTTCCTTCCTTCCTCCCCTCCTTCCTTCCTCAAGCTCTCCTTCCTTCCTTCCTCCCTCCTTCCCTCCCTCTCCATGCTCTATTCCTTTCTTCCTTCCTCATGCTCTATTCCTTCCTCCCCTCCTTCACTCCTCAACCTCTCCTTCCTTCTTTCCTTAATTCCTCCCTCCCTCTTTCCTAGTGCTCTATTCCTTCCTTCCTCCCTCCCTCCCTCCCTTTTCTTTCCTACCTTCCTTCCTCCCCTCCTTCATTCCTCAAGCTCTCCTTCCTTCTTTCCTCCCTCCCTCCCTTTTCTTTCCTAGTGCTCTATTCCTTCCTCCCTCCCTCCCTTTTCTTTCTTTCCTTCCTTCCTTCCTCCCCTCCTTCCTTCCTCAAGCTCTCCTTCCTTCCTTCCTTCCTCCCTCCCTCCCTCTCCATGCTCTATTCCTTCCTTCCTTCCTTTCTTCCTCATGCTCTATTCCTTCCTCCCCTCCTTCCTTCCTCAAGCTCCCCTTCCTTCTTTCCTTCCTCCCTCCCTCTTTCCTAGTGCTCTATTCCTTCTTTCCTCCCTCCCTCCCTTCCCACTTAGCAATAGGCCTTAGACTTCACAGTGTTTCACAGCCCTCTCTAAGCAGTTTACAGAGTCAGCCTAACTGCCCCCAACAATCTGGGTCCTGGTTTTACCGACATCGCTGGGAATCGTTGGAACTGGAGTCTCGATACATGGGAGGGATCCAGGTTGAGAGAGACTGATCTGGTCTCGGCAGATTTAATTAACTCTTTCTTTTCTCTTCTGGGTCCGAGCAGGAGCTGGAGGTTCGTGGCGATATCACCTTCAGCCATTTTACACACTTCTACAAAAATCTGATGTTCGATGCGCAGAAATCGGTAAGAACTTTTAGCCTCCATTGCAGGAGGAGATGTTGTGTTGCTCAGCAGGAGCTGAAACTCAGGAGGAGTCTGATACACATAGTCCTCGTCTTACAATAGTTCATTTAGTGACCGGAGTGACAACAGCATTGTAAAAAGCACATGCCAGTTCACAAGCGTCTGGGTTTTCGATCACGAGACCGGGGGGATGCCACAACGTCATAGGTAAAAAAAAAAAACCACATGTCTTTTTGTAGATCAAAATTCAGGTGTTTGGAAATTGATTCGTATTTATGACCGTTGCAGTGTCCCGGGGTCATGTTATCCGCTTTTGCGACCTTCTGAAAGGCAAAGTCAACGGGGAAGCTGGATTCGCTTAACAACCATGTTACTAACTTAACAACGGCAACAATTCACTTAACAACAGTGGGAAGGAAGGACATAAAATAGGGAAAAACCTGTTTAATAACTGTCTCGCTTAGCAATGGAAATTTTGGGCTCAGTTGTGGTCATAAGATGAGGACAACCAGTAGTCTCTTTTCTGACTTACAAATTTGATTCAGAGGTTTCTACATAAATGCGGCCAAATTAGATGAATAGAATAGAATAGGAGCTGGAAGGGACCTGGGAGGTCTTCTAGTCCAGCCCTCTGCCCAAGCAGGAGACCCCATACCATTGCAGACAAGTAGCTGTCCAGTCTCTCCAGTGATGGATTACCCACAATTTCTGGTGGCAAGCCGTTCCACTGGTTAATTGTTCTCACTGACAGGAAGTTTCTCCTTATTTGTGTGTTATTAGTGAATTATTAGAGAATTGGTGAGTGCCGTTTTTGGGGACCCCCCAATTGTCAGACTTTGGATCTGAGACATAAGCCCCCTTTTTCACATTGGTCAGAACTTAGAACGTTCACCAAGCGATTGGTCGCAAGTCAAGGACCACGGAAGTCCTTGACTCACGACTACAACTGACCCCCAAAATTCCCATTGCTAAGCGAGACATTTGTTAAGGAAGTTCTGCTCCATATTCCTTTCCACGGTTGTTCAGCAAATCATTTGGTCACTAAGCAAATCCAGTTTCCCCCCTTTGACTTGGCTTGTCGGAAGGTCGCAGAAGGGGCCGTCCAGCCGTCATAAGTACGAGCCAGTGGCCAAGCATCAGAATTTTTATCATGTGACCACGGGGATCCTGCAACGGTCGTAACTGTGAAAACCCATCATAAGTCACTTTTTTCAGTGTCGTTGCAACTTTGAATGGTCACTAAATGAATGGCGGTGAGTCAAGGATTAATCCTAACCCTTTGACATCACAGAAGGGAATTCCCACGGAACCCCCTTCCGTTTAAAAATACCTTTTCTTAAAACTTCCATCGGTCCCAGCTTTGCCAGCGATTAAAACCAGTGGATTCACATCAGTGGTGAAATCCAAATTTTTTTACTAACAGTTCTGTGGGCGTGGCTTGGTGGGCGTGGCAGAGGAAGGATACTGCAAAATCCCCATTCCCTCCCCACTCCTGGGAGAAGGATATTGCAAAATCTCCATTCCCACCCCATTCTGGAGCCAACCAGAGGTGGTATTTGCCGGTTCTCTGAACTACTCAAAATTTCTGCTGGTATGAATGGCTTGAGACCAGAAATTAAAAATTACATAAACAGGGGAGAAAATAAAATGTAAAATATGTGTATAATAAATATATAGAAATGTATAAAATTAAGGTTACTTGGGTTAGAAAATGCAATGTAACCAAAGAAAAAGGGGACAATGAAGAAAATGAAATAATATGAGAGATAGGGGGGGAAAGATATAGAAAGGAAAGAAGACCACGAAGAAACATTTGATAAAAAGAGGATATACTTATAAGTTGTATATTATGTGTTTGTCATATTGTGTCATAATAAAATAGAAAAATTTAAAAAAACAAAACAAAAACAAAATTTCCGCTACTGGTTCTCCAGAACCTGCTGTATTTCACCCCTGATTCACATGTTGTTTCTTTGCTTTTCAGATCATCGAACAACTGGAGTTGTCCTTCCCTTTACGGTAAGTAGGAAGTGTGCCTCGGTTTCCCTGTCTCCTCTTGGGCCCAGGTGCTCGTAATCAAGGCATTCTCTCTTTCCTGCTTCTTTGGGAGGATTTTCCTGATTGTGATTGAGCACAGTTGCAAAGTTAATAGAAATAAGATTTGCACCAAGGGGGCTTCTCCAGGGTCAAAGCAAAACAAAAGCAGCCTCAAAGAATTGACCAAAACATACGAAAAGCAAAACAAAAACCACACCACTAGGTGTGTACACCATTACTCTCTGTAATTAAAGAGAATCTGCTTTGAGACTTGCGTTTCCATAGTCCGCTGTTTTTTGACCTCTTGAACTTTAAAGTGGGTGGACTTCAACTCCCAGAACTCCCTAGAATTCTCAACTTCAATAGCATTGGGACTCCTTCATCCAGCGTCTTCCAGTTGGATGAAGGGAACGTCCAGCTCTCCTCTTCAATCCTTTTGGGGTGTCTTGCTAAGCCTCTGAGATATGTTAAACTGGCATGGCTAACCTGAGAATTCTGGGAGTTGAAGTCCACAAGTCTTAAAGCTGCCAAGTTTGAAGACCTCTGAGTGGAAGCAAGTTTGGTGAGCAAGGAATCAGAACCTTTGAGAACTACCATGAACACCCGTGGCTCAGGAAATCATCTACAGACGGTCTTCTCCAACCTGGTGTCCAGCAGATGCCCAGCCGGACCTATAGGTGATGCTAGTTGGGAATTCTGGGACATGTGGTCCTAACTCATCCAGAAGATGCCAGAATAGGGACAAGTGATACGAAAGATGCAAATAATTGACAAAGTCCTGATAGAAGAGAATATTTGCAGTTCAGAGTTGAACTGTGGGGTCCTTGGTGCTCTCTGAGCTTGGTCAAGCTAGCACTGATGATGTTACCTAGTTTGGTAATGAAATGCCTGTGAGAAAACAATTGAGCTCAGAGAGTACCAAGAACCCCACCCTTGACAAAGTGCTTCTTGCGTGAGGGTGTGTGGCACAGCTGCTGACACGTTTTCTTGTCTCCTGCTTCCTTTTCAGGAACATGGATCGGCCGGAACTCTGCCAAATCACCTTATACGACTTCCAGAAATTCTTACAGTACGATCAAAAGGTATTTTCTGAAGGAAATAAGTTTGCTTTTGTGAAAACCAGCAGAGATAATGAACAAAAAACTAATGCTAATGAAATAGCTAATGTTTTCCTGTTGTGTACCTTTCCTTTTGTGATGTTTTGTTAGTCCCTTGACAATGAGATGGGCGGTATGTAAATTCAATACATACATAAATAAATAGCTGCATTTCTGTATGGGTAGTCAGTGGTGGGATTCAAATAATTTAACAATAGGTTCTCTGCCCTAATGACCAGCTGGGTAGGCGTGGCTCAGTGGTCATGTGACCATGTGGGCGTGGCCAACTCAATGTCACTCACATCGATGGGCGCTTCACCTTACTGTTACAATGTAATAAGGGTTAACCAGAGAGGCAGTTTCTATAAGCAGGGCTAGAAACACCACCAGAATGTTTCCTTCCTGCCTTCCTTACAGGATTAGCTCTGTAAAGTGGAAAAAAAAAAATAAGATTTCTTCCAACAACTGGCTCTCCAAACTGCTTAGAAAGTTAACAACCGGTTCTCCCCAATAGGTGTGAACAGGCTGAATCCCGCCACAGTGGTAATCCTTGGTTTACTTGAGCCCAATTTTTTTTCTTTTTTTTTTGCTAAGTGAGATATTTATTGAGTTTTGCCCCATTTTACGACCTTTCTTGCCACCGTTGTTAAGTGAATCACTGCAGTTGTTAAGTTGGTCACACAGTTGTGAAGTGAATCTGGCTTCCCCATGGACTTGGCTTGTCAGAAGGTCCCAAAAGGGACCTTCACACGACCTTGGGAGGCTGCGACCGTCGTAAATATGAGCCAGTTGCCAAGTGAATGAGGTTTGATTACGTGACTGTGGGGATGCCACAATGGTCGTAGGGGTGTGAAAAACAGCCATGAGTCACTTTTTCAGTGCCGTTGTATCTTCGAAAAGTCACTAAACAAACTGTTGTAAGTTGAGGACTTCCTGTTTTGTTCCTCCCCTCTAGACAGAATCTTGCCAAACTAAAGTAGATTATTTTCATCATCAGTGTTGTACTCCAAGGATTTCCATAAGTCTGGAGGAGCCATCTTAACTCTGTTCCTTCCAGCCACATGGCCTAAACTTTGCTGTCTATTGGTTCTCTGGAATGCAAATGAATGAATGAATGAAAACGGAAGGAAGGAAGGAAGGAAGGAAGGTTAGCCCTCCCTCCCTCCTGGGAATCCAGACCACATTCCACTGCAATCAATTTGTCTCCTAGCCACTGCTTAATTTTTTTCCATTATGTTCTCTCTCCCACCTGGTCTTTCAAATCTTCCAAGGGCGCATTAATTTTGCTAAAACCTATGCAGTGCATGTCAAAATGGCAGGAGTTTGCAGGTGCCATCCTGACTTTTTTTGACCTCTCCTGAGGATGCCCCCCTCCCTCTCCATTCAAACCCAGCTCTCTTGCTGCACAGCTTCCTGGTAACTCTGCCCTCTGCCTTTTCTCTGCAGGAAGCCTGGGCGAGTGACATCGGTAAGGTACGCAGGTTTATGTGCAGTTACCTGCAGGATCGTTTTGCTGACATGACGGAGCCCGTCTTCCAGCTGGATGAAGTGAGTGTCTGGCTCTCTTCCTCAATCATCTGGGGGGGGAGGAGGGGGGGGTCTTGTTAAGCCAGCGTTTCTCAACCTCAGCAACTTTACAATGGGTGGACTTCAACTCCCAGAATTCCCCAGAGGAATCTAGAAAGTCCAAAGGGGAAGTCGCTTAAATGTGAGCCAGCCGTCTGCTGCAGCTGCCAAAAAAGCTAACACAATCCTTGGTTGTATAAACAGAGGCATAGAATCAAAATAATGTGATTAGTACCACTTTATAAAGCCTTCGTAAGGCCACACCTGGAATCCTGCATCCAGTTTTGGTTGCCATGTTACAAAAAAAGATGTTGAGACTTTGGAAAAAGTGCAATGAAGAGCAACTAAGATGATGAAAGGCCTGGAGACTAAAACAGATGAAGAACGGTTGCAGGAACTGGGCGTGGCTAGTCTACAGAAGGGAAGGACTGGGGAGGGGGGGGCGGACATGATAGCAGTCTTCCAGTATTTGAGAGGCTGCCCCAAAGAAGAGGGGTGCAAATTATTTTCCAAAGCGCCAGAAGGAATTGGGTAAGTCTAGTCTAGTGAAAAGAAAGACTAGGGGAGATACGATAGCAGTAGTCCAATATTTGAGGAATAATAATAATAATAATAATAATAATAATGATGATGATGATGGAGTTAGACAATTTGGACAGAAAAACAAGGAAGCTTATGACAGTGAATCATGCCTTGCACCCTAAAAGTGATGTTGACCAGTTATATTTACCAAGAGCAGAGGGTGGTCGAGGACTCCTACAAGTAAAGCAGACTGTGGAAGAAGAAAAATGCAGCTTGAATGATTACATCCAGAAAAGTGAAGAACCAATGATTAAGGAAGTAAATAAAGGAGGCCTTTTAAAGACAACTAAAACAAAAGCAGAATATAAGAAAGAAGTAATTGAGCAGCGAGCTGAAAATTGGAAACACAAAGCTCTGCATGGCCAATACTTGAAAAGTATTGAAGGCAAAGCTGACCAGAAACTAACTTGGAACTGGTTAAGATCAGGAGTACTGAAAAAAGAAACAGAAAGCTTTATTTTGGCAGCTCAAGAACAAGCCCTAGCCACAAACTGCATGAAGGCAAAAATTCATCATGTCACCACCAACAGCAAATGCCGCCTCTGCAATGAGAAAGAGGAGACAGTCAACCACCTGATCAGTGGGTGCAGCAAAATTTCACAAACTGACTACCTACAACGCCATGACCGGGTTGCTAAGATCATTCACTGGAAATTGTGCCAGAAGTTTGGATTTGAGTACAGCAAAAACCACTGGGAACATCAGGTTGAGAAAGTTTTAGAGAATGAGAAACTCAAGATCTTATGGGACTTTAGGATTCAGATTGACAGGCACTTGGTCCACAACACACCTGACATAACAATAGCTGAAAAGAAAAAAGTATGGTTCATTGACATTGCAATACCTGGTGATGCACGGATTGAAGATAAGCAGCAAGAAAAAATCACAAAGTACCGGGATTTGCAAATTGAAGTTGAGCGACTGTGGAAAAAGAAATCGTGTGTTGTCCCGATTGTAATTGGAGCCCTTGGAGCAATACCCAAAGGGCTACCCCGCTATTTAGAAATTCTAAATTTGCCGGACTTGAACATTTTGACTACAAAAAACCACCTTACTTGGATCAGCTTACATCCTCCGACGATACCTTAACAGTTCCTAGGTCCTTGGTTAGGACTCGAGCTGCTGAGCTATTAACCAGCCTCAAAGGCTGTGAATCTCACTAAAGATTAAATTATTATTATTATTATTATTATTATTATTATTATTATTATTATTATATTTCTATACCGCCCTTCTCCCGAAGGACTCAGGGCGGTGTACAGCCTGATTAAAAGCACAAAGACACACAAAATTTAAAAATAATTAAAATTATTAAATAATTGGCTCAATTATAAAATTGAGCCTACATAAGTGGGGGTGGGTGGTCAAACTATTTTCCAAACGCCAAAAGGTAAGACAAGAAACAATGGATGGAAACGAATCAAGGAGAGAACCAACCTAGGATTAAGGAGAAATTTCCTGATAGTTAGAATAATTAATCTGTGGAAGGACTTGCCTCCAAAAGTTGTGGATGCTGGAGTAGAGGTTTTTAAGAAGAGACTGGACAGCCACTTGTCTGGGATGGTATAGGGTCTCCTGCCAGAGCAGAGGGTTGGACTAAAAGACCTCTGAGGTCCCCTGTCAGGTTTCCAAGTGATGAAACCCATTCAAAAAAGAAATAGGCAAAGTCCATCTTCCAAAACAAACTTCTTTTATTTAGGTAGGAATCAAATTGGCAAAGTCTGTTGTAATTCCGGATCTGACACAGACTGGATTTACATCACATAATATTGTAAATTAGGAACATCCCTCAAAAGTCACATTCTCCAATAAACACTCAATCCACATTTCCTGGTGTCTTCAAACTCCACCTTCCATTCTCGCCAGGAGTTGCCTCCATTCCCACGGGGAAAAAAGTCACCTACCCAAAACAATCTAGAATCCTGCATCCAGTTTTGGTCACCACACTAGGAAAAAGATGTTGAGACTCTAGAAAAAGTGCAGAGGAGAGCAACCAGGCTGATGAGGGGACTGGAGGTTAAAACATACAATGAACGGTTGCAGGAACTGGGCCTGGCTAGTCTAGTGAAGAGAAGGACCAGGGGAGACACGATAGCAACCTTCCAATATTTGGGGGGCTGCCACAGAGAGGAGGAAGGGGGTCAAGCTATTCTCCAAAGCACCAAAGAAGGCCAGACAAGGAAGAATGGATGGAAACTGACCAAGGAGAGATTCAACCTGGAAATAAGGAGGAATTTCCTGACAGTGAGAACCATCAACCCATGGAACAGACGTTGCCTTCAGAAGTTGTGGGAGCTTCATCACTGGACACTTTCAAGAAGAGACTGGACTGCCATCTGTCAGAAATGGTGTAGGGTCTCCTGCTTGAGCGAGGGGTTCAGACTAGATGACCTATAAAATCCCTTCCAACTCTGTTAATCTGTTAATCTGATTTAATCCTCACTATCTATTCGCTCTTCCCCCCACCTTAAGAATGTGGCGAGCCTGAAAACCCCCCTTACCAAGTAAAGAAAAAGAAAAGGAACAAATGATTATAATAGAGAACTAAATAAAATGGCTACACATATGTCAAATTTGGGCTCGACATCCCTTCCAACTGGGTTATTCTATAATAGTTTTTCTTTCCCTCTTCTTTGCACAGTTCCTGACGTTCTTGTTCTCCAAAGAAAACATGCTGATGGACTCCAAGGGTGAGCAAGTGGTCCCTGAAGAAATGAACTTCCCCTTGTCGCAGTACTGGATCTCGTCTTCTCATAACACGTAAGAGTTTTTCCGATTCTTGGGCCAATTATGGATGGATTAAGCCTGGAAAGGAGGCAACTGAGGTCATGCTAGATAGGACTATTCATTGCATTCCACCAGGCCTCTGTTGGCCGTAATGCCAAGGGTTAGTAAACTCTCTTTTCCCACAGCCAATTTGGAGCCAGAGCAGGGATCTCCAAACTTGGCAACTTTGAGACTTCTGGACTTCAACTCCCAGAATTCCTCAGCCAGCCTGAAGAATTCTGGGAGTTGAAGTCCATAAATGTTGTGGCTCCGTTGCCTGAGCCTGGGCTATCGACAGATGCAGACTCTGAGAGTGAGGGAGAGGAGTTGGCAAGGCCTCCCTCTCCAGGACCCTCCTCTCTGGCAATGCCTCCGGAGGACACCGAAGGCCAAAAGATAGGCCCAGAGCCAAGCATGTCCCCGCAGCCACAGGTGGACAGCGACGAAGAAGATAAGTGCTGGCTGGACCCTCGACAGAGGCGCAGGGAGAAGCGTGCGCAGCAGAGGGGAAGGTGTGCCAGAGATTAGCTGAGTCACTGGACCACACCCCACAGGGTATAAATGTGGGTGCGGTGGCCGGTTCAGTTTGTGACCAGCAAAAACTAGAAATAATCCATGATCTCTGCGTTACTGGACTTCTGCCTGCCTTGTCGGACTGCATTTGGACTAATCCTTGTATTGCTGAAACTTTGCCTGCTTTATCGGAATGCTTGCAGTCTAATCTTTGTTTTGTGTGAGTAAAGTCTGAATTGGCAGCTAGCCACTGGGTTGCTGCCAGCTTTATCTTCAAAGACTTTGTTGTGTGGCTTATTAACTCCGGGCCATCTGTGGGGGAGCGTGTGTGGGACGGGGACAGAACACATAAAGTCTTAAAGTTGCCAAAGTTGGAGACCCCTGGACTAGAGTATGTGTAGACCTTTTGTTAAGCTTTGTGTTGAAGTTCTATTTCTAGATCATCCAGGGAGATGCTTGATAGGTCCTTGGGATAGCTTCTCCACGGATGAAAAGATTCGATCCAGATCTTCCCATCTATTTTTGTCTTCACAAATACATCAGTTAATGGCCGTTCCTGGGTGTTGTGACCTAGGCATCCTGAGTCGTTAAAACACACGAGTAGTCCTAAAAACTTCTTTTATTGCAACAGCTGTGAATTACGTTCATTCACAGCTGAGTCTCAACTAGTTGCAAAAAAGTCCTTCATGATAATCACCAACCTTTATCTCCCTTGACATGTTGCCAAAGACCTACTTGGCAAAGCCACACAGAGATGCTGACTGGGAACAGAAATAACAACGTTGCTTTCCTGCAAAGGGCCCACCTGCCTTTGCTCCCAATCATCTCCAGGCCTTACTCCCGAGTCGTCCCTTTTGTTTTAACTGTTTGTGCCTTCTGGCAGCTTTGCACATGCGCGCACTAGGAACAGGCTCCTCCTGTTCCTCTGCCTCTCTGCTGTCCAACTCTGGAGGCTCCAGAGTCCGCACATCATTCCCAGATGGCCCTGGCCTCATCTCTGCCTGCAACACAGAGCCCTCTTCCGGGCCTTCCCCAGACTCCAGGACTGTCCCAGCCTCCTCACTGTCCGACTCCTCTGCCAGCTCCGCAGGCTGCTGGCGGACCACAACACTAGGCCAACATGCCCTGTGCACACTCATCCATGTCCTTGTCACCTCCTGTTTGGACTACTGTAATGAGCTCTACATGGGGCTGCCCTTGAAGAGTATCCAGAAGCTTCAGTTGCTTCAAAATGCAGAATATTTGGGGGTGGGGTGGGGGGCTCCTAAACTTTTGCATGTGTCACCTTTTCTGCAGGAGCTTCATTGGCTGCCAATTCTGGTACAATTCAAGGTGCTGGTTGTTACGTTTAAAACCCTACCTGACTTTGGGGCCAGGTTATTGGAAGGACCACCTCTCCCCTATTACATATACCAAGCCCATTACGATGGGATGGCAGGGCATGTCACTGGTCCCAGCTACTAGAGATCTACAGTATATCTGGTGGGACAATGAAAAAGGGCCTTCTTGGTGGTGGCCCCTTCTCCATGGCACATCGTTCCCCCAGAGGTATGGCTGGCCCCCACCTTGTTGCTTTTCCAAAAGGCCCTGATTTGATCAGCGGGCCTGGGGGCCACGAAGGGAGACGGAGCCGAACAAGTAGCTGATTTGGTTGTGCTTCTGCTGCCATGGGATGGGCTGGGTGGGGTTTTAACGTTGTGGATGTGTAATGTGGCAAGCCTCCCCAGTATGTGAGTTGGATGGCCAGATAAATTTACACCGATAGAGGAACTTATTTGTAGCTCGGGGTTGAACTGAGGGGTCCTTGGTGCTCACTGAGCTACGTGGTTTTCTTGCAGACGTTTCAGGGCCCAACTTGGTAATATTATCAGTGCTAGAAGGGAGTGGGGTTTGTGGAGAAGAGGAGGAGGAAGAAAAGGAGGAGGAGGGCGAGTGTGGGGTCCTTGGTGCTCTCTGAACTTGGTTGTTTTCTTGAAGACATTTCATGACCCAACTAGGTAACATCTTCAGTGCTGGAAGGCAAAGGGGTTGGAGGAGAGGAGGAGGAGGAGGAATTGGAGGATGCAGAAGAGGAATTGGAGAAGGAGGAAGATGAATTGGAGGAGGAGGAATTGGAGGAGGAGGAGGAGGAGGCCTGTGGGATCCTTGATACTCTCTGGGCTTGGTTCTTTCCTTGCGGACCTTTCATGACCCAACTAAGGAACTTCATCAGTGCTAATGCTGTTGCTCTGATGACATTACCAAGTTCGGTAATGAAATGTCTGCAAGAAAGCAGCCAAGCTCAAGAGAGCATCAAGGACAGTGGTGAAATATAAAATTTGTTACTACCGGTTCTGTGGGCGTGGCTTGGTGTGGGGGGGTAATATGATTGAGTGGGCGTGGCCATTTTTTTTTTTAACTTTTAAAACCATTTTTTCTACAACCTCTTCGGCAGAAGAGGTTGTAAAAAAAATGCTTTTAAAAGCCTCTGATGATCCCAGCTGACTTGCCTGATCGGCAGAAGCTTTTTTTCCTTTTAAAACAGAAAAAATGCTTTTAAAAGCCTCTGATGATCCCAGCTGACTTGCCTGATCGTCAGAGGCTTTTTTTTCCTTTTAAAAACATTTTTTCTATAACCTCTTCGACTGAAAAGGTTGTAGAAAAAATGCTTTTAAAAGCCTCTGATGATCCCCGCTGAGCCACCCAATCATCAGAGGCTTTTTTTTTTTTAACTTTTAAAAGCATTTTTCCGGCCGAAGAGGTTGTAAAAAAATGCTTTTAAAAATAAAGAAAAGCCTCGGATGATTGCGCAACTCAGCTGGGCAATGGGGGTGGGACAGGGATTTTTGCTACCGGTTCTCCGAACCACCTGCCTCCATCGCTACCGGATCAGGCGATCCAGTCCGAACCGGGAGCATTTCACCCCGATCAAGGACCTTTCCTATAAATCCATCTAATAAAATAAAGAAAGAAAATAAGTCTTCAAGAGATTGTGGACTTGGAGGGGCTGGTCCAAAGCATTCCCAAATTCTCCCCACAGCCTTTCACAACCCACAAACTTCCCTTTACAGGAAGTTTCAGTCCAGTTGTTTCTCCTCCTTCCTTGCAGGTATCTCACGGGGGATCAGTTCTCCAGCGAGTCCTCCCTGGAAGCCTATGCCCGCTGCCTTCGGATGGGCTGCCGATGCATTGAATGTAAGCTTTTAAAAAAATATAAATATATTTAGATTTTTTATTAATTACATTTCTTAGTGCTTAATAAAAATCGTCTTGTCTGGGTATTTAATTTGCTTAACAATTCTGATGATATACTCAATCTCCACCCCTTTTTTCCAACCATTGGTAAAACAGATTCCATGTTTGATAGGATTCTGTGTCTTCTTTCTGCTTAATTTTCAATGTCAATGTATCCATTTCTGCACAGTCTAGTACAATGATGGCTAACCTTTTTGCCATTGTGTGCCAGGAGGGGAGGGGGCGGGGGAGGTTCGTGCGTGCATGTGCCCACACCCATAATTCTATGCGCCCCGCCCTGTGCCTGCACGCGCAACCCCCCTCCCCCCACCCCCGCTCCTGTCACACAATGGCCCAGTACGTCTGCTTTTCTTTCTCACCTGGCTCCAGATAGTCTCTATGCATCTGGGGAGGGCGAAAACAGCCTTCCCCATTCCCTTGGAGGCTCTCCGGAGGCCTGAAACGGCCCATTTCCCAACTCCCGGTTGGACAGGAAGTGACTGTTTTGCTGTCCCCAGCCTCCAGAACCTCTCTAGGAGTCTAGGGTCTAGACTGGGCCCTCCCCAGATGCATAGAGAGGATCTGGAGCCAGGTGAGAAAGAAAAACGGGCCTTCCTACCCCCCAAAGGCCCTCCAGAGGCAGGAAACAGCCTGTTTCTCTACTTCTGGTAGGCCCAGAAGGCCCAAAAATCAGATGGCCAGAGCTGAGCTGGCGTGCCCACTGATATGGCTACACGTGCCGCCTGTGGTACGTGTGCCATAGGTTCACCATCACGGGTCTAGTATCTTAATTATCTCTTCATCTCTCCTTCATTTTTCCAATATTGTGCAAATATAATCCTCGCTGCTGTTAAAACATGTAATATTAAATACATACTTTTCTTATCTTACACTGTTCATTTATTGATGTTGATGTATATCTAAAAATAAAACAAAACAAAACAAAACAAAACATACTTTTCTTATTTAATTTTTCTGATATACTTAATAAAAACAGTTCAGGTTTAAAATCTACATGATTCCCTATCTCTTTTCTAGCCACCTGTGTATCTTTGCCCCCAATTTTTTTTTTTTTTTAGCACAAGTCCACCACATATGATAATATGTGCCCATTTTTTTGATTACATTTCCAACATTTGCTAGACATATTTTTAAACATTTTAGCTAACCTAGCAGGTGGTAAATGCCATTGATAAAACATTTTATATCGATTTTCTTTATAACAAGTGGAATGTAAGCTGATGTCCCCCATTCTTGACCCCATTAACAAGCCTTGGTCAAGGGTCCCATTCATGTCTTTGCTGATCTGCCACAAGGATATTTCTGAGAACTGTCTGTGGGTTTTTTTTTTCACCACGTAGTGATTTTCTACATTTGGAAAAAGCCCCCTATTAAGGAATTCGCAGAGTAACCCTTGAGTAGCAAGGGTGTACACATGAAAGCAATTGAGAGTAGATACGAATAAACACAGTCAACACACAGATACACTGAGTTGTGTTTACTTTCAGGAAATAGTAAGGCACAGTCCACTAAACAGTCCAGGTCATACACATATAAAGCAGGAGATAGCCAAAACGACAGTCCAGGGATAATCCAATAACAAAGTCTTCTTACCAGTCGTCGTAGTCATTCACAATAAACAGTTCTTCTGGATTTGGAAACAGTAGCATACAGAGATATCAGAGAGCAAGAACAGCAAAGAGAAACAAACAATGTTTCTAGCTCCCTCTTAAGGACATTGGCTACAGAGCTAACCAATCAGGACACAGTATGATGCAATACAGCAGTCTTAAAGCTACATTGATGGTTTACATATTGCCAAACAACAAGTTAGGTAATAGTCATTTCCTAACACCCCCCAAAAGGCCACAGCTTCCCCAAACTGTGGCGTCCCAAACCGCAAGGTCCTACAGATGTTGGAAGACCATCACATCTGGACAGCTGTTGTGAAAGACCATGTCGCACGGTTGAAGGTGTCTGTGATGGCCGCAGGAGGGGAATGCAGTTTGTGTATGTTTGCAAGGAGCCTTTATTAGATTTAATCGCAGGAGGTTGAGATGATTAATTTATTCATTGGATGGAGGGCTAGAAGCTTCCTCAACTGGGCACCCTCAAGAAGCGTGCAAAGATTGGAATTCTTGGGGGGGGGGAAGAAATGTACACCCCCACACAAACAACCTTCTTTCACACACAACGCACGGACTGGGGATTTGGGGGCCTTTGAATCTCGACGCGGCCAGAAGGTGCCCTGTGGAGGAAGCCCGATTCATGTCATGGTTTAAAAAAGCTGGGATTCTAATTTTAAGAAACAAATCCAAGCTTTGATCTTCTTCTGCTCCAGTGGATTGCTGGGATGGCCCTGATGACCTGCCCATCATCTACCACGGCCACACGCTGACCTCCAAAATCAAGTTCCTAGATGTCTTGCACACCATCAAGGAGCACGCCTTCACCACCTCCGAGTAAGTAAGCCCTGTTGTTGCCTTTATGCACCTTGGGTCCTGCTTCCTCCTCCTTCTCCCCCATCCCCGTCCTCTTCTTCTCCTCATCTTCCTCCTCCTTCTTTTTCTTCTTCTCCTTTTCCTCCTCCTCTTCTTTTTTTCCTTCTCCAGTTTCTCCTCTAATTCCTATTTTTCTTCCTCCTTCCCTTCTCCCCTTCTTTTCCTCCTTCTCCTCCACCTCTTATCTCCTTTCTCTTCCTCCTCTCCTCTTCCTTTTTCTCTATCCTCTCCTCCTCTCCTCCTCCTCCTTCCCCTTCTCCTTTTCCTCCCTCCTCCTCTTCCACCTCCTCCTCCTCCCTCCCTCTCCTCCTCCACCTTCTCCTTCTCCTCCTCTCCTCTTCTTTTTTTCCTTCTATTTCTCCTCTAACTCCTATTTTTCCTCCTCCTTCCCTTCTCTCCTTCTTCTCCTTCTCCTTCACCTCCACCTTTTATCTCCTTTCTATTCCTCCTCTCCTCCTTTTTCTCCATTCATCTCTCTCCTCTCCTCCTCCCCTTTCCCTTCTCCTCCTTCCCCTTCTCCTTTTCCTCCCTCCTCTTCCACCTCCTCCTCCTGTCCTCTGCCTCTTCCTCCTCCCTCCTTCTCCTCCTCCTCCACCTTCTTCTTCTCCTCCTCTCCTCTTCTTTTTTCCTTCTATTTCTCCTCTAACTCCTATTTCTCCTCCTCCTTCCCTTCTCTCCTTCTTTTCCTTCTCCTCCACCTCTTATCTCCTTTCTCCTCTCCTCCTCCCTTCCTCTCCTTTCCTCCTCCCCCCTTCTTCTTTTCCTCCCTCCTCCTCTTCTGCCTCCTCCCTCCTCTCCTCCTCCTCCTCCTCCTCCTCCTCTTCTCCTCCTCCTCCTTCCTCCCTCCTCCTCTTCCTCTTCCTCTTCTTCCTCCTCCTCCTCCTCTTCTTCTTCTCCTCCTTCCTCCTCGTCCTCTTCTCCTTCTCCTCCTTCCTCCCTCCTCCTCTTCCTCTTCCTCTTCCTCCTCCTCCTTGTTCTTCTTCATTGGAGGGCAGAATGTGTGAAGGCGAGAATGAACCTCACAGAATGGCTTCAGGCCCTCCATAAAAATTGTCCCTCAAGGGGTGGAGAAGGTTGTTCCAGACACTGGAAAGGATGTTTTAGTTGACTGAAGGGAGCAGCCAGATAGAAGCTCCGCCCTTTGCTCCCAAGCCCACTCGGAAAGCCAAAAAAATTGGTACCCCCCAAACCTTCATCCCCATCCCTTTGCCGAGCACCTCCTGTTCTCAGGAAGTCCTGCCTCAGGCCATCCCCCCACAAACTGCTTAGCCATGATCGGCTTTGCTCTGCAGAACAGAACATCCTTGGACATGGCTCTAGATCTTCTTCTTTGTCGTTGTTGTTAGTTGTGAAGTTGTGTCTGACCCATCACAACCCCATGGACCACATTCCTCCAGGCCTTCCTGTCCTCTACCATCTTCTGGAGTCCATTTAAGCTCACTCCGACTGCTTCAGTGACTCCATCCAGCCACCTCGTTCTCTGTTATCCCTTTCTTCTTTTGCCCTCAGTCTTTCCCAGCATTAGGCTTTTCTCTTCTTTGTCATTTAATGATCCCCTAATTCCTTGTGGAGTGGAGTTGGGGCAACTGAATGGAGCTGAGTGTTTACTGGCCGGATGCCCTTCTTGTCGCCAATGCGGAGTTTTGTTCAGCAGATATATTCTCTTTGTGCCCAGAGAGAGAAACATCTGCCTCTACCTAGGATCGAACTCACAGAACTCCTGATTGTGAGGCAAGAGCTCCACCTCTAGGCCACTGCACCACTCCTGGATATTGCCCTAGATGTAAACAAAAGAAGTGCAAGACTTTTCGGGGCCTGCCTGATGCCCTTTCCTTTTCCCACAGGTATCCCGTCATCCTTTCCATCGAGGATCACTGCAGCATCGTCCAGCAGAGGAACATGGCGTCCCACTTCAAGAAGGTCTTTGGCGACATGTTGCTGACCAAACCGGTTGACGTCAATGCCGACCAACTTCCTTCTCCAGCCCAGCTCAAGAAAAAAATCCTCATCAAGGTAGCCCAGCCCTCTGTCTCCCACCTGGGAGAAATTTTGAGCCCCCCTGCCCTCTTTGCGTGCCCTGAAGCAATCTCTCTGCGTCTTCCATGCTCAATTACAACTACCCGCTTACACCATACATGGGGGCCAGAGATATTGCTGTAGACCAGGGGTCTCCAAACTTGGCAACTTTAAGACTTGTGGACTTAAGGCGCCAGGTGCCTTCAGAAGATCTACAGATGGTCTCCACCCCCCTGGCTTGCTCATATCAGCCTTCTCCACCCAGGCCCTCTCAATGCTTCTCAACCTTGACCCCTTGAAGATGAATTCAACTCCCGGAATCCCCCAGCCAGCAGAACCATTTAGAGATGTCCGGGGAAAAGACAGAGAACTCTCTGAGTCCCAAACAGGGATCTCCTCAGCCAGGGATGCCCAACCTTGGGAACTTTTAAGACTTGTGGACTTCAACTCATAGCTGCATGGCTGGCTGGTGGATTCTGTGTTCTGTCCCCCTTTCCCACACAGGCAAACACACAACCAGGCACGCCTGCCAAGATTTTATTAAGCAATCAGACTAGAAACCCTTGCAGATAAGAATTTTGGCAGTAAACTGCGAAATGCCTGCCAAGTCAGTTTTCACTCACAGTCAGCAAGAGAGAGTTTATCCTCAGTCTGGTCCAGTAGCAAAAAGTAATCCACGAAGCAAGAGTTAGTCAAGGTCCAATCCAAAATATGCACAAGCCAGATTTCAGATAACACGATGTGACTCTCAGGTTTTTAACTTTGACCGTCACAAAGCCTGAAGAGCAATCACACCCTTTTATTCCTTGTGGGGAGTGGCTCCGTGACTCAGCTCAATCTCTGGTCCTCCCACACCTCTTCCGTTGCTGCGCACGCTTCTCCCTCCGACGCTGCCTGGGATCAAGCCAGGATTCATCCTCCTCGCTCCCTATCAATGGGTGCTCCGATATGCCTTCCTCCTGGCACATCCCAGGCTGTTCCTCCTGGCCTTTGGATGGAACCTGAGGCATTGCCAGAGAGGAGGGTCCTGGAGAGGGAGGCCTTATCAGTTCCTCCCCATCACCTTCTGAGTCCTCTTCCTCTGTTAGGACAGGCTCGGGAGTCGGGGTCACAACAATCTGGGAGTTGAAGTCCACAAGTCTTAAAGTTCCCGAGGTTGGACACCTTTGGTCTAGATCAGTATTTCTCAATCTTGGCAGCATGAAGAGGTGTGGAGTTCGATTTCTAGAATTCCCCCACTGGCATATGTGGATTGTAAATCCCAGAATTCCCTGGCTAACATGCTGGTGGAGGAATTCTGGGAGTTGAAGTCAACTCATCTCCCAAGCTGCCAAGATTGAGATCCACTGGTTAAAAAGAATAAAGAGTGCTTTGTTTAGAAGAGAATATTTATAGCTCAGGGTTGAACTGAGGGGTCCTTGATGCTCTCTGAGTTTGGTGGTTTTCTTGCAGACGTTTCATGACCCCACAAGGTTACGTCATCGGAGCTCACTCCTCCTCCACAGTCCTCCTCTTCCCCCTTCACCTCCTCCTCTCTGCTTGCTTGTTTTCTTGCAGGTGTTTCATTACCCAGCCAGGTAACATTGTTGGTGCTAGAAGGTGCAAACCCCACTCCCTTCTAGCACTGATGATGTTACCTAGTTTGGTAATGAAACATCTGCAAGAAAGCAAATTCCAACAGCATCAAGGACCCCACAGCCTGTGATGGTCCGTGGCTTGGCATGAAGGCAACACAGCCAGAGACACCCCCAATGTTCCGTTTACTCTCCGACCTGGAGAAAAACTCTCCCACAAACCTGCACCAGCTTCTGGCTGCAGATACTCCAGTCCAAATGTTGTAAGCAAAATGACTGCAATCAACCACTCCAGTAGGGCAAGATAAGGACTCCCAGAAGCGAAGAATCACTTAATTCCAGCAAGGCAAGATATTCAAACAGTCCGGAGGGAATGCAAGGGATGCAGGCCACAACTCTCAACACTAGATGAATTCAGTATTTGTTCCCGACAAACGCCCCTCCCAACTGCCTCTCCTTTAAACTCCATCCCCAGGTGTGCCTCGTGAAGGGAATCGGGGCCCTCTCCTTCCTTGTAAGCCACGCAACCCACATTGCGCTCTTCTGCATTCTTCCCTGCGTGCCCTAGGATGTGGAGGGGGTGGGCCTTGGTCTTCATCTGACCCCCATCTCCTTTGTTCTACCTCTCCCCTGCTCTGCCCAGCCTGGCTTTGCCCTTCCCCGGTTTCCTCCATAGCCAACGGAGCTACTCTCTCGTGCTCTTTGTCAGCTGTTCGTCTTCCGTCTCAGATTCAGACTCCGACGGGGGCATGACACAGTCCTCCTCCTCTTCCTCCTCCACCTCCTCCTCCTCCTCCCTTTCTCCTTCTCTTCCACTCCAAACATCCACTCCCTTCTAGCAGTGATGATGTTATCTAGTGTAGTAATGAAATGTCTGCAAGTAAGCCACCAAGCTCAGAGAACACCAAGGACCCCACAATCCTTCTCCTCTTCCTCTCCGTAAACCCCACCCCCTCTTCTAGCACTGATGATGTTATCTAGTTTCGTAATGAAACGTCCGCAATAAAACAACCAAGCTCAGATAACACCAAAGAACCTTCAGTGTTTCATTTGTATCCCAAAGAGAACATGTCAGGTGAGCAATCCTGAGTTGGATTTTTTGGCCCCAAAATGCCATCTTTTGGGTCCCTCCATCATCTTCCCATCTCCTTTACCCCCTACGTTCAGAAAACGGTCCCTTTGTGATGGAGATGAGCTGCTTCTCAGTTTGATATGGGTGCGTATATAAATAACTAAAGCTGTCCATCAGGAACCCTCGGACATGGGCATCTATTCCAATCACGGCATCCCTTCAAAATTCTCTTTCATTTTCTCTTCCGGCCTCAGCACAAGAAGCTGGTGGAAGGCAACCTCTATGAAGAAGTCTCCACGGCCAGCTACTCGGAGAACGACATCAGCAACTCCATCAAGAATGGCATCCTGTACCTGGAAGATCCCATTGACCATGTGAGCTCCTGGGGGTGGGGGGACGTGGTGGTGATTGAGGCTGCCTGGTGTCTTCAGAAGGTCTTCAGATGGTCTCCACCACCATGGTTTGCTCATATCAAACTTCCCCAGCCAGACATTTGCTAGATCAGTGTTTCTCAACCTTGACCCCTTGAGGATGGGTGGACTTCAACTCCCAGAATTCTGGGAGTTGAAGTCCACCCATCTTCAAGAGGTCAAGGTTGAGAAACACTGATCTATAGTACATGTAACTTTGGCAGCCAGAAAGTTGGGAAGCCACCACAATGGATGGAAACAAGAAGTGACGGATGGAAACTAATCAAGGAGAGAAACAACCTAGAACTAAGCAGAAATTTCCTGATAGAACAATTAATCAGTGGAATAGATAGATAGATAGATAGATAGATAGATAGATAGATAGATAGATATGGATAGACAGACAAACAGATAGATAATTTATTTATTTATTTTGTTGCATTTTTGTGCCGCCCAACTCCCAAGGGATTCTGATCGATAAATGATTGGATGGATGATAGATAGATAGATAGATAGATAGATAGATAGATAGATAGATAGATAATGGATGGATGATAGAAATATATATATAGAGAGAGATAATGGATGGATGAGATAGATAGATAGATAGATAGATAGATAGATAGATGATGGATGGATGATAGAAATATAAATTGGATGGATGATAGATAGATAGATGATGGATGGATGATAGAAATATATATAGAGAGATAATGGATGAGATAGATAGATAGATAGATAGATAGATAGATAGATAGATAGATATTTTCCCCAAAATAAGACCTCCCCTGATAATAAGTCCAATTGGGCTTTTGAGCGCATGGCAATAAGGCCAACCGCTTATTTCAGGGTTCAAAAAAATATAAGACAGAGTCTTATTTTTGGGGAAACACGGTAGGTAGGTAGGTAGGTAGGTAGAGAGAGAGAGAGAGAGAGAGAGAGAGAGAGAAAGAAAGAAAGAAAGAAAGAAAGAAAGAAAGAAAGAAAGAAAGAAAGAAAGACTTTATTGTCACTTTGTACACTAATCGCCCTACATTAAAATGAAATTTCATTGCATGCAGCTTTTAAAGGGTCACCACTTCCAATATACACCATCTAAACATGACAGAACAAATAAATACAAAGTTATGCATATACCCACATAGATTATGTGACACAGAGAAACCACACAATCTAGTTCGGATGTGCACACGTACGTGGCCAGAAAAACGAATCTTGCGAGTTTCCCAGACGGCCGGCCTAGGGAACAAAGCGCTTACAGAATCTGGTAGTCCTGCTAGAAACACTTCAAAACCTCCAGAAGTTGTAGGTGCTCCAACACTGGGGGAGGTTTTAAGAAGAGATTACACAATCGTTGGTCTGAAATGGTACAGGGCCTCCTGCTTGAGGAAGGGGTTGGACTAGAAGACCTCCAAGGTCCCTCCCAACTGTGTTATTCTGTTACTGGTGGGAGCAAGGAATGAATCAGGTCCTTCCATTTGTTGTGGTCCGTCAGTAGCCTGTGCAGCTAGTAGCTGATTCCGACAGCGAGGAGGCTGGTGTGCTGTGCCAGCAGCCTGTGCAGCTGGTGCTTGAGTCAGACAGTGAGGAGGCTGGAGAAGATGTGGTGCCAGAGGCGGGGATTCAGCCAGGGCCTTCAGAACCTCCAGAAGCTCCTTTAAGTGAAGAGGAAGAAGAGGAGGAGCCTCTTCTCGATGCACGGGCACGCAGAGCTGCCAAAAGGCAGGAGTGGCTCCTCAGGAGGAGGTCTCCTCGAGAGTAAGGCTTGGGGCTAATTGGCCCCTCCCTTAGCCTATTTAAGGAGGAACGCCAATTGCAGAAAGCTGTAGGGAACAACTTTAGTTCACTCTCCTTCGCGTCTGGATTCTCTGCAAAATTGTTTCTGGGCTTTTTGCCAACCCTAGTAAGACTGTGATTATCTTATCTTAGAATTCTGGTAGGCTGTTAAGATAGTTTATTAAGAGCCTTTGGTTGAAAAAGACTTGAGTTATTTGAGTAAAATAAGCTTTGTATAGAGTTTGTGTGTGCGTTCTTTGGGGGTCCGTAGCTGGGGCAAAACACCATTTTACTTGCTCTGGAGGGGAGATTATTTGGTCCTCGCCCTTTGGAGTCACAAATTCCCATGTTCCCATGGACCAGGGGTTGGGTCAAAAGATGGGAATTGAGCTAATAGGTGCCCAGACCATGTCTTAAATAGTCTGTTTCCATCATACTCAGCTGTACAGGTAGTCCTCATCTTACGACTACAATTGAGCCCAAAATTTCCGTTGCTAAGCAAGATAAACTGTTAACTGAGTTTCACTTCATTTTACGACTTTTCTTGCCACTGTGGTTGGCAATCTGGCTTCTCCATGCGCTTGGCTGGTCAGGAAGGTCAATCACCTGACCCCGGGATGCTACGACCGTCATAACTATGAGTCAATTAAGTGTGTCTGAATTTTGGTTGTGTGACCATGGGAGGATACTGCAACGGTCGTAAGTGTGAAAAACGGTCTTAAGTCACTTTTTTTCAGTGCCGTTGTAACTTTGAATGGTCACTAAACAAACTGTTGTAAGTTGAGGACTTATCTGCTATCAACACCATCCCGTGTTGTTTTGGGGTGAAATGCTAGGATTCTGCTTGTGGGGATTTGCACTTGACCTGTACTTGATCTTGCATCCAAAAATACTTTTATCCCTTCTGTTTTCTCTTGCTTTGACAACACTCCCCCTCCCCTCTTTCTCCGTCATAGACCTGGAGCCCCCACTACTTTGTCCTGACAAGCAACAAGATCTACTACTCGGAGGAGACCTCCCACTATCAGTCCCATGGGGAAGAGGAGGAGGAGGCAGAACAGAAGGAGGTATTCTGCTGATGGAGGCTCTTTTGAACGGCTTGGCCTCCATGAGGACTAGTGGATTGTAAAGGAATCCCTTAGAGATGGCTGGGGAAGCCGAGTTTTTGCCAGTCTCATTGTGGAGCGATAAACATTCATTATGGTTAGGAAAGAAAGGATGGAGGCTAACTTCCCTCCCACTCACTTACCCACTTGTTGGGGAAAAGTTTGAACACACTTTTCCTGCTCATTCGGCAAAGTTAGGCATTCAGAATGCCCAATAATATAGCAATAGCCTTTATACTTATATACCGCTTCACAGTGCTTGTACAGCCCTCTCTTAGCAGTTTACAGAGTCAGCCTCTTGCCCCCAGCAATCTGGGTCCTCGTTTTACACACCTCGGAAGGACAGAAGGCCGAGTCAACCTTGAGCCGATCAGAATCGAACTCCTGGCAGTGGGCAGAGTCAGCCTGCAATACTGCACTCTAACCACTGCACCACCACCTACCTTCCTTCCTTCCTTCCTTCCTTCCTTCCCTCTTTCCTTCCTTCCCTTCCCTTTCCTTCCTTCCTTCCTTCCTTCCTTCCTTCCTTCCTTCCTTCCTTCCTTTCTTCCTTCCCACTTAGCAATAGACTTATATACCACTTCACAGTGCTTGTACAGCCCTCTCTAAGCGGTTTACAGAGTCAGCCTCTTGCCCCCAACAATCTGGGTCCTCATTTTACCCACCTCGGAAGGACGGAAGGCTGAGTCAACCTTGAGCCTGTCAGGATCGAACTGCTGGCAATAGGCAGAGTCAGCTTGCAATACTGCATTCTAACCACTGCACCACCACAGCTCCTTTAGTACTTTGATTCTTTAATCCCCCTGCATTCTAGTAGACGGGGGGAATGCCGTAGATACAGTATATCTTGATTTCAGCAAAGCTAGTGATGCTAGCTATCCTTGTTGGCAAATTGATAAAACATGGGTTGGGTTTTAGCAATAGCATCAGCACTTAGACTTATATACCACTTCATAGTGGTTTGCAGCCCTCGCTAAGCAGTTAACAGAGTCAGCATTTTGACCCCAACAATCTGGGTGCTCATTTTACTGACCTCGGAAAGATGGAAGGCTGAGTCATGCTTGAGCAGGTAAGGATTGAACTGCTGGCGGTCGACAGAGTCAGCCTGCAATGCTGCAATCTAACCACTGCGCCACCACGGCTCTGTATAAAGGATGTTGTGTAGGATTTGCAAGCTCCTAATCGTTGCACTCGGTGATCACACAGCATTGCTATGTTATTACCCTGTTTCCCCTAAAATAAGACATCCCCTGATAATAAGCCCAATCGGGACTTTTGAGTGCATGCACGAAAATAAGCCCCCCCCTGAAAATAAGCCCTCCCTAAAAATATTTAAACACATGTGCAGACGGTCCCCGACATTTCCTCTGGTTTCTTCCAAGTGCCCCAAAATAATAAGACTTCTCCAAACTGGGAAGCAGCATATAAGTCTAAGGGCCAAGGACCCCGCCAGAGTCCTCCTTCTCCATTCTGCACATCCCACTCCCTTTCAGCACTGATGATGTTACCTAGTTGGC
Organism: Arizona elegans; assembly: GCA_022577455.1. Taxonomy (NCBI): domain Eukaryota; kingdom Metazoa; phylum Chordata; class Lepidosauria; order Squamata; family Colubridae; genus Arizona; species Arizona elegans. The sequence continues at coordinate 2,310,969 of JAKOOJ010000055.1, forward strand.
TAACGAAAGGTCTTTAAGAAAACAATCCAGCTCAGAGCCTTGATGGTACAGTGGTCTAAAGCACCCTGTTATTAAGACCAGCTGCCTGCAATTACTGCAGGTTCGAATCTCACCAAGGCTCAAGGTTGACTCAGCCTTCCATCCTTTCTAAGGTAGGTGAAATGAGGACCCAGTTTGTGGGGGCAATAAGCTGACTTTGTATAAATATACAAAAGTATGAAGGCTATTGCTGAGCACATTGTAAGCCGCCCTGAGCCTCCAGAGAAGGGCGGCATATAAATCAAATTAAAAAAAAAAAAAAAAAAAGTTCAACCCTAAGCTACAAATATTCTTTTTTTACTGATAAGAGAACTAACCAGAGTTGGTCATCTAATGTTTTGCACTGGGCATTCTCAGGCCGTGAGACCCAGTTTGCCACTTGACCAGGCAGGCCAGTCTGTTTCCATTCGGCACAGGTTCGGTCCAACAGCATATTTAAGACAGACTGCAAGGGAATTTGTCATATAGAAAGAAAATGCTGGTTAGAAACCTGTGCCGGTTCAATCCCACAGCCACCATGGTGTTCGTGAAATTGCTTTAAATATATATCCTGCTTTTCATCCTTAAATTGTCAAATGGGTTTTAGTTTTCAATGTTTTAAATTTTGGGGCCACAGTTATATAATTCTTTTAATAATTTTTAAATTTTGTATTGGTATGTGTTTTAGTTCTGGCTGTGCACCGCCCTGAGTCCACTAGGAGAAGGGCAGGATATAAATTGAATGAATGAATGAATGAATGAATGAATGAATGAATGAATGAATGAACAAACAAACAAACAAACAAACAAACAAACAAACCAAAATATTCATCTATTAAGGTAAAGGTAAAGGTTCCCCTCGCACATACGTGCTAGTCGTTCCTGACTCTAGGGGGCGGTGCTCATCTCTGTTTCAAAGCCGAAGAGCCAGCGCTGTCCGAAAATGTCTCCGTGGTCATGTGGCTGCCATGACTGAATGCCAAAGGCTGTTCCCTTCCCACCAAAGGTGGTCCCTATTTTTCTACTTGCATTTTTTTACCTGCTTTTGAACTGCTAGGTTGGCAGAAGCTGGGACAAGGAACGGGAGCTCACCCCGTTATGCGGCACCGGGGATTCGAACCGCTGAACTGCCAACTTTTCTGATCGACAAGCTCAGCGTCTTAGCCACGTCCCACTCATTCATCTATTACTTGCAGTTAAAACAGTAAAAATATTTTAAACTTAAGATTTTTAGAGTCAGCCTAAGGAATTCTGTAGGACCTTCTTCAAGGAAGAAGCCCCCAGAATTTGGCTGATATGCAGCGTGCCTTTTTCAAAACGTGCCAGAACACAGATAGTCCTCGACTTATGACCACAATTGAACCCAATGTTTATATTGCTAAGTGCGAAATTCATTAAGCAAGTTTGTTAAGCCCCATTTTACGACTTTTCTTGCCAGGTTTGTGAAGTGAATCCCTTCAGTTGTTACATTAGTAACATGGTTGTTAATTGAGTTTGGCTTTTCCCCGTTGACATTGTTTGTCAGAAGTTCGCAAAAGTTAAATCACGTGATCCCAGGACACTACGACCGTCATAAATACGAATCATTTTTTAAGAACCTGAATGTAAATTACGTGCCCACACAGGGATAATGCAACAGTCGTAAGTGTGAAAAACGGGCATAAGTCATTTTTTTCAGTGCCGTTGTAACTTCGAACGGTCACTAAACGAACCGTTGTAAGACGAGGACTCCCTGTAGTTCAGACAGCTCTTGGGAATATGCCATGTCTCATTTACGACTGCTGTTCTTTCTCTCTCTCTCTCTCTCTCTCTCTGTCTCTCTTGTGCTTCCTTCCTCCCTGTTTCAATCCCGCATGTCCTCATTCCTTCTCCTCTCTTGTTCTGTCTTGTCTCGGGCGGTTCCGTAGGAGTTTAACAACAACGAGCTGCACTTTAGTGAGAAATGGTTCCATGGCAAACTGGGCGGGGGCCGCGACGGGCGTCAGATTGCCGAACGGCTGCTGCACGAATACTGCACCGAAACCGGGGGCAAAGATGGCACTTTCCTCGTCCGCGAGAGCGAGACGTTTGTGGGCGACTACACCCTCTCTTTCTGGTAAGACACCCCCCTTCCCTCAACACCCCAAAATCTTTGACCGTCGAGATTGGGCTTGCTAAGCATTTGAATTGAATCAAGTAACATTTGTTGTCATTTTCCTGAATAGGCAGTCCTCGATTTACGACCACAACGGAATGCAAAATTTCTGTGGCTAAGCGAAAGATTTCTTACGTGAATTTTGCCCCGTTTTACGACCTTCCTTGCCACCGTCGTTAAGCGAATCACGGCACTTGTTAACTTAGTCCCACGGTTGTTCAGCGAATCTGGCTTCTCCATTGTCTGTGCTCATCAGAAGGCCTTTAAAAGGGGATCATGTGACACACACACACCCCCCGGGACGCTGCAGCCGTCATAAATATGAGACAGTTGCTAGGGGTCTGAATTTTATTCACGTGACCCTGGGGATGCTGCAACGGCCATAAGTGTGAAAAACGGTCATAAATCGCTATTTTCAGTGCTGTTGTAATTTTGGACGGTCGCTAAATGAACTGTTGTAAGTCGAGGACTTCCTGTATACACTACAACAGCATGCATTAAAATGAAATTCCGACACACGGCTCTTGAAAATAAGAAAACGGCAACCAGCGTCCCAGAGATCACAATAATAATGTAATAATAGCAGCAATTTGGTGATCCAGGACAGGGGTTCATTCAAGGGGGGGAGGGGGGTTGAAGGGTGCAATGTGGGTGGGGCTTCACCTGATTGGATGGGGTTAAAATTTGGGGGAGAGCAGTTGGACACCTCCCTGCCCTAAAGTTCAGGCATCGTTTTGTGTCCAAAAATCAGGAGAAAAAACGGTACAAGTTAGTCCTCGACCTATGACCACAATCGAAGCCAAAATTTCCGTGGCAAAGCGAGTCAGCTGTTAAGTGAGTTTTGCTCCATTTTACGACCTTTCTTGCCACCGTTGTTAAGTGAATGTTAAGTTAGTCACACGATTGTTAAATCGAATCCGGCTACCCCGTTGACGTTGCTTGTCGGAAGGTCGCAAAATTTGTCATAAATACGAGTCAATTGCCGAGCGTCTGAATTTGGATCACGTGACCGCCGGGATACTGCAACGGTTGTAAGTGTGAAAAACGGCCACACATCACTTTTTTTCAGTGCTGTTGTAAGTTCCAAAGGTCACTAAATGAACTGTTGTAAGTCGAGGACTACCTGTAACTGCAAGGTGAAAACGTGAAAATTTTACCCATTAAACTTCCATCCTTTTCTCTGCTGCGTTTTGCAGGCGTTCCGGACGGGTCCAGCATTGCCGCATCCACTCGCGGCAAGAAGCCGGCACCACCAAATTCTACCTGACCGACAACCTGGTTTTTGACAGCCTCTACAGCCTCATCTGCCATTACCGCGAGGTGCCGCTGCGCTGTAACGAGTTCGAGATGCGCCTGACGGACCCTGTGCCACAGCCCAACGCCCATGAGAGCAAGGAGTGAGAAGCCAGGGCTTCCCTTCCCTTCCCTTCCCTTCCCTTCCCTTCCCTATTTCTTTTCTTTTCCTTTTTCCTTTCCTTTTCTTTCCCTCTTTTTCTCCTTTTCTTTCTCTTCCCTTCCCTTCCCTTCCCTTCCCCTCTCCTCTCCCTTCCTTTCCTTTCCTTTTTCCTTTCCTTTCCTTTCCTTTCCCTTTTCTATCCTTCTTCTCTCTTCCTTTCCTTTCCTTTCCTTTCCTTCCCTATTTCTTTTCTTTTCCTTTTTCCTTTCCTTTTCTTTCCCTCTTTTTCTCCTTTCCTTTCTCTTCCCTTCCCTTTCCCTCTCCTCTCCTCTCCCTTCCTTTCCTTTCCTTTCCTTTCCTTTTTCCTTTCCTTTCCTGTCTCTTTCTCTTTTCCTTTCTCTCTTTTCCTTTTCTCTTTTTCTTTCTTTCTTTTCCTTTCCTTTCCTTTCCTTCCCTTCCCTTCCCTTCCCTTCCCTTCTGATGCTCCTTGTCACCCCAATCCTGGAATTTGGGGGAGGAGGGGGATCAGGAGATGACCATCCCTGGAGAGCCCCCTCCTGCAGAATCCTGAATAATGCTGGCTCGAATCCAAGCCTCATCCCTTCTTAGCTCTCAAAGGCTTACTTAGCAGCAGAGCTCAGAGCAGCAGAGAGGGTGAGGGAGCTTCTGACCATGCACAGAGCGCCTTCAAAATTTAAGACCTCCAAAACAAGGAAGGACTGAATAATGGTAGGCAGGTCGGTCCCTCTTTAGCGTTCCTCACTGCTTGAGTTGGGAGAGAGCTTTTCATTGTTTTAAAAATTAATTTATTCTTAATTTACATTTAATTGTTTTTAATAAAATGAGGCAGAGCTTGGATGTGTGGTACGGTGGCCTAGAGGTAGAGCTCTGGCCTCACAATCAGGAGGCTGTGAGTTCGATCCTTGGTAGAGGCAGGTATTTCTCTCTTGGGCACACTGAGAATATATCTGCTGAATAAAACTCCGCAATGGCGACAGGAAGGGCATCCGGCCAGTAAAGCACTCTGCTAGCTCTGTTCAGTTGCCCAGACTCCACCCCGCAAGGGATTATGGGGTCGTTAAAAGAAATAAAATGAGGCAGAGCTTGGATGTTTCCTGGCAGATCTGTGAGCCCTTCACCCTTCGGTCTTGACCCCTGTGTGTGTCTGAGTTGGCATCTCTTCTCTCCCCCTCCCCACCCAGGTGGTACCACCCGAACCTGTCCCGTCTGCAGGCCGAGCACATGCTGATGCGGGTGCCCAGGGATGGCGCCTTCCTGGTGCGCAAGAGAAGCGAGGCCGACTCCTACGCCATCTCCTTCCGGTGAGCCTGGCCATGTGCCCCGAAGCCCCGGGGCTATAAGCAGGGTTGTACAGATAGTCCTCGAGTTACGACAGTTCGTTTAGCGACCGTCTGTTTGTACCTCAAGGGGCTGGCCTTTCTCCCTGCTTCTCCCCTTGGCTTAACGTGAGTTGGGGATCCGCCTGATAGCCTTTGTGTCCATCCCCGTCCCCCCGTCCCCCCCCCCCCCAGGGCCGAGGGGAAGATCAAGCATTGCCGAGTTCAGCAGGAAGGGCGGCTTTTCACGCTGGGCAGCTCAGCGGAGTTCGAGAGCCTCCTCGACCTGGTCAGCTACTACGAGAAGCACCCGCTCTACCGCAAGATGAAGCTGCGGTACCCCATCAACGAGGAGACCTTGGAGAGGATGGGCACGGCGGTGAGAGGCTCCCTCTGACTGGTCCAGGGGTTCCCCACCTGGGCCACTCCAACCCCCAGAATTCCCCAGCCAGCATGGCTTCCCTTTTGCCACCAGCCCAAACTGTTATTTTCACAAAAAAGTAGAAGGAGAGGAAGGGGAGGGAGGAAGGGGAGGGAGGGAGGGAGGGAGGAAGGAAGGCACCAAGAAGATGGATGAATGAGGAGAGAAGGAGGGAGGAGGGAGGGAGGGAGGAAATAAGATATAGAGAAGAAAGGGAAGGATGGAAGGAAGGAAAAAAAGGAAAGAAAAAGAAGGAAAGAAAGAAGAAAGAAAGAAAGAAAAAGAAAGAAAGAAAAAAAGGAAGGAAGGCATTGAGAAGATGGATGAATGAGGAGGGAAGGAGGAAGAAAAAAAGACAGAAGAAAGGGAAGGATGGAAGGAAGTAGAAAAAGGAAAGAAAGAAAGAAAGAAAGAGAAAGAAAGAAAGAAAGAAAAAGGAAAAAGGAAGGCATTGAGAAGATGGATGAATGAGGAGGGAGGGTGGAAGGAAGGAAAAATAAGGCATCAAGATGGATGAATGAGGGAGGGAGAAAATAAGGCATAGAGAAGAAAAGAAAGGGAAGGAAAGAAAGAAAAAGAAAGGAAGGCATCAAGAAGATGGATGAATGAGGAGGGAAGGGAGGGAGGTAGGAAGGAAATAAGAAATAGAGAAGGAAGGGAAGGAAGGAAGAAAAAAGAAAGAAAAGAAAAGAAAGAAAATGAAGGAAGGAAGGAAGGAAGGCATCAAGAAGATGGATGAATGAGGGAGAGAGAAGGCATAGAGAAGACAAGAAAGGGAAGGAAGGAAAGAAAAAGAAAGGTAGGAAGGAAGGAAGACCCAATCCTCCCTGGTTTTAACCCAAATCAAGCATTAAATTTATTTCTCCTGGAATAAATATGAATGCCAAGCAATGAATTAGCAGACTACCTGCCTGGAGTGTTGTTATTTCTGATGAGTTCTGCACAGACAGCATGAAGTCCTAAAAAACCCTAAAGTTGGCAGGAGCTCTCTCGATCTACTTCCACCCCATAGATCTGCCTATTGGTCATTTAGAAATGATTTCCTTTTCTTTTCTTTTTTTCCCCCCACAGTTCTGCACAAAAATTTTCTTCGTTTCTTATGTTTTTGTTTTTTGTTTGTTTAAAAATTAATAGCATATGGTTTTTTTTTTTTTTAAAAAAAAAAGAGAAATGATTTTTTAAGTTGCTGATGCCTAGTGGAGGTGAACACACAGCTGACAATAGTTTGGAGAAGGCGTGAGAGTTATTTTCAGCCTTTTTTACTTTAGTTACTTTAGTACAAAGAAGGTCATTCAAGGATATATATTTTTTCCTCTCTCTCTTTCGATTTTGGGGGGGGGTCTTCCTCCATGTTGAGGTTCTTAGAAATGGAGTGGACCAGAGTTTCTTAATCTCAGCAACTTTAAGAAGAGTGGACTTCAACTCCCAGAATTCCCCAGCCAGCACAGTTGTGCTGGCTGGGGAATTCTGGGAGTTGAAGTCCACTCTTCTTAAAGTTGCTAGGATGGAAAACCCCTGCTTTCAAAAATGGGGCCAGGGTTTGAGTTATAAATCTTTCCTGACAGGAGCTGGATTATGGGGCGCTGTATGAGGTGAGGAGCCCTCACTTTTATGTGGAAGCCAACAAGATGCCCGTGGCCAGGGTAAGTGGGCAAGGCTGGGGAGTTATTTCTGCATTTTTTATGTGTTGCGGGTTTTTTGAGTGTATTGTGAGCTGCTCTGGGTCTTCAGAGAGGGGCAGCATATAAATTGAAGAAAGAAAGAAAGAAAGAAAGAAAGAAAGAAAGAAAGAAAGAAAGAAAGAAAGAAAGAAAGAATAGATTTAGCCATCTTCTCCCAAAGGTACTTTTTCCAAAAAAAAAAAAAACCTTTCCTGTTTTTCTTTCCTTGAAAAGGTTTCGCTTCCCACCCAAGAAGCTTCTTCAGTTCTTCCGAATAGACAGCTACATTAGTTCAGAACTGAAGAAGCTTCTTGGGCGAGAAGCAAAATGTTTTCAAGGAAAGTCCAGCTGGCTTTTGGAAAAAGCACCTTTGGGACAACTATGATTTGGATGATTGAGTATCTTCTCATATTAGATTCTCAGTTTATGGATTTAGCTCTCTTCTCATTGTTACAATTAAAAATACAACCGACAACAGTTCATTTAGTTGCTCAAAGTTACAACGGCACTGAAAAAAGGGACAATTTTTCACACTTAACGACCGTTGTAGCATCCTTGAGGTCACGTGATTAAAATTCAGAGGCTTGTATTTATGACAGTCGCAGTGTCCCGGGGTCACAGGATCCCCTTTTTGTGACCTTCTGACAAGCAAAGTCAACGGGGAAGCCAGGTTCGCTTAACGACCATGTGCCTCACTTAACAACTGCAGTGACATAATTTAACAAATATGACAAGAAAAGTCGTAAAACAGGACAAAACTACCTTCATAAATGTCTCGTTTACTAACATCAATTCCAGACTCCATTTTGGTCATTTTACCTTTTGCAGTGTACTGTAAAGGCCTTGTATGACTACAAAGCCCAGCGAGAAGACGAGCTCTCCTTCTGCAAACAAGCCATCATCCATAACGTTGACAAGCAGGATGGGGGATGGTGAGTCCCAGATGAATTTGGAGGAAGAAACTTCAAGCGACCTTTGCTGGGTAACTCCAAAGAAGCCAGGAATCTCAGCTCAGGAAGAAAAAAGGGCCCCAAAATATAACAGAGTAACCAAGTTGGAAGGGACCTTAGAGGTCTTCTAGTCCTACCCCCTGCAGAAGCAGAAGACCTTATACCATTTCTGACAAGTGGCTGTCTAGTTTCTTCTTAAAAACCTCCAGTGTTGGAGCAACCACAACTTCTGGTGGCCAGCTGTTCCACTGATTAATATTTCTCTCTGTCAGGAAATCCCTCCTTAGTTCTAGGCTGCTTCTCTCCTTGATGAGTTTCCATCCATTGTTTCTTGACGTCCCTTTAGATCTTGGGGTTCACGACTTAATGCTTTGATGATTTCCTCCCCTGGTTTTTTTTCTCCTTTGTTTAAAAGACATTCAGAAACCTAGAGAAGGACATTCAGGGTTTATTCTTGGCTAATGCCCTGCAGGGCCGTTGTTTTGCAGAGGAACTGTCAAACGGGACTGACGTGCCCAAAGGAAAGGAATTAGAATACGTCATACGCAACTTTGCTTGGCGATGATGGCTACATGATGGGCTGATTAATCCTTGCTCCTTGGAAGCGCCATCTTGATCTAACTCAGCTGATCATCTAGAACAATTAACCAGTGGAACAGCTTGCCACCGGAAGTTGTGAATGCTCCAACACTGGAGGATTTTAAGAACAGACTGGACAGCCATTTGTCTGAAATAGTATAGGGCTTTCTGCCTGAGCAGGAGGGTGGACTAGAAGACCTCCAAGGTACCTTCTGTTAAGGATATTCTTGGCTCATAACCGATGTTATGGGTTATTGAGCAGAGTACCCCTTGCGTATGCCCATGAAAGCAGCTGAGAGTGAATAACCACAGTTAATATACTGACACATTGAGCTGTGGTAGTCTTTTACTTTTTAGAAAAAAGCAAAGCAAAGTCCAATAACAATCCAAGTCATACACAGATAAGGCGATGGTTAAAATATCAATTCAGGGACATTTTCAAGTACAAAGTCTTCTTACCAGTTGTTGTCATTACACAATAAAACAGTTCTTCTTGAGTTTCAAACAGGAACAAGTTCAGTATTAAAACATTCAATAAATAGTAGAAAGCAACAAGTTGCAATGATCAAACAGTGATCATGCAGAGAGAACAGGTAGAGAGTAACAGCAAATAAGCAGATAAAATGGTGCAGTGCCCACAAGCCATGATTCAGGCTTCCCCTTAAGTACATTGGCTACAGAGCTTAGCCAATCAGGATACAGGATGATGCAATACAGTCTTAAAGCAATATAATACTTTTTGATACTACCAATACTACCATTTATTGGTAGTTTATATATTGCCTGACCAACTAGTTAGGCAATAGCCATTTCCTAACATGGGGTCTCCTGCTTGAGCAGGGGGCTGGACTAGAAGACCTCTAAGGTCTCTTTCAACTCTACTCTGCTTGATTGAGCAAAATTTGGGAGCTCGGCAACCAGCTTGTATTGATCACTGTTTCAGGCTCCTGGGTTCCTCTAATCTCCCTCACTTAACAACTGCATTGATTCGCTTAACAACCACGGCAAAAAAAAAAGGGTCGTAAAATCAGACACAACTCCCTTCACAACCGCCTTGCTTAGCAATGAAAATTCCAGTCGCGACTTCGGTCGTAAGTCGAGGATCACTTATATTCGCGCACCAGGCGCTGTGCCGAGAGAAATGTCTCGTTGTCTGTTCTGTTTTGCTTGTGTGCCATTGTGTCCCCCGTCTTCACAGTCCCCAACTGTGTTTCTCCGCTTTATTTCCTCCCTCCCTCCCTCTCAGGTGGCGAGGAGATTATGGCGGGAAGAAGCAGCTCTGGTTCCCTGCTAACTACGTGGAGGAGACCTTGAGTGCCTCCATGCCGGAGCAGGACGAAGCGGTCAGTTCCTGTTTCGGCCAGCTTTCTCTGGGAAACTGCTACGAATGTAGAGAGGACAAACCATGTTGGCTTCATCCTGGCTAGCTTTTCCCTCTGGGCAGAGGTGGGCTTCGCATACGGTAGCTACCGGTTCGTCCAGCACCGGAAATGTGAGCGTGCGCCATCTGCGGATGCAAGCGGCATCACAAAACACAGCAATTTGCACACGCACGCCATCCACACATGTGTGCAGCGTCCAAAACACAGTGATATAGGGCGGGATTGCGCCAGCGTGGGCCCACTCGCAAGTCGTCACTACCGGTCCGCCCGAACCGATCCGAACCGGCTGAATCCCACCTCTGCTTCTGGGAATGTGGGACTCCACCCAGCACATCTTCAGGAACCGAAGATGGAGGTTGCAGCTCCATCTTTTCCAAGAAGGGAGTGCGCAAATACAGGTAGTCCTCAATTTACAACCACCATGGAGGCCAGAATACGTTGCTAAGAAGACATTAGTTACAACACGGTTGTTAAGCGAATCCGGCTTCCCCGTTGACTTTGCTCGTTGGAAGGTCGCAAAACGGGGAATACGTGACCCCAGGACGCTGCGACGGTCATAAATATGAATCAGTTGCCCAACGGCCGAATTTTGATCACATGACTCTGGGGATGCTGCAATGGTCATGAGTGTGAAAAATGAGTCATAAGTCACTTTTTGGGGCCCATTGCAACTCTGAACGGTCACTAAATGAATTGTTGTAAGTCGAGGACTACCTGTACAGTTAATACTCAGCTTAACAGTTTATTTAGTGACCGAAGTTACAAAAGCACTGAAAAAAGTGACTTATGACCATTTTTCACACCTACGACCATTGTAGCATCACGTGATCAAAATTCAGACGCTTGGCAACTGACTCATATTTATGACCATCGCAGTGTCCCGGGGTCATGCGATTCCCCTTTTGGAACCTTCTGACGAGCACTGCCCATGGGGAAGCCAGATTCACTTAACAACCGGGTTACTAACGTAACAACTACAGCGATTTGCTTAACGACTGTGTGAAGAAAGGTCATAAAATGGGGCAAAATTCGTTTAACAAATGTCTCACTTAGCAACATAAATTCTGAGTTCGATTGTGGTTGTAAGTTCGAGGACTACCTGTATTTGCACTCCCTTCCCAGAAAGATGGAGCTGCGCCCTCCATCTTCGGTTCCTGGCTGGGGAATTCTGGGAAATGAAGTCCACACAGCTTAAAGTTGCACAGGTTTAAAAAAAAAAAAGTATTTTGGTTTAGGAGCTACCAGAACAGTCAGTGAACAGAAGTGACCTTATTTAAAAAAAAAAAAAAAGTTTCTTTTCCATTTTAACATTTCTGCCCTCCCTCTTTCTTCTTTCTCCACCCCCCTCCCCCCATCCCAGTCGGTGGAGAACAGCCCTCTGGGGAACTTTTTGAAAGGCTTCATCGACGTCCCATCGTGCCACGTGGGTGAGTGTCTTGTGCGGAGGGTCTGTGGCTGGCGGTGAATAATGGAGCGCTTCGGAGGAGGTTCGGTCAGGCGCCCGATCCTCTTTCCTCGGCCCCGGAGGTCTCCCTCTGTCCTTTGGGGACCCTGCCTTTATTATTTTATTTTATTTTATTTTATTTTATTTTATTTTATTTTATTTTATTATTTTATTTTATTTTATTTTATTTTATTTTATTTTATTTTATTTTATTTTATTTTATTTTATTTTATTTTATTTTATTTTATTTTATTATTTTATTTTATTTTATTATTTTATTTTATTTTATATTATTTTATTTTTATTTTATTTTATTATTTTATGTTTTTATTTTATTTTATTATTTTATGTTTTTATTTTATGTTTTTATTTTATTTTATTTTTTATTACTTTTAGAATTTTATTCTATTTTTTGTTCTATTTTTTATTTTATTTTTTATTTTATTTTATTATTTTATTTTATTTTATTTTATTCTATTTTATTTTATTTTTTATTTTTTTATTCTACTTTATTTTATTTTTTTATTCTATTTTACTTTATGTTATTTTATTTATTTTACTTGATTTTTTATTTTATTTTATTTTACTTTATTTTTTATTTTATATTTACTTTATTTTTATTCTATTTTATTTATTTATTTATTTTATTTTATTTTTTATTTTATTTTACTTTATCTAATTTTATTCTATTTTATTTTTTTATTCTATTTTGTATTTTATTTTTTATTTTATTGTTTTATTTTATTTTATTCTATTTTATTTTATTTTTTATTTTATTTTATACCTACTTTATTTTTTATTATATTTTATTTTATTTTTTTATTATATTTTATTATTTTATTTTACTTTATTTTATTATTTTATTTTATATTTTATTATTTCATTTTATTACCATCTTATTTTACGTTATTTTATTTTATATTATATTTTATTTTCAGATGATCGTTTGCAACTTCCACCCATTCGTTCAGTGGCCATTTGAAGTTACAACAGAACTGGAAACAAAGAGATTTTGCGCCATTTTTCACAGGTACCCCCCTTGCAGACCCCCCCATGGTCAGATGAGCAAAAAAAAAATTATTCTCGTTTTGATGCAGCTTTTTACAAACGTTTTGATTGTCTTGAGCTCAATTGTCATCTGGCTTCTCCATGGTCAGAGGGGATGATATGACCCCCAGGACACTGCAACCGTCATAAGTACATGCCAGTTGCCGAGCATCTGAGCTTTGATCATGTGACCACGGGGTGGCTGCAACGGTCGTAGGTGTGAAAAACGGATATAACTCATTTTTTCCAGTGCCCTTGTTAACTGCAAATGGTCATTAAACAAGTGCTTGTATCAGTGGTGAAATCTAAAATTTGTTATTACTGGTTCTGTGGGTGTGGCTTGGTGGTGGGCGGGGTAATGTGACGGTGGGCGTGGCCATTTTTTTTTTAACCTTTAAAAGCATTTTTTTCTACAACCTCTTCGGCGAAAAGGTTGTAAAAAATGCTTTCAAAACGCTCTGACGATCCAAGCTGAGTTGCCTGATCGGCAGAGGCTTTTTTAAAAAGCTTGGATCGTCAGAGGCATTTAAAAGAAAAAAAGGGGTTTTTTTTTCTTTTAAAAGCCTTTGACGATCCCAGCTGAGCCGCGCAATCAAGAGGCTTTTTTTTCCCTTTTAAAAGCATTTTTTCAGCCCAAGAGGTTGTAGAAAAAATGCTTTTAAAAGTAAAAAAAAAAAAGCCTCTGATGAGTGTGCGGCTCAGCTGGGCATGGGGTGGGGTGGGGATTTTTGCTACCGGTTCTCTGAACCACCCGCCTCCATCGCTACCGGATCGGGTGATCCGGTCCGAACCGGGAGCATTTCACCCCTGGGTTGTATGTTGAGGATAACCTGTAACCATGAAGGCAATGGTGAAATCCAAATCTTTTTACTACTGGTTCTGTGGGCGTGGCAGGGGAAGGATACTGCAAAATCCCCATTCCCTCCCCACTCCTGGTATTTTACGGTTCTCTGAACTATTCAAAGTTTCCGCTACCGGTTCTCCAGAACCTGTCAGAACCTGCTGGATTTCACCCCTGCATGGAGGTGATCTGGTCCAGCTCTTGCTCAGGGGAAGAGAGATATTTTGGACAGAGGACCACTGAGCTGCTGTTGAAGAGCACCAGTGAAGCCATCCCTTCATGTGGCCACCAGTCAATCCAGTTGTCCTCATCCAATTATTTTGCCCCAAATGGGAGACCAGCAACCCTCCGCGTCCCACATGCTCCCCCCCCCCGGTCCTGCGTTGGGGGGCCTCTTCCAGTAAAGCCGCCCCCTCTGATGTCCTTGTAGTTATCTCGAAAGACGCCAGGAGCCCCAAACCCTTTGTCTTCACCATCCATTCTCAGCAGATGACCCACCCATCCCAGTCGCTGGACGTCGCCACGGATACTCTGGAGGAGCTGAATGACTGGGTGGCCAAGATCAGAGAGGTCACGCAGAACGCAGACGCTAGGGTGAGTCCTCCTAAGGGGAGGTTGGAAGATCCGGCCCCTCAAGTTTTGGGGTTGGCTCCACGAGGTGCCCGTTGAAGTTATGGAGTCTTAGGACTTTGGGAAAGTTGGTTCTGGGGTCGGATGGGATGGAATGGGACTCGGGGTGCACTCAAAGGGCTTTTTCTATCTCTGTTGGCCAAACGGAAGAAATCACAGAAAAACAAAGTTGGAAGGGGCCTTGGAGGTCTTCTAGTCCAACCTCCTGCACAGGCAGGAAACCCTATTCCATTCCAGAGAAATGGTTGTCCAGTCTCCTCTTAAAATCCTCCAGTGTTGGATCACCCACAACTTCTGGTGGCAAGTTGTTCCACTGGTTAATTGTTCTCGCTGTTAGGAAGTTTCTCCTTAATTCCAGGTTGCTTCTCTCTTTGGTTAGTTTCCATCCATGGCTTCTTGTCCTGCTTTCAGGTTGATTCCCCCCACCTCTTTGTGCCAGCCCCTCAAATACTGGAAAATGCTATCATGTCACCCCTACTCCTTCTTTTCATTAAACTAGACACACCCAATTCCAGCAACTGTTTTTTGTATGTGATAACAGAATAACTAAGTTGGAAGGGACATCAAGAGGTCTTCTAGTCCGATGCCTTGCTCAAGCAGGAGACCCTATACAATTTGAGACAAGTGGTTGTCCAGTCTCTTCTTAAAAGCCTCCAGAGATGAAACAACTACAACTTCTAAAGGCAATAATGATTGGTTAATTGTCCTCATTGTTAGGAAGTTTCTCCTTAGTTCTAAATTGCTTCTCTCCTTGGTTAGTTTCCACCCATTGCTTCTTGTCCTACCTTCAGGTGCTTTGGAGAATAGCTTGACTCCCTCTTCTTTGGGGGCAGCCCCTGAGATATGGGAAGACTGCTATCACGTCTCCCCTAGTCCTTCTTTTCATTAAACTAGACATACCCAGTTCCTGCAACCGTTCTTCATATGTTTTAGCCCCCAGTCCCCTAATCCTCTTTGTTGCTCTTCTCTGCACTCTTTCTAGAGTCTCCGCATCTTTTTTTGTATCATGGTGAGCAAAAAGGTTGGCCTTACCGAGGCTTTCTATTGTAAAGACCAGCTCCCAATATCTCACGTGGGGCTCTTGCCTCTGCAAGCCTCCAAAATATCATTCGCTCCTGGTCTCGGAGTCTGGCCCATCTCTTTTGAATTTTGCCAAGGCAGCTCTTGCGTCTTTTTATCTTCGGGCCGTGAAGTCATGGTTGGTTTCTTCTCTGGGAAACTTAACGTGGAAGAACCATGTGTTCAAACGTCTCCTGTGCATGGCGGGGTGGAATAGATGCTCTCGAGGTGTCTCCTGATCAGGGTCTGTCTGTCTCGTGTCCAGATGCAGGAAGGGAAGATCATGGAACGGAGGAAGAAGATTGCCCTGGAGCTCTCAGAACTGGTCGTTTATTGCCGTCCGGTGCCCTTCGATGAGGAGAGTGAGTTGCTTGGACCCTTCGTCCCGACTTCTGCTTCAGAAGAGGCTGACTTGAGGCTTGGGTGGGGGCTCCTTTCTTTCTTTAGCATGTGGCACCTACAGCCGTCATCCAATCACTGTTACAGGCTGTCCTCGACTTACGACCACAATTGAGCCCAAAATATCTGTTGCTGCAGCTGCTTATAACATGGTGCTGAAGGGAATCTGGCTTTCCCATCGTTGACAAGCGTCTGAATTTTGATCACCTGAGCATGGGGGTGCTGCAATGGGCATAAGAGTGAAACATGGTCATAAGTCACATTTTTCAGTGCCGTCATTAAGTGAACTGTATACAAATTTAGCATCCCCTAAATAAAGCATCAGCAAAGATTGAGAGAGAGAGAGAGAGAGAGTGTTCTGCCCCAGCTACGAACCCCAAAGAACGCAGCACACACAAAGTCCGTTCAAACCTTAGTTTACTAAAGAAACCAGTTTTTTACAACAACGGCTGTTAATTAACTGCATTAACAGCTGCCAAAACTTCAAAGAATAATAACTGAAAGTTTACTGTGGTTGGCAGAATGCCCAGAAGCAATTTGCAGGAAGCTGATAAGGAAGAGAAGACACGAAGGTATGTGAACGAAGTTGTTCCCTGCAAATTGCTTCAGTCGGCGTTCCTCCTTAAATAGGCTAAGGGAGTGGCCAATTAGCCCCAAGCCTTGCTTTGGAGGAGCCCTCCTCCTGAGGAGCCACTCCTGCCTTTTGGCAGCTCTGCGTGCCCGTGCATCGAGGAGAGGCTCCTCCTCTTCATCCTCTTCACTTATGGGAGTTTCTGGAGGTTCTGAAGGCCCTGGCTGAATCCCCGCCTCTGGCACCACATCTTCTCCAGCCTCCTCATTGTCCGACTCGAGCGCTAGCTGCACAAGCTGCTGGCGCAGCACCACACCAGCCTCCTCGCTATCTGAATCAGCTGCACAGGCCGCTGACGGGCCACAACAGAGAGAGAGAGAGAGATAGAGAGATGGATCGAGTGATATAGATATACATGTACATATATACGTAGCTGGATACCTGTGCTTCGCTATGAAACTATGGGATCGGGCTTGATAAATTGACACTTACAGCTTGAAAATTGAGTAGTTATGATCGGCCTGTCCTCTCCCCTTCTCTCTCTCATCCTTGCCCCACAGAAACATCTATCCTATCCCCTTCTCTCCATGAGGCTTGCCCCATATGTCCCGTTCTCTCCAGAATTATTTACAAGCTGGGAGGGGGAATAGAAGGTCTAACTCATTAGCATTAAAGCATGTTATAATAATATAGGAAATACTAATGCTCTGATGGTCGTTTCGAAAAATCCTTTCTTATTGAGCACCTAGAAGCCAAGAGGAACATACATGGCAAATTTCAAGTTTGTAGGCTTTACAGTTCTGGAGATTTCATGATTAATGCATGAGTGGTTTTTGCTTTTATATATATAGAAAGATATAGAGATATAACATATTGAGGTATGTGGACAATACAATACAGGTAATCTTTGATTTAACAATTTATTTAGTGACTGTTTAAAGGTTTTTTTGCACACTTACGACTGCTGCAGCATCTCCATGATCACATGATCAAATTTGGACACTTGACAATCGATTCATACTTATGACGGTTGCAGTGTCGGTGGGGGGGTAACATGATCACCTTTTGCAACCTTCTGACAAACCAAGCTTGAAATGATCGAGGGTCTCTTGCTTGAACAGGGGATTGGACTAGAAGACCTCCAAGGTCCCTTCCAGTTCTATTCTGATTGATTGATTGATTAAGTTAAGATTCATTTAACAACCATATTACCAATTGAACAACTGCAGTGATTCAGTTAACATCTGTGGAAAGGAAGGTCATAAAATGGAACAAAACTCACTTAGCAACTGTCTCGCTTAGCAACAGTTATTTTGGGCCCCATTGTGGTTGTAAGTCGAGGACTTCCCGTATTCCCCCTTCCCACTCTGCAAGGGTGAAGCTGAGCCTGAGGGGATCCGTATCCGTGACAGCTGACTCCTTGACCTGTTTTCTTTTCCAGAGATCGGCACAGAGAAAGCCTGTTACCGGGACATGTCTTCCTTCCCGGAGACCAAGGCGGAGAAATACGCCAACCGCAGCAAGGGGAAAAAATTCCTGCAGTACAACCGGCGACAGCTCAGCCGCGTCTACCCCAAGGGCCAGCGCCTCGACTCCTCCAACTATGACCCCCTGCCCATGTGGATCTGTGGCAGCCAGTTAGTGGCCCTCAACTTCCAGACGCCCGGTAAATTCATTTCAACATTGAATGGGTTGGATCGGGGGGGGGGGGGGGGGTTTCAAATGCGGCCACTTTAAGACTTATGGACTTCAATTCAATTAAAAGAGCCTTGGTAGTACAGTGGTCTATAGTACCCTGTTATTAAGCTGGTTATTAAGACCAGCTGCTTGCAATTACTGCAGGTTCGAATCTCACTAAGGCTCAAGGTTGACTCAGCCTTCCATCCTTTCTAAGGTAGGTAAATTGAGGACCCAGTTGTGGGGGCAATAAGTTGACTTTGTATAAATATACAAAAGGATGAAGGTTATTGCTTAACGCACTGTAAGCCACCCTGAGTCTCCGGAGAAGGGCGGCATATAAATCAAATTAAAAAAAAATAATTCCCAGAATTCCTCAGCCAGAGCATGCTGGCTGAGGAATTCTGGGAGTTGGAGTCCACAAGTCTTAAATTGGCCAGGTTTGGAGGACTACCTGAGAGTATGAAAAAACCCTGTGAAACCAGAGCAGGAGCCCTGACCAGGTGAGCTGCTTCAACTTTACTGTAAGGCTACATTAACAGAATCTTGCAGGCCTGGGAGCATAAATCTCCCACTGTCTCTTTTTATAGCCTGATAAATTAGGGAGGAAACTTTCTGAGTTTCTTCTTCTACCCATTATACAGCTGCAGGCTATGCCATCTCTTCTCTGACTGTTCTCTAGGCAGCGTTCCCCTCCACCCCCCTTTACAGACTGAGAAAGTAGGGAGGGTCCAGTAGTGGGATTCAGCCGGTTCAGGCCAGTTTGGGTGAACCAGTAGTTAAATTGCTGGATGGCCCTGCCCCTTCCTTCCCCCTCCCCTTCCAGGAGTCCCCATGCCTTCCATTTTTGCTCCCAGGAGGGTGCAGGGAGACATACTAGGGTCAAAACGGGGCATGGGGGGTGTTCCCCCCGTGGCCCATTTTTGCCCCCATGGGGGTTCAGGAGGCCGAGTGCTGCCTGTCACACCCCCTGGCCACACCCACCATGGCCACGCCCACCGAGCCAGTCATTAGGGCAGAGAACCGGTTGTTAAATTATTTGAATCCCACCACTGGGAGGCTCCCTTCGGAGGCTCTTTCTCCAACTGTTATGCAGCTGCAGGCTGTGCTGTCTCTTCTCTGTTCCCTGGATAGCCACTCTTCCCTCCGTCTGCCAAGGCCTTTCCCACACACCATTATGTTCTCCAAAGGCCCTTCGTCCCCTGCTCTGACCTCTGACCTACGGGGTCCCCTTCAGCTGTTCTTTCCTCTGAAACCCGATGGGTCCTTCCTTCCAGACAAACCGATGCAGCTGAACCAGTCGCTCTTCATGCTGGGCGGGCGGAGTGGCTACGTCCTGCAGCCGGACATGATGCGGGACGACGTCTTCGACCCTTTCGACAAGAGCAGCCTGAAGCACGTGGAGCCCATCACCGTCCAGTTGCAGGTCAGTCAGCTGGGATCACGCGGGATGCCCCACTCCGCCTCTCCCCCCCCTCCCCCCAGCTTGGCTACCGCTTTTGCGGGTCCTGCCTTGTCCGTCTAACCTACCCCGTTTTTTCTCCCTCCAGATTTTAGGGGCCCGGCACCTGCCCAAAAATGGCCGCAGCATCGTTTGCCCGTTTGTGGAGGTGGAGGTATGCGGCTCGGAGTTTGACAACAGCAAAAACAAGACGGATGTCGTAGGTAGGAAATCAGGAAATGACGTTGCGTGTTCCGGGTTTGTCTGAACGCGGCCAACACTTCCAACACCACGGGATGTGTGTGAACCAATGTTGGAGAGGGAGGTTTACGTTGTCCCTGAACCTTCTCATTCACGGAGCCGCACCTGACCAGGTGCATCAGGTATCACCTGGGACACATCGATCCACGGAGTAAATTCAGAATCGCTGACGGTCCCCCAGGCTGGTGCATTCAAGGGAGTCCCCAAAATAGGCGAGCGGGACTCTCTCTCCTCCCTCCCAGTTTTCTTCCCATCATGCTGCTGGGTTTGAGGCAAGAAGGTAGAGGAGGGCCCAGCTGGAGCCATTTCTGTAGCTTGGAGGGTCCTTCAGGTTGGGTGGGGCCAAACCTGACAACTGGATGATGATGAGGATTAGGACTAGGATTAGGATAGCCAGTTTGGTCTGGTAGTTAAGGCACTAGGTTAGAAACCAGGAGACCGTGAGTTCAAGTCACACCTTAGGTATGAAAGCCAGCGAGGTGACTTAGGGCCAATCACCAGGAAACTGAGAGTTCTAGTCCCGCCATTGACAAGAAAGCCATCAGGGTAACTTTGGGCCAATCACCAGGAGACGATGAGTTCTAATCCTGCCATAGGCATGAAAGCCCAGTGGATGACTTTAGGCCAATCACCAGGAGATTGGAAGTTCTAGTTCTGCCATAGGCATGAAAGCCAGCTAGGTGACTTTGGGCCAATCACTAGGAGACGGTGAGTTCTAGTCCCGCCATTGACAAGACAGCCATCAGGGTAACTTTGGGCCAATCACCCGGAGACGGTGAGTTCTAGTCCTACATGAAAGCTGACTAAGTGACTTTGGGCAAATCCTTCCCTCTCAGCCCAACCCACCTCACAGAGTTGTTGTAGTGGGGAAAATAGGAGGAGGAAGGTACATTGGATATACTCTCGCCACCTGGAGTTATTATGAGCCTTGGTGGTGCAGCTGGTGGTGCACTAAGTGCTGTTATTGTAACACTTAGCTGCCAGCTGCCTGCAATTAGTGCGAGTTCAAATCTCACCAGGCTCAAGGTTGACTCAGCCTTCCATCTTTCCAAGGTAGGTAAGTTGAGGACCCGGATTGTGGGGGCAATAAGCTGACTTTGTAGAAACACTGCTTATAGGGGGCCAAAAGCCCTAATAAGTAGGTATATACAAAAGAATGAAGGCTATTACTATAAGTGCATTGTAAGCCACACTGAGTCTTCGGAGAAGGGCGGCATATAAATTGAACTAATAAAATAATAAATAAAATAAATAAAATTTGTCAAAACAACAAAGGTGGGCTATAAAATAAATAAGTACAGTTTTTTAAAAAAATTGTTCCAGGTCAGAAAGGGCAGAGTTGAAATTGCCGAAAAGGTGCTTTAAGCATCGGAGAAGCAGATTTTTAGCCTCAAAGGTATCCGTGCAAAAACTGGCTCGTGTTCTACTCACATTTACCTTGTGTAAATCTGAAGAACGGTTGCAGGAACTGGGCCTGGCTACTCTAGTGAAGAGAAGGACCAGGGGAGACAGGAGAGCATCTTCCAATACTTGGGGGGCTGCCCCAGAGAGGAGGAAGGAGGTCAAGCTATCTTCCAAGGCACCCGAAGGCCAGACAAGGAATAATGGATGGAAACTGACCAAGGAGAGATTCAGCCTAGAAATAAGGAGAAATTTCCTGACAGTGAGAACAATCAACCCATGGAACAGAAGTTGCCTTCAGAAGTTGTGGGAGCTTCATCCCTGGAAGCTTTCAAGAAGAGACTGGACTGCCATCAGTCAGAAATGGTGTAGGATCTCCTGCTTGGGCAGGGGGCTGGACTAGATGACCTGCAAGGTCCCTTCCAACTCTGTTATTCTGTATGTAAGTTTGGGCTCTCCAACCCACGGAGCAACTTCATGTGGATGTTTATTTTTTTTGTCCTTTCCTTTCCTCCCAGCCGACAACGGCCTCACCCCCCTCTGGCTGCTGAAGCAGTTCATCTTCGACATCACCAACCCCCAGTTTGCCTTTCTCCGCTTCGTGGTTTATGAGGAAGACATGTTCAGTGACCCCAACTTCTTGGCCCAGGCCACCTTCCCCGTCAAAAGCCTCAAAACAGGTACCGGCTCAGCCCCTCCCATTTCCCCCCCCTCGCAAAATTTGCATTTCTCCCGGGAAGTGAACGGCGGGTTCCCACGGGATTGCCAATGGTGACTTTCCCAGCCACTTTCCGACAAGCGGAGTGGATGCGGGAAGCCAAGTTCGCTTAACGACTGCACCATTCGCTTGACAACTGCAGCGCTGCACTTAATGACGTTGACCAAAAAAGGTCATAAAATGGGATAAAAGCTCGCTTAACCGTTGCCTCACTGAGCAGTGAAAATTTTGGGATCAATGCTGACCGAGGACTACACCTGTACAGGTAGTCCTCGCCTTACAACAGTTTATGTAGTGACAGTTTGAAGTTACGACGTCACTGAAAAGTGACTTATGACCAGTTTTCACACTTATGACCATTTTACCATCCCCGTGGTCACGTGATTTGCATTCTGATGTTTGACAAGTGACTCACATTTATGACGGTTGCCGTATCCCAGGGTCACGTGACACACACACACACACCCTTTTGCGAGTTTCTGAGGAGCAAAATCAACGGGGAAGCCAGGTTCACTTAACAACTGTGTGACTCACTTAACAACTGCAATGATTCAGTTAGCGACTGTGGCAAGAACGGTCATACAGTGGGGCAAAACTCCCTGAACAAATGTCTCGCTTATCAACAGAAATTTGTAGCAGTCCTCGGTCTACAGGTAGTCTTCGGCTTACGACCAATTGTGGTCGTAAGCTGAGGAGTGCCTGGAGATCATTTGCTTGGCTGTCCAGCTTTTGGACGAGACGGATTTGGGATTTTCTCCTCTACCTTTGTTGTCCACAGGCTACCGGTCGGTGCCACTGAAGAACAGTTACAGCGAGGATCTTGAGCTGGCTTCTCTGCTGCTCCACATTGAAATCATCAACGCCAAGGTGAGTTTTGGGGTCCTTCCAGAAAGAGCATTGGGTGTGGCGGCATCTGAGCTGGAGGCCGGGCAGGGTTGGGCTGGCAAGTCCTGAAAAAAGAGACCACCGGAAGATTGTGGAACATCTGAAAGCGTTCCCTTCCAAGCCTGGCCAAGATTGTAGAACATCTGAAGAACATCTGAAGATTGTAGAACATCCCTTCCAAGCCTGGGCAAGGCGCAAACCAGGAGACCCAGCAACCTGGAGGTACCTTTCTCTCCTTTGCAGGAAGAAGACGACGAGAACTTGTATTCCTCCATCCAGCAACTCCGGGACCGGGCGAACGAGCTCTCCAACCAGGTTTCGAACCTGGAGCACAGCAACAACTGCGACGCGCGCTACCAGCAACGGCTCGATGAGCTGAGGTTGGCGCAGGAGCAACTCATGGAGCTGACCGAAGCACGCAACAGGAAGTGAGTGGCCGCTGGAAGTCTTCCTGCTCTCCTAGATGTAAATTTACCAAGAGGGTCTGTCGTAGTTGTGGTGGCTTCTCTGTTGCTCCGCTTTCTAGGAGTGGTGGGGTAAACTTTCCCCAATTAGCAACCCGAGAAGAGGAATCGTACTGGGGATTAATCCACTGGGGGGGCCTCGGTTGTTTTCCTGCAAATGTCTCATTACCCAACTAGATAACACCATCAGTATTAGAAAGGAATGGGGTTGCAGGGAGGAGGAGGAGATGGTGGTGGAGGAAGAGGAGGAAGAGGAAGAGGAGGAGAATGACGAGAACTGTCGGGTCCTTGGTGCTCTCCGAGCTTCATTGTTTTCTTATAAACATTTCATCACCCAACTAGATAATATCATCAGTGTTAGAAGGAAGTGGAGGAGGAGAATTCTGGGGTCCTTCGTGCTCTCTGAGCTTAGTTGTTTTCTTGCAGATGTTTCATTACCCAACTATGTTAGGTCATTGGCCACTGATTCTCTCACCCATAGTTCAAATCCATCTCTTACACAGACTCTCTGAAACTAGCTGTGACATCATATCTTCCTTTCCTCACTATAGTTATAGTGAGGAACATATAGTTATATATGTTAATTATAGTTGACAACTATAGTTATAGGGAGCTATCTGTCAGCACTTCAACCTGCATTTACTCTAGTGCTGACATAAGAAGGAGAAGAGGGGGCAGCTGGCAAGAGGACGCTTGACTTCTCACCTACTTATTTTCCCTGGAGATGATGTTTCCGAGGAGATGAGATGGGAGGGAGGACATTCCTGGGAGCTGAAGTGGGAAATATGGGGAGAGTGATTTGGGAAGAGGGCCAATGAGACGCAGAGAATTGGGGAACGGAAAGGGAAGGTTTTGGGGTCAGGAAGTCAGTGTTGGCTATGCCACAATCGGGGACAGGTTGTCGTGCTTAATAAAATGAAAGATTTCTTCAAAGACTATTTGTTTGGAAATGCAATTTATTTTAATTGAGACGACATCGAAACCTGACACTATCAACAGTTCTTTACCAACCTTTGGTCCGTGGCTTTCTACGTTTTGAACCCAGCTCAGTTGTCTTGCTAAAGCCAAGCCCGGTGCGAGGCCTAGACCCAACTCTAATATGCCAGGCCCCACTCTCCTAAGTCCTCAACCAAGGGCCTCTCACACTTTAGGCCCAGTGGTCATGAGAGAACATGGATTGGATCCAGGTGCTCCACATTTCCTTTCTACTGGGATTCTTGATGATGTTACCTAGTTGGGTCATGAAACGTCTGCAAGAAAACAACTCGGCTCAGAGAGCACCCTGGAACCCACAGTCGTTGTCGTCGTCCTCCCCCTCCCCGTCTCCCTCCTCCCCTTCCTCCCCCTCCTCTATTCCACAAAACCAATTCCATTCCACTACTCTTACCTAATTGGGCTGTGAAACATGTACAGGAAAACAACCCAGCTCTGAGAACACCCTGGAACCCACAGTCCTCCTCCTCCTCCTCCTTTCCACAAACCCCTCTCCCTTCTACTACTGAGGATGTCATCTAGTTGGGTCATGAAACGTCTGCAAGAAAACAACCCAGCTCAGAGGCACCCAGGACCCCCCAGTCCTCCTCCTCTTCTCCACTCCATAAACCTCTTTTCCACACAGATGATGCTATCTAATTGGGTAATAAAATGTCTGCAAGAAAACAACCAAATTCAGAGAGCATCAAGGAGGGAGGGAAAGGACATCACTGATGAGGTTACCTAGTTGGGTCACGAAACACCTGCAAGAAAGTCACCAATCTCAGAGAGCACCAAAGACTCTCCAGTCGAACCCTGAGCTGCAAATAGTCTCTTCCATTGACTAGTCCAGTGTTTCTCAACCTTGGTAGCTTGAAGATGGGTGGACTTCAACTCCCAGAATCCCCCAGCCAGCAGTGCTGGCTGGGGGATTCTGGGAGTTGAAGTCCACCCATCTTCAAGCTTCCAAGGTTGAGAAACACTGGACTAGTCCATTAACACTAAAGGTGCTCAGCTCTCTCTGTAGTTCCTTCCTCTCTTCCCTGGAGACCGGCAATCTCAAACCATGTTCTTTTTTCTCGGTCAGCATTTTATGTTGAATTAATAAAGTATTATAAAATACAAAAGTCCATAGAAAAGGAGTGGGGGGGAGGGGGAAGGGAAGTGAGGAAAGATAAGGAAAAAAAAGAAAAGCATTGTCTTCCAACTCTCTGTTACCGTAAAATAAAGTGTTAACATCAAATCACAACTTTTTGCTTTTCCATAATAATATGAACAAGCCATTTCTATAGAGATCTATCAAGTAAAAGGTAAAGGTTCCCCTCGCACATACGTGTTCTGCCCCAGCTACGGACCCCAAAGAACACAGCACACACAAAGTCTGTACAAAACTTAAATTTACTAAAATAACTCAGTCTTTTCCAAACAAAGACTGTTAATAAACTTTCTTAACAGCCTACAAGAAACCGAAGATAAAGTAATCACAATCTTACTAAGGTTGGCAGAAAGCCCAGAAGCAATTTGCAGAGAATCCAGACGTGAAGGAGAATGAACTAAAGTTGTTCCCTACAAATTGCTTCAGTCGGCGTTCCTCCTTAAATAGGCTAAGGGAGTGGCCAATTAGCCCTAAGCTTTACTCTTGAGGAGACCTCCTCCTGAGGAGCCACTCCTGCCTTTTGGCAGCTCTGCACGCCCGTGAATCGAGAAGAGGCTCCTCCTCTTCGTCTTCTTCACTTATGGGAGCTTCTGGAGGTTCTGAAGGCCCTGGCTGAATCCCTCCCTCTGGCACCACATCTTCTCCAGTCTCCTCATTGTCTGACTCGGGTGCCAGCTGCACAGGCTGCTAGCGCAGCACCACACCAGCCTCCTCGCTGTCGGAATCAGCTACAATCTGCACAGGCCGCTGAGGGGCCACAACAATACATGCTAGTTGTTCCCGACTCTAGGGGGTGCTGCTCATCTCCGTTTCAAAGCCGAAGAGCCAGCGCTGTCCGAAGACGTCTCCGTGGTCATGTGGCCGGCATGACTCAACGCCAAAGGCGCACGGAACGCTGTTCCCTTCCCACCAAAGATGGTCCCTATTTTTCTCCTTGCATTTTTTACAGGCTTTTGAACTGCTAGGTTGGCAGAAGCTGGGACAAGTCACGGGAGCTCACCCCTTTTACGCGGCACTAGGGATTCGAACCGCTGAACTGCCGACTTTTCTGATCGACAAGCTCAGCGTCTTAGCCACTGAGCCATCAATCAAATCGTTAAAACCCCAAATCGAAGTTTCATTCTTTTCCACTTCAAGCAAGAAATTCAGAAGCGGTCTCCAAGTGGAAACAAAAGTACTTAACACTTTTTTTTTTAACGCAGGTTGATGGAGAAGAAGAAGCGAGACCGGCAACTGGCCAACAAGCGTAACTGAACGGCACCGGACTTCCCTGGTCTGCCGCTATGTCTCTTCTTCAGCCTTCCAAGAGACATCCTTCAGGCCCTTCACCGAATCCTGCCGGCTTCCCGGGCTGTGGGGACAAGGCCCCCTCGGCTGGAATTCTCCTTCGGGCATAGAAAGCAGGAATCCTGGCCTACTATTTTCTCATGAAACCGGCCGGCTCAACCCTTCCTGCGTCGGAAGAATGCCGCTCTCACCGTCATTCTCTTCTTCGACACATTTCATCAAGGCTCTGTCTTAATCCACTTTTTTGGGGTGTGGGGGTCCCCTTTCCTGGTGGATCGGGAAAGAGGAGCCTTTATTATGTTTTTTTTTAATTATTATTAATTATTATTCTTTTTTTTTTTTTTTTGGCTTTGGTGCAACTAAGGCAGTTAGCAAAGTGCCTCTAATCTAACTTTCCCCAGAGAATGTGGGTTTTGCACAGGAGAAACTCGGTGGGGCCAGATGAGAAGGGGAAGAGATTGGGGGAGGGGGCAGCAGAGGGATATGAGGGAGTCTCAGAGAATTGGCCTGCCGGATCCTAAAGGATCCCTGCCACATTCAGCTCTTGAGGATCAAGTCTTGGACGCGAGTGAGAGAGGCTGAGAGCAATTTCCCAGTGGCGTTGTGTTCTGCTTTGCAAGCCTGCCTTCCCATCCTAAATTCCAAATTGTGCCAGAGGCAAAGCCCCACACACCTCTCTCCGCAGACCATCGTGGTGCCCAGTGGGCAGCCTTGGGTATATTTATTTATTTATTGTGGGGTATGGAAGAAAAAAAATCTCCCCTTCCCCACCAATAACCGTCCCGGAAGTCTGTGGAGGCCGATTCGGAGAAATGTCACTTGCAGAAATATTTTCATTTTTGCTATTCCTTGTGGCCTCCTTTCCCTTGGAGACGCCCTTTCTTCTTCCTTGACGATCACGTCGGGGACAATCTAAGGCAGGCAGGCGTTATTTGGAAACCAAGTCAGGGAAAGACGAAGCCACCGCAGAGACGTGGCACCTGAAGAGCAAAGCACGATCCGGGCGCAAAAGATAGTCCATCGTCCTTTCCCCAAAGTGGCCTCTCCAGATTCCTCTTCGGGATCCCCCCAAAAAAGGCGCTTGTCTTTCGGCTGAACTGCTTCCAGCCTTCGGCTCTTCTTTAAAAGGCACAATCTTTATTTTTCTCTTGCTGCGATCTGCATTTGGTCTTAACGCTGGCTGTTGAAGGGAGGGGGGGAGTTGGGGGGCAGGTTGGGGGTCCCAGGCAATTCAGATGGAAAGAGAGAGAGAGAGAGAGAGATGGGGAGAAAGGTTCTTGTCATGTTTTTGCCTGTCCTCAACCTGGCCTGGAGCGATGGGTTGAGGATGTGCCTCAATTATAGTAGTGGGGATGGTTAGATGGTGATTGGTTGGGAGGGGGAAAAAAAAACCCTGTGCTTTTGTGGAAGGAATACTTGGATTAAAAGATCACGCGTGATCAGCTTCCCAACAAGCCCAAGTAAAACAGCAGTTCCAATTGAGACTTAAAAGGGGCGTATAATTTAGTCGGAAGGGTCCTGGGTGCTCTCTGAGCTTAGATGTTTCCTTGCAGACGTTTCCTTACCAAACTAGGTAACATCATCAGTGCTAGGAAGGAGTGAGGATTGCTCTCATTTGATATACCTATAACAGGGCAAACCTCTTGTATTTAAACAGAGGGCAAGCCACCTAAGGAATTCACAGTCCTCCTCCTCTTCCTCCTCTCCACAAACCCCACTCCCTTCTAGCACTGATGATGTTATCTACTTGGGTCATGAAATGTCTGAGAAAACAAACAAACTCAGAGGACCAAGGACCCCCTCATTTCAATCCTGAGCTACAAAGATTGTCACTAATTTAGTCTCTTTTAAGAATGTTCTGTATGCAAGATAACTTTTTGTGGGTGCACTAAGGCAGGAGTGTCCAACCTTGACAATTTTTAAGACTTGTGGATTTCAACACCGAGATTAGCCAGCATTGTTGGCTAGGGAATTGAAGTCAGGAGTTGAAGTTCACAGGTTTCAAAGTTGCCAAGGGTTGGATATCCCGGCTCTAAGCACAGTTGGTAAGGGTCACAGGGAAAGGATAGGAGTGGTGCAGTAGCCTAGAAGTGGAGTTCTCACCTCACAATCAGGAGGCTGTGAGTTCGATCCTAGGTAGAGGCCAATATTTCTCTCTCTCAACACAATGAGAATTTATCAGCTGAACAAAACTCTGCACTGGCAACAAGAAGGCCATCCGGCCAGTAAACATTCCGCTAACTCCATTCAGTTGCCCAAACTCCATCCCGCAAGGGATTATGGGGTCGTTAAAAGATAATGATGAAAGATGATGACAGAGAAAGGATAAAGAAGATGCCCGGATAATTTCAAGAAGCCTTTTTTGACCGAATTTGGGATGTATTTGGTTAAACTCGCCTTGCGAAGGGACCATCGCTACAGGGACATCTCCTTGGAGAAATGCACTAAAGGGTGAAGTGGGTTTTAGAGCAGGAAATAACCTGAAACAGGAACGTTTACGTATCTTAGAGGACTATGCAACGAAAGGAGAATTCATGACAATAACAGACTCAAAAGACAGGAGTCCAATCTGCCACCTGTTCCTCAAAAGGTGCCAGACAAACCACAAAGGAGGAATAGTTCTCACCAGGTAGTTCATCCAACATAACAAGCCAGCTGAGAGTGGTAGTTAGCACTTAAAAAAAAAAAAAAAAGAATTATTATTCCACGGCTAGAATACTGAAAACCTGTAATAGAAGTGTCAGAAACAGGGAAAAAAATGCAACTTGCAAAAGAAGTCCCATCTCCAACTGGGTGTGTTTCTGGTGAATCTTAGACGGAGGTGCTAGGAAAGCCAGAACAGGGTTCAAAACTCTATTAGAGAACCTGGCACAATTCAGGATTTAAAGTGCAAGGAAATACAGCAAGTATTTGCTGGGCCACTTTGCAGGAAAGTTGACCTGTTTGCTTAGGAGAGGGTGGCACTTAAAATTCTCAAAGGTTTGAGAACTTTCCTGCAAAGATTGGTTCTTGCAAAGCTGTCAGATTTTGTGTGTGTGTGTGTGTGTGTGTTATCCTTGGCCTTCCCTCTTTGTCCTGACTACTAACCCTGGATGGAGAGGAAGCAGTTGGTTGCACACCTGTTAGTAGAGAACCAGTGCCATTTAAGCGAGCTCCTTAGGAAGGTCACACCTTGAGTCTCTGCTTTTAAAATGCAGTCAACTGTGGATTAAAAAAAAAAATTAGCCGGGTTGAAAATGAGATATAAATCAATTGCCCGTTCTGGTGACTTTTGCAAGAATGGTGAGTTCAAATTATAACTTTCAGTCGGTGGTGGGGGGTGGGGGTGTCCCCTTGTGCTTCTTTCCATGAGTGAAGAATAAGGGGTTAATTAATAAGAGAATAATTAACCAGTGGAACAGAAGAAATCATGGATGCCTCCATCACTGGAGGTTTTTAAGAGACTGGACGGTCACTTGTCTGAGATGGTATAAGTTCTCCTGCTTGAGCAGGGGGCTGGACTAGAAGACCTCCAAGGTCCCTTCCAGCTCTATTCTATTCTAAAGGGAGGGAGCCCCAGGGAAGCCTCAAGCAAAGGAGGAAGCGTGAGAAGGAAGCAAATTTGCAACCTGAACGGACATCAGTTGAGCAACTCAACAAGACAACCGCAGCAATTCCTGGGTGGGTGGGAGTCCTTGCCAGTAGCCCAGTTCAAACTGCCCCCCCAAACCCCTTTTTTCTTCCAGCAGAGGAACCCCTAAGAAGCACAAGAGAGTTGGCACACCAGCACTGTTGCAAAATCATGCCCCCCCCCTTTTTTTTGGTGCCACTCTGGGGAGGGATTCTGTTTCTTTCTATGAACAAATAAATCTATTTAGCCAGTATTTATAACAAGAAGTTGTCTGTGTGAATTTCTGTTAATTTTCTCCATAGGAAGGATTTCTCGCCTCTCAGCCTCCTGTTGCAATGGACTGGCCTTATCTACCGCTGTGGGTAGTCCTTGATTTACAACCTTCTGTTTAGTGAAGTTTCTGTGGGGCTGAAAAAAGTGACTTAAGACCATTTTTCACACTTATGACCGTTGCCGCATTCCCAGGATCACATGATCAAAATTTGGACACTTGGTAACTGGCTCATATTTATGACAGTTGCGGCGTTCCGGGGGTCACGCGATTACCCCTTTTGTGACCCTTTGATGAGCCAAGTCGGTAGGGAAGCCAGATTCGCTTAACAACCATGTTACTAATTTACCAACTGCAGCGTTCATTTAACGACTGTGACAAGAAAGGTCCTAAAATGCAGCAAGACTCACTTAACAAATGTCTCATTTAGCAAAGGAAATTTGGGGCTCAATTGTGGTCGTAAGTCGAGGACTACCTGTAATTGTAAGCTGCATGATTGATTAAAGATCATCTCTTGATTGCCAATAAACATCCTAGGAAGGGATACTGACTAATGCAGCCTAATGGAAAATGTCAAATAGTAAAAACCAAGCTGTCTATCATATCCTAAGTGCTCATCGCTTCCCACATCAACAGTCAAGGAGAAAAACAGCCAGCAGGGCCAAAGGCATGGAATTAGGAACTCTCTTCCCTCTTCAATTCCATTCAGCAGCCAAAAAAAAAAGCCAATACAATCCTTGGTTATATAAACAGAAATGTAGAATCCAAATCACGTGACGTATTAGTACTGCTTTATAAAGTCTTAGTAAGGCCACACCTGGAGTACAGCATCCAGTTTTGGTCACCATGTTACAAAAAAGACGTTGAGAGTTTGGAAAGAGTTCAGGGGAGAGCAACAAAGATGATTTTTTTAAAAATTTGATTTATATGCCGCCCTTCTCCGGAGACTCAGGGCGGCTTACAATGCGTTAAGCAATAGCCTTCATCCTTTTGTATATTTATACAAAGTCAGCTTATTGCCCCCACAAACTGGGTCCTCATTTTACCTACCTTAGAAAGGATGGAAGGCTGAGTCAACCTTGAGCCTGGTGAGATTCGAACTTGCAGTAATTGCAGGCAGCTGGTGCACTGTAACAGTGCTTAATCAGCTACGCCACCAGGCCCCTGATTAAAGGCCTGGAGAGAAAAACATGAAAAACAGTTGCAGAAATTGGGTATGTCTAGTATCATAGCAGTCTTCCAGTATTTGAGAGGCTGCTACAAAGAGGAGGGGGTCTATTTACGGTATTTTCCAAAGAACCAGAAGGCAAGACAAGAAGAAATGGATGGAAACTAATCAAGGAGAGAAGCAATCTGGAATTAAGGAGAAACTTCCTAACAGTGAGAACAATTAACCAGTGGAACAGCTTGCCACCAGAAGTCCTGGGTGCTTCATCACTGGAGGTTTTTAAGAAAAGATTGGGCAGCCACTTGTATGAAATGGTAGGGTCTCCGCTTGAGCAGGGAGTTGGACTAGAAGACCTCCAAGGTCCCTTCCAGGCCTGTTCTGATTGAACAGTATTCAGACCTTGATTTTTAGGAAAATAACAGGCAAACACACAAGTCAAGTTAAAAATAAGGCTCTATTGGAAGACATTTTTTAAGAGACATTACATATACAAAAAGTTCTTCTTTTTTTTTCCTGAGATGAAAGCAAAGAAGGGCTACAGATTGAAAAGATAGAGAGAATACAATTCAGCAAGTGTTTTTTCTTTGAAAGGGCAAAAAGCATTGAATATTCCAGGGGCATCCAACCTTGGCAACTTTTAAGACTTTTGGACTTCAATTCCCAGAATTCCCCAGCCAGCCATTCTGGGAAGTTGGAAGTCCACAAGTCTTAAAAATTGCCAAGGTTGGATGCTCCTGGATCAAACCAACATAACTTACAAAAACTACACATTTACAATATTTTTAAAAAATTATTCTAAGCAAACAAACCAAATCTGGCCCACAACCAAAATAAAATCAAGGTAGCTGCAGCATAAATGGCACCTCTTTATTGCAGTAATTAACTTGCCAGTGTGCCAAGATCTGTTTAGCGAGACGGATCTCTGACATCTATACCAAGTATTACTATCAAGTATTATTTTCTCCTCCAAGAGGCAGCCTTGTTTTGAAAAGTGCTGGAATTGGAAGTGCTGATCTGAAGCTGAAGTGCGAGAAATTTCAAAGACAACTTATTACATGACAGTATCTTTTCAGAGAGGAAAGAAAAGTGCATCCAGCTAAAGAGCTAAAATTTATACATCTGGCCGTGTAGATAAGGCACTTTTTCCCCTGCTCCTTGCAAGCTTTATTTCATAGTATTTATGAAGACAGAAAGTAAGAAAGCTATTTTGTTTGGGGGTGGATGGGAAATGAGGATCAGTCAGGGGAATGAGTGTGCAAATCACACATAACTGAGCAAGACAGCCTTAAAAGTGTTCATTTGAAGGATTTTTGTAGCTGATGCTTCAAGAAAAACCTTTCATAACCTTGGCACTTAGAGATGGAAATTAGAATTAGATGAGCTGATAAAAGAGAACAGCCTACGGGAAAAAATATATAGGACTTACGGTAGGAAAAGTCATTTATATATCTTGGAATTTTCATAGGCAAATCCAGGAATGTATTTGTTTGCATCAAAAAATAGAAATGAGCTAAGGAGCCCAAGGCTCACTAGATATTTTTCTGAATATGCTGCTGGGGCACTTTGTGAGATTTAAATTATTAAAATAATAATTCATTTAAATTAATTAAACCTGAGGCCCAATTTAAGCTGAACCCCAAAGTTGCTGCCCTCTTTGCTTTGGATGGGAGCTGATTGTACACAGTACGGCCGCATCAAAAATGGAAAAACTAAAACAATAAATGGGAGGTTGATTGGGGTAATATCCCAATCAACCATATCCCATCTCCCATATCCCTCGGACCGCTGAAGGTGCAACCTGAGGCGCCAACATGAAACTTTAGCCTGGAGCCCCTAATCTTTAAAAATGTCATTTTTTTAAAGGGTGGGCGCCATAATGGGTGCCCTGGGACCATTAAAAATGGCCATGTGCAAAGAGTCACAGACATTTTGGTCGCTTAGCATTCTTAGACAAAGTCAGGGCAGAGTTTGTGAGCATTCCTTGTCCACAAATGCCCATTAGTCGGTTCAGGAAGAGGAATTCTCACCGGATTCTGTGGAATCAGATCAGGCCAGAAATGGGGCTGGGGGTTTCCTGCTTCAGGGTTACAGCCCACGCAGTCTCCCCCCCCGCCCCCCCAATCTGACCTTCAGCTTCTGTGTTGCTAGCTGTGGTCCATGCAAGGGGCAGGGCACATCAGTCCGAAGATTACAAGCCACAGCTCAGTGGAGTGAGAAGTGAGGTATGTCGATCACACTCTTCTACCAACCATGTTCCTACCCTGCAGATCAATGCGGGGTTGGGGGAGTCTCGACCGCAGGGGCTTCTGGCTGGCAGGACTGCCTTCGCTAAGTCCCTGAGAAGGGGCGCTGTGAGCAGCAGAGCAGGAGAGAAGAGCTGCAGGAAAGGCCTGGAGGTTCATTCTTCTGGGGACACGAAGCTGGGGGCCTCCGGCGTGGGCGTCATTTGTAAAGGGCCATCTTCTTACTCTGGTACATGTACATGTAGGCGTCGCAAAAGAGGCGCTTGGCAACTCCTTCCATGTCCCGGGGCTGCTCCACGGCCAAGGAGGACACGGGCATCTCCAGGTATTTGGCAACCTCTGGGCACAGGGTCACCGTGGGGATGTTGTAGCCGTTCTCGTCACCTGAGTGGAGGAGGGAGAGAGAGACGGATTGGAGGGTCAGACGTCTTGGCTTGCCTGGGAAAGAGGGGGACCACTTTCCAGAGATCCCCACAAAGCCCTCAGGCACCCCAGTGTTTGGAGCTGAACATCTGCTCCCACAAGCCCCCCAAGGAAGCAGAAGGAACATTTGATTTAGTGGTGAATGCACCAGGCTACAAGCAGCAGTCAGGGAATTCTAGTCCTATTTTAGGCATATAACCCGCCTGGGTGCTGTGGCCCAGTTACTGGGAGACAGTGAATTCTAGCCCTGTCAGGCATGAAAGCCAACTGGATGGTTTTGGGCCAATCACAGGGAGATGATGAATTCTAGATCCACCTTAAGCATCAAAGTTGGCCAGTGACTTTGGGCCAATTACCAGAAGACAGTGAGTTCTAGTCCCACCTTAGACATAAAAGCTGGCTGGATGACTTTGAGCCAATCACTGGGAGACCGTGAGTTCTAGTCCCACTTTAGACATACAAGCTGGCTGGGTGGCTTTGGGACAATTAGCAGGAAATGGTGAGTTCTAGTCCCACCATAGATATGAAAACTGGCTGGGTGACCTTGGGCCACTCACCTGGAGACAATGAGTTCTACTTCCATCTCAGGCATGAAAGCCAGCTGGGTGACTTTGGGTGAATCACCAGGAGACTGAGAGTTCTAGTCCCGTTTTAGGCATGAAAGCCAGCTGGGTGACTTTGTGCCAATCACTGGGAGATGGTGAGTTCTAATCCTGCCTTAGAGATGAAAGCTGGTTGGGTGATTCTCTCAGCCCAACCCACCTCATAGGATTGTTGCTACGGGGAAAATTGGTGGGGGAAAAATATTAAATATGTTTGCTGTTTTGCGTTACTTACAAATAAAGGCAGGGAACGAACAAATGAACGAACGAACGAATGAATGGCTCACCGTGTCGGTCTGCCATGCTGTCAAAGAACATCCAGTTCTCTTCCTCTGGCCCGTATTTCACGAAGGAAACGTAATGGCTGGTCTCAATGCAGAGAACGGCAAAGAGCTCCAGTTTCTCCCGTGGCACCCGCACCCTGTCCTGAGCGAATTCCTTGGGGACGCGCAGTTTGGTCATCTGATGGCCTCTTCGCTGATAATGGGAGTGAGCCTGAAAGTGAGCGAGGGGGAACTAGTGAGGTTTCTCAGGCAGGAGACCTTGATATTAGGAACACAGGATTTACTTACACACACACACACACACACACACACACACACACACACACACAGAGCTTCCCTTGAACAAAACACTCTGGTTGCTTGTGAGATGGAGGTGGAGAATGAAATCTCTGAGACACCTAAAAAAAGAAAGGTTTGTAAAGAGGGGAGGACTGTAACACCCATATGCATTGGATAAAGTCTTCATACCAATTTTCAGAAAATTTATCTTTGAGGTTTTCTAGTAAAATGGTTAAGACCTTACACAATGGGGGAGGGGGGGAGGAGACGGACGGAAGGACGGCTGGACAAAGACTAGCTCTCATGTGAAAAAAGGAAACCTTTAATTAATTAAGCCTTGATTCCTGGTGATGGCTGGAATAAAATAAAATGAGCCTATTTGCCTTCGACTAATTGAAGAATTAACTGGACACCACTTTAGAAGAAGAGTGGAAAACAAAACAATTTTGCTGGAGGTGAAGGAGGAAAGAGGTGAATTAGTTAAAGGAAAAGAGAGCAATAGCATGTATTGGTAATATGCAGGCCATCCTCGACTTACAACCACAACTGAGCCCGAATTTATGTCGCTAAGTGAGACATTTGTTAAATGAGTTTTGCCCCATTTTACAACTTTCCTTGCCATATTTGTTAAGTGAATCACTGCAGTTGTTAACAACTTCCCCATTGACTTTGCTCATCAGAAGATCGCAAAAGGGGGTCATGTGACCCCGGGACACTGCGACCGTCATAAATGTGAACCAGTTGTCAAGCATCCACATGTAAATCACATGACCCTGGGGATGCTGCAATGGCTATAAGTGTGAATAATGGTCGTAAGTCACTTTTTTCAACTTCAAATGGTCACTCAATGAACTGTTGTAAGTCGAGGACTGCCTGTATATTAAATGTACATATTAAAAGAAAGCTCTTGGGATAGTGGAAACTATCATTTGATCTGATTACAAGATTTGATTAAGTCTAAACTGAAAAAGACTTGTGACTTTCACTAGGCCTGAATAAACTGAAGCTGAAATGCGGTTGATTTATCTTAACAAGACAGCCCTCCAACATCTGTCTTCAAATCAACCACAGAATAATTGCAAGAAAGAAAGATAAAGCTTCCTGAATGGCCTTCACAGTTCCCATGCTTGAATGGTATTCAGAATGTATTTGCACAAAACTGGAAAGCAGATAAAATTCCGTTGGAAGGAGAAATTATAAAGAAAATTTTAGAATGTGCAGAAATGAATAGATTAACACTGAGAATAAAAGATAAAGAGGAGTCGATGTATTTCAAGACAGGGGATAAATTTTATGATTGGTTAGAAAAGAAACATGAATAAGGACACAGAGATAAAATAGATAGAGAATAGATGGGAGAAAACAATTAGAAAAAGATGATGTCAAGTAAAAGGAGAAAGGGGGGAGGGGTAAAAGGGAAAAAAGTGAGATATTATAAAAATGTACGCAAATGATGAAATAAAAATAAATAATAATTGAATTAAGAAATTGAAATGAGAATAAAGATGATTAGGAAATCGGGGCTGCTCAAATACCACTTTAGACTGAACTGAAAAGGGAAACAACGAGGGGAAGGGAGAAGAGCGGAGAGAAGAGGAAAGGAGAAAGAAGAAAGGGAAAAGGAGAGGAAGAAGAGGGAGGGGAAAGAGGAATAGAGGAGAAGGTTAGAAGGGGGGAAGAAGAGAGGAGTGGGGGAAGAGAAGGGGAAGTAGGAAAGAGAAGGAGAGGAAGAATGAAGGAAGTAGGAGGAGAAAGAGGAAGGAAGAGAAGGGGAGGAGAAAGAAGAAAGGGAAAAGGAGAGGAAGAAAAGGGTGGGGAAAAAAGGAGCAGAGGAGAAGGTTAAAAGGGGGGAAGAAGAGAGGAGTGGGGGAAGGGAAGGGGAAGTAGGAAAGAGAAGGAGAGGAAGAACGAAGGAACGAAGGAGGAGAAAGAGGAAGGAAGAGAAGGGGAGGAGAAGAAGAAAGGTTGGAGTAAAGATAAAGGGTAAAAGAGCAGCCCTGAAAAAGTAAAAATGAAAAATGAAAGTTAAAAGAAAAGATGAATGAAAAATGATGGAAATGACTGTACATGTAAATGTGTTTATGAAAAATAAAAATAAAAACTTTATAAAAAGAAAAAGCAAAAAAAACCCCACACACCTGACTGCAACATGAGTCACAAAACTGCTTCAGCCCCGTGCCAGCGAACATCTTGTCTCTGAAGCACGCCGAGCACTCCAGAGTAGCGATATCTCCGCAGACGAAACACTCCCGCGGACCTGAAGTGTGAATGCAACCATCAGCCCCTGCAACTTTCATCCGTTCCCTACAATTCACAAGAGACCAGACAGACCCCAGGAACCCGGAGGCCACTTGGCTGCCCCGGTCAGAAGCAAAGCATCTCCCTGATCCAAAGCCTAAATTCTACAGAAAGGGAGACCTCAGAAAATTTCCTTTCAGACCAGAGGCCTGCCCTCATCGTGGCAACCATTCTAATGATACGGGATATTTTTTTTTATTAGTTTATAATATAAAGTACAACAATACCAAAGAAAATAGTAGGGGTGGGAAGAGAAAGTGTAGGGAAAGGGGGGAAAGGAAAGGAAAAGGAAAGGAAAAAAGTACAAAAATGGATACTTTGATTCCCAAAATGGATGAATGGCTGCAAAAGTTGATGGAGTTAGCAGAGATGGCTAAATTGACTGCTTTGATTAAAGAAAAAAAACCCCACACAATTACTTTTGTTTCTATTTGGAAACCAATTCTGGACTTTGTGCTCGAGGTGGAAAAAAATGAAACTTTGATTTTGGGTTTTACTGATTAGATAGGTTTTTTCTTATAGAAATGACTAGTTTATATTATTATGTAAAAGTAAAAGGATTGGTACTTTTATCTCTCTCTCTCACATCTATCAATCTCTATCTGCCTGTCTGTCTGCCTGTCTGTCTATCATCTATCTATCTATCTATCTATCTATCTATCTATCTTAGATAATCTAAATAGCTTCCTACTCACTAACAGTGACTCTAGGTGGCTTACGGATAATAAAAACACAATGTAGAAAAAATAAAAATAATAAAAAGTAAAAATAATACCCCCCCACACACACACATACACCCAATTATTTTATTTTACTGCACCAAAGGGAGTTCAGAAATCAACACAACAGTTCTAATGATGATTTCTGCACAAGGAGCTCCTGTTACCTGACACTGTGCATGTTTCATGACCCATGGATACCGGACACTTCTGACCCGATTCCAAAGTTCCACCCCTTCCCTCTTCAGTCATGTGACTGGATTTCAGGGGCTCAGCAACTGCCCAGCTTGCAGCTGGGGCCTTACTCCTTGTGGCTATACACATCAGTGGTGGGCTTCAAAATTTTTTACTACGGGTTCTATGGGTGTGGCTTGGTGGGTGTGGCTTGGTGGGCCTGGCAGGAGAAGGATACTGTAAAATCCCCATTTCCTCCCAATCAGCTGAGACTCAGGAGGCAGAGAATAGATGGGGGTGGAGCCAGTCAGAATTTTCACTACCGGTTCTCCAAACTACTCAAAATTTCCGCTACCGGTT
This sequence comes from Arizona elegans, assembly GCA_022577455.1. Classification (NCBI taxonomy): domain Eukaryota; kingdom Metazoa; phylum Chordata; class Lepidosauria; order Squamata; family Colubridae; genus Arizona; species Arizona elegans. Next base: position 2,349,531 of record JAKOOJ010000055.1, read on the forward strand.
CTTCGGAACAGGTCAGAACCTGCTGAAACCCACCTCTGATACACATGTGCAAAGAGTTTAGGGCAGGAGTGTGTCCAACCTTGGCAACTTTTAAGAATTCCAGGAGTTGGAAGTCCACTGGTGTTAATGTTGCCAAGGTTGGCCATCTCTCCTGTTGCTGGGAGTCCCTTCCAACTCCCTTCTCCTTCCCATATAAACCTTGTTAAATCTCAGGAATCTTTTTTCTGCTATGTATTCAAAATGGACTGTGGTTAATTCAAGTAGTCCTCGACTTACAACAATTCATTTAGTCACCATTTGAAGTTACAACATCACTGAGAAAAGTGACTTAGGACCAATTTTTCGTTCTTTCAACCATTAAGAGCATCCCCAGGGTCACATGATCAAAATTCAGACACTTGGCAACTGGTTCATATTTACGACAGCTGCAGCGTCCCGGGGTCATGTGATCCCCTTTTACGACCTTCTGACAAGCAAAGTCAACGAGGAAGCCAGGTTCACTTCACAACCAGGTTACAAACTTATCAACTGCAGTGACTCACTTAACAACGGTGGCAAGGAAGGTGGTAAAACGGGGCCAAATTCACTTAACAAATGTCTCATTTAACAACAGAAATGTCAGGCTCAATTGTGGTCGTAAGTCGAGGACTACCTGCATTTAGCTAGATAAACGTTTTGGTGTCATTTTTGTATAGCCTGGCATTTTGGGATTCTGCTGCTGCTATTATATTATTATTATCTTGGGATGGTGACTTTGTTTGGTGGGTGGCATTCCTTCTCTCCAGAGCAGGGCATCGGAAATTCATTTTAAGGCAGGAAATTGTGTAGACAGGAAATTGACGATGAAGGTTAGCTTAGTTTATCCTCAGCTTCACGCTGTGTGACGGCATCCCTTCCAGAAAACAGGGAGGGGGTTTATTGAGCATTTTATGCCCTTCTCCCCTCAACCCCACCCCATCCCAGAGGACTTACTGTCCAGCAGCAGATCGGTGATATCCAGCTCCAAGGAAGGGATGATTTTGCTGAACATTTTGTACTCCTTCCCAAAACGAGGCATTTGGAGAATAAAGCAGGACGGGATCTGGAGGGGAGAAACGCAGATGGGAATGGAGCCGTCTGGTTGGAGGGCCTGTGGGCACCAGTTCAGCTTCTGCCAAGTTCACCCACAGCATGTGGCCCTGCTCTTTCCCATAGGCCATCCAGGTAGATCTGTCTCTTCTTAGCTCTTTCTTTCTTTCTTTCTTTCTTTCTTTCTTTCTTTCTTTCTTTCTTTCTTTCTTTCTTTCTTTCTTTCTCCTTTCTTCCTTCCTCTTTCTTCCTTCCTTTCTCTTTCTTCCTTCCTCTTTCCCTCCTTCCCTTCCTTCCCTCCCTTTCTCTTTCTTCCTTCCTTCTTTACCTCCCTTCCTCATTTCTCTCTCTCTCTCTTTCTTTTCTTTCTCTTTTTCTTCCTTCCTTCCTTTCTTTCTTTCTTTCCTTTCTTTCTTCCTTCCTTTCTCTTTCTTCCTTCTTCTCTCCCTCCTTCCCTTCCTTCCTTCCCCCTTTCTTTTTCTTCCTTCCTTCCCTCCCTTCCTCCTTTCTCTTTTCTTTCTTTCTTTCTTTTTTCTTTCTTTCTCTCTCTCTCTCTCTCTCTCTCTCTCTTTCTTCCCTCTTTCTTCCCCCCCCCCCCATCTCTCTCTCTCTCTTAAATTTCTAGGCCATCCATGTCACCACCAGGAAATTCTGGGAAGCTTACAAGAAGATAAAAAGAACAATATAAAGCATTAAAACAGTACATATTAATATTAAGGTTAACAAAGAGGGTTAAAGAGGGAAGCTTTAGGCAACAAAGTGGGGGTGGAATCTTCTCTTAATCCGCTAACCAACTCCAAGTGCCCCCACATCAGGATTCCAGGCCAATTGGCAGAGTCAGGGGACTTAAAAGCCTCTTAGGAGGGTTGGGGCCAACCTCACATTGGGGGCAGGATGTTCCGAGGGCAGGAGCCACAGCGGAGAAGGCCCTGCTTCTGGACCCCTGCTCCTGTGATTCCTGGAGCCACAGCATGCTGCCTCTGCTGGCACAGGTGGTACACGTCAATCTCAGTGAGGTGAGACAGTCCCTCAGGTAACCTGCATACATGCCATGAGGGGCTTCACCTTGAATTGCACCTGGAAGCAGACTGGTAACCAATGCACCTTGCAGAGCAGTGGTGTCCCAGGGGCCATTCTTGGGGGCTCCAAAACTACCTGCGCTGCTGCAGTCTGCACCAGTTGTAGCTTCCGAATGCTCTTCAAGGGTAGCCCCATGCAGAGTGCATTACAGTAGTCCAGTTGTGAGATGACCAGGGACTGAACGACTGAGCGCAGGGAATCCTGGTCCAGTTTTTGCTCATTGGCCGTGACTTGTGTCAAAGTTTCCAGAGAGAAGGTTCTTCTAGGCCTGGCCCGGAATCTGAGACCTTGGCCAGACCAAGCCCAGGCCCAGGCCCCCCTCTTGAGGCCACTCCTCAAGGCAGTTTCTTAACTGTGCCTGGGGAATTCTGGGAATTAAAGTCCACCCATCCTCACTGCCCTGAGTCCTGCTGGAGAAGGGCGGTATAAAAATCAAATAAATAAATAATGGGCCGAAGTTGAAAACACTTCTCCAGGTTTTGCTGAATGCAACTCCCAAGTCCTTGCATGTAGCAAGAAGAAAGCCAGCCACAAGCTCTCAAGACCATGCTGCTTGGGGGAGGGGGGGGCAGCACTTATGAAAGAGGAGGAGGAGGAGGAAGAAGAACTCACCTCCACTAGCTTGAGGTCTGAGGTGAGGAAGGAATGCTCTAGCAGCTGCTGAACATTGGGTACCACCAAATTCTCCTGTTTGTCCATGAATATCTGGTAACAGTAACAGTCCTGTTCTTTCAACCTTCCGGACCTGAAATCAGAAGCACTCTGGTGAGCCACCGACTCTGGTCCAACCCCGAAAAAGGAACCAAAGGAAATCTGGAAGTTTCAACTACGCAGAGATAAGCTGCAGCCTCCACACACTTTCCTTGTTCAACCGAGAAGCACCAGCCGTGGTGGGAGTGCAACAGGAGTGAAATGCTCCCGGTTCGGACCGGATCGCCTGATCCGGTAGCGATGGCGGCAGGTGGTTCGGAGAACCGGTAGCAAAAATCCCTGTGCCCCCCCCCCCCACCATGCCCAGCTGAGCCGCACGATCATCAGAGGCTTTTTAAAAATTATTTTTAAAAGCATTTTTTCTACAACTTCTTCTGCCGAAAAAATGCTTTTAAAAGTAAAAAAAAAAGCTTCTGATGATCGCGCGGCTCAGCTGGGATGTCAGAGGCTTTTCAAAGCATTTTTTTCTGCAACCTCTTCCAGGGAAGAGGTGGTCCCCAGAAGAGGTTGCAGAAAAAAATGCTTTAAAAGTCTCTCTGACGATCCCAGCTGAGTTGCCTGATCTTCAGAGAGGCTTTTCAAAGCATTTTTTAAAACATCAGGTAACTCAGCTGGGATCCTCAGAGAGACTTTTAAAGCATTTTTTTCTGCAACCTCTTCAGAGGAAGAGGTGCTTTAAAAAATGCTTTGAAAAGGCTCTGACGATTCCAGCTGTGTTGCCCGATCGGCAGAGGCTTTTCAAAGCATTTTTTTGCATTTGCAGAAAAAATGCTTTGAAAAGTTAAAAAAAAAAAGTTGACCACGCCCACCCAGTCACATTACCCCCACCCCCACCAAGCCACACCCACAGAACCGGTAGTAACAAATTTTACATTTCACCTCTGGAGTGCAACCCAGAGAAGATACTTCCTCCCTCCTGAGCCAGCATGGGGTTTATCTACCCCCGATCTCTTTCCAAAATGGCACGCGGGAAAACCTGAACTTCCAGGTTTCAGCTTATTTCTTTGCTCCTTGAGGTTTCAAGTTATCACCAATAGGTCACACTGGAAAATCAGAAGATAAATTCACAAGTGTCTGTGGAGATTCTCCATCATCCAAGTCCTGGTTGTCCCAAAGGTCCTTTTTTTTCAAGAGGCAACTGGACTTTCTGGTTTTTCTTTTGAAGACGTTTCGCTTCTCATCCAAGGAGCTTCTTCAGCTCTGACTGGATGGTGGGGAATGGAGGGATTTATACTCCTTGCAGACAGCTGGTCCTTTGCATCCTTTCAGAGGGTCCTTGAGGCCACCTGGACACAGGATAAACCTCCAGGTGGCCTTAACAACCCTCAGAAAGGGTGCAAATGACCAGCTGTGTCTGCAAGGAGAAAGAGAAGGAGGTGGTGGAGGTGGAGATGAAAAATCAAACTTTGGCCAGACTGTTTTCAGATAATCCAATATCCTTCTCTGACAGGTTTATTAAGAGGGGGAGAGGGAGGAGGACTATGGGGTCCTTTGTACTCTCGGAGCTTGAGTGTTTCCTTGCAGACGTTTCATTACTGAACTAGGTAACATAATCAGGGATAGAAGGGAGAGGGTTTTGGGGAGGGGGAGGAAGACTGTGAGGTCCTTTGCACTCTCTGAGCTTGCGTGTTTCCTTGCAGACGTTTCATTACCCAACGAGGCAACACCATCAGTGCTGGACGGAAGTGGGGCTGGCTCTCAATTTGTATACTAGTGACTGGCCTCGTCAGTGTTGGTGGAAGTGGTCATTTCTGGTGGTCAATTTCCTGCTTGCAGAAGAGGCAGCTCCCCGAGACTCCTGAGGCCTGTGTCAGCTACCATTCCACACTTGGTTTCTACTTAGAGGAATTCAAGCCAAGGCAGATCTGACCGGCTGCCTTTATAAGCCCTTTTCCAGCACGGACCAGGCCTGGTTGGGCCTTCTTCCAACTCCCATCTACTTCTCTCTTGCCTAGAGAGCAGTGGTGAAATCTGAACCGGTTTGCTACTGGCTCGCTGGCCGCGCATGTGCAGTTCGCACCAAAAGTAGGCTTGGGGAGGTAAGTAGAACAGCAGGGGGGAATCAGCTGTGGCGCGCGATCTTGGGAAGTTTTTTAAAAAACTTTTTTAATGCATCTTTTAACTACCGGTTCTGGTGAATAGGTAGTAAAAAAATGCTTTACAAAAGTAAAAAAAAACAGGTTCCAACAATCACAGCTGTGCCGCGCGATCATCAGAACCTTTTTTTTTTACTTTTTTTAAAGCACTTTTTTACTACCTATTCACCCGAACCGGTAGTAAAAAAAATGCTTTAAAAAAGTTTTTTAAAAAGGTCCCGACAATCAGACGGCACAGCTGTGATCTTGGGAACCTTTTTTTAACCTTCTTAAAGCATTTTTAAATTACCGGTTCAGGCGAATAGGTAGTAAAAAAATGCTTAAAAAGTAAAAAAAAAAAAAAAATGTTCCGACAAACAGCTGAGCGAGGGAACTTTTTTTTTTTGTACCATTTTTTTACTACTGGTTCTGCAGACCAGTAGCATTTTTTACTACCGGTTCAGGTGATCTGGCCTGAACCGGTAGCATTTCACCCCTGCTAGAGAGGCCTCTCTTACCAAGTCACTGGTTACCACTAGTCCATATCTCAAAGGTCACAGAGTCCCTTCCAACGCTATTTTTTTCCCCCTTCAGGATAACCCAAGTGAGGATGGAAGGGTGGTGTGATAAGACTCACTGCAGTTTCAAGAGTGGCTCCAGTCCAAGAATGCGATGCATGATCAGATTCAGAAACTCTTCGGGGTCTGAAAGAGCAGAGGGCACCCCAGGTCAGATGCAGGGCCATGCGACACATACCCACCCCTTGCTCCCACCCTCCATGGAGAACAAAGGCTGCTGCAGCCACAAGCACAAATCCTTCTCCGAATAAGCACTTGCCCCACAGAATCTCCCTTATGCTCTGCTGGCCAGATAAGATCGCCAAGTGGTGATTTAATCACAAAAGAAAGGATCATAGGAAGGCAGAATAGCAGAGTTGGGAGGGACCTTGGAGGTCTTCTAGTCCAACCCCCTGCTCAGGCAGGAGACCCTATGCCATTCCAGACAAATGGGTGCCCAATCTCTTCTTGAAAGTCTCCAGAGATGGAGCCCTCCAACGTCTGGAATTGCCATTCCACTGTTTAATTGTTCTCTGTGTCAGGAAATTTCTCCTTAGTTCTAGGTTGGCTCATTATTTGATAAGATTTTAAATATTTCTTTGTCCTGTCTTTTCATCCTCTTCCCCAGGTTTTTGTAAAGATCTAAGGATTAAATTGGGTGTAAACCCTATAAAATAATACATACTATAGGAAAGAAATTCTGGCCGCTGGGAACGGATGGGGTTTAATCCCTCCTCTGTTTCTGGAATGCCTTGTCCAGGCTGAGAGTCATCAGTTCCTGCCACAGCCAGCCTTTAATAATTTACTAGCAATTGACCAATCAACATACAGAATAACAGAGTTGGAAGGGACCTTGGAGGTCTTCTAGTCCAACCTCCACTTAAGCAGGAGACCCTACACCATTCCAGACAAATGGCTCTCCAATCTCTTCTTAAAAATTGCCAGTGATGGAGCACCCATAACAGCTGGAGGGAAGCCCTTCCACTGGTTGATTGTTCTAACTGTTCTAAGGCTCTTAATTTCATGCTCTGTAGCGCTGCACGGAATTAACTAAGAGAATTTTTAAAACTTATTTTGCCTTTTCTCCAAGAAAGAGGTGCTCTCTAATTTGGCACAGTCCAGCCAGTTCTAGTTCATTCGATCATTGTTTATTTCTACTTGGAAACCATTTGTAGATGTTGTGCTTGAGGTGTGAAAAAAAATGAAACTTTGATTTTCGGTTTTACCAATTAGATAGATCTGTTCTTATAGAAATGGCTAGTTTATACTATTATTTAAAAGTTAAAAAGTTGAGGTTTGATATTAATGCCTTATTCTACTGCACCGAAGGGAGTCAGAAGTCAATGCCTTTTCTTACTTTTTCCTTTTCTTTCCCTCACTTTTCTCTTCCCTTTTTCCTTCCCGATCTTTCCTATTATTTACTTTTGTATTTTCATTGAATGCTATAGCATAAACTAATAAAATTGTTACATATAAAAGATAAAAGACAGATCATCAAACCACTGCTCAGCATGGGAATCTACTCGATAATCTCTGCCTCCTGCCCCATCCCTCCCATGAAAATCACAGCAGCCACCTTCATTCCCCCAATTTTGAAATCAGAATCTCACAATTTCAAATCAAGGGGGGGCGGAAGGATGGAAGGAAGGAAGGAAGGCAGGCAGGCAGGCACCTTTTTCCGAAGTAGCAAAACTGGAAGACTGTCCCTTTTCGGTCAGCTGATACCGAAGATCCATCACATTTTTGGCAGCGACAAAGCCGGTCCTGTTTAAGACCCAGGCAAAAAGGAAAATTTCAAGACACAATCGAAAACTAAATGCTGGCGGCCACTATCTGCACACCAGGTCTCCAAATCCCAGTCCTTTGCATTCAATTTATTCTACTTCTGAAAGGTGAAGGAAAAGAAACCTGCAGCTACGTCATGGCTTCAATTCAGGCCACTAAAATCCATGCCATGCCTGGTCCAACTGCTACAGATAGTTCTTGACTTACGACCGTAATGGAGCCTGGAATTCCCATTGTGACGGTCATGAATCAAGACATCCAAGTGGCCGATCTCTTTTTATGATGTATTTTGCACTATTTTTCTCCAAATAGGTGTTTTTGGCTGGAGCTTCTTGTCCTACCCTCAGGTACTTTGGAGAATAGTTTGACTCCCTCTTCTAGGGGCAGCCCCTGAGATATTGGAAGACTGCTATCATGTCTCCCCTAGTCCTTCTTTGCACTAGACTAGCCATGCCCAGTTCCTGCAACCGTTCTTCACACACGTTTGAGCCTCCAGTCCCCTGTCCATCAGAGGGTTTCTGAAGCAACTGATCAGAGGATCCAGAGAGCCACTTACTGCCTCAGAGGATTGACGATTTTGTCCCGGAGGATCTCTTGAATGCGCCCATCAGCAGGGAGAGGGGGCTTATACAGCATGGAATCCAACACCGAGGTGCAGGAGAAGAGGCTGTAGCGAGAGAGGATGTGCCATTCAGTCCAATGCATCAGGGTGGAGGACAGAGAGATTTAGGGAGAAGGAGACGGAAGGGAGGGAAAGCAAAGCTATCAACAAACAGTCCCAAAGGCGGTACCTTCACCTGCAGGGTGAAGGAAGCTCGGTAGGGCTGCCAACCTGAATAGGGCAGCGTCCATGTAGCAGGAGTTACAATGGCCTTGGATCCCTCTCATCCGCCCTCGGAGGACATTCACAGCTACCTGGTCTCTCAGGGGTGGGGAGTTGCTCAGAACAGACAGGCTGTCCGCCTCACCTGAAACAGAGCAGGATTCTCTGTTGAAAAATAATAATAATAATAATAATAATAATAATAATAATAATAATAATAATAATAATGAGAAGGAGAAGGAGAAGGGGGAGGGGGAGGGGGAGGAGGAGGAGGAGGAGGAGAAGAAGAAGGAGAAGGAGAAGGAGAAGGAGAAGGAGAAAGAGAAGGAGAAGGAGAAAGAGAAGGAGAAGAAGAAGAAGAAGTAGTAGTAGTAGTAGTAGTAGTAGTAGTAGTAGTTGTTAACAAAGTTCTTGAAAATGAGCAAGTCAATATCCTGTGGGACTTTCGGATCCAGACAGACCGACTTCTGGCCCACAACACACTGACATGGGTATTATGGAGAAGAAAAATATGTGGTTCATTGATATTGCTACACCAGGTGATGCAGGAATTGAAGAGAAACAGCTAGAAAAAATAACGAAATATCGCAATCTGCAAACTGAAGTCAGGCGATTGTGAAGGAAGAAAGAAATGGTTGTACCAATAGTAACAAGAGCCCTTGGAGGAATCCCCAAAAAGCTGCCTAGATACATGGACATTTTGAACTCATCAGACCTTTGCAAAAAACCACCTTATTCAGAACTGCTTACCTTAATAACTCTTAGGTCCTTGATTAAGACTTGATCTGTTAAGTTTTTACCAGTCTCAGACTGGAATCGAACTGAAGATTAAATCTTAAATATTAACACACTGACAAAATCTCCACCAGTCAATTGCCAGCAACGAGACCTTGAACATCATCAGACAACAACCTCTGCCTATCCCAGGTCCTTCGTTAGGGCCCCAAAAACACCAAACCGAGTCTAAACATCTGACCTACTGTGTGACAAACCTAGTCTAGGTTCTAGTCCCACCTTAGGCATGAAAGCCGACTGGGTGACTTTGGGTCAATCACCAGGAGACGGTGAGTTCTAGTTCCGCGTTAGGCGTGAAACCAGGCTGGGGAACTTTGGGCCAGTCCCTCTCTCTCAGCCTAGCCCACCTCATAGGGCTGTCGTTGGGAGGGAAACAGGAGGAAGCAGCAGTGCTAGGTATGTTTGTTGCCTTGAATTACTTATAAATAAATAAACGTATACCCTCATTTTCTTGCCCTGACCAAGGGCTCAAACCGATGCCCATTGAGGATTCTATGGGCTCAACATCTGGCCGCTGCAGGGAAGGGACTTACTGAATTCAGAGGGCTCCTGAAACAGGCACTTGTTTCCCTGGAAACGCGAATCTGGTTGGCACGACTCCAGCCGCACAAAAAGGGCCCGATGGGGAGGACAGGTAAAGTAGCGCACACCTTGCCACTCTCCGTCGGAAAGACCGTTGTTCTCTTCATCCTGTCAGGGAGGATTACAGGTAGTCCTCGACTTGCGACCACAATTGTGCTCAAAATTTCTGTTGCGAAGCGAGACATTTGTTTAGTGAGTTCCCCCCCCCCTTTTACGACCTTTCTTGCCACAGTGGTTAAGTGAGTTGCTGCAGTTGTTAAGTTAGTAACACGTTGGTTAAGTGAACCTGGCTTCCCCATTGACTTTGCTGGTCAGAAGGTCGCAAAAGGAGATGACGTGACCCTGGGACTCTGCGACTATCAGAAATCTGCCTCAATTGCCAAATGTCCAAATTTTGATCACGTGACCATGGGGATGCTGCAATAGTCATATGAGAAATGGTCACTTATTTCAGTGCCGTTGTATCTATTGTAAATTGAGGATTACCTGTATATGATAATTTCAGTAAGAACTTTTTTTACACACACATAAACACATTATATACATAATTATATAATTATACGTATGTACTGTATGTATTATATATTATATTATATAAGGTTGCCTTGTGGCTTCCTCTTGCCCAGGTGGTGATAATGAGGGAGCTTGCATTATTTATTGTGCCTTGAGTCTATCCACCCCAGAAGCGGGATCGAAACTTTGGCTTCTCTCCAGAAAGGTGAAGCAACCCGATAGGCAGAAGGGTGTGACTTTTCACCCAGCTCTTTCTGCCTTTGTTTTCTTTTTTCTGGATGGACATTTTCCCACACCCCGCCCACTTTGTCTTTTGCTTTGTCTTACTTTTTCACACAGGAGGCACCATGGTATGGTGACAGCCCTGCCCTGCCCCACTCCCTACCTCGGCTCGTGATGGCGGCACCGATCTAGTGCTTATTTTGGGGCCTAAAAGAAAATAAGGCTGGGCCTTATTTTCGGAGAAACACCATGTGTGTGTGTGTGTGTGTATGTGTATGTATACATACCCTGTTTCCCCGAAAATAAGACCTCCCCTGATAATAAGCCCAATTGGGCTTTTGAGCACATGTGCTAAAATAGGCCTCCCCCAAAAATAAGCCCTCCCTGAAAATATTTAAACACAGAGCTGGAAATCAGGTAAGACGGCAAGAGGAGCCCTATCTTGCTCCACGCACCCCAAAATAATAAGACCTCCCCGAAAATAAGGCCAAGTGCTTATTTCGGGGTTCAAAAAAATATAAGACAGTGTCTTGTGTGTATACCGGGAAACATGGTATACACATACACACACACACGTACTCAAGGCACAATAAATAATGGAAGCTCCCTCATTATCATCTCCTGGGCAAGAGGAAGCCAAAGAATTGGGCCAAACCTTCCCACTGTGACCTTTGATCAGCAGACTTCAAATGCCTGCTGGCTCCGGAAAGATCAACGTAGAGAATCCAATGGGAGCAACGATCCATTCCATCTTCAGAGGTTCTGGCACCAAGGGGACCCAGCTGCTGGGGATGAATGCAGTTTCTATTCTGCAGGCATAGCTCGGTGCTCTGCTTCCTGATCTGGCTAAAAGCTGAAAAGTTCACATCAGAGAGAGAGAGAGAGGGAGGGAGGGAGGGAGGGAGGGAGGGAGGGAGGGAGGGAGAGAGAGAGAGAGAGAGAGAGAGAGAGAGAGAGAGAGAGAGAGAGAGAGGGAGGGAGAGAAGCGCACAGGGACACAGTACAAAGGATGGGTGCTTACCAGCTCAATTCCAGCCACCCTTTGCTGGGTGTTAGGCAGGCAGCCAATCCAACGGATAGTCCCTGTCACAGCCTGCCCCTTGTCTAAGTTGATCTGGACCACAGAGTTGACATCCAGAGAGCCCGTCTTGTCTTCCAAATTCTCTGCACTTTCGCTTCTCTTACGCTTGAAATATTCCTGGAGCCCAGAATCCTGGTCTGTATCAAACACAGAAAAGCCAGGCCTGTCTATTTATTTCTGCTGAACCCTTTCATTCTGATTTGATGATGTTTTGCTTTCCTCATTGCTAAAAGCTCAGATAAAACAAGGTGTGACATTCTGTTCCGGTATATTTGACTACAGGTGGTCTTCGACTTATGACCACCATAGAGCCTCAAATTTCTGTTATTGTGAGGCATTTGCTAAGTGAGTTTTGCCTCATCTTATAACCTTCCTTGCTCTGATTGTTAAGTGAATCGCTGCAGTTGATACGTTAGTAATAAGGTTATTAAGTGAATCTGGCTTTCCCATTGATTTTGCTTGTCAGAAAGTTGGAAAAGAGGATTGCGTGACCTAGGGACACAGCAGTGGTCATAAGTCCATTGCCGAGCATCTGAATTTTGATCACGATTGTGGGGATGCTACAAAGGTCATAAGTGTGAAAAATGGTCATAAGTCACTTTTTTCAGTGCTGTTGCACCTTTGAACATTCATTAAACAAATGGTTGTAACTTGAGGACCACCTGTATACTTGTTTTTCAGTCACCCTCCCAAAATCAGGATAATAAAAACTCCAGGCTGTCCAGAAAGCCATTTACCTAAGGAGAGCAGCTCCTCCTTCACCACTGAATCAAGAGGGATCTCTCGGAAAACGTCTGCTGAGCCCTCTTCCTCCTAAAATAAAGGAAAGAAAGAAGACTTAACTGGATTTTAGGATCTAAGCATGAGGGATGGTTGTGGATGGAGTGAGTGTCCTCCTTTTTTCCGAAATATAACAGGTGTTGGAATTCTACAAAAACATAGTTCACCTGCCCAGAGTCTTTTGAACTGCAAGATAAGAAATAAATTTGATAAATAGTTCGTTTTGATGTCCCAAATGTGTTTTTTTCTCAAAAGGCAATTAGACTTTCTTGGGGGGGGGGGGGGGGGGGGGGGGGCGGCTTCTCAAAACTGAAGAAGCTTCTTGGATGAAAAGCAAAATGTTTTCAAAAGAAAATAAACAAGACGGTCTAATTCCTTTTGGGAAAAGCACCCTTGGGACAATCATGACCTGGATGATTGAGAATACCCACAGGCAAATTCATGTTGATGAATTTACACTAGAAAAAATGCAGGCAATCTGTTGTCTTCCTTACATAATTGGATTCCAAATCAATTTAGCCAAGAGCAAAATACAATGGGAGTTTCAGCCCAATCTTTGTCCAACTCCAGAAGATTGGTTTTAAAATGTCAGCTGTCAGGAAGGCATTTCTCTATGCAGTATATTATGTAGTAAAGTAGTAGTATGGAATAGTAAAATCAGATCATCCTGTACTTATGAGAAATTTGATTTGATTTTAGATTTGATTTTATTGAATTTGTATACCGCCCTACTCCCGAAGGACTCAGGGCGGTGAACAGCCATAGAATAAAACATATAAATACAAAATTTAAAATAGAAATAAAACAAATTAAATAATTTGGCTGAACAAATTTAAATGAAGTTCTCTTTACCCTAAAGGGAGTTTGGATAACACCTGCCTCTGTATTTTATTTGTAGGTAATTTAAGATAACTCTATAATTTTAAAATAGTATTAGTTGAAGGAAAAAGGTTTCCTTTCAGAAAAAGGCAAGTACGTATGCAGAGACTATCCTTGCTTGTCTACAAAGTCCTGTACATAACAAAAAATCCAGGGGAATTATTAGGTGCCACACTCAGTTCACGAGGGTGCTAACAACAGCTGCTGAGAACCTAATCTTATGAAAAGATTGGTGGTAACTTATCTGTAAACCACCCAGAGTCACTTGGAAAGCGAGATAGGCAAACTAGATAGATAGACAGATAAATAGATAGATAGATAGGAATGGATGGATGGATGAACAGACAGTAATAAGTAAATCAATCAATTAATAAATAACATTTTGGAGAACACTGCAGAACGTTAATTGGCAACACACAAGTGGAGCCCCTCAATCGCATTTACAGAAACCCCTCACTAAATCAGCAATCCCCAAGAAATACCAATGTTTCTTTGTCAATGTTCTCAGGGATCAGATGGTGAGAATTTCAGAAATCTGGCAACCCCGGGCAACTTCATCTCTATCTATCTATTACCGTATCCTTATAAAAAGTAAAAGGATGCCCCAATACACAAAGAACTGTCTATACTGTTTTACAAATTGAGCCTGCTGTGATGAGGAAAACAGGCGCTTTCTACCATGCTCTTGAGTTCACTTAACAAATGCTTTCCTCCTATCATTCAGCAATGACTATTCTGTTCTATTTCTTTCTGCTCTTAAATAGGCATCTGACTGGGTCTTCCTCGTGTTCTTTAACTTTCTCCTCTTTTCTATATGCCTTGTACAGTATGGAATCCCAAGACCTTTCTCTCCAGGTGAGCAAAACACTTTATTTGCTGTTTTCGGTATGTGCTTAAGATTGGTTCTATGCCTATTCTTTCTCTTTTGATCTCATTCCTGATTTTATCTTTTCTGGTCACTCCAGCAGCTTTCCTCAAAGATCTCATTTCCGTGGTGACTTAACTTTTGTTTACGTTTTACTGTAAGCGTCCATGTTTGGCACTGGTAACGTATGTCCCCTGCAGAGACATCGGACTCCCGCAAGCTAATTAGTTTCCAATTTCCTTCTACCTTCCTCAAAGCAAGTATTACAAGCTTTTACAAAACTTTATTTCCTTTCCCATCTAAGAAGCAAGAAACAAATGGGTTTAAGGAAGTGGAGATTTTCTGAAAGAGAACACTGTGTCACATTTGTCTCTCTCAAAACAAGAAGGCCATTATTGCTGGTAACTGTTCCCAGCGCCATCTGTTCTCCAGGTGAGTCACAAAAGGCATGAACAGAAAGAATACTATGGACCCCAACCTCCTACAATGCAGCCAGCTCAATGTGTGTGTTTGTTTAGAGGATTTGTATGGCCACTCACTCAGTGACTCTGGGTGGCTTACAATCAGGACAAGTCCCCCAAGTTGTGTTAGGACTACAGCTCCCCCAATTCTCAGCAATCCAGCCAATACAGAAGAGGCTGTTTTGCATCACTTTATCCTATCACAAAGGGTGATATGATAGCAGCCTTCCAGCAGTTGAGGGGCTATCACAGAGAAGAGGGAGTCACCTTATTCTCCAAAGCACTTGAGGGCAGGAAAAGAAGTAAAGGGTGGAAAATAATTAAAGAGAGATCCTACCTAGACCTAAGGAGAAATTTCCTGACAGTGAGAACAATCAGCTAGTGAAATGGCTTGCCTTTTAGAAATTGTGGGTGCTCCATCACTCAAGGCTTTCAGGAAGAGACTGGACAGCCATTTGTCTGATATGGTATAGGATCTCCTGCTTGAGCAGGGGCTGGTCTAGAAGACCTCCAAGGTCCCTTCCAATCCTATTATTGTAGATGACCAGGCCGAGCCCAAGGGAGGGAGGGAGGGGAGAGATCAAACACATCATCAGTTTAGAGTCCCTTCCTGTCCACAAGAGATCTAAGTCAGGCCCTCCTTGAATTCTGTTGACTCTTATTTGTTTAATATGTTTTAAATTGTTTTTTAAACTTTATATTGTATGTGTTTTATCTTTGGCTGTTCATCGCCCTGAGTCCTTCAGGAGAAGAGCGGTATATAAATCCAAATAAACCTTAAACCTTATCTATTGCCAATTTGCCTTGGCTGTTAGTAGTCCGGATTCTTGTTTAGAGGTAGCATGAAATAAACTTCTATTAATTTTGGACCTAACTCTATCTCCCAATTCCTTGCACCTGATAATTATTCTATGTTCTATGTTCTAAGGCTGATGAAGCAGCTTTCTGGAGCTTCAAGCAGAGGCCCTGATCCTCTACAATAGTCAGCCAAGTCTTTCACTGATGAAGCAAAAGATTAGTTCAGTCAAGTTGCCCACTTAGAATGTCATTCTACTTCCCCAGTTAAAAGCTGCGACATGAAGGGACCACCTAAGCCGCTGTCCCATCCTTTAACATGGAAGTATCGACATTTGGACCTTCTCTCTGCCAAATGCACCTCACAGGGTTGTTGTTGTGGGGAAAAGAGAAGGAGGAAAGAGTATTAGGTATGTTCCATCATCTTAAATTATTTATGAAAGTAACAAAGGATAGAAATAAGTGTCATGTTGATGGAGATTCTCAATTATCCCGGTCATGGTTGTCCCAAAAGTGCTTTTCAAAAGGCAACTGGTTTTTGGTTTTCCTTTAAAGTGAAGATTAAGTGTGGTTGTTTATTTGCAGACGTTTCATTACTCAGATAGGTAACATCATCAGTGCTGGTGAATGTGGGGTTTGCTCTCTTATTTATTTGTTCAACTTGTATGCTGCCTTTCTCCGAAGACCCAAGGCGGCTTATATTCAGTTGCCTATCCTGGCAATGTTGGTGGGGAAATGGTTTTCTACTTGATAATTCCTTGATTAGGATATTGTTTTCTGCTAGAATTGTCTGTCTGGTATTAATCCCTGCTTATCTGGATGTTAGTTGCTTGCTTCCTTCTTAGCTTTTTCATCATCGGTTTTGAATGGTGTGCAAATAAGGTTTATTTCTGTGGGTCTATTGATGGATGGTTTGTCTGTATGCTAAACTTCCAGGAATTCCTTAGGAACAACCATAACCCTCACCAAGGCAGGGGGGCTACTGTATTTAAATATAGAGCAAACCCCACACCAAGGACTCCGAAACAAAGGTGAGCTTGAAATCAAAGGAGCTGCCTTGAGCACTGAGAATACATCATTTTCACAAGTGGGAAACCAAAAGCTAATTCACAGACCAAATTAATTGGTGACATTTTTCTGTGGAGTCCTTGGTGCTCACTGAGCTTGTCTGCTACTTGCAGACATTTTCCCAAAGGTGTTTTTCCAAAAGGCAACTGGACTTCGGTTTTTTTTTCTTCTTTGAAAACGTTTTGCTTCTCATTCAAGAACTGAAGAACTGAACTGAAGAAGCTTCTTGTATGAGAAGCAAAACATTTTCAAAAAGAAAAAGAAAAGTCCAGTTGCCTTTTGAAAAGCACCTTTGAGACAAGAGAAAAAAAACAAATAAAACTGACAAATAAATTTCAGGAATTAATTTTCTCTTGGAGACCTCCTTACCGGACATACTTTTACCATCCACTCATTTCCCTTCTGATACACTTCCAGGACTATCCCTCGTGTGAAGGCATCATCTAAATAAAAGCCGACAGGGTCACCCATTTTCACCGGCACGATCCCATCAGCGTTCTGCCTTTTCTCCTCCATCTGGTTGGTCTCTGACGCTGGCAGGAACTGCAGCTTGTTGAATGGCAGGAAAAGGCCGCACTTGGGTTTACACTTGAAGTATTCTGCCCCATGGTCGCTGCCAGCACAGCGGCCTCTGCCTTCACCATCACCCTGGAGAAGTAGCAGACAGAGGTCATGATTGAGGGGCCTCCACAGCACAGCCTTAGCCCAGGGGTGCCCAACCTTGGCATCTTTAAGATTTGTGGACTTCAACTACCAGAATTCCTCAGCATATCCACATATCTGCATATCTGGTTAGGGTTAAAGCAAGTGAAAACTCTTTTCCCAAGAAGATAATATCTCTTAGATTTGGGGCAGAGGTTGAATTTTTCTGGGTGCATTGCACTAATTCGGTATTTCACTAAACAAATTGTTCTAAGTCGAGGACTATCTCTATTTTAAATTTCCATCCTTCCAAACGAAAAAAAATTCTATATTAAAAACTCACCTTATAAACCGGTGATCAGAAAACAGATCTGCATACAACAGGTATAAACTGACTACATGTAGTCCTCGACTTACAACCCCAATTGAGCCCAACATTTCATTTGTTAAGTGAGTTTTGCCCCATGTTACGACCTTACTTGCCAAAGTTGTTAAGAGAATCCCTGCAGTTGATAAGTTAGTCACACGATTGTTAAGTGAATCTGACTTCCCCATTGACTTTGCATGTCAGAAGGTCACAAAAGGGGGTCACGTGACCGTGGGACAGTGCAACCGTCATAAGTATGAGTCAGTTGCCAAGCAGGTGAATTTTGATCACAGGACCATGGGGATGCTGCAAAGGTCCTAACTGTGAAAAACGGTCCTATGTCACATTTTTCAGTGCTGCGCTGTAACTTTGAACCGTCACTAAATGAACTGTCGTAAGTCGAGCACTACCTGTACTCTGTCACAGTCCGGCACAAAAATAAGAGCCCCTTTTTTAAATCCGTCTTACCTGCAATTCCACTCCAAAGTAAATTGGATAGACCCCTGATGGTAAAGGGCTCTTGTGAAGTTTCCCAATATAGCGGATGGTAGCGGGGAAAAATTGATCATCCAGATCCACCAAGACCTGCTGACCTAGTTCAGCCATCATGGCAGAATCTAGAACCTGCCTGTCTAGAAAACAGTTCAAGCGTTCCTGAGCGTTGCCAATGGCCAGAAGGAAGTCGGCCATCTTCTCATTCACCGGCTGCAGGCTTTCCACGTCCACAGTAGCCACGGAACCATCCTGTTCCATGATAAACCGCCACATGCGAGTAGACGTTCTGCTAATGTGCTGCAGGTATATCTGTTCTTTCAGATAACACATACTCCCTGCATGGAAAAGCTTGCTGCCATAATGGAAGTTTTCAGTCAAGATATAATACATGTTTCTGTCCAATTGGGAAGACTGGTAAGAAGAGTGTGAGACGGGGGTGTCCATTTTCAAATTCTTCCGTCCTAAAATAAACAAATGTGCGATCAGTCTCTGATCAAATTTACTTTTTTCAGATACAAAAATAGCCTCATCCAAATATGCACTGAAACTGAAACTGCCAGAGAAGATAAGCCAGCATGTGCACCCTTGATCTCTAAGGATCAGTTATTTATTTAGAGCGAGGATGATGAAAATTGTTTGAAAGCCATCCAAAGCACCTTCACAGGACAATGGTAATAAAGAAATCTTCTAGGACCTGTTTTGATGGCATGGTAGAGATGTCCCAAAAAGTTTACAAGTCAACTAGATTTGCTATGCAATACAGTTATACCTGGAATGACAATAGAAGGAGTGTAGTGGCATTCTGTACAGCAGAGATGTCAACATCCAAGCGACTGCGGTGACATGCAGACAACAACACGTATGTATACAGATAGTCCTTGACATACAACAGTTCATCTAGTGACCAAGGTTACAGCAGCATTGAAAAAGGGACTTATGACCATTTTTCACAATTAAAACTGTTGCTGTAGCCCCATAGTCATGTGATTAAAACTCGGATGCTTGGCAACTGTCATATTTATGATAGGTGTAGCCTCCAGGGGTCTTGTGATCACCTAGTATGTGTGTGTATGAGAGAGACAGAGAGGGAGGGAGGAGAGGGGGAGAGAGGGAGGGAGGGAGAGGGAAGGAAGAGAGGAAGGGAGGGGGAGAGATTGGGAGGGAGGGATTAGAATGAGGGAGGGAGGGAAGGGGAGAGAGAGGGAGGAAGAGGGGGAAGGAGAGGTTAGAACAAGAGGGAGAGAACAGGAGGGAGGGGGAGAAGGAGGGAAGGGTTAGAATGAGAGGGAGAGAACGGGAGAGAGCAAGGGAGGGGGAGAGGGAGGGAGGGGGAGAGAGGGGAAAGGAGGGAAGGGTTAGAATGAGAGGGAGAGAACGGGAGAGAGGAAGGGAGGGGAAGAGGGAGGAAGGGAGGGGGAAATAGAGGGAGGGAGGGAGGGAGGGGAGAATGAGAGGGAGGGAGGAGGGAGAGAGAGAGATTCTTCTGGATGAGAAGCGAAATGTCTTGAAAAAGCACCTTTGGGACTTGGGAAAAGATATTTGTTACTGAGATGTCTATTTCAGAAGACCAGCATTGTCGCAAGCCTTGGTATTTCCCAAGACTATCTGAAAGTGAAAGTTGTCAAAAAGCAGGACAGGAAGACAATCCTATTGACACTTTGGGAGTAAGGTGTTGAAGACGACTCCTGAGACGACCATGGAAACCAACCGTCACCAACTGAAGAGAGTATCCATAGCTCAGGGTTGAACTGTGGGGTCCTTGGTGCTCTCTGAGCTCGATTGTTTTCTTTCAGCTCTTTCCTTACCCAACTAGGTATCATCATCAGGGCTCAGGGACAAATCATTTGGAAGGAAAATCTACTTAACGCCATTGGTGAGAGACTAACTTTTCAGGCGTACGGGTGGTCCTCAACTTAGTGACCGTCCGAAGCCACAACGGCGCTGAAAAAAATGACTTATGACCATTTTTCACACTTACAAACATTGCAGCATTCCCCACAGTCACGTGATTTACATTCGGATACTTGACAACCGATTCATATTTATGACGGTCGCAGCGTCCCGGGCTCATGTGACCCCCCCCTTTTTTGGGGGGCGACCTTCTGACCAACAAAGTCCATGGGGGAGGGGGGGTGAAGCCAGATTCGCATTAACGACCGCGTTCCTAACTTATCCACCGCAGTGATTCGCTTAACAACGGGGCCAAGAAAAAAAGCCGTAAAGCGGGCCAGAGCTGACTGAACTACCGTCTCGCTCGGCCACATGAACCCTGGGCTCCGTGGTGGTCGTAAGTCGAGGACTCGGAGGGCAACCGAAAGGCCGGGTTAGCGACGGATCGTGAGGGAGAAAATCTACCTCGGAGGCCGCCGGGAGTCAAAGGAGGCAGGTAACCAACGCTGGGGGAGTCCACACCAGCCGAGGTCCCCTCAGCCGCCCCCGGGCCTTCCCCGCAGCCTTCCGTCGCCCGGTCTCGGCCTTCTCCCAGCGGCGGGGAAACGGCAGCTCCGGGGCGGACCCGTCCGAGGGACTGGGCTGAGGTCTCCTGGGCTCTCCTAGGGGATGGGGACGGAGCGAGAGGCCGGCCCGGTTCAGCCCCGCCACCGCTCGCCCGTCAGTCCGAAAGAGAAGAAGCTTCTGAGGGAAGCTCTGAGGAAACGGCGCTCCCCTCAGTCGGCCGGGCGACGGGCGTGACGTCACCCGGCGACCGGCCAATCGGCAACCGTAACGACAAAGGAGAGCGCCCCCCCGCCAAGGGGGTCGCCCAATCACTGACGGCATAGAAGGGAGGAGGGGAGAAGAGGGCAGACGGAGAGTTCTCTTTTCCCGCCCACTCCCCTTGATGGACGACAAAGCTCGCCCAATCAACGACGGGAATGGAAGGGAGGCGGGGAGAAGAGGGCACACGGAGAGTTCTCTGTTCCCTCCCCTTCTCTTTGATAGACGCTCACGTCTGGCCAATTGGAAGCGCCAGACGAGGGGGGCGGGGCGGGGGAACCCCCCCCCCACGTGGCTCCACCCAGGGATTTTCCCCGCGTCGGGAGGGAGGGAGGGGGAGACGTCATGGGGAGACTCCGAAGCCCATGATCCTCAGCGGCGGTGGCGGATGGGCCCTGTAGTCCGAGGGTTCTGGAGGACGAGCGTGGCAAAGAGATCCCTATGAATCGCAAGCAGAACTCCGGCCCTTTCTGCCTTTGCTCCGAATTCCTCTTGGGCAGAAGCCAGGCAGAAGTTCAACCGGACGGGTGGGGAGGCCGACCCAAAACCGCAGTTGCTTCTGTCGGAGGAAGAGTTTTTTTAAAAAAAAAATTCCTTCCCAGCGTATCCCACGACCCTGGGATTTCCTCGTGGTCTCCGTTCCCAAGGCTGACCAAATCCCGCTGTGCTCACCTGGAGGTGCCTTTTCCTCTGGGTCTCCTAAGCTGACTTTGTATAAAATATACAAAAGAATGAAGGCTATTGCTTAATGCATTGTAAGCCACCCTGAGTCTCCGGAGAAGGGCGGTATATAAATCAAATAAAAATAAAAAAAATACATAAAAATAAATAAAAATAAAAAATAATGACTAAATGTGTGTCTTCGAGGCCAGCTCATGTCCCTCAAGGTTTCACGGACAGTCCTGGATTTCTCCGGCCAAAACTCCCCAAACATCGTTTTGTTTGGGACACTTTTGAGTAGCACCCCCTCCCCTCCCAATGTAACCCACCGCCTGGAGGTTTCCTGGTGGTCTCCCACCCAGGGATTATCCAGATCTCCTTGGTGAACTGAGGCGGGCGCCCTGAACCTGCCGGGCTCCCGAGCCCCTTTGAGAGGCAGCCCCTCGCCCGTCCAGCGATCCAAGGGGCTCCTGCGCCCCCAGGCAGTCCGTCTGACCCTCCCCATCTCTGCTGGGAGAAGGGGTTGCCGTTTCCTTTCAGACGTTGTGGAGAGTTCCAGGTCGCCCACCGCCTCTTGCGACTAATGAGACGGGCCTGGCCGAACTTCCGATGACCGAAAGCCGAAGATTTTAATCAGTTTTTAAATGAATGGGGTGCTTTAATCTGTCTGGGCCAAATTGCTTAATTCGATTTTACTTTGTTTTTAAATTTTGTATCTATGTATTTTTACTGTTTGGCTGTTCACTGCCCCGAGTCCTTCGGGAGTAGGGCGGTATATAAATCAAATAAAGAAAGAAAAGAAAAGAAAGAAAGATGCTCTGCTTTCGCTCCTCCGCCGACCCTCCTCCATCACCCAACTGCCCCACGCTCCCCACTCCCCATCCCGGTCCTTAGCAGCGCCCCACTGCTTCCTTAGGGACCCCCGCAGGCAGCCTCCCCTCTCACCCACCCACGACCCACCCCTATTAACTCAGACCGGGGCAAAGCCATATTGAAGGAAAACAGCTTTATTTCCCAGGAAATGAGCAGAACCCGTGTCGTGTGAATACGACAAACCGAGTCTGTTCCCACCCGCCCGCCCCACTGCTACGTACAGAACAACCCCCTGCCTCGCTGCTGCGTGACACCCGGGGGAAACGGCTAAACGGAGCACTGGGACGGAACCGCTGATCTCTGCTCGTCCGCCCCGTCCGGCTTCTCGCTTCCCCCGGCGGCCTCGGCCCCTCCGTCAGTCTCGCCGACCTCGCCCGGGTTCCTCTCCACGGTGACCGGGATGGTGCGCTCCAGGCGCGGGGCCTGAACGCGGAGATGCCCGTCGGGGTCGAGGGCGCAGGTGAGGGCTTCCAGGTCGGCGTCGGGGGGCAGCAGCAGCTCCTTGCACACCTGGCGGGACTCGCGGCACAGGCAACCGTCCTCGCCCGCCGTCTCCTTCTCCTGCTTCCCCAGGACCGTCAGCTTCCTCCCTTCCAGCCTGACAGTCAGTTCCTCCGCCGAGAAGCCCTCCACGTCGAGGGCCAGCTGGTGCCAGCTTTGCCCGCGGAGGAAAAGCGGCTGCGTCCGCCCCTTCGAGCCAAGGCCAGGCTCCTCCAGGGCCAGCAGCGGGCAGGGGTCCAGCAGCACCAGGCGCAGCCGGTCCGTCTCGTTAAAATGGCCCGTCAGCTGGCTGAAAAGGCTCGGGGCACCGCCAAGGGCCCACCGTCGTGCCTCCCCGTCGGGCTGCCGGCCGAAGCTCCATAGCTGCGGCTCCGGCAGTACACGGAGCGGCTGCCTCCGTCCATAGCCTTGGCTCGCCATTGCTCCTCCGCTTGGCAGACGACCACCACAGCCCCGACGGCGGGTGGGCTTTTATCCGGGAAGCCTCCCTCCCCCCCCCAGGTCGTTTACGCCCTTCACCCAGCTCACCCAGCTCCGGGGGAGGCTCCGGGGCTTGGAAAGGGTCGGTGGCGTCTTTTGCAAACAGCTCTGGCAGAAGTCCGGCTCCCTCGTAGTTTCGACAGCTGGTGCTCTGACTGTCCTTCTCTGGACTTCAGCTTCCAGAATTCCCCAGCCAACCATTGCTGAACAGGGTGCAAATCCTCCAGGACCCCTGCAATTTGTATAGGTTCTCCTGCTTGTTTTTTTTTTTTTTAAATTTGATTTATATGCCGCCCTTCTCCGGAGACTCAGGGCGGCTTACAATGCCTTAAGCAATAGCCTTCATACTTTCGTATATTTATACAAAGTCAGCTTATTGCCCCCACAATCTGGGTCCTCATTTTACCTACTTTAGAAAGGATGGAAGGCTGAGTCGACCTCGAGCCTGGTGAGATTTGAACTTGCAGTAATTGCAGGCAGCTGGTGTTAATCACAGTGCTTTAGTCTGCTGCGCTACCAGGGCTCCCCTTGCTTGAGCAGGGGGCTGGACTAGAGGACCTCCAAGGTCCCTTCCAGCTCTCTTCTCGTTCTTATTCCTATTCTATTCTATTCTATTCTATTCTATTCTATTCTATTCTATTCTATTCTATTCTATTCTATTGTCTTATTCTCTATTCTATTCTATTCTCTATTCTGTTCTGTTCTATTCTCATTTGCATTGCATTGCATTGCATTCTAATTGGGGGGGGGGTGTCCCAGGACTCTTGCTAGAGGAGCAGGAGGCAGCCACTGTGTGTGTGTGTGTGTGTGTGTGCGCGCGCGCGCATTTTGCAGATTGCTCTGGTGCACCAATTTGTGCCCTTTCCTGAACTGGCAGGCTTTGCAGTCCCTCATGCCTTGGTTACCTCCTGTCCAGATTACTGCACTGTGCACTACGTGGGGCTGCCTTTGAAGACCATCTAGAAGCTACATCGGGTCCAGAATGTGGCCATGTGTGCAGTGATGGGAGTTTGCCCATGTTACACCTCTGTTGTATGAGCTGCATTGCTCCCCAGTTTCCTTCCTGATTCAATTCAAGGTGCTAGTCCTCATCTTTAAAGACCTCTGTGGCACAGGGCCAGGCTATCTAGTGGGCTCTGTTATGCGCCATAATCTGATGCTTGCATTTCTGTGACCAAAGTGTGCAGCTCAACCATACATGCCTCTTGTGGCAACTGGAATCCTGTAGAAAGTTGGCAATTTGTGATCCTCAGTATCTTTTTTAAACCTAAAAATTTTTAAAATCTTTTTCAAATCTAGACAGCACCCTAAAAAGCAGAGACATCACCCTCCCAACAAAAGTGCGTATAGCCAAGGCTATGATTTTCCCAGTTGCAATGGATGGCTGTGAAAGTTGGACCATAAGGAAGGCTGAGCGCCAAAGAATGGAGGCCTTTGAACTCTGGTGCTGGAGAAGACTCCTGTGAGTCCCTTGGACTGCAAGGCCATCCAACCGGTCAGTCCTAGAGGAGATCAACCCTGACTGCTCTTTAGAAGGCCAGATCCTGAAGAGGAAACTCAAATACTTTGGCCACCTAAGGAGAAGGAAGGACTCCCTGGAGAAGAGCCCAATGCTGGGAAAGACTGAGGGCAAAAGAAGAAGAGGACGGCAGAGAACGAGGTGGCTGGATGGAGTCACTGAAGCAGTCGGCGTGAGCTTCAATGGACTCCAGAGGATGGTAGAGGACAGGAAGGCCTGGAGGAACGTGGTCCATGGGGTCAGACACAACTTATTTATTTGTTTGATTTATATGCCGCCCTTCTCCGGAAACTCAGGGCGGCTTACAATGCTTTTAAGCAATAGTCTTCATACTTTTGTATATACCTGCTTAGTAGGGCTTTCCCCCACACCCCCCACTGGTGTTCTTTTTTATACAAAATCAGCTTATTGCCCCCACAATCTGGTCCTCATTTAACCTACCTCGGAAGGATGGAAGGCTGAGTCAACCTTGAGCCTGTTGAGAATTGAACTCGCAGTAATTGCAGGCAGCTGGCAACTAAATACTACTTTAACAGAAGTTTAGTCCACTGTACCACCAAGCTCCTTCACAACTAACATCAACAATGCATTTCAGTAACACTCTAAGCAAGAGCAGAATGTTGTGTTTATGTACTGGGCTCAGCTCACACGTAGCCGCCTGTGAAAGGACCAAGTTTTAAACCTGCTGGAGAGTAGGTGTGCATCTTCTTTCTGTTTAGTATCTTAAATCAAAACAAGCTAATTGACTCTTGCATATTTTGCACTTAATTGTTTTATTCATGGAGGAAGCCGGGGCTTTGATCTTACACGCCACTGGATCTAGCTGGAGGAATGAAACCGCAGCACATGTTCCTCTTCCACCTTTGAGTGGTATCACTTTGGGCTTCCCAGGGTCATTAAACCACTCAAGTCATTTCTTCCAGGATTATTGTTGAGTGATTTATTTGGCTGTTTTGTGCAACTGGTAGACCTGCGTGCGCAGAATTGCAACATGAACCTGCAGTTAGATTCAGTTAACAGTCTTGGAAGGGACCTTGGAGGTCATCTAGTCCAACCCCCTGCTCACGCAAGAGACCTGTACTAGGGATTCAAACCGCCGAACTGCCGATCTTTCTGATCGACAAGCTCAGTGTTTTAGCCACTGAGCCACCTAGACAGGCTTAGATCCTGGATCTAGATGCCTAGATCCCCCGTCTTACCAACTCTAACCTTCAGATTCCTATAGTATCTGGCCATTTTTCTGGATTCGTGATCAGGGGAGCTGTGAAAGCGTAGAAGGTTGGAGGAAAAGGAAGCTGGATGGCCGAGAGAAATCTCTGTTGGCTAGGCAAAAATAATTGGCCTTCAGATGTGGTTAAGCCCAGGCCCAGCCTGCTTCTAGGCAGAGCAAACACCAGGCAGGGAGGATGCCGTCAGTCAGAGCCTTCCTGGCTGTTTCTATTTACCTTTCTGTGCTGCCATGGCAACTGCAGCTACAGCTTCCACCTCCTCTACCTGTCCCTTCGCTCTCCCTG
Organism: Arizona elegans; assembly: GCA_022577455.1. NCBI lineage: Eukaryota > Metazoa > Chordata > Lepidosauria > Squamata > Colubridae > Arizona > Arizona elegans. The sequence goes on from JAKOOJ010000055.1 coordinate 2,375,437, forward strand.
CACTGCAGGAGCCTCTCACCATTTCACTATTGGGCACTGCACACCAAAACAACTAGACACAAGGACAGTTTTTTCCCCAAATGCCATCATTCTGCTTAACAACTAATTCCCACAACACTGTCAAATAATTTACTAAAACCGGATTACTATTAATCTTCTCTTTCTTACTGGTATCTATCTCTTCCCACTTATAACTATGACCATGTTGCTTGTATCTTTCAAATATATTGCTTTTATTTGTTTCCTAGTACGATTTGATAGCTTATTAGTAAGCTTGACTATCACTAAGTGTTGTATCTTTTTATTCTTGATGAATGTCTTTTATTCTCCTTATGTACCCTGAGAGCATATACACCTAAGACAAATTCCTTGTGTGTCCAATCACACTTGGCCAATAAAGAATTCTATTCTATTCTATTCTATTCTATTCTATTCTATTCTATTCTATTCTATTCTATTCTATTATTCCCTCGTATCCTGGACATAAACCATTTCAACTCCTACCCTCAAAACGAGGCTATAGAGCACTGCACACCAGAACAACTAGACACAAGAACAGTTTTTTCCCTGAACGCCATCACTCTGCTAAACAAATAATTCTCTCAACACTGTCAAAGTAGTTACTAAGTCTGCATTACTATTAATCTTCTCATCGTTCCTATCACCCATCTCTTCCCACTTATGACTGTATGACTGTAACTTTGTTGCTGGTATCCTTAAGATTTATATTGACTGTTTCCCTATGACCATCGTTAAGTGTTGTACCTTATGATTCTTAACAAATGTATTTTTTTCTTTTATGTACTCTGGGAGCGTATGCACCAAAGACAAATTCCTTGTGTGTCCAATCACACTTGGCCAATAAAGAATTCTCCTCTCCTCTCCTCTCCTCCCCTCTATCCTATCCTATCCTATTCTCAAGTCGGTCCAGAGCCGGAGATGCCACATCAGCCAATGCCGTGTGTTTTTTTATGTTGCATCAGTCAAATGTACCACCAATTTCCGTCAGAGCACAGGGTTGCCTCAAAGGGAGATGAGCAGCAAATAAATGTAATAATAATTAATAAAAACGCCACCTGGTCCCTTCTAAAGATCTGGATGGCTGTGTCTCCCAAAGAAAGCCAGGCAATGGGACCACGGGCTTGGCGATGCAGCTGCTGGAAGGCCCTTTTCCCTGGGGCGTGTGGTGAAGGGGGTTGGAAAAGGGCCCAGGGGACCCGGATAGGCCCCTGCCCCCCTCCCCATGCAAACCCTCTGCCCCTCCCCCCCCGTGGAAGCTGCAGGAGGCGTCTCTTTAAGAAATCCATTAACTTTTATTTGGTGCTCCCTGAGGTTCCCCCCCCCCCGGCCCTCCCCGGGGCCCTCAGCTGTCCTTGGTGGGGAGGCTCTTGGACTCGGTGGCCTTGGCCAGGTTCCCGGCTTCCTTCTTCAGCACGTTCAGCAGCGTCTGCGAGCTTTCCAGGATCTGGGGCAGGTGGAAAAGAGGGGGGGGGGGCTGGTCACGGGTGGAACCGGCCTCTCAGTAACAGTAACAAGAGTTGGAAGGGACCTTGGAGGTCATCTAGTCCAACCCCCACCCCCTCCACCCCGCTCACAAGCAGGAGACCCAGACTAGGGATCTTTCCTACAGCCCAGTTGGGCGTCTTAAGCCCCCTTGGACCCTCTGAGCCTCTGACCTTCATGTAGGCCGCCTCGGTCTCGGCGATGGTCTTGTCGAACTCGTTGCGGGAGGCCATCTTGTGGGCCAGGGTCTCGTTGATGCGGGCCAGGCGCTCGGTCAGCAGGCGGAGGTCGCCCTGCAGCTTCCCCTTCTCCTCCTCCTCCTGCCGGATCTGCCGGCTCAGCTCGTCCCGCTTGGCGCACAGCTCCTCGATGCCTAGGGGGGGGGGGGGGAACGGAGAGGGGGAGAAAGGGTGGGGGTCGTGGCTCAGGGGGCTCCAGGGAACGGTGACCCCTCACCCCACCCCACCCCATCCCTTCTCTTCTCTAGCCCCCTCCCCACCACCTCCTCCCCACTTCCCTTCCCTTCTCTAGCCCCCTCCCCTCCCCACTTCCCTTCTCTTCCCCAGCCCCCTCCCCACTTCCCTTCTCTTCCCCAGCCCCCTTCCCTCCCCACTTCCCTTCTCTTCCCCAGCCCCCTCCCCTCCCCACTTCCCTTCTCTTCTCCAGCCCCCTCCCCACTTCCCTTCTCTTCCCCAGCCCCCTCCCCACTTCCCTTCTCTTCCCCAGCCCCCTCCCCACTTCCCTTCTCTTCCCCAGCCCCCTCCCCTCCCCACTTCCCTTCTCTTCTCCAGCCCCCACCCCACTTCTTCTTCCCCAGCCCGCTCCCCACCACCTCCTCCCCACTTCCCTTCCCTTCCCCAGTCCCCTCCCCACCCCACTTCTTCTCTTCCCCAACCCCTCCCCCACCCCTTCTCTTCTCTAGCCCCCTACCCTCCCCACTTCCCTTCTATCCTCCAGCTCCCTCCCCACTGCCCCCTCCCCCCCACCCCTTCCTTTCTCTAGCCTCCTGCACTCCCCACTTCCCTTCCCTTCCCCAGCCCCCTCCCCGCCCCCCCCCCCCGGGCTTACACTTAACCAGCTCGTTGTTGTAGCTCTGCAGCGCCGCGCCTTGCTGGGTCATCGCCGCCGCCGCCGCCGCCGCTCTCTGCGCCCGCCCGCCGGCGGCTCCTCCTCCTGGTCGTCCAACGGCCGCCCGCGCGATGGAGGCGTCGTGGGCCTGGCGCGCCCTGAGCCGGAGCCTGGTGCCGGGGGCGGCGCTGGGGCTGGGCGCGGAGGCCGCGGAGGGCGCGGGGCTGCCGTCGGGGCCGGAGCTGCGGGCGGCGGCGCGGGTGCTGGAGCGGCGGGGGCTGCTGGCGGAGGTGCCGGAGTGGCTGCTGGAGGTGCTGCAGCGGGACTTGCAGGCGCGGCTGGCGCCCGAGTTCTGGAGCCGGGCGGGCGGGGAGGCGCCGTGCTCGTCGGGCCGCCTGCTGGAAGCCTTCGCGCTGCTCCGCCGCCGCCTGGAGCGCTACCTGCGCGGCCTGGCCCTGCTGGAGGAGTGGCTGCGGCCGGCGGGGCTGCTGGGGAAGCCGCGGGAGAGGGCCCAGGCTCTGCTGCGCGCCGGCCTCTTCTTCGCCGCGCCCGCCGCCTTCCGCCACGCCGTCCGCCGCTTCTACGAGCGCAGCTTCCGCATCCACATGCAGCAGCAGCCGCCAGGAGGGAGCGAGGAGGAGGAGGCGGCGGCGGCGACGGGCTGCGGCTGCGGAGAGGAGCCCTGCAGCTGCCCGCTGGCCACGGAGCAGTTCCAGCAGCTCAACGGCATCCTGTGGGTCCCCGGGGAGGGAGGGAGGGAGGGTCGGGGGTTGGGCTGGATGACCTCCCGGGGCCCCCTCCCGCCTCGGAGGCTGATGCTGCGTGTCTCCCCCCATGGCAGCCACGAGCTGAACCTGCTGGAGCGGGTGAGCGCCGACGCCGTCACCCACGTCCTGCACCGCATGATCGAGGAGCGCGTGGAGCGGCGGTGCCGGGGCGAGTACGAGCGCTCCTTCCTCGGCGAGTTCCAAGAGGTAGGTGGGTGGGAGAAGGAAGCCCCGGGGAAAAGGGGCTCTCCGGCCCAGCTTCTTTCTTTCTTTCTTTCTTTCTTTCTCTTTCTTTCTTTCTTTCTTTCTTTCTTTCTTTCTTTCTTTCTTTCTTTCTTTCTTTCTTTCTTTCTTTCTTTCTTTCTTTCTTTCTTCTTCTTCCTTCCTTCCCTTTCTCTTCCTTCTTCCTTCCTTCCTTCCTTCCTTCCTTCTCTTTCATCCTTCCTTCCCTCCCTTTCTTTCTCTTCCTTCCTTCCCTTCCTTCTTTCTCTTTCTTTCTTTCTTCTTTCCTTCCTTCCCTTTCTCTTTCTCTTCCTTCCTTCCATCCTTCCCTTTCTCTTCCTTCCTTCCGTTCCTTCTTTCTCTTTCTTTCTTTCTTTTTCTTTATTCCTTCCTTCCTTATTTATTTGTTCATTCATTCATTCATTCAACCAATTAATTAACATGTACTTAGATCAGAGGTCAGAAATGGTGTAGGTAGGGTCTCCTGCTTGAGTGGGTGGGGTGTTGGACTAATGACCTCCAAGGCCCCTTCCTACTCTTTATTCTAATCAGGGGTCTCCAAGCTTGGGCACTTTAAGCCTGGCGGACTTCAACTCCCAGAATTCCCCAGCCAGCTTTGCTTGGGCGGGGGGGGGATTGGACTAGATGACCTCTAAAGTCCCTTCCAACTCTTTATTCTAATCAGGGGTCTCCAAGCTTGGGCACTTTAAGCCTGGCGGACTTCAACTCCCAGAATTCCCCAGCCAGCAAAGCCAGGCTTACAGTGCCCAAGCTTGGAGACCCCTGTCCTAGACAACAGGTCCAAGTATAAACATGGAGGTGAATTAGAAATGAGCGCAAGTAAATGGGGACGGTAGGACAGGGAGGGTAGGCAGGATGGTGCGCTTATGCCCCATCTCCCAGCCCGCTGACCCCCCCGGCTAAGGGTTCTCCACTGCCTTCTCTGCCCCTGTCGCCCCAGTGGATCGAAAAGGTGATCGGCTGGCTCAGCACAGTCTTTCTGCAAGAAAGCACTGCCACCCTGCCTAGCCCAGCCACCACCACCACCAGCAGCAGCAGCAGCACCTTGAAGCGATGGCGCTGCCATGTCCAGGGCTTCTTCTACCGCCTGTATGCCAGCATGCGCATCGAGGAGCTCTTCAGCATCATCCGCGGTGAGCCAGCCCGGGTGTGAGCCTCCCTGGCCGCTAAGCAACCCCCTCCCCACCAAAAAGCCCAGCGCTGCGTGCACTTCCTCACCGTCCCTCCCTCCGGCTGCCCCGGTTTCTGGTACAGATTTCCCGGAGTCAAAGCCTGCCGTGGAAGACTTGAAGTATTGCCTGGAAAGGACCAACCAGCGGCAGCAGCTCTTGACTTCCTTGAAAAGCGCCTTGGAACTCCGGCTCCTCCATCCCGGTGGGTGACCAACCGCGCTTGCTTCTGCCCGGCGTTTCCTCTCGGCCTCCCTGAGGGAGTCTCGCCTCTTGGTGCCCGCTCCTCCTCCTCCTCTGTTTTCAGGGGTGAACACCGCGGACATCATCACCCTTTACATCTCTGCCATCAAAGCCCTGCGGGAGCTGGATTCTTCCATGGTGATCCTCGAAGTGGCCTGTGAGCCCATCCGGAAATACCTGAGGTGAGAGGAGCCGGTTGGCATTGGCATCTCTCTGGCTGACCTGGCTTGATTTCGACGATGTGACGAGTCGGGATTGCCAGCTCTAGTTTTGGTGGTAGGCCAGCGGTGAAATCCACTTACCTTCGCTACCGGTTCGGGAATGGGAGCGCGCCTGTGCTACGCGAGCGCACCTCTTCTTCGTACGCGCAGAACAGTGGTGGGTTCCGCCCGGTTCCGCTGAGCTGGTAGCGGTGACGATATGACATCACCGAACCGGTTCTGCACCCTCCTGCCCCCACCCCCGTTATTCTTACCTTTTATTTGGCCCCACCCCCAATCTATTGCTGCCTCCTGAGTCCCAGCTGATGGGCTATAAAGAAAAACTGTTTAAACTCTTGCTGCGGGGCTTCAAAGGGCCGCCCTACAGCTGATCAGTGGTAAAAGGCAGTTTGGTGGTAGACCGGTGCCTGCAAAAACAAATGAGTAGACCGGTGCCTCCAAAAACAAATGAGTAGACTGGTGCCTGCAAAAACAAATGAGTAGACCGGTGCCTGCAAAAATAAACGGGTAGATCAATGCCTCCAAAAATAAATGGGTAAACCAGTGCCTGCAAAAATACATGAGTAGACCGGTACAGCTCTGCAAGCAGTTAAAAGCCTGGTAGACCAGTACCTCTGCTAAATCCTAAATAATTGTCAAATTACCATCAAGCCACACCCACAAAATAAGCCACGCCCACAGAACCGGTAGTAAAAAAATGGTAGACCCCACCCCTGGCGCAGAACCTTCTGCACAGGTGCACATGGTAAAAAAACAGGACGTAATGACGTCCCGGCGTGTGGGCAGAGTGTCCCACCGTCGGCGCTACCAGTTCGGCGAGCCGGATAGAAACGGGGAGATTTCACCGCTGTGGTAGACCCATCAGCCGCTCCCTCCTAGGACCAGGGAGGATACCGTGCGACAGATTGTGGCAGGCCTGACGGGGGATGCTGAAGGATCGGCTGACCTGGCAAATGAGCTCTCCAAAGCTGACCCGGTGACGCTGGAGAATGACCAAGAGAGCGAGGACGACTACTCCGATCCCGAGGACTGGGTGCCCGATCCGGTCGATGCCGATCCAGGTGAGTTGGGGCTGCGGTTGGAAGGCACTTTGGGGAGACGGGAACCGGGTCTGAGATGCTTCTGGCTTCTGCCCATGTGCCCCCTCCCTCCTACCAGGGAAGTCCAGTTCCAAGCGCCGCTCCTCGGATATCATCAGCCTGCTGGTGAGCATTTATGGCAGCAAAGACCTCTTCATCAATGAGTACCGCACGCTCCTGGCTGACCGCTTGCTGCATCAATGCAATTACAGTGCCGAGAGGTGAGGCCCGCAGCTGCGCAAAGTCCCCGAGGCAGAGCCAGAAGGCCGCCCTTTGCTCGGCTGCGGCCAGGGATAAGGAGGATTGTGGGACAGGTGGAGCTTCTCTGCCACTCCTCTGCAGGGGCTGCCGGTAGAGGGTCTCCTCTGCAGAAAGTGAGCGGCAGAGGCCTCGGCAACAGTCCTTCCTTCTCGCTTCAGGGAGATCCGAAATGTGGAACTGCTGAAGCTGCGCTTTGGAGAGGCCCAGATGCACTACTGTGAGGTCATGCTAAAAGTAGGTGCTCCCTTTTTTTTTCCAATTTTCTTTTTTTAATTTTTATAAACAAACATACAATACATAATCAATCCATCAGTGTATCATCTGAGTACATCTTTTGTATCTTCTCCCTACTCCTCAATCGTTTCTCATAATTTTATATTTGTCATTTCCTTTGTTATAACATTTCTCCCACCTTTCTTTACACTATTACTCTATGTATATCTCTTCTCCAGCCAATAATAAAATTGCCCCCAAATCTGATAATATTCCGATTCTTCTCTTTCTTTTAACTGTCAGTCTATTCATTTCTGCACAATCCAATATTTTCTTAATTATTTCTTCCTCCATAGGAATTTTCTCTGCTTTCCATCTTTGCGCAAATATTATCCTCAGTGCAGTTAATACACGTACAATGAAGTATATATTTTCCTTACCAAATTTCTCTGGTAAGATACCCAATAGGAACAGTTCAGGTTTGAAATCTATATGCTGTTGTATCATTTCTTCTAACCATGTTTTAATTTTCATCCAATAATTACTCGCTTCTGGACATGTCCACCACATATGATGATACGATCCTGGTAACTGATGACATTTCTAACATTTTGCAGATTTATCTTGCCAATTTTTCAGAAGACATGTGCCATCTATAAAACATTTTATATTGATTCTCCTTGTATGCAGTGGACATGGTTAATTTATAATTTCTTTCCCATAGCTATTGTCATTTATCTAACTCAATTGAATATCCAAAATTCTTTGCCCAAGCTATCGTTTCTTTTACCTGTTCTTCTAATTCAATACTAAGTAAATAATTATATATATTTTTTAATTATGTGTTCATCTGTTCCTGTGAGTATCTTATCCAGTTCTATCATTCCTACATAAATACCATACAATTAGCATCTTTTTCATATCTTGTTCGAATTTGCATATGTGTATACCAATCCAACTCAATCCCTTGTTCTCCCTATAGAGACATTGCCAGATCACCCTGGTCCCTCCGAAGGCTGATTTTACTCGTCTGGAGGGGCCCACAAAAAGGACCCATTGTGGCCTGTCCGGCTGAGCTCGGACGTCTCTTCCATCTCTCCGTCCCTTCCATCTCTCCCACGCAGGACATGGCGGACTCTCGGCGCATCAATGCAAACATTCGTGACGAGGAGCAGAAGCTGCCTGAGCAGGAAAGGCCCCCCTTCAGCCTTGAGGCCACCATCCTCTCCAGTGAGTTCTGGCCCCCGTTGAAGGAGGAGAAGCTGGAGCTCCCAGGGCAGATCAAGGAGGCCATGGAGGCCTACGCTAAGAAGTATGAAAAGCTAAAGGTAGGTGAGTCCTCCGTCTGCAGGAAGCGCAGCCATGGGCCTCTTCTGCAGCTGGCAGCCAACCACGACGGAGGCCTTCTGTTTCTCCTCCGGGTGCAGCCTAGCTCCCTTCTAGGATTCGGCTGTTCCTTTCTTGCCATCTTCCTCTCCCTTCGCCCAGGACATCCTGCTCATCTGCGGAACAGACATGTGGCTGGGCCACCAGCCAGGAGCTTCCGGTCTGTTCTGACCTTGTCTTCCTGAGTCAATAAGTCCCAATAACCTCTTTTATTTTAACAGCTGTAAATTCTGGTCATTCACAGATGAGTCCCAAATCGTTGTAAAGAGTCCTTCGGGTTAAGGCTGATAGTCACCCACTTGACACGCTGCCAAAGACCTTAATTGGCAAAGCCACACGGAGTCCAGAATCAAACAGAGCTTCAGACTTTAAACTGCACAGAATGAACAACGTTGCTTCCTGCAAAGGCCCACATGCCTTTGCTCCTCTTTTAAGCCTTATGGGAGGGGCCAATCATCTCCAAGCCTTACTCCTGAGTTGTCCCTTTTGTTTTAACTGTTCTTGCCTTCTGGCAGCTCTGTGCATGCGTGCACTGGGAACAGGCTTCCCCTGTTCCTCTGCCTCGCTGAGGTCTGACTCTGGAGGCTCCGGAGGCAGCACATATCTCCCAGATGGCCCTTTCTCTGCCTCCGACACAGAGCCCTTGTCTGAGCCTTCCCTAGCCTCCAGGACCGGCCCATGTTGCTCCCCAAGCTCCCCACTCTCCGACTCTGCTGCCAGCTCCACAGGCCACCGGAGAACCACAACATGGTCCTTCAGTTGAGTAAATCATAATTCTCCCTGGTGGCTTCTTCGCAGGCCATGAGGACCTTGAACTGGAAGCATCACCTGGGCTTGGTGGACCTGGAGTTGGAGTTGGCGGACCGTACGATCTCCCTGTCTGTGTCGCCAGTGCACGCAGCTGTCATCCTGCACTTCCAGGAGAAAAGTAGGTCTCCTGGCTCCAGGAAAGCCTCCAGCTTCTGCCCTTCTCCCACAAAGGGAGCTCCCAGTCTTCCAGGGAAGGGCCCGCAGACATGTATGCGTACATGCACAGATGTGGGTCATATGAGCCAACCATGGGGGAGGGACATGTTTGGCAGTGTCAAGGTAGATGGAGGGAAGGTTTCCTACCAGGAGATCCTTCTTGGGCCTCCCTACATGAAGTGCTGCCTTGGCCGCAAAGTCTTGGGTCCCTCCTTGGGGACCCTTCCTTAGGTGGCACTGCTGGGCTTGAGATGAGGTCCTAAGCAGGGTGGGTGCCTCCTTTGCAGGCACGTGGACCTTGGAGGAGCTGAGTGAAGCTGTGAAGGTGCCTGCGGCCTCCCTGCGGCGCAAGATGACCCTCTGGCTGCAGCAAGGGGTGCTGCGGGAGGAGCCCCCTGGGACCTTCACAGTGATCGAGGAGGAGCTGAAGGACCAGGCCGAGAAGGTGGTGCTGATCGATAGCGATGAGGAGGGGGATTCAGCCATGGCCTCCCAGGCGGACCAGAAGGAGGAGGAACTGCAGGTGCTCATCTGGGGAAGGAGGGAGGAGGCTAAGTCCTGGCTAAGGAAGGGAAGCCAGAGAGCAGCTGAGGTCTCAGCACTGGCCCTCGATTGAGTGATCTACCCTTGTCCCGGCACAACAGTAGCCTTCCAGCTCAGGGCTGGCTGGATCCCAGAAGCACCTGAGCCAGAGCTCTGCAGTGTTCAGTGCCACCGCCGCCACTCGAGTGTTCTGATCTCTGCCTCGGCCTTCTGTCTGTGTCCTTGTGCCCCCTTTGTAGCTCTTCTGGACCTACATCCAGGCGATGCTGACCAACCTGGAGTGTCTCTCCCTGGAGCGGATCCACAGCATGCTGAAGATCTTCGTGATGACGGGTCCCATGGTCACCGAGATCGACATCCAGGAGCTGCAGGTCTTTCTCCAAAAGAAGGTCCGGGACCAGCAGCTCAGCTACTCTGGAGGCGTCTACCGCTTGCCCAAAAGCTGCAACTGATCTCCTCCGCTCCTGAGGGCAGCGCCTGATGGACTGACAGGTGTGGGTCACCCTGAGACTCTGGCCTGGGGTGTTGCCTTGCGTCGCCTTGGTGTGTGTGGCCACGGGGTGTGGGGGTGGGTGGGTGGGGGTGGGGGTGTGCGCACAGCCCAAGGAACTGGTAGCAAAATATTTGTTTTGATGGATTTCTTGGTTCATAATAAAAGTGGTTTCCCTCTGAGCCATCGGGACTGTGGTGTATTTTTTCTCCGTGAATCGAGCTGGCTGGCTTGCTCCCCCTTGCAACTCGGTTCCTTGCCAACATTTCCCTCCAGCCCCTCTGCAGAATATCAGGAGAGACACGACTGGGGTGGTTGGCCGGATGGTTCCCTCTTTCTTCTAAAGGGCCTTCCTTGCCCACCTGCGGTGTGTTTCTTATCACATACTGTCAGAGTTTGTTGCAAAAAAATCGCATCCAGAAGGCACCCACGGATAACTGATGCAGCAGGCTTCATTAACTTCTCTTTACATACAATAGAACACATGAAAATAAATATACAATACCAACGTGGTAGAGAAATTGGTTTCAGTTTTGATTCAGAGAGCAGACGAGACGACACTTGTTTCAGTTCCTAGCACAGCACTTGGGAGCTAAGCCACGCCCAGACTCCAAACTGTTTCAGCTCCCATTGGCTGACTTAGTTGCTATGCCTATTCATTGGCTGACCTTGTTACCATGTCTTCCCAGTCATGAATATTCTGACACCTACCTCTTGCCAATGAGTACAGCCTCTTAATTGACAGGATACCGGAGAGGTGGGGAAAGGAACGAAGCTCTGGGGAGCTCCCTTTGCCAAGGGCCGTGGTCTCCCCCTCCCACTCTCTGGGAATCCCAGGAACTAGGATGTGGTCCTCAAGAGGCCTTTGGCTCTGGGAAATGTAAGGTCCCAGAAGTTTCCCCGAAAGCCACTGAGATGCCAAAGAGAGAGAGAGACTCGAGACGAGGCTTGCAAAAAAAACCCCTGTTTTTTATTCTTTGGCCAAAGTAAAAAGTCTGGGCGATACTATTTCCAAAAGAGACAAAATGCAAGTAAGGAATAGCCACACCTTGCAAGAGTAGCTCTTATATGCATTTTACGCCAATAGAAACAAAGTTCCTCCAATCAACAGACAAAGATTCGTCACCAACGTGATTTTTCAGGCCCGTCTCTGTCCATGTTTTGCTATCTTAGGCAGCCCCCCTCCCAATCTATGGAGCAGGATGTTCCTGGGAACTGTCTCCAAGGAGCTCTGAAGCAAATGACAGAAGCGAGAAAACCAGATAGAAAAGCATACAATTATTTTACAGAATGGATTCCTAACATGATTCATAACGCGGGTGGTTATGGGGGCGACTCGGCGCTCCCATGTAACACCGCTCCTGCGCGAGCTGCACTGGCTCCCGGTGGTCTTCCGGGTGCGCTTCGAGGTATTGGTTACCACCTTTAGAGCGCTCAATGGCTTAGGACCCGGGTACTTACAAGACCGTCTTCTGCCACCGGTAGCCTCCCACCGACCAGTACGCTCCCACAGAGAGGGCCTCCTCAGGCTGCCTTCGGCCAGACAATGCCAGCTGGTGGCCCCCAGGGGGAGAGTATTTTCTGTGGGGGCACCTACCCTCTGGAACGAGTTGCCCCCAGAGATACGGCGGATCCCTGACCTTCGTGCTTTCCGAACTGCCCTAAAGACGTTTTTGTTTCATCAAGCCGGGCTGGCCTGACCTACTCTTTTTAAAAAAAGAATTGTTTTAAAAAATTAAGGGTTTTAATATAGGGTTTTTAACTATGGGCCAAATTGATTTAATTGGATTTTAATATTGTTTTAAATTTTGTATCTGTGTATTTTATTTGCTGGCTGTTCACCGCCCCAAGTCCATCGGGAGAGGGGGCGGTATATAAATATAATAAACCAACTAACTAACCATGGCAAATAGTACAAGGAACTTCTTTAACAGAAGCAAAGAGCAAAGGTTAGATTGATTCGTGTCAATATGTCCTTTCATTTTCCTCCCTTTTCTTATGACAGGATGCTTCCTGTCAATGGTGGACTAGGGGAGCATTTAAGGACCATGAGTTTTGCTGATCTAACGGGTGGGGTGGGGGGTGTCAGTGGATACTGAGGAGGCTAAGACTGCCATCCCAGTGATGGGAGACGTATGCTGGATCAGAGGGATGAAACTGGAGGAGAAGGAGGTCTCCAAAGGCTAAAAGCACTAGGAACCCAATCCTTTTCCAGTGGGAGAAGATACTGCCAAACCAGTTGAAGTCAACTGTCCCAGTCCAAGTCTGCACTGGGATGTGGGCAGTTCTCCCCATCCTGGCAGTAATCTCCTCCATAACTTTTTCTGGACCATCTATCAGTAAACAACAATTTGTGAGATAAAAATTTTCAACACACACCACCTGTTTCTGACAAAAAGTGTAAAGCAAGTCTATAATGATATATATAGCTGTTTTAAACGGAGTCTGCTATTTAGCCATTGAAGTTAAAGAGGGGGAGAGAGAGAAAGAGAGTTGAGAGACAGACAGAGAGAGAGAAAGATGAAAGAGATAGACAGACAAAGATGGGGAGAGAGAAGATGAGCGAGAAAGAGATGAGAGACAGACAGAAAGGGGGGAGAGATGAGAGAAGGAAAGATGAGACAGACAGACAGAGAGAGGGGGAGAGAGAGGAGAGAGAGAGAGACAGGGGGGAGAGATGAGAGAGAGAGAAAGAGAGATGAGAGAGACAAAGAGAGGGGGGGAGAGAGAGAGAGAAAGGGGGACAGAGATGAGAGATTCTAGTGTTTTGTTTTCTGTAGGAAACAGGTCCAAAATGAGTGTTTAAGGTTGCAGAAACGGGCAGCCAAGCTAAGTGCCTGAAGGACCCCATCCCTGGGAGTCCAGGCGCTTCAACGAGCGGCACGCTGGATTCGTATTAGTGGTCCGTGGGATTTAAAATTATGAATTTAGTGGTCCCTGAGGTCCAAAAGGTTGGTGACCCCTGATCTAGAACAATTAAATCAGTGGAATGGCTTTTCTCCAGAAGAGGTGCATGCTCCATCACTGGAGGATTTTAAGAGATTGGACAGCCCCGTGTCTGAAATAGTTGTAGGGTCTCCTACTTCAGCTAGGGGGTTGGACTAGATGACCTCCAAGGTCCCTTCCAATTTTGTTACCGTTAAATCTGCAGCGCATCTTTGTCGACACTGAAGATGACCTATATGTAGCCATATTTTATTGTAGTCTTTGTACGCTTTTTCTATTAGCTATTAGGAAGATGGATGCCTTGGACTTTATTTTTGGGGACATGATACATGGAGGCTTGACAATCTTTCCCTAAGGATATCTACCCGCCCTACCAACTCAGTTAGGGTGGGCGCCCTCCTAGGCCCTTCCCCTAAATATTGCCATCTGGTAGTGATGGGCTGTACGCTAAAATAAAACCAGGTCATGCCACACACTTGAAAGTAAATCAGGAAGCCTGTAATGGCGGAGCGGGTCTGATGTTGGAAGAAACATCCTTCTAGGTTCTGCTCCAAGTGGGGAAAAAGACACTGGAAACATGGAGACTGCTTGGAAAGATGGTTTAATGGTGGACAGGATCACATGGGCTTGAGTTCCTGAACAGAAAAGGGCAGATACAGTAAATCCTCCGGTTTTTATGCTCTCTCTGGCTCTGCATTTCTTGGGCCCCCGAAAGAGTATCCTGATTGGTTGTCAGACTCCCAGGGGGTGGGGGCCTTGCTGGCTGATGGTCACATGTACTTCCCAGGTCACATGTGGTGAGTTTCTGCTGCTATTGTGTAGAGGGCTAATCCTATCTTTGTTGGATCTTTGGCAATTCCTACTATGGCTCTGCCTGAAGGAGGCAGATCTTTGTTATGTAGAATAGACTGGCCCAAGCCTTAATGGCCCATTGACAAAGGGTGGGGGCAGGAAGGTGGGAGCTGCTTTGTCTGTAAAATATGCTTCTCCATTTCCCATCCAGGGAAATATAATATTCTGCCTTTTTCATATTTCCTAAAATATTTCACTCTTCCAGGAAAGGGGTGGGTGCTAACTTCCTACACTGGCAAGAACAAAGAATGCTTATCTACAGGAAATATGCACGTGTAAATCTTGTAATAATTCTGGGTAGTTAGAAAACTGATAAAAATAACAAGAGTTAGACAACTTGCAGGCCTCAGCTAAAAATTAGGAATACAGATGGCCTGCAGCCAATAAAATGTGTATTAGATAACTCCTGGGGCATTCATTAGCCAAGTCTTAGGAACAGGGACAGCTAGAGACCAATAGAACAAATTGTAGAATTATTACTAAAATGTTTATTAGATGATATTTCTTATTATCTCGCCTTGTCCCGCCTTCTCTTTTAGTGAAAATGTATAAAGCTTACTTAATCCTTTGTTCATGTTTTTGGCATTTTGGCCAGGAACCCTTTCCCTTGGAGTACTCCAATAAAAAGCAAACAGAAAATCTGCACCTCGTGTCTGGTGTCCATTACTGCCTTCGGCACCAGGATCAGACCCAAATTGGGGACAACAATAGGAGCTGGGAAGGAGGTTTTTTCTGTGACCGGCTGTGCCGTATGGAACACTTGGTGCCGCTGAAGTTAGGCAGGTAACTCTGAAGAATGCTTAAAATCTAGATTTCCTCCCCAGCTGGTACTGTAGGGTGAGATGAGATGGGTTTGTGCATTATAGTAAAAACACTATATGTGGCTTTTTAATAGGTCATCCCTTAAGTTCCAATTAAACCTATTGTTCACATTGTTCAAAGTTACAACGGCACTGAAAAAAGTGACTTATGACCATTTTTCACACTTATGACCGTTGCAGCATCCCCATGGTCGCGTGATCAAAATACAGCCGCTTTGGCAACGGATTCATATTTATGACGGTTGCAATGTCCCGGGGTCACGTGATCCCCTTTTGGAACTTTTTGACCATGGGGAGCTAGATTCACTTAACGACTGTGTGACTAAATCCACAAATGCACTTGATTCACTTAACAACGGTGGCAAGAAAGGTTACTGTAAAATGGGGCCAAACTCACATAACAAATGTTTCACTTAAGCAACGTAAATTTTTGGGCTCAGTTGTGGTCGTAACTGGAGGCCTACCTGTATTTTGGTAATGCAAGAGGGACGATCCATTTGTCACTAAGTAGGTCAGAGGTCTTCAAACTTGGCAGCTTTAAGACTTGTGGACTTCAACTCCCAGAATTCTCCAGCCAGCATAGCTGGCTGGAGAATTCTGGGAGTTGAAGTCCACAAGTCTTAAAGCTGCCAAGTTTGAAGACCTCTGAAGTCGGTTGTGAATCTAGGCAGATTTCTTTTGACTCCGCCCCCCCCAGACTCTGCCCCACCTCCTCCATATATGTATATATTCATTGTATCATGATTTAACTGTTGCTTGTGAGAACAGCCAGAGTCCTGCATAAAACTGGCAGTTATGCACGTGTTATAAAGAAATAAATAAAACTATCAATTGAAAGGCAGCTGCTTGATTTGGGAATAAATTCGCCAGCCCTCCATACCACTCCCTGTACAGACGCAGCGGGCATCCCCAGGAGAGTCAAATAAGTCAAAATGGCAGCCATAACCGTGACTTTTTTTATGTGCCATATAGTCAGTGGCTGAGACTAGAATTCCCAGTCTCCCAGTGAATACCCAAGGTCAACCACCCAGGCCAGCTTTCGTGGCTAAGGAGAAACTAGAATTCCAAGTCGGCTGGTGACTGGTCCGAGGTCAACCACCCAGGCCAGCTTTTGTGGCTAAGAAGAAACTAGAATTCCCAGTCGCCTGGTGACTGGTCCAAGGTCAACCACCCAGGCCAGCTTTTGTGGCTAAGAAGAGACTAGAATTCCCAGTCGCCTGGAGACTGCTCTGAGTTCAACCACCCAGGCCAGCTTTTGTGGCTAAGAAGAGACTAGAATTCCCAGTTGCCTGGTGACTGGTCCAAGGTCAACCACCCAGGCCAGCTTTCGTGGCTAAGGAGAAACTAGAATTCCCAGTCGCCTGGTGACTGGTCTGAGGTCAACCACCCAGGCCAGCTTTCGTGGCTAAGGAGAAACTAGAATTCCCAGTCGCCTGGTGACTGGTCCAAGGTCAACCACCAGGCCAGCTTTCGTGGCTAAGAAGAGACTAGAATTCCCAGTCGCCTGGTGACTGATCCAAGGTCAACCACCCAGCCCAGCTTTTGTGGCTAAGTAGAGACTAGAATTCCCAGTCGCCTGGTGACTGGTCTGAGGTCAACCACCCAGGCCAGCTTTCGTGGCTAAGAAGAGACTAGAATTCCCAGTCGCCTGGAGACTGGTCTGAGGTCAACCACCCAGGCCAGCTTTTGTGGCTAAGAAGAGACTAGAATTCCCAGTCGCCTGGAGACTGCTCTGAGTTCAACCACCCAGGCCAGCTTTTGTGGCTAAGAAGAGACTAGAATTCCCAGTTGCCTGGTGACTGGTCCAAGGTCAACCACCCAGGCCAGCTTTCGTGGCTAAGGAGAAACTAGAATTCCCAGTCGCCTGGTGACTGGTCTGAGGTCAACCACCCAGGCCAGCTTTCGTGGCTAAGGAGAAACTAGAATTCCCCCATCACCAGCTTTCTATCCTGGCTCCTTAACCACTAGACCAAACTGGGCCCAATACTTAAATTAGTTATTAAATTAAATGAATTCCATAAGTTCGTAAAGAAAAAAAAAAGCAGGTAAAATTGATGTAACGTGCAAAATTGGCCCATCTGAGTCCCCCCTTGCCCCCTCCCTGCATCGCCCCTTGCAAAAAAAGAAAAAAAGCGGGGCGAAGGCGGGAAAACCTCGGGTCGAGGAAGGCGTGTGCATTGGCAGCTCGACCCGCCTGCTTCCCAGCCCGTCTCAGCAGCTGCAAGCCTCCAAAAACCTTCCTTCTCCTCAGCAATTCTTGCAAAAGCGCGCCTCCTGGAAAAGGCGCAAAGCTCGACGGCCGCCGTATCAATTGCAACGGCGCAATTGACCGCAAGGATGCAGCTGAATGCAAAGGTGCAGCTGAATGCAAAGTTGCAATGGAACGCAACGATGCAACGGATTGCAAGGACGCCCTTGACCCAGCGCGGTCACGTCTGCAAGGACCGGGGCGCGGCAAACCCCCGGGCTCGCTTGCTCCTCTTGGGGCCCAACACTTGGCAACTTTGTTTGCTGCAAAGCCAGCCGGGCTCTCGCTCCGCCCTTTCCCCGGGCGGGCTTGCCAGACGTTACACCGCTCCCAGCCCTCGCCAGAGCAGCGTCGTCGAGGCGGGCGAGTCCAGCAGCAGCCGCCGCCGCCGCCACCCGCGCCTCTCCTCGCTCGCTCGCCGGCACCTTTTGCTAGACGGCCGGCCGGTGGAAAGAGCAGCGGCAGCAGCAGCAGCAGCTCAGGCCGGCGGCTCCCTGGACGCCATGTCGAGTTTCTCCCGCGAGTGCCGGCTGCGCTTGACCCGCGGGGCTCCGCGGAGCTTCGAGTGCGTGTCGCTGGGGATGCCCCCGCAGGCGCTGCTGGACCAGCTGGTGGGCGACCTGCAGAGCCACCTGGACGAGATGGAGCGGCTGCGGGTGGGCTTGCTCGACGCCTATCCGCGCCTCTCGGGCTGGCAGAGCGGCAGCAGCGGCGGAGGAGGCGGAGGAGGCGGCGGGCCCCGTCGGAGCGGCTCGGGCAGCGGCATCCCCCGCCTGGAGCAGAGCGACGACGGGCGCACCTACTACTTCGGCCTGGAGGTGGGCGACTTCTGCCCCGACGAGCTGGCGGTCAAGATGGACGGCACCAAGCTGACGGTCTGCGGCCGGCGGGACCAGCGGAGCGAGGCTTCCGACGGCTGCGTCTGCCACGAGGTCCGCGAGGTGCGACGGGAGCTGCTCCTGCCCGACGACGCCGACCTGGAGGCGCTGACCTGCTGCTTGGCCCCCGAAGCCGGCCGGCTCCGCATCGAAGCCCCCCGCCTGGGCTCCAGCCCCGCTTGGGAGCGCACCGTCCCCATCCCCATCTGCCGCAACGACGGCGCGGGCGGCAGCATGCAAGGCGGCCGGAGCCCCTCGCCCGGCAGCCCCGAGAAAGCCTGCATGTGAGAGCCGAGGGCCCGCCCGGGAGGCTTCCCTCCCCGGTTTCGTTCGTTTCCATTGTTGGACGGGGTGGTGGGGAGTTCGTTGTAAGGAAAAATGGGGTCGTTAAGGGGGGGGGACTCATTCGGGGAAAGGCGGCGAATCTGGACTTCTCCCCGACGTGGCGAGCGACGGGCTCGAGAGTTGGAAGTTTTTCCCGTTGAGTTTGTTTGAATAAAGTTGAGTTTTTGTGCATCCAAAATCCCGTGTGAACGTTTTTTTCCCCCCCCCATCGAATTCACAATACCACTTGGAAGGGATCTTGGTGGCTGGTGGGTCATCTAGTCCAACCCTCCACTCAAAACAGGAGGCTCCCTACCAGAGGTGTCCAACCTTGGGAACCTATGGATAATTCCCCCAGCCACAGGGTGGATAAAAATCAATGATTTTTTTAAAAAAATAAAAAAAAAACGGATTTTTTTTATTTAAATCGGTTTTTTTTGATTTTTATCGAATTTATTTTAATAAAAAACTTTTGGGGTAAAAATCTATCGTAAGATAGCTTTCTATTTAAGATACATAAATAATTTAGTTTATTCCGCATGAAATGGAGCTTTGTTATGTAGCATGAGGCTGTATATTCTGCAACACTGGGACTATCGGGGAGTCAACAGCGGGTCAAAGGAGGAGCAGAGATGACAGTTGCTCTTTAAAAATTATGATTTAAAGCGAGCTGATTTAAATCAAGCCTTTTTACTAGTGATTTAAATCGTGATTTAAATCAAATCCACCCTGCCCAGCCAGACGTGTTGCATTGGCTTTTATTAGGCAGCTTTACAGGAAAAATAGGGAGGGAGACATGGTCATCTAGTCCACCCCTCCACTCATGCAGGAGGCTCTACCAGAAGAGCTTGAGGACTTAAATTCTCAGAACTCCCCATCTAACCCTGCTGCATTGGCTTTTTAGGCAGCTTTACATAAGAGTCCGAAGGGATCTGATAGGTCATCTAGTCCAACCCCCCAAAGGAGACCCTGCACCATTGCTGACAGATGGCAGTCCAGTCTCTTGAAAGCCTCCAGGGATGAAGCTCCCACAACTCCCGATTAAAACGACAGTGATTAGAATAAGAGTTGGAAGGGACCTTGTAGGTCATCTAGTCCACCCACCCCCACCCCAAAGCAGGAGACCCTACACCATTGTTGAGAGATGGCAGTCCAGTCTCTTCTCAAAAGCTTCCAGGGATGAAGCTCCCACAACCTCTGAAGGCAACTTCTCTTCCATTGGTTAACTGTTGTTGCCATCAGAAAATTTTTCTTTATTTCCAGATTGAATCTCTCTTTGGTCAGTTTCCATCCATGATTCCTTGTTTGGCCTTCAGGTATTTTGGGAAATAGCTTGACCCCCTTTCTCCTCTCTGTGGCAGCCCCTCAAATATTGGAAGATGCTCTCATGTCTCCCCTGGTCCTTCTCTTCACTAGACCAGCCAGGCCCAGTTCCTGCAACTGCTCATTGTATGTTTTAGCCTCCAGTCCCCTAATCATCCTGGTTGCTCTTCTCTGCACTTTTTCTATGGCAACTCAGCTTGCAAGGCTTGTCTGAAGCTGCCTTTCCTACGTGGCTGGGATATCAGGGCTGCTAGCTAGGATTGGATTTGGATAAAGAGCAAATCTTCCTAAACCTTCCACTGTTTTGTTTTCTAAAGATAGCAGAGAGAAAATCTGCAATGCGTG
Organism: Arizona elegans; assembly: GCA_022577455.1. Taxonomy (NCBI): domain Eukaryota; kingdom Metazoa; phylum Chordata; class Lepidosauria; order Squamata; family Colubridae; genus Arizona; species Arizona elegans. The sequence continues at coordinate 2,395,326 of JAKOOJ010000055.1, forward strand.
GAGGCTGCTGGTTTTAGAGCCGGCTTTTCTGTGTCATGCCATCCTGGAAAGCATCCAAACATTTGAAAGAAAGAGAGCCCAACCCCCCACCCCAGAATTAGCGCAGCTGCCTCCAAGCCCTTCTTTGAGCCCAGGCTCCTGAGCTTAAGAGTGGGAGCACCAAAACCCCAAAGATCATTTTGCAGATTAAAAAGAAAAAGAAAAAAAAGAAGAGCTTGCAAAATTTGCTCCTGTCAATTCCGGGGACCCTGGCTTTAAAATCCACCCCTGCAAAACTCCAGTGCAGCCAGTTCTCTCGTTGCAACCATTTTGTTTAGTGACGGTTGCAAAGTGACAACAGCACTAGGGTGGGGGGAAAAAGGAGAGGGGGAATTACAACTGGTCATCTTACTTTTAACAACCAGTTGCGGTAATGCCACAATGATGGGATCAAAATTAAGGCAACTTGGCACCCAGGATGTATTTAGGGATATCTGCAGCAATCCTTGGGTCATGAGGCAAGCCAGATTCACTTAATGACTGCACTAGTAACCATCGTGGTTTATTAATAACCATGGCAAGTCATAAAACTGGGTGTAACTCAACTTAAAAACTGCCTTGCTGAACAGAAATTCTGCTCTCAATTGTGGCCGTAAATCGAGGACTACCTGTAGCAATGCAGGAAGGTTCTCTCCAATCTGAGATCATTGATTCCAGGTACAGCGAGGAGCAAGAGAAGATCCCATCTCCCAGGATGGGCTTCTGCAAGGCCTCAGCTACACAACCCATCAATCTGCGCCTCACAACCAAGGCCTGTGCTGGGGAGTGGGCGATGGGACGCAGTTCCTGAAGCCACGGCTGAGAAAACCTGCAAGGAAGGTGAGAAGGCGAGACCCTCCGGAAGGAGGGTAACGTCATCAGCACACCCCCCGAAACGGCTTAAATGAAGAGCAGAATCAAGAATAACAGAGTTGGAAGGGACCTCAGAGGTCTTCTAGTCCAACCCCTTTTTCGGGCAGGAGACTCTGGGCCATTTCAGGCAAATGGTTGTCCGATCTCTTCTTAAAAGCCTCCACTGATGAAGCATCCAGAACTTCTGGAGGCAAGTTGTTCCACTGGTTAATTAACAAAATAAGAGTTGGAAGGGACCTCGGAGGTTTTCTAGTCCAACCCCCCTGTTCGGGCAGGAGACCCTAGACCATTTCAGACAGGTGGCTGTTCAGTCTCTTCATAAAGTCTCCAGTGACAAAGCACCCACAACTTCTAGAGGCAAGCCACAAAATAAGAGTCACAAGGGACCTCGGAGGTCTTCTAGTCCAACCCTCTCCCATTCTAGACAAGTGGCTGTCCAGCCTTTCCTTAAAAGCCTCCAGTGATGGGGCACCCACAATATCTGGTGGAAAGCTGTTCCACTGGTTTCTTCGTCTCACCGTCAGGAAATTGGTTGTTAAGGTTTGTTAACTTCGAACTGTCAGTAAACGAATGGTTGTAAATCGAGGGCTACCTGTGTGGGGGAAACGCCTTGGGGAGGCTGGACAAAGATGCTGCCAAGAGAACGATCCGTATCTCGGAAGAGGGAGCTCTGATGGCCTATGGGGAAGACCTTGGGAGACTCGGCTAACACATGCTGCCTGGGAATGGTCAGATAGATAAAAGGCAGCATAGCCCTGAGATGGATAATGGGTGGGGCAAGAAGCCCTCCCTAGTTTCTTGGGTGGTAAAGGAGGGGAAGGGAGAATTGTACTTCTAGATTTGCAAGATTCTATCAATGCAGCATTTACAATAAAGTAGAATCAGCTCGTCTGATTGCAAATTCTATCGGGTTTCTCCTGGGAGGCCGTCACCAATTTTGCAAGACTCTTTCTAGTCTGTTTCCTTCGTCCGCTGTCTGTGATTCCTCTTACCTGATTGTTCCCTTGGCAGCATCTTTGTCCAGTCTCACAAGGTATCCCCCCCACCCACAATACAGGGAACCCTTGACTTACATTCATTTGTTTAGTGACCGTTCAAAGTTCCAATGGCACTAAAACAAAAAAATAGATGACTTTTATACGACCATTGTAGTATCCCCATGGTCACGTGATCAAAATTCAGACGCTTGGCAACTGGCTTGTACTTATGACGGTTGTAGTGTCCCGGGAGTCACATGATCCCCTTTTGCGACCTGATAATAACAGTCAATGGAGAAAATCAGACTTCACTTAACTGTGTGACTAACTTAACAACTGAGGCAAGAGGGGCAAAACTCACTGAACGACTGTCTCACTTAAGCAAAGGACATTTGGGGCGTGACTGTCGTAAATCGAGGATCATGGGAAAAGTCCAATCCCTTCTTCCTCGAAGGGCTCCGATTTCAAGAAAAGGATGTTATGAAATACTTCACACAAGGTAAGTCGGAGGTTTTCCCAGCCGGTAGCTTCTCTTAACAAGGGTCAGCCCCGACTAGCAAAGGGGAAGGAAAGACCCCTCCGTGTCCACCCTGAACATCTGGAGCAAGCAAACCGTAAGGTGTCTGTGGGCAGATGTGCACAAGGCCAGCAAGTCCGCGGCGTGTGAATGCAAAGAGAGAAGGAGAAACCAGATTCCACACAGATCACATTCATAGGTGGAGGACAAAAAAAAAAGGCACACAATTCTCCAAGCAAGAAAAGGCACAACAAGGGGCAGTGTTGCCAAAGGCTTTTGTTTGGGGGAGGGGAGGTGGTGGTGGGTACACATGGGGGACCCTCACCCCGATTTTACAGCCAGTGCATCCTAGCCTAGCGGTCTCCAAATGTGGCTTTGAAGACTTGTGGACTTCAACTCCCAGAATTCTGCCTGGCTGGGGAATTCTGGGAGTTGAAGCCCACAAGTCTTAAAGCTGCCAAATTTGGAGAGCCGTCCCCCGCCTCCTTGCTCTAGCCTGCGGGGACTCTCTACTTTCTCTGACTGTGATTCGAAGCGGCAAACAAATGCATCGGATTTGGGGGTGGACGGGCTGTGGGGAGTTGGGAAGGCAGCTCGCTCGTGTCCTGACATCACCGTGGTTACCGGCATCCCTCTTCCTGCATCCTACTGGCGATTTGCATCTGGTCTGGCCATACCCCCGCGCTGGAATGCAGAGAATTTGGTTGGGTTGTTCTATCAACCCAACAGATCGTGGTGGGCTTTCTCTCAGCCACTTGGCCAACACTCCAATAATCCCCAGCCAGCTCCTTGTGAAAGGCGATACAGAGACTTGCGTACAGGTGTATGTGAGATGCAGGGTAACGGAGTTGGAGAGACATGGGCGTGGACAGACTTTGGAGGTGAACCGCACAGGGGTTGGCACGGGAGCCCACAACCCCCAATAATTTGGGGTCTTGTTCAGTCCGGATCCCCACAGCAGGCACTGGTGGGTTTCAGTTTACGACACCAGATTGATGCTCAGGAGCTGTTGTCCTTCTGCAGGTCGAGGAGGAGCAGGTAGAGCTTTCTCGTCACGGCCACCTGAGATGTGGAAGCAAACCAAGGTTAAGTGGCTGCTGCTGGGTGGGGAGGGAAAGCAAAGGATTGCAAGATTGGCTGGGAAACTGTCACAGAACGTTGAGAATGACAATCACGGGACTCCAGCAGCAGCCAATAGCGTTGAAGTAGCCGTAGATTGCCCTTTGGAATCCTGGGTTCCAGATTTTGAACTCAGCCCATCTGAGCCTTATAAGATAACCTTGTCATTTTTTACCGTGGGCACACTGGCACACATTAAAAATGAAATTCGGTTAAATATAGCAATAGCACTTAGACTTATATACCGCTTCACAGTGCTTTACAGTCCTCTCTAAGCAGTTTACAGAGTCAGCCACTTGCCCTCAGGAATCTGGGTTCTCATTTTATTGACCTTGGAAAGATGGAAGGCTGAGTCAACCTTGAGCCGGTCAGGATTGAACTTCTGGCAGTGAGCAGAGTCAGCCTGCAATACTGCATTCTAACCACTGCGCCATCACAGCCCTGCCTGCCTGCCTGCCTATCTGCCTTCCTTCCCACTTAGCAACAGCACTTAGAATTATATACCGCTTCAGTGTTTTACAATCCCCTCTAAGCAGTTTAGAGTCAGTCTATTGCCCCCAACAATCTGTGTTCTCCAACAATCCCCAACAATCTCTCTGTGTGTATCTACACCCATGCTTATAAATTCATATAAATGTTCTGTATTTTATTCCAATTTCATTTTAAATTGTATTTTATTCAATTCCATTTTAAATTGTTTTTATCAGATTTTAGTAATAGTTTGTGCCTGTAACTTTGCACTTTGATATGGCCCAAGGGCTAATCAATACGGTAAAGTAATATAAATGTTAACCACTGTCCATCTTGAATACTTAGTGGAAAGAAGAAACTTGAGAGTTTAAAAGGTTGATGCTATATGGAGTAAAACTGTGACTGAATCTGGATGTTCTGCTTCGGGTACCCCGAAGCCCCCTCCCAGAAGGTAACAAGGAGAACAGATTGTGGAGAGGATGTGTAGTGTCCCTGACAATCCTATGGGCCCTACTCAAGCACTGCTTCTAGCCCACGTCCTGGATAGAAGGGAGTGAACTCCCAATAATATTTTCTGCTGTCCTCACCACTCACTGCACCGCCTGCTTGTCTGAAGCGGTAATGCTTCCAAACCAGACAGTAATGCAATACGACAGGATGCTTTCGATTATAGAAAGTGGTAAGGACAGGGGGAGGAAGATTTTCAAAAGTCAACTGGACTTTTCTTGGTTTGTGTTCCTTGCAAACGTTTCACTTCTCACCCAAGAAGCTTCTTCAGTTCTTCAGAATATACAACCATACAACTTCAGAACAGGTTGTGAAGAGGATGTGTAGTGTCCCAGACAATCCTACGGGCCCTACTCAAGCACTGCTTCTAGCCCATGTCCTGGATAGAAGGGAGTGAACTGCCAATAATCTTTTCTGCTGTCCTCACCACTCTCTCCACTGCCTTCCTGTCTGAAGCAGTAATGCTTCCAAACCAGATTGTAATGCAATATGACAGGATGCTCTTGATCATCCCTCTATAGGAAGTGGTAAGGACGGGACAAGGAAGATGCACTTTTCTCATGCGATGTAGAAAATCCAGGAGCTGCTGTGCCCGCTTCACTGTTGAGTGGCCAAGCCAGCCTACTCGTTAGCTGCACACCCTTGGTTCCAAAATTGTGCACCGTTCTGATGTACCGTTGTGCTCAGGTAAAGGTCACGACAAGAAGAGTTTTAGCAATACAGATAGGCCTCGACTGACAACAATTCGTTTAGTAACCGTTCAAAGTTACAACGGCACTGAAAAAAGTGACATGACCTTTTTTCAGTTACGACTTTTCCAGCATCTCCATGATCATGTAATCAAAATTCAGATGCTTGGCAACTGGTTCATATTTATAATGATTGCTGTGCCCCAAGATCACGGGATCCCTTTTTGTGACCTTCTGACGAACAAAGCCAGTGGGCAAGCCGGATTCACTTAACAACCAGGTTACTAACTTATCTACTGCATTGATTCACTTAACAACGGAGGCGAGAAAGGTTGTAAAACGGGGCGAAACTCACTTAACAAATATCTCACGTAACAACAGAAATTTTGGGCTCGATTGTGATCCTAAGCCGAGGACTACCTGTGTATAGGTAGATGTGTAAGTGATGAGACCCCCTGAATTCTGCCTCCCCTCAATCTATTTTATGCTCACAAGTCCAACATTAGAGGCATTTCTTTCTCCCTAGCGCAGCCTTTCTAAGCAAAATGAGATTTAAAAAGATGGGTCTGGCCCCCCACCTTCCTCCCCACCGCCTGTACCTGGTAGGCCTCCGGATCCTGCAGCCTTTTGTGGACAGGATTGAGCTTATCCAAGGACATCTGAGCGTGAGCCTTGATCTCCAACAGAGTAGGGAGCGTCCGGCAAACCTTTGCGGTGAGAAAAGCAGAAAGAGAAGAAAAACAGGGACATAAATGGTCTGACGGCAGCCCCTTTCTATTCTGAACAGCCGTAACAGTGAATATAGGTAGTCCTTGACTTACAACCATTTGTTTAGTGATGGTTCAAAGATACAGGTAGTCCTTGAGTTATGACCACAATTGAGCCCAAAATTTACGTTGCTAAGTGAAAGCATTAGTTAAGCGGGTTTGGCCCATATTACGACTTTTCTTGCCATGGCTGTTAAGTGAATCATTGCATTTGTTAAGTTAGTAACACGATTGTTATATGAATCTGGCTTTTCCATTAACTTTGCTTGTCAGAAGGTCGCAAAAGGGGATCGCGTGACCCCGTGACCCTTCAACCATCATAAATATGAGACGTTGAGTTTTGATCACGTGACCACAGGGTCACGCGCAACGGTCGTAAGTGTGAAAAACGGTTGCAAGCCACTTTTTTCCGTGCCGTTGTAACTCTGAACTGTTACTTAAACGAACTGCTGTTCGTTCGAGGATTGCCTGTACAACGGGAGGGAAAAAAGTGACTTATGACCGTTTTTCACATTTATGACTGTTGCAGCAACACCCATGGTCATGTGATCAAAATCTAGATGCTTGGGAACTGATTGTTTAAAGCATCCTGGGATCACGTACTCACTTTTTGATATCTTCTGAAAAGCAAACTCCATGGGGGAAGTGTCAGAGTATGAATATTCAAAGTGTCAGGTTTCGTTACTATCTCAAAATAAATGAATTTCCAAACTTTCCGATCTTTGAGGAAATTTTCTCTTTATTGAACATAGTGACCCGTCCCTGGCTCTTTCGCGGTCAGCATTGACCTTTGCCCACCAATCCCTCCCTTTCCGATCCCCAATTCTCTGTGTCTCATTGGCTATCTTCCAAGCCACTCTCCTCATCCCATCTCCGTCAGAACACAGGAATGTGCCCCCCTCCTCCCATCTCCGAGGAAACAGAATCTTCAAAGGAATTAAGTAGGCAAAAGTTCAAGCTTCTCCTGTCCTTTCAATATGTCAGCTCTGGAACCCTGACACATAGACTAGAATAGACATAGCAACAGGTCAGCCAATGGGGACTGTTTGGATAGACATGGTAACAGGTCAGCCAATGGGGACTGTTTGGAAACTGAAACATTGTATGGGGCCATAAGAGACAGTCTGGAGCCTGGGTGTGGCTTAAGACTCGCTGAACTGTATAATAAGAGTTGGTTTGGCCTCTGTAATGGCTGCCTCTGTACCATATATTAGCCTCTGTGTATCTCTCTACTCTGTAACGACTTACTTCTGTGAATATTGCTTCTGTCTCCCTGATTTTGTATGCTGAATATTGTATATAAAGAAGTTTCTTATATGTAAAATTTGAATCCTACAGAATTATTTACTTGTGTGTCTGATTGTGTGTGCTGCAACAAAATCTGACAGGAAGCCGCATTCAGTTAATGACCGATTGATTCACTTAACAACTGAAGTGATTTGCTTAACAACCATGGGAAAAAGGTCGTAAAGCCAGGCGTGACTCATTTAGCAATGGAAATTCTGGTCCCAAGGATTAGAACGAAGACTACCAGTCCCATATTCATCACCCAAACGTGGAGGAAAGGATCTCTTGGCTTCCAAGCGAAGGTCTTTGAGAGGGAATCCTAATGGACAATCACTTAAAACATGAGCCAGCAGTGCATAGCAGCAGCCAAAAAAGCGAATAAAATCCTTGGTTGTATAAACAAGAGGCATAGAATCAAAGTCACGTGGAGGATTTGCACTTCTTTATAAAGCCTTAGTAAGGCACCACCTGGAATTCTACATCCAGTTTTGGTCACCACGTTATAAAAAAAGATGTTGAGACTTTGGAAAAAGTGCAGAGAAGAGCAATTTAAGATGATTAAAGGCCTGGAGACTAAAACAAATTAAGGATTTGGGTATGGCCAGTCTAAAGAAAAGAAGGACTAAGGGGGACATGATGTTTGTTTGTTTGTTTATTAGATTTGTATACCGCCCTACTCCCGAAGGACTCAGGGCGGTGAACAGGCACGAAAATAAAATACATAAATACAAAAATTTAAAAGCAAAAATAAAACCAGATTAAATAATTTAGCCCGAGACAAATTTAAAACATCCCAATAATTTAAAAACAGATTTAAAATTTTCAATTTAAAAGAAAAGGGGGAAAAAGGTTAGGCCAGGCCAGCTTGCTGGAATAGGAAAGGTCTTAAGAGCGTGGTGGAAAGTGCGCTGATCCGGGATCCTCCGTATCTCCGGGGGGAGCTCGTTCCAGGTAGTGGGTGCCCCACAGAGAAGGCTTTCCCCCTGGGGGCCGCCAGTCGACACTGTTTGGCCTACGGCACCCGGAGGAGCCCCTCTCTATGAGAGCATACCGGGTGGTGGGAGGCTATTTGTGGTAGTAGGCGGTCCCATAAGTAGCCAGGTCCTAAGCCATGGAGTGCTCTAAAGGCAGCATTCCAGTATTTGAGGGACTGCCCCAAAGAAGAGAGGGGTCAACTTACTTTCCAAAGAACCAGAAGGCAAGACAAGAAACAATGGATGGAAATTAATCAAAGAGAGAAGCAACCTGGAACCAAGGAGAAGTGAGGACAATTAACCAGTGGAACGCTTGCCACCAGAAATTGTGGTTACTCCATCACTGGAGGTTTTTAAGAAGAGACTGGACAGCCACTTGTCTGAAATGGTATAGGGTCTCCTGCTTGAGCAGGGGGTTGGACTAGAAGACCTCCAAAGTCCCTTCCTGCTCTATTCTGATTAGTTGAGATTGTGATTCTCTCCTTTTTCGGGATGAGATTCCATCACGCCCGGAGATATCCTGCTGCAAGGCAGCCCGATTCCCAGACTGGCAGGAGTTTACTCCCTTACCTGTCCATCTTTAAAGTAGACGAGGTGAAGGATTTCCACTGCCGAAGGAATCACCTTCCTGGCTTTCTCGGTTCCTCCCAGAGTCCAATACTCCACCTCCTGGCCAGCCTCAGGAGCCGACTCTTCCTCCAGGGCCATGAGATCCATGCATGGGAAGCCTGCAGAGAACCAGAAGATGCGAGGTTAGAAGTAACACCTGGCTTATGACGGACGGCACCTGTCTCATCCAGCAGTTCTTCTCCTGGCCAGCCAACGGTCCAAGAAAGGCCACGAGTCCCACAGCAGATGGCGTGATGACCTGGGACAAGGCACGAAGGTCACACAGCCAGCTGAGAGTTCAAACTCCCTTTTCATGCTCCAAATTAGGTAGGATGTGGTAGGATAGGATAGGATAGGAGGATAGTATAGGAGAGAATAGGAGGATAGGATAGGATGGGATACGGTAGGGTGGGGTAAGATAAGGATAGGGTAGGATAGGATAGGATGGGATGGGATGGAACAGGATGGGACAGGACAGGGCAGGACAGTTGGTTGGGGAATTCTGGGAGTTGGCCCCCCAATCCTAAAACTGCCAAGGTTGGACACCCCTGCTCCAGATAGTCATTGGGGTTGCTTAGTGGGTTTATCTCGTCCACAAAGTGGGTCACAAGTAGTCACAGTACCTCAATATCTATGTTCTGTCCCCGTCTCACACACGCACCCCCACAGACAGGCAACAGTTAAAGAACTCAGCTGACAACAGTTTATCTTGTATCAGAATTGGCAGCAGCTCAGTGGCTGGCTGCCAGGTATTCTTTACTCACGAGGGAGGAGTTTCTCCCTTCGTCCGGGAACAAAGCCAATACACAATAATCAACAAAGTCCAGTAAATACAAAGAAGGTCGTCCAATATCCGTTTTTTGCTTGTCACAGAGCAGAACCGGCCACCACACCCTCTTTTATACCCTGTGGGGTGTGGTCCAGTGACTCAGCCTAATCCTGGGCACGCCTCTTCTTCTATTGTGCACGCTTATCTCTGCGACGCTGCCGAGGATCCAGCCAAGACCCATCTCCCTCATTACTGTCCACCTGTGGCTGCGTGGACGTGCTTGGCCCCGGGCCTATCTCTTGACCTTCAGCGGACACCAAAGGCATTGCCAGAGAGGAGGGTCCTGGAGAAGGAGGCCTTGCCAACTCCTCTCCTTCATTCTCGGAGTCCTCTCCTGCCGATAACACAGGCTCAGGTAACGGAGCCACAACAATCTACTTCCCACAAGCACTGGACGTCTCTGCTAAGAAAATTCTCGCCTTTCCAAGATCCCAGGAAGTTGGGTAGGCCAAGAGACTCTGAAACCACCAGGCGCTTCGGTCTGGTGGAAGGTGATCCCCCGTCTCACCTGCCTCATCCCATAGTCTGTAGACCACTTTCCTTCCAGGCAAGGTTGTCTTCTCTGGGTCTTCGGTCACTTTCAGCCTTGGAGAACCATTGACTTCTACCAGCTAAAGATGGAGCCAAATGCAACAGGTTAATGATGCTTAACCTCGTTCAAGGCTAGCTGCTCTCAGATAGGTGGTACATTGCCCTACAGTTGAGAGGGGCGGCATATAAATTTAATAAATAAAATACTGAAATTAGAGGTCCTTGGTGCTCTCTGAGCTTGGTTGGTTTCTTGCAGACGTTTCCTTACCCAACTAGATGCCAGCACTGAGGAGGTTACCTAGCTGGGTAATAAAATGTTTGCAAGAAAAGCACCAACCTTGGAGAGCGCCAAGGACTCCTCATTACAGTCTTTTATTTATTAAGTTTAATAAATAAATTCATCCTCCATTTCTCCTCCTCCTCTTCCTCCATAAAACCCATATTACCCTGAGGTCCCCAGGCATATTTGCAGACCGAATAATTCAAAGTGGGGGCCAGTCTTATCTCTGCAGGGAGGATGTTCCACAGGGAGGGGCCCCCCACAGAGAAGGCTCTTTTTCCTGGTCACCTTAGCTGGACCGCCTTAAGCGAGGGGACCCATGGGGAGGCTTAGGAATTCTGGGAGTTGAGCAGTGGTGGATTGTGCCCGGTTCGCAAGAATCAGTAGTAAAAATTTGTAGTAGTTCGGAGACCTGGTAATAACACTGGCTGGCCACGCCCCCGAACTGGTCGCCGCTTGCTTACCCTACCGACCTCATCAGAGGCTTTTTTTTTTTTTTACTTTTTTTAAAAGCATTTTTTCTACAACCTCTTCGACGGAAAAAATGCTTTTAAAAGTTTAAAAAAAAGCCTCTGATGATCCCGCGGCTCAGCTGGGATCATCAGAGGCTTTTCAAAGCATTTTTTCTACAACCTCTTCAGCCGAAGACATTGTAGGGAAAAAAAAATGCCTTTAAAAGCCTCTGCCTCATGTCCTTGTCACTTCCCGCCTGGACTATTGTAATGCTCTCTATATGGGGCTCCCCTTGAGGAGCACCCAGAGGCTCCAACTGGCGCAGAGTGCGGCCGCGCGGGTGGTAATGGGAGCGACATGGCGCTCCCATGTAACACCTCTCCTGCGCGAGCTGCACTGGCTCCCGGTGGCCTTCCGGGTGCGCTTCAAGGTTTTGGTTACCACCTTTAGAGCGCTCCATGGCTTAGGACCTAGTTATCTACGGGACCACCTGCTGCCACCAGTAGCCTCTCACCGGCCAGTACGCTCCCATAGAGAGGAGCTCCTCCGGGTGCCGTCGGCCAAACCATGTCGACTGGCGGCCCCTGGGGGGAGAGCCTTCTCTGTGGGGGCACCTACTATCTGGAATGAGCTCCCCCCAGAGATACGGAGGATCCCGGACCTGCACACCTTCCGCCGTGCTGTGAAGACCTTTTTATTCCACCAGGCGGGCCTGGCCTAATCTTTTTCCCCTTTTTCTCTTTTCATACGTAAATTTTAATCTGTTTTTAAATGATTGGGGTGTTTTAAATCTGTCTGGGCCAAATTTGTTTAATTCGATTTTATTGTTTTTAAAATTTTGTATTTATGTGTTTTATTGTTTGGCTGTTCACCGCCGTGAGTCCTTCGGGAGTAGGGCGGTATATAAATCAAATAAAGACTAAAGACTGAGACTAAAGACTGGCGATCCCAGCTGAGTTGCCTGATCGTCAGAGGCTTTTCAAAGCATTTTTTTCTGCAACCTCTTAAGGTTGTAGAAAAAATGCTTTTAAAAGTTAAAAAAAAAAAAGTTGGCCACACCCACCCAGTCACATTACCCCCAACAAGCCACACCCACAAAATAAGCCACGCCCAGAGAACCGGTAGTAAAAAAATTTAGAACCGACCCCTGGAGTTGAGGTCCACAAGTCATAAAGGGGCCACCGTTCCCCACCCCTGCTCTAGAGATGGACCCATCTCCCCTGCCCCACAGCAGACTTCTTGGCCTACAACTGTCGCCCTAGAGAAGCGATCTGGCTTTTTGCTAAACACCGCCCCTCCTCCACTGAAGAGCATCTTCTCCGAAACGTTGTTCTCGTGGGGCAGAAGGGTTAGTTACCTTGTAGACGCAGCCCAAGGTTGTCTGAAGGGGACACGTCACCAGGTGGGTCCCGACACCAATCATATCGATTTCGTTGCCCTGCGAGGAACACAGCAAAACTGAAGGGGAATTCCTGAGCCCAGATTTACGGATGGATCACACACACACACACACACACAATCTCACAATGTCACACAAATCAGAGCAGGTCGGGCTTTTGAACCTCGGTGTCCTCTCCTGGCGTCAGAGGAGTACAAGTTCAGATCCTGTCCTACAACCTTCTATTTATTAGATCAGTGTTTCTCAACCTTGGAAGCTTGAAGATGGATGGACTTCAAGAAGGAGTTTTAAACTCTTTTAAGAGTTTTTTTATATTTTATTTTATAATTAGAAAAAACAAGATCCTGAAAACTTCTACCACACATGGAATCCAGATCGAGGTTTAATCATTTTGCACACAATATGTTTAGTAGACATCAGTTGCATTTGCGTAATGCATTGCGCGTGTGAAAAATACACACACCAAAACTCAGCAATTACATTTTACAATTACGGTATTTTTCGGAGTATAAAATGCACCTACCTTTTTGGGTGAGGAAAAGAAGAAAAGGAAATCTCCCTCTGCCTTTGCCTGTGAGCAATTTTGCCTCTTTGCAGCAAACAGCAACAGCCTGCTTTACTTTCATTTTTGTTTTCAGCATAGCTTAATTAGCACAAGGGAAAAAAAAAATCTGCTCCCAGCAATTTACCTCTTTGCAGCAAGCAGCAGAGCCCTGTGCAAAACAGCTGAGAGCAAAACAGCTGAGAGTCGGGAGGCTGATCCAATCAACTTGTGCTAATTAGGCTGTGCTGAAGCTGAAAGGAGCTGCTTTTTCTTGCTGTTTGCTTGCAAGGAGGTAACTGCTGGAAGGCAGAGGCTAAAGGGTGGGGGCCAGTGGATGGGCGGGGCTATATTCGGAGTATAAGATGTACCTAAATTTATACCCCCTTTTAGGGGGGAAAAAGGTGCATCTTATACTCTGAAAAATATGGTACCTTAAACTCAGTCTTTTGGGAGAATTTAGAATATCGTGCAAATCCACCTGACTTGGTCAAAGATTCAGGTTTGATGCAAATTTAGGAAAGGCATTCAGTATACATTTTAACCATGTACAATGTGAATATTTTAAGAACGTTATTGGAATATTTATTAAAGTTTATCTCACTTCAGCTGGAAAGCAGCAGAATGTGTCAGAATTTTAAAAAAAATGGAAATGGAAGAGGAGAAAAAAATGGAAATGGAAGAGGAGAATTTTGACTGCTTTACCACAACACTGTAATATTAAAATACTGCTTCCAGTTACCAGTTACAATTAATCCGTGGAACAACTTGCCTCCAGAAGTTGTGAATGCTTCAACACTGGAAGTTTTTAAGAAGAGATTGGACAGCCATTTGTCTGAAATGATAGAGGGTTTCCTGCCTGAGCAGGGGGTTGGACTAGAAGACCTCCAAGGTCCCTTCCAGTTCTATTCTATTCCAATCCTCACTGCAAAGGATAGGAAAGCTTTTGGGCTCTAGACAGTATCCTAAAATATTTCCCCATCCCATGCCAAGCTGCATCGGCGTATCCTCACCTCTCGAGACAATTCTTCCAAGCTCTGTTCGCTGACATCGTTGCTAACTGTGATGGGTATCGTCTCAAACCAAGGAACCTGGAAACTGGAAGGGAAGACACAGGGGTTAAGGGACACCCCTTCCTCCAGAAGCCCTTCATTTTCCCCCTGCAACACACAGCCACGTCTCCAGCCTATGCCAAGGGGATCCAGCTGTATCCGTCAAGACTTTCTCAGTGCCACAAAAATGGAAAAATACTTTTAATTCCCACAATGGATAAATGGCTGGGGGAAAAAACAACAACTGATGGAAATAACAGAGGCGGCTAAATTGCCTGCTTGGATCCAAGAAAATAATGCATCCAATTTCATTTCTACTTGGAAACCACTTCTGGACTTTCTGCCCGAGATGGGGAAAAATAAAAATGAAATTTTGACTTTGGATTTTGCTGATCAGGTAAGTTTGTTATAGAAAGGAGTAGGAAATATTAGTATAGGATCAGAGTCAATTGGGGTGAATTGTGGTGGATAAGAAGTTGTAGACTTTCTACGATTTAATTGAAATAACAGATTCTTAACCAAAGACTTTGAAGTTTAACTTTGCTGTGCATTAACCTGTTAACTAATTCTTTCTTTATATACATATATATGTGTGTGTGTGATGTATGGCAGGTCAAATTGGGTTGCAAATAGATGTAGAAGTTATACATTTTGGACCTGTTTCGGAACCAGAAAAGCTATTATTTTTAGTCAGTATATTTAATGGGGCGGAGGGGAAGGGGAAGTATCTGTTTTTGTTTTTTGTCCTTTTAACCCACATCCTGGTGGGTGGTATATATATAACCCAGAGCCTGGTGGCGCAGCAGACTAATAGCCTGTTATTAACATTCAGCTGCCTGCAATTACTGCAAGTTCGAATCTCCCCAGGCTCAAGGTTGACTCAGCCTTCCATCCTTTCTAAAGTAGGTAAATTGAGGACCCAGTTTGTGGGGGCAATAAACTGACTTTGTATAAATATACAAAAGTATGAAGGCTATTGCTTAACGCATTGTAAGCCGCCCTGAGTCTCCGGAGAAGGGCGGCATATAAATCAAATTAAAAAAACAACAACAAAAAAACATCTTTTTTAAAAAAAAATGTTTTTGTCTCATTTTGTTTTGTCTTTATTTTTCCCTTTTGGATTCTGTATTTTAATTTTTCTGAATAAAATACTGCAAAAATATATTAGTTTGTAAAAGAAAAAAGTTAAGGACAGAACGGCAGTCCTGTAACAGGCAGTCCTCGACTTACGACCACAGAGCCCAAACTTTCTGTTGCTAAGTGAGACAGTTGTTAAGTGAATTTTGACCTCTCTTGCAAAAATTGTTAAGTGAATCACTTCGGCTGTTAAGTTAGTAACCCGGTTATTAAGTGAATCTGGTTTCCCCATTGATTTTTGCCTCTCAGAAGGTCGCAAAAGGGGATCATGTGATCCCAGGACACTCAACCGTCATAAATAAGAGTAAAAAAAAAAAAAAAAAAAGGCTTGGACAATCACAAGCTATGCTGCGCGATCATCCGAGCCTTTTTTTATACTTTTTTAAAGCAATTTTTTAAACTACCTATTCGCCCAAACCGGTAGTAAAAAAAAATGCTTAAAAAGTAAAAAAAAAATTCCGACAATTGCGTGTCGCTCCGCTAATCGTTGGAACTTTTTTAAAACATTTTTTTATTACTGGTTTGGGCGAACCAGCCCGAACCAGTAGCATTTCACTGCTGCTTGACACCAGAGGGTCAGCCCAACAACCTCCCAACTCACTGCTTGCTACAGGTCCGAAAGATGTGCCGGATCTCTACCGACTGCTTGGCCAGGTCTCCGCTGTCCAGCCGGACTCCAATGGCTCGGTATCCCAGCTGGTTCAACGCCAGGGCGACGGCACAAAAGTTGGGGATGCCACTCCTGAGAAGATCAAAGTATCCGTCAAGCTCTCCTGAGGGATCGTGCCTGAAGGCCTACAGAAGAAGCCATTCTTGCATTGTTCTTTACAGTTAGTCCTCGAGTTACGACCACAATGGAGCCCCCAATTTCTGTTGCTAAGCGAGACCGGTTTTTAACTAAATATATATATATATATATATGTTTGGAGAAACTATTCACAGGACCTCTCTGCCTTATAGTAACAGTTCTTAAAAGATACTCCCAGACTCTTTCTGATATTGTGCTTAACAGTGGAGTAAGAGAGTTCTCCTCCTGCATTGTTCTTCTCCCACCCTTCTCCCGCCCTGAGTCCTGCGGGAGAAGGGCGGTATAAAAATAAATAAAAAAATAAATAAAAAAATTAAGAGATTTTTTTAAAAAAGGGGAAAGTGTGAAGAGACTGTATGTAAGCATTATAGAGTATTTACATGGAAGTTCCTGATGGATTTTCAACAGGGGTCTGTAAGATGATTCAAATAAGACACTCCCACCGACGAAGACAGGGTAAGCCATTAATACATAAAATAAGAGCAAACCCCACTCCCTTCTAGCACTGATGATGTTACTTAGTTGGGTAATGAAACGTCTGCAAGAAAACCACCAAGCTCAGAGTGCATCAAGGACTATGAAGTTCAAAACTGAGCTACAAATATTCTCTTCTCTCATATTCAAATGAGCATATATGGAAGACTTCCCAGTCAGTTATTGTCCTATGGAATCCTATCAATTCATTAACTACGAGAAATTCATAGAAAATGAGTCTTACAGAAATGGTTCGTCACTGCCTTCTTCTAGATGTTGCTTTGGTCTTCAGGATTTCTTAGTGGTCTCAACTCCAAGGCCTGACATCCCCTCTTCCTGCTTAGCTTCTGAGTCCAGCCAAGGATGACCAGGCCAGTCCCACTCCAAATCTCAGCCCCTCAAAGATTCCACCCAAAAGTGGGGTTTTTAGCCTTCCTTTTTCTTACCTCATGACGCAGTAGGTGTCCACCAGTCCTTGGAAGTTGTGTGGGTAGGCAATGGCGTAGGACATGAAGGCTGCCCGCTCTCCACAGCTCACCTTCTCTGGTGAGACTTGAAGTAATTGGCACACTTGGGTCAACCACTTGTCCACTAAAGTTGGAAAATCCACGGGCTCCTTCCCAGTCAGGGGCAGCAGGCTCTACTGGGGGAAAGAAAGAGACTGCCCAACCACTTCTCAAGAAGCCCCAGGACTTCAATCACCCTCTTAAGAGTCTGGGATTTCTTGGTCGCTGCTCAGAAAAGACCTTCCACAGATGCTTCTTGGAAGACCAAGTGGGCCCATCAACTGATAGGACTTCTTGGCTACTTGGTCAGATCTTTCACCAAGGTCCACGTCTGTTTGTCTAACTCCAAGATGGATCTTCTTCCCCAAGGATATGGTCTACGGACTCATTGGTAGTTCTCCAAAGCACCTGAAGGCAGGACAAGAAGCAACAGGTGGAAACTAATCAAGGAGAGAAGAAACCTAGAACTAAGAAGGAATTTCCTGACAGTGAGAACAATTAACCAGTTGGAACAAATTGCCTCCAGAAGTTGTGAATTCTCCAACACTGGAAGTTTTTAAGAAGAGATTGGATAACCGTTTGTCTGAAGTGGTGTAGGGTTTCCTGCCTGAACAGGGGGCTGGAGGAGAAGACCTCTAAGGTCCTTTCCAACTCTCTTCTTTTCTGGTCTCTGAGCTTGGTGCTTTTCTTGCAGACATTTCATTATCCAATTAGGTAACATTATCAGTGCTAGAAGGGAGGGGTGTTTGTGAGGAGGAGGAGGAGTTGTTGTTGAAGGAGAAGGAGGAAGAAGAGGAGGAGCAAAATGGTTGATGTTCTCCAGTTGTTTTCATGTGGATATTTCATAACCCAACTAGGTAGCACCATCAGTGAAGGGAGGGGGGTTTGCTCTTCCCCTGTCAGTATTGGTAGGAGTGTTCTTGGCAATTCCTTGATTGGGATATTATTATTTATACCCCTTGATTGGGATATTATAATCAAAAAGCTAAAAGACCACAACAATCAACACACAGCTAAGCAGAGGTTAACAACCAAGCAGTAACTAATGTCCCAATTGAACAAAATAACAGAGTTCGAAGGGACCTTGGAGGTCATCTAGTCCAACCCCGTTTAGACAAATGCTTGTCCAATCTCTTCTTGAAAACTTCCAGTGTTGCAGCATTTACAACTTCTGGAGGCAAGTTGTCCCACTGATTCATTGTTCTCACTGTCAGGAAATTTCTCCTTAAATTTCTCCTTCGTTCTAGGTTGATTTGTTTCCATCTGTTGCTTCTTGTTCTGCCTTCAGGTGCTTTGGAAAATAGGTTTTCCACTTCTTTCTGGCAGTTTAACCACAGTGACCTTTTTGGGGGAACTTCTCCTGCCGCCCTGAGTACTAACCCGTGAGTTTACGTCGTCCACGGAGCTAAAGGAGGAGACGTAGGAATGAGCCAAGGTTCCCTGCGCTGGAATCCCGTAGAGTTTCCCGGCCAGGACGTTGCTGGTAAAATCAAAACCTGGAAAAGGGTAAATTGGGGAGACGGGAGGGAGAGAATGAGGAGGAGCAGTTTAGACAGAACATCCCAGGATCTCTCTTCACTAGCATGCAGTAGAACCGCCTGGGTTCATACAGAGGTGGATCCAGGAAGTCCTCGACTTACAACCGTTCATTTAGTGACCGCTCAAAGCTACAACAGCACTGAAAAAGTTGATTTATGTGAGTTTTTCACACTTAGAATAGAATAGAATTTTTTATTGGCCGAGTATGATTGGACACACAAGGAATTTGCCTTGGTGCATACGCTCTCAGTGTACATAAAAAGACGTTCATCAAGAATCATAAGGTACAACACTTAATGATAGTCATGACAGACGATAGACATATTCATAGATAAATGATAGATGGGGAGAGATGGAGAGAGAGGGGGGAGGGAGTGGGATGGAGAGGGAGAAAGGGAGGGGGATGGAGACAGGGAGAGAGGAGAGAGATGGAGAGAGGGGGGGAGAGAGGGGGGAGAGAGAGAGAGGGATGGAGAGAGAAAGGGGAGGGAAAGGGAAAGAGAGAGAGAGGCAGAGAGAGGAAGACGTAGGGGGAGAGAGAAGAGAGAGAAAAGAGAGAGAGGGAGGGAGGGAGAGAAAGGGAGAGAGAGGCAGAGAGAGGGGGGAGAGAAAAAGAGGGAGGGAGATGGAGGGGAGAGAGAAGAGAGGGAGGGAGAGAAAGGGAGAGAGAGAGAGGCAGAGAGAGGAAGACGTAGGGGGAGAGAGAAGAGAGAGAAAAGAGAGAGAGGGAGGGAGGGAGAGAAAGGGAGAGAGAGGCAGAGAGAAAAAGAGGGAGGGAGACGGAGGGGGAGAGAGAAGAGAGGGAGGGAGGGAGAGAAAGGGAGAGAGAGAGGCAGAGAGAAGAGAGAGGGAGAAAAAGGAGGAGAGAGAAGAGAGAAAAGTGAGAGGGAGGGAGAGAAAGGGAGAGAGAGAGGCAGAGAGAGGGGGGAGAGAAAAAGAGGGAGGGAGAAAAAGGGGGAGAGAGAAGAGAGAGAAAAGTGAGAGAGGGAGGGAGGGAGAGAAAGGAAGAGGGAGGGAAAGGGAGAGAGAGGCAGAGGGGGGGGAGAGAGAGGGAGAGGGAGGGAGATTCTGTAGCCATGTCCATGGCCCATGAAAGCAGTTTTAGCCTTCCCGTGGAGTTGATCTCATGGTCTGGTCTACCTCGTGGGGCTGACCTCAGGCCTCCCACCACCGCCTTCGAGAGCAGAGTCACAAACGGGACCTTACCGCCCACGTAGGAGTACTTGGATGCCGAGAGGCCTCCGTCCAGCCCCTGAGCCCGACGCAGACCCATCTCCATCAGCTTCTTGTCCGGGCCGGCTGCAAGACGGAAGCGGGCGGCGTTGGTGGCCACCAGACTGCAGAAGAAAAAACCGTTGGAGAACGTCAGGCCTGTCCCAACTGAAACCTCTAAATAAAAACGATTCCTGGCTCCAATAGTTGAGAAAGGGATAGTTTTATTAGAGGTCAAGTGCATTGCAGTAGTGCAAAGCCAGAACTGAAAATTGCACGCCAAAATCCCTACGTTCAACTTTTCCCACCCTTAACTGTTTCCCATGGCCCACCCCTCCTAGAACCAAGGAGGTACAACAAGATGTTTTCATAACAATAAGTTCAAGCCAGGGTTGGAATGTGACTCCCTCCTTTTTCCAGCCAAGTGACCTTGAAGCAGGGTCTTGAGGAGATACAGCATTTACTTTCGATTTCCCAAGCGTTCCTCCTTTCATCCCCACAGTTCAAGGCAGGTCTGTCACCGCAGAGCAGCAAAACGCAGCAAGCTTAAGGCGGCATCCTAGTCATCAATCCGTTACAGAGCACTAATGCAGTTAAAGGTACTGCAAGGATTGGTTGCATTTTTTAAAATTTACTTTTACATTCTTTTCTTTCCTAATGCACGTGGAAATTCGGCATAAAATGATTCACCACCTAAACTTTGAAAGAGCATTTACTGAACTAGCTAACATTTCACCTCAAAAATATCCTTTGGAAATCTATGCATACAGATCCTTTACAACTAAATCTAGAAAATATATTTATTTTGTCATGTTCGTGTAGCGTATATTGGAGGTGGTGACCCTTTTGAGAGCTGTGTGCAATGAAATTTCATTTTAATGCATGCTGATTAGTGTACAAAGTGACAATAATTGTTCTGTTCTATTCTATTCTGCACTCTATTCTATTCTATTCTATTCTATCCTATCCTATCCTATCCTTATTCTATTCTGTTTTTTATCTATCTATTACTAAAACTCTTTTCCTGTAACCCCTAACTGAGTGAAATAGTGCATCGTAGGAATACTACTTTTGAACCAAAGTACTTCAAATGGGACAGCTTAGAGAATTTGTCCAAAATTTGGGATCCAAGACTTCTGTGGAAGTTATTACCTTTACTCAGTAAAATCTTGAAATCTCAATCTCAGATCCATTTGGGGAAAACTGTTAAGTTTCCCAGGAAAAGATATGCCCAATATCGTAACATTGAAAACAGCCCATTTTGGAATGGGCTGGGAGTGATTTCACATTCAAAACGGGTCATTTTGAACTGGAAAGGTTTAAAATCGAAAATATTCTACGCATCAAATTTAGATCCACCCAGGGACCACGCCAGACCTGCCGGGCTCCTCACACAGACTCACCTGGCGTAGTTCACCAGGCACAGCAGGGTGGTCTCCATAAGCTGGACCACCAACAAGGGACCTCTGACCTGAAGTAATGGCACCTGGATGAGCAGAATCAGGGAAGAGAAGGGAGGGGAGCATCAGGTGAGCTTCCTCGCCAACGGCTCACGAGATGCCATCTTGGCTGGGAGGTTAGGCAATCCCAGAAAGGCCGGGCCTTTTAGCCAGAAGGTTCCTTGGGATGAATTTCAGAACATAAAGTCCTTATTGGTTAAAGTTATGGGCTATAACAATCCTTCCCCTTCATCTCATCCTCCATCCCTTCTCCTTCCTTCCTTTCGCCTCCCTCTTCTTTCTTTTCCACTTCTCCCCTTTAATTCCTTTCTCTCTCTCCTTTCATCCCTTTTCATGCCCCCTTTCCTTTCCTTCCCATCCACCCTCCTTCTTTCCTTTTCTCCTTCCACCCTTCCTTTCCTCCTCTCCCGCCCTTCGTCCCTTCTTTCCATCCTTCCTCCCTTCCCTCATTTCCCCTTCCTTCCTACCCTTCCTCCCCTCCTTCCCCTTTCTCTTCCTTCCTTCCTTCTTTCCTCTCTCTCTTCCTTATTCCTTCCTTCCTCCCCACATTCCCTCCTTTCCTCCCACCCTTCGTTCCTCCCCTCCCTTCCTCCCATCTCTTCCCTCCTTCCATTCCTTCCTTCCTCTCCCTCCCTGACCTTTCTCTCTTCTCTATTCCTTCCTTCCCTTCCATCCTTCCATAACTTCCTCCCTCCCTCCTTCCTCCCTTCCCCCCTCCCTTCCTCCCCTCCTTCTCCTTTCTCTTCCTTCCTTCTTTCCTCTCTCTTCCTTATTCCTTCCTTCCTCCCCACATTCCCTCCTTTCCTCCCACCCTTCGTTCCTCCCCTCCCTTCCTCCCATCTCTTCCCTCCTTCCATTCCTTCCTTCCTCTCCCTCCCTGACCTTTCTCTCTTCTCTATTCCTTCCTTCCCTTCCATCCTTCCATAACTTCCTCCCTCCCTCCTTCCTTCCTTCCCCCCTCCCTCCCTTCCTCCCCTCCTTCTCCTTTCTCTTCCTTCCTTCCTTCCTTCCTCTCTCTCTTCCTTATTCCTTCCTTCCTCCCCACATTCCCTCCTTTCCTCCCACCCTTCGTTCCTCCCCTCCCTTCCTCCCATCTCTTCCCTCCTTCCATTCCTTCCTTCCTCTCCCTCCCTGACCTTTCTCTCTTCTCTATTCCTTCCTTCCCTTCCATCCTTCCATAACTTCCTCCCTCCCTCCCTCCCCTCCTTCTCCTTTCTCTTCCTTCCTTCCTTCTTTCCTCTCTCTCTTCCTTATTCCTTCCTTCCTCCCCACATTCCCTCCTTTCCTCCTACCCTTCGTTCCTCCCCTCCCTTCCTCCCATCTCTTCCCTCCTTCCATTCCTTCCTTCCTCTCCCTCCCTGACCTTTCTCTCTTCTCTATTCCTTCCTTCCCTCCATCCTTCCATAACTTCCTCCCTCCCTCCTTCCTCCCTTCCCCCCTCCCTTCCTCCCCTCCTTCTCCTTTCTCTTCCTTCCTTCCTTCTTTCCTCTCTCTTCCTTATTCCTTCCTTCCTCCCCACATTCCCTCCTTTCCTCCCACCCTTCGTTCCTCCCCTCCCTTCCTCCCATCTCTTCCCTCCTTCCATTCCTTCCTTCCTCTCCCTCCCTGACCTTTCTCTCTTCTCTATTCCTTCCTTCCCTTCCATCCTTCCATAACTTCCTCCCTCCCTCCTTCCTCCCCTCCTTCTCCTTTCTCTTCCTTCCTTCCTTCTTTCCTCTCTCTCTTCCTTATTCCTTCCTTCCTCCCCACATTCCCTCCTTTCCTCCCACCCTTCGTTCCTCCCCTCCCTTCCTCCCATCTCTTCCCTCCTTCCATTCCTTCCTTCCTCTCCCTCCCTGACCTTTCTCTCTTCTCTATTCCTTCCTTCCCTCCATCCTTCCATAACTTCCTCCCTCCCTCCCTCCTTCCTTCCTTCTCACCCACCCTTTCCTTCCACCTTCCTTCCTTCCTTCTTTTCTCCCTCGCTCCCTTCCTCCCCCCACAAGGTAAAGAGGGACAGGATTCCGTCCTGCTCTTCTTCTGGAACCAGCATGGCTGTTCTGAGCTCATCCACACTCCCTCATCCCTTCCTCGGAGGGACCCTGCCGGAAGCTGCACCCACCCTGGAGAAGACCACCGAGCCCTCCGGGGCAGACGAGATGGAAACCTCGGAGGCATCGACCGTGTACAAATATTCAAAGAAATCTTCCTCGGTTGTCGCAGGAAGGACGGACTTCAGATACTCGATATCTGAAACCAAAAAAAGCCAAGTAAGAGATCAAACACACTTTCCTTTAAAAAGGGAATTTTTTTTAAGACCGGGAAGAAGACAAAAAAAGATCACAAAAGAAAAGTGGGGGGAAGCATTCCTTTCAACAACAGAGAATTCACCAAGTTCAGCTCTTAAGGCAAGTCAGCTTTTCTTACAATATTATTGTCAGGCATTGCTCCTAATAGCGTTTTTTCTGATAGTCCTTAACTTACAACCATAATGGAACCTGCCCATTATGATCACACACTGTGATGGCTGTAAGCCAACCCGACTTTACGACCTTTTCTGCAGTGGTCATTAAGCAAAACCCTGTGATCATTAAGGAAACAGTTTGCTGTGACAGGTTTTGCTGAAAAAAGGGAAGTAAATCTAGTTTTTTTGGGAAAAATGTCATAAAATGTGGCCGAGAGGCCATGGCATGCTGTAAATGGTCGTAACTGTGGACCGGATGCTGAGCATCTGACGTGCAGTCACGTGATTGCAGGGTGGTGGGCAGCTGGCCATTGGAAGCCGGTCCCTGTGATAATTTTGAACAGTTGCAAGCAACCGGTCGTAAGTCAAGGAATACTTGTAAGTTCATGCAATTCATAAAGGAGAATATTGGTAGGTTAGAGTTGAAATAAGCGGTCCTTAGTGCCCTCTGAGCTTGCTTGCTTGCAGACGTTTCATGACCCAACTAGGTGACATCATCAGTGCTGCAGGAGAATGGATTTTGCAGGAGGAGGAGAAAGAGAGAGAGAGAGAGAGAGGAGGACGACAACTGTGGGGTCCTTGGTGCTCTCTGAACTTGGTGGTTTTCTTGCAGACGTTTCATTACCAAACTAGACATCATCATCAGTGCTGGAGGGGAGTGAGGTTTGCTCCCTCAAAGGAAGCCACTTGAATATAATAAACAGAGAATAAACTCCGTTCCCTTCTAGGACTGATGATGTTGCCTAGTTTAGTAATGAAGCGTCTCCAAGAAAACAACCAAGCCCAGAGAGCACCACAGTCTTCCTCCTCCTCCCCCTCCATTCCACAACCTCCTCCCTTCGTTCTAGCACGGATAACGTTGCCTAGTTGGGTAATGAAACATCTGCAAGTAAATAACAAAGCTCAGAGAGCACCAAGGACCCCACAATCATCTTCCTCCTCCTCCTCCTCCTCCTCCATTCTACAACCCTCATCCCTTCAAGCACTGATGTTGCCCAGTTGAAATAACAAAGCCCAGTGAGCAGACAGAACCCCATTTTCTTCTTCTTCCTTCTTCTCTTCTTCTTCCTCCTCCTCTACTTCCTCTTCTTCCTCCTTCTCTTCTCCTTTTCTCCCTCTTCTTCCTTCTCTACTTCCTCCTCCTCCTTCTTCCTCCCCTTTCTCTTCCTCTTCCTCACCAACCCCCCCTTCCAGCACTGATTTCTCCTACTTGGATCACAAAACATCTGCAAGAAAACAACCAAGCTCAGAGAGCACTTAGAACAGTGATGGCTAACATTTTTGCCGTCACGTGCCAAAAGTGTGTGGGGGGGAGCATGGGGGGGGTTGCACGCGAGCGTGCCCACCCCCATAATTTAATGCCCCCCTGCGCCCTGCCCCCCTGTGCATGCACACATGACCCCTCCACACTCCTCACACTTTCGGCACGCGATGGCAAAAAGGTTACAGGTGGGCCCGGTAGACCCGTTTTTCGTCCTCCCCAGGCTCCAAAAGCTTTCTTGGAGCCTGGGGAGGACAAAAATGGCCTTTCCCACCTCACTATAGGCCCTCCGGAGGCCGGAAACGGTACTTTTGCGGACTTCTGGTGGGCCCAAAAATCAGCTGAGCTGCAGTTGCCATACGTTCGCCATCACAGGCCAACCCTTCAGCTACAAAGATTCCCCTCAAACCACCCAGAAGTGCAAGCTACTCTCTGTGGCCTCCAAACACGCCCCCAGCAGGCCTTTCACACTTAAGATGTGCATTTTCACGCCGCGAGTAGAAACCCACACCCTCTCCATCACGTGTGTGTGTGGGTGGGTGGGTGCACGTGTGCCAGAGAGGCTGGGAAGGGCAGCCAAGGCGTGCCCACACAAGACTCCCTCTTGCAACGTCTCCAGGCAAGCCGAGATCCAGCTGTTGGGCGGAGAGCAGATGTGGTTCTCTCTCAATTTGTGATTTGCCTGCGTCTTTCACCTGGTGTGGAAGAGACACGGACCTCCGATGGCATGAAGATACACACAGACCCCAAAGCAAAAAATTGTTTTTAAATTTTATATGTTGTGTTTTTACCGTGGCTGTTCACCGCCCTGAGTCCTGTTGGAGAAGGGCAGGATACAAATTAAATAATTAAATAATTAAATAATTACATAATTAAATAAAGAACCCACTTCTTATTTTTGGGAGGAATAAAATACTTTTTAAAATTGCTGCACATGTCGTCCTTGACTTACAACTGTTCACTTAAGTGACTGTTCCGAATTACCATGGCACTGAAAAAAGTGACTTATGGCCATTTTTCACACTTACAACCATTGCAGCATCCCTGGGATGACGTGAACAAAATTCGGACACTTGGCAATTGACTCACAGTTATGACGGTTGTACAGTAGTGACGAAAACTGTGGGAACCTTTTGGGAAAAGTGTATTTTGGAGGTTTGATGGCTAATAACACCACTTTTTTGGGGGGGTTTTTCAAGATAATCCTATTCCACTGCTGGAATGGTCTGGGAATAGCCCAGACCTTCACCCAATTGATTGATTTATTATTATTTATTAATTCAATTTGTATGCCGCCCCTCTCCGAAGACTCAGGGCGGCTCACAATGCATTTAAAATCATTATAAAAAACATTTAAAAATTAAAAACATTAAAACTCATTCACACCATTCACCAATTGAAAATCTATGCAGCCGACTAAAGAAACTTGTTAGTCAGAACCGACCCAGCAATAAAACCCAGTTCATAGAAGCCATCATTCCATCTTGGTTTCCCATGATAACAGCTGCAGAACTCAAAGACTTGGTTCACTCCACGGGAAGACATTGTAAGGTCATAATTCATGCTAAAGGTTACCCAACGAAGGATTAACTGACATGGGGATCATTTTCATATATCTTGTTTCACTTTTCTTTATAACTGCTATTCTAATAGCAAATCCTTCCTAAAAGGTATTGCATTACATTCTTGATTCAATTATCTTTCCATTGAGATATAATTTTATGGTACTACTCCAAAAAAAAAAAAAAAAAAAAAAAAAAAAGTGGTGTTATTAGCTAGTTTTAGAAAATACTTTTCCCAAAAGGCATCCACAATTTTGGCCACTACTGTAAAAGTGTCCCAGGGTCACATGATCCCCTCTTTGTGACCTTTCGACAAGCCAAGTCAAGGAGGAAGCCAGATTCATTTAACAGCCGGGTTACAAACCTATCAACTGCAGTGACTCACTTAACAACGGTGGCAGGCAGGAAAAATCGTACAATGGGGCAAAATTTACTTAACAAATGCCTCACTTAACAACAGAAATTTTGGGCTCAACTGTGTTCGTAAGTTGAGGACTCCCTATATAGGGTCTCCCTCTCGAATAGTGGGTTGGACTAGAAGACCTCCAAGGTCCCGCCCCCCCCCCCCAACTCTGTTATTCTGCTCGTCAGAGGATGGCCCGGTTGTGTTTCTTGTCATCTTTGAAACAGACGGATGAAGAAAACATCCATTTAGTGAGTCAGCCTCCCTTCTAAATTACTGCAAGAAAGAAGGGAAATGATATTTTTAAAGATTGAGCTTAAAATGACAGTTTGACTTAAGAAAGTCATAAATGGATAAAGGGGACTGTAAAAATTCGAAAGACTGACATTTCGGTGAAAGTGCTTCTGATGTTTTTGGAACTAATTAGACAAAACAGATCAGGGCTGCTTTGTGGGAATCTCGATTGTTTGACATCAAAAGGGAAAGACAATTAGTGGGTTTTGCAACACGAGATACCTGTAACATGAGATGTTATTAAAACTGCAGAGAGAGAGAGAAAGGGAGAGAGAGATTGTAATGGGAGAGAAAAAGAAGAATTGGAGAAAAGGAAACTTGCTTTTTTGCTTTCATCTTTGTAATATAGGCACAAAGAGCCCAAACTTTATGCTGCTAAGTGAGACATCTGAACTAGATTTTATTGTTTCTCTGTGTCATATAATATCAGTGGGTATATGACAGGGGTGGGATCCAGCTGGTTCAGACCGGTTCGGGCGAACCAGTAATAGTGACCTGCGGGTGGGCCTGCTCACCTGCTGTTGTGGTCTGCCAGCAGCCTGTGGAGCTGGCAGCGGAGTTGGACAGCGATGAGGCTGAGGAAGAACAGGGGCCCGTCCTGGAGGCTGGGGAAGGCCCGGAGGAGGGCTCTGCATCGGAGGCAGAGATGGGGCCAGGGCCATCGGGGAGCAATGCGCAGACTCAGGAGCCTCCAGAGGCTGACAGCAGAGAGGCAGAGGAACAGGAGGAGCCTGTTCCTAGTGCACGTATGAGAAGAGCTGCCAGAAGGCAGGAGCAGATAAAGCAGACAGGACGACTCGGGAGTAAGGCCAAGAGATGATTGGCCCCTCCCATAAGGCTTAAAAGGCCAGCAACGGAAAACAAGGTTGATAGTCTTGCTGCTTGTTTCACTGTATTCATTTCTTGTGGGCGTCTTCTGCTTCTGAACTGTTGCCAAGAGAAGCTTTTGGCAGTTTGCCTAATTATTCCAAGGTCAGAGATAAACTGAAGAACGGTGTTTTGAGGACTTTGCTTTCATTTAATTTGGAATACGCTGAGAATGAGTTAATTCTCAGACGTTTTAATAAAATCTGTTTGTTGTTTGGAACTGTTTTGCATTTAATATCAACTACGTTGAAACAGTTGTAAGTCACTTTTTTCAGTGCTGCTTTAACTTTGAACGGTCACTAAATGGACTGTTCTAAGTCAAGGACTGCCTGTAGATTCATTTTCACTTCCAGAGTATGAATAACAGAATGGAACTATTAGAAAAACGGCTAAGATTAGTGAGGATAGGAAGGATCATTAGAGCAACTGATAGAAAAAGGGATTGCTCCAGAAACATTAACATTACAAAATTGTGTAAAAGATTATGGTAAATATGTGGAAGTGGAAGTTAATTTACATGGGGCGAAGATTTTGATATTAGGAATTTGTGCCCAAACAAAGACCATGTGACATTTAAAAAAAGGACGCGGATAGCAAAGAGAAGGGCTAGAGGTGATATAGAGGAAGACTATAAAAGTCTTCCAATATTTGAGGGGCTGCCACAAAAAGAGGAGGGGGGGGCTTTAACCTAGATTCAGAGTTTGATGCAAAGTTAGAAATGCATTTGGTACTTGCATTTTCACCATAAGAAATGTACGATGTGAATATTTTTAAGAGTGTTATCAGGATATTTATTAAAGTTTATCTGTCTTCAGCTGGAAAAAAGCAGAATGTGTCAGAATTAAAAAAAAAGAAAAACAAAAAACAGGGGAAGGATTTTGATGGCTGTAAACCTGAATATTGCACCGCTGCAATATTAAAATACTGCTTCCAGTTTTGGTCACCGCACTACAAAAAAGATCTTGAGACTTTGGAAAAAGTGCAGAGAACGACGACGAAGATGATTTAAGGCCTGGAAACTAAAACATACGAAGAACGGTTGCAGGATTTGGGTTTGGCTAGCCTAGAGAAAAGAAGGACTGGGGGGACAGTAGTCCAGTATTTGAGGGGCTGCCACAAAGAAGAGGGGATCAATTTATACTACTCCACATAAACTCACCAGAAGGCAGGAAAAGAAGCAACGAATGGAAACTGATCAAGGAGAAAAGCAACCTGGAATTAAGGAGAAACTTCCTAACAGTGAGGACAATTAACCAGTGGGACATCTTGCCACCAGAAATCATGGGCACTCCATCATTGGAGATTTTTAAGAATGGATAGTCACTTGTGTGAGATGGTATAAGTTCTCCAGCTTGAGCAGAGGGTTGGACTAGAAGACCTCCAATGTCCCTTCCAACCTGATTATTCTGACTTATCATATGGACATTTGATGAAAGAACTGGAATAGCTTCTAAATTCCACTCCCCTCTGATTAAGTCAGGTTGCACCTTGAAAACTGTGACGAGTTTGGGACTTCTCAAATCCAGGTGGATTCAGTAAAAACAGTTGGACCAGGGAAACCATAAGCCACAAGGCTGAGCCTCCCCTCCCGGTTTGGCTGAAGGTCAGCAACCATCTGCAAAGGATGCTTAAGGGAGATTTCTGTCCAAAGGAGGATTGGCCCCTTCCGATTCCACCCAGCCTTCCATCACCACCAAGCCCAGCCAGAAACTCCACATCCACAACCAGCAAAAACCTTGCAAGAATCCAATTCGGTGTTTGAGGCTGAATACCAAGAACCAGATGTCAAGTGACAAAGCCTGAATAAAATCTGGATGAAAAAGAAAGTTGAAAAGAATAAATATGAGCAGGCTTTTAAGAAAACAACTTTGGAAACGGCTGAACAGAGAGAGAGACAGCTCAGAATCTGCAGAAAATGTTCCTTACTTAGCGCCAAGTCTATTTATGTTCCGAGGTATCCCGGGGCCTTGGATAAGTGATGGGCGGTGCATAACTTTCATAACAGATAAACAAAACATCAATGAAAAAAGAATCGGAGAAATAAAGTCAGAGGGAGCATCTGGAGGCATGAAAAATGTGGAGAAATTTGGGAGGGGGGAAATCTGGTTGTAGGGGCCTAAAATTTGACAATGGGGGGGATGCAAATGGGCCAATTAAAAAAAAATTTGCAAAGAGCCTTGCTGGTACAGTAGTCTAAAGCACCCTGTTATTAAGACCAGCTGCCTGCAATTACTGCAAGTTCAAATCTCCCCAGGCTCAAGGTCGACTCAGCCTCCCATCCTTTCTAAGGTGGGTAAATTGAGGACCCAGTTTGTGGGGGCAATAAACTGACTTTGTATAAATATACAAAAGTATGAAGGCTATTGCTTAGCGCATTGTAAGCCGCCCTGAGTCTCCGGAGAAGGGCGGCATATAAATCAAATTTAAAAAAAAAAAAAAAAGGTGGGGGGATTTTAGGAAC
This sequence comes from Arizona elegans, assembly GCA_022577455.1. Lineage (NCBI taxonomy): Eukaryota > Metazoa > Chordata > Lepidosauria > Squamata > Colubridae > Arizona > Arizona elegans. The sequence continues at coordinate 2,425,646 of JAKOOJ010000055.1, forward strand.
TTTAGGCCAATGCCCTGTTCTGGTGAACGTCGTTTTTTTTTTAAATTTCCTTCCGGTGTGGTCCTTTATTCAGCACAATCTCACATGCAGGCGCAAACACAAGCACATACGCAGAGCTCTGAAGACCAGCTGGATCCCAAATGTGCAGTTTCAGGTGAGCTTGGTGATGACTCATGTGCCCAGAAAAATGGCTCTGTGTGCCACTTCTGGCACGCGTCCCATAGGTTCGCCAACACAGCCCTATACCATTTCAGGCAAGTGTCTGCCCACTCTTCAACAACTTCTGGTGGCAAGCTGTTCCACTGGTTAATGTAAATACGCAAGATCTCCAACCTCCGGGTGTTCCGCTGCGCATTGAAGACCTTGTTGTTCCGCCAGGCAGGGCTGTCAATATAATCATTTTAAATTGGGGTATTTTAATTTTTAGAGTTTTAAATCAGCCAAATCTATTTAATTATTTTAATTTTTAATTATTGTTGTGTCTTGTGTTTTTAAACTGGCTGTACACCGCCCTGAGTCCTTCGGGAGAAGGGCGGTATAGAAATAAAATTATTATTATTATTATTAGTAGTAGTATTATTAGTATTATTAGTATTTATTTTTATTTATTTAATATAATTTGTATGCCACCCTATCTCCGCAGGAGTCAGGGCGGCTCACAAATAAAAACAAACCCAATAAAACATAAAATACATAAATATGCATACATAAAATACATAAATGTATAAATATATAATTTAAACATATATTAAAACCCATTAAAATAATCAAAAATATCCCTCAGTCCAGGCAGGACTAATTGTCCTGAATTAAGTTTCTCCTTAATTCCAGGTTGCTTCTCTCCTTGATGAGTTTCCACCCAGTGTTCCTTGTCCTGCCTTCAGGTGCTTTGGAAAATAGCCTGACCCCCGCCCCAAATTCTCTGGGGCAACCCCTCAAAAAATCCCAAACCGAAAGCTGTACAAAGCTTACCTTCTTAATTTCTAGCACTTGAAGAAGATCAAAGCAATTTGTCTTTTTATTCAACTGCTTCTGGTATGTGCTCTGTAATTACCAGGTAAAACAAACAGGTTCTCCCAGGAAATTCCTGAGGTGGGGGTGTGGGCAATGGGGGTGGGGGGGACAAGTGAGTTTACAGAAATGGGACAATTTTTAATCCAAAGCCACAACTGTGCAGATTGTCCTCTGCGGTGGAGAAGAATGGCAATGCCCAAGGGAGGTTTCTCTCCAAGGGGGTCATACAGGTAGTCCTCGACATACGACCACAAATGGAGCCCAATGTTTCCCTTTGCGAAGCAACCTAGCTGTTAAAAGTGAGCTTTGTCCCGTTTTACGACTTAATCTTGCCACAGGTGTTCCCTGAAGCAGCGCAGTTCCATTAGCAAGACTTGTGAAGGCTGTTAAGTGAATCTGCTTCTGATCACGTGACCACGGGGGGGAGGGGGATGCTATTTTTCAAAAAGTTGAAAAATTGGTCGCAAGTCGCTTTCCCCCCCACTCTCGTCACTTTGAACCGTCTCTAAACAAACCGTTGTAATTTGAGGACTGCCCCCCTCCCCCCCAAGAAATAAATAAATGTTCAGGAGCACCAGAAGAAGTAAGGCTGGATAGGAGAAGATGGGCCACCAGTTAAGGGGGTAAATTTGCACCCACTAGAGGTTTTACAGGTGGGTTTTAGCGCCAATGTGCGATTGATGGGGAAGGAAATAAAAAATTCACCGTAGCTCCTTCGTTGCAGCCGGCCTGCCTGTCTTTCTCCCTGCACACACCCCCCAACATCTGGATGGGCAGCTGGCCCTGGCTTGCCCCACTGAAGGCAGGTTCAATTCCCACCTGCGGCTCTCCTGCCTCAAAGCTGCAATTGATTCCCCACCCCCGCTAGGTAAAAAGGCCTGTTGGATGAAACTCATCATTGGGATGGGAGACCACCAGGAGATTCCCCACCCCCACTGCTGCAGGGAAGACCTCCCCCACACGCCCCCCATGCCAATCCGCAGCCAGGAAAAGCACACGTGGGTTGATGCAAGAGGTGGGGGAGTGGGGGAATCCCAGGTCTGTTTTGGGAACCTCGGGGTCTTCTGCGACCCTCGAGGCTCAGCATTCCCATCCTCCCCTCCCCTCCCCCAAACACATGGTCTGGCCAGCTCCCTTCTCCAAAGCTACAACTGACCTCCCCTCTCTCCCCTGCCTGCCTAGGGAAAAGGGCCTGCTGGATGGGAGACCACCAGGAGATCCCACTGCTGCTACAGAGAAGATCACTCCCCAAAGGAGCATGTGGGTTGATGCAAGAGGGGGGAGAATCCCAGGCCCTGTTTGGGAAACTCGGGGTCTTCTGCGACCCCCGAGGCTCAGCATTCCCACCCTCCCCTCCCCTCCCCTCCCCCAAACACATAAGTCTGGCCAGCTCCCTTCCCCAAAGCTACAACTGACCTCCCCTCTCTCCCCTGCCTGCCTAGGGAAAAGGGCCTGCTGGATGGGAGACCACCAGGAGATCCCACTGCTGCTACAGAGAAGATCACTCCCCAAAGGAGCATGGGGGTTGATGCAAGAGGGGGGAGAATCCCAGGCCCTGTTTGGGAAACTCGGGGTCTTCTGCGACCCCCGAGGCTCAGCATTCCCACCCTCCCCTCCCCTCCCCTCCCCCAAACACATAAGTCTGGCCAGCTCCCTTCCCCAAAGCTACAACTGACCTCCCCTCTCTCCCCTGCCTGCCTAGGGAAAAGGGCCTGCTGGATGGGAGACCACCAGGAGATCCCACTGCTGCTGCAGGAAAGATTCCCCCCCCCCAAAGGAGCATGTGGGTTGATGCAAGAGGTGGGGGGGGAGCCCAGGTCCTTTTGGGGAACCTCGGGGTCTACCCCTCCCCCCCCCCGAGGCTCAGCATTCCCACCCTCCCCTCCCCTCCCCCAAACACATGGTCTGGCCAGCTCCCTTCCCCAAAGCTGCAATTGATCTCAACCCCCATGCTGGCTACAGAAAAGGACCTGCTGGATGGGAGACCACCAGGAGATCCCACCGCTGCTGCAGGGAAGACCCCCCTCCCCAAAGGAGCACATGGGTTGATGCAAGAGGGGGGAGAGGGGAGAATCCCAGGCCTTGTTTGGGAACCTCGGGGTCTTCTGCGACCCCTGAGGCTCAGCATTCCCAGCCTCCCCTCCCCTCCCCCAAACACATGGTCTGGCCAGCTCTCTTCCCCAAAGCTGTAATTGATCTCAACCCCCATGCTGGCTACAGAAAAGGGCCTGCTGGATGGGAGACCACCAGGAGATCCCACCGCTGCTGCAGGGAAGACCCCCCTCCCCAAAGGAGCACGTGGGTTGATGCAAGAGGCGGGGAGGGGGGGAATCCCAGGTCCTTGTTGGGAACCTCGCGGTCTTCTGTGACCCCCCCACCCATCTCTGAGGCTCAGCATTCCCATCCTCCCCTCCCCTCCCCCAAACACATAAGTCTGGCCAGCTCCCTTCCCCAAAGCTACAACTGACCTCCCCTCTCTCCCCTGCCTGCCTAGGGAAAAGGGCCTGCTGGATGGGAGACCACCAGGAGATCCCACCGCTGCTGCAGGAAAGATTCCCCCCCCCCAAAGGAGCACGTGGGTTGATGCAAGAGGTGGGGGGGGGAGCCCAGGTCCTTTTGGGGAACCTCGGGGTCTACCCCTCCCCCCACCCGAGGCTCAGCATTCCCAGCCTCCCCTCCCCTCCCCCAAACACATGGTCTGGCCAGCTCCCTTCCCCAAAGCTGCAATTGATCTCAACCCCCATGCTGGCTACAGAAAAGGGCCTGCTGGATGGGAGACCACCAGGAGATCCCACCGCTGCTGCAGGGAAGACCCCCCTCCCCAAAGGAGCACGTGGGTTGATGCAAGAGGCGGGGAGGGGGGGAATCCCAGGTCCTTTTTGAGAACCTCGGGGTCTTCCGCGACCCCTGAGGCTCAGCATTCCCAGCCTCCCCTCCCCCAAACACATAGCCTGGTAAACTCCCTTCCCCAAAGCTACAACTGACCTCCCCTCTCTCCCCTGCCTGCCTAGGGAAAAGGGCCTGCTGGATGGGAGACCACCAGGAGATCCCACCGCTGCTGCAGGGAAGACCCCCCTCCCCAAAGGAGCACGTGGGTTGATGCAAGAGGCGGGGAGGGGGGGAATCCCAGGTCCTTGTTGGGAACCTCGCGGTCTTCTGTGACCCCCCCACCCATCTCTGAGGCTCAGCATTCCCATCCTCCCCTCCCCTCCCCCAAACACATAAGTCTGGCCAGCTCCCTTCCCCAAAGCTACAACTGACCTCCCCTCTCTCCCCTGCCTGTCTAGGGAAAAGGGCCTGCTGGATGGGAGACCACCAGGAGATCCCACCGCTGCTGCAGGAAAGATTCCCCCCCCCAAAGGAGCACGTGGGTTGATGCAAGAGGTGGGGGGGGAGCCCAGGTCCTTTTGGGGAACCTCGGGGTCTACCCCTCCCCCCACCCGAGGCTCAGCATTCCCAGCCTCCCCTCCCCTCCCCCAAACACATGGTCTGGCCAGCTCCCTTCCCCAAAGCTGCAATTGATCTCAACCCCCATGCTGGCTACAGAAAAGGGCCTGCTGGATGGGAGACCACCAGGAGATCCCACCGCTGCTGCAGGAAAGATTCCCCCCCCCAAAGGAGCATGTGGGTTGATGCAAGAGGCGGGGAGGGGGGGGGGAGGAAATCCCAGGTCCTCCCCCTCCCCACATGCCCTGGCCAGCTGGCTTCCCCAACCGGGCGCCCGCGAGGACTGGGGGGTGGGTGGGTGAGGGAGCCCCTTTCCCCCCCACCACCACTGGGGCCCTTTTTTTGGGGGGGGGGTCTTGGTCTGGCGGTGCCCCCCACCCCGCAAAGCGCCTCACCTGCCCGGCTGAAGCGGAAGGCTTGGAGGAAGGCCAGGCAGTCAGCCAGGCCGGCGCCCAGGGCGAAGGCTCCCTGGAAGGGGCAGCGGCGGAAGAAGAGCTCGAAGGCGGCCGGCTGGCGGTGTCTGCCGGCCCTCCAGTAGCCGTAGGCCATGGTGAACTGGTAGAGGTCGGTCAGCAGCGCCAGCGAACCCCCGCCGGCCTCCATGGCCCCCGCTCCGCTCTCTGCGCCCGGCCGGGGCACGCGGGGACCCTGGCAGCGGGGGGGGGGGGGAGCAGCCCCGCCCACCCCGGAGGGGAAGCCACGCCTCCTTCCTCTCCTCTCCTCCCCCTCCCTCCCCCCCCCCCACCTGGCGCTGAAACATTGTAGCGCTGGAGCGGAAAGGGAGCTTCCAGCGGCAGCCGGGCGCCCGCGGGCCACCCCTGGAAGGGAAAGGGAAAGAAAGACAAACAGAGAATAGGATACAGCGGATATTGGAATGGAATAAAGATTAGAATAGAATACAAAAGAGAAGAGAGAAGAGAGCAGAGGTCTTCAAACTTGGCCCGCTTTGAAGACTGGTGGACTTCAACTCCCAGAATTCTCCAGCCAGCTCCGCTGGCTGGAGAATTCTGGGAGTTGAAGTCCACCAGTCTTCAAGCGGGCCAAGTTTGAAGACCTCTGGAATAAGAGTATAGAGTAGGAAAAAAGAATAGAATAGAGAACAGGGGAGAAAAAAAACCAGAATAATAAAGAGGAGAGGAATGGAGAAGAGAGGAAAGGAGAAGAGGATAGGGTAGAAGAGAATAATAAAGAAGAAAAGAAGAGAGGAATGGAAAAGAGAGAATAGAATAAGAATGAATAGAAGAATGTAGAATTGAATGAAGAATAGAGTAAGTAGAGCAGAATAGAATAGAATAGAATAGAACAGAATAGAATAGAATATGGAGTGGAATGGAATGGAATGGAATAGAATAGAATATGGAATGGAATGGAATATGGAGTGGAGTGGAGTGGAGTGGAATTAGAATAGAATAGAATAGAATAGAATAGAATAGAATAGAATAGAATAGAATAGAATAGAATAGAATAGAATATGGAGTGGAATGGAATGGAAAATGAGTGGAGTGGAGTGGAGTGGAGTGGAATTAGAATAGAATAGAATAGAATAGAATAGAATAGAATAGAATAGAATAGGAAAAAATATGGAGTGGAGTGGACTGGAATGGAATTAGAATAGAATAGAACAGAACAGAACAGAACAGAACAGAACAGAACAGAACAGAACAGAATATGGAGTGGAATGGAATGGAATAGAATAGAATATGGAATGGAATAGAATAGAATAGAATAGAATAGAATAGAATAGGAGAAAATATGGAATGGAGTGGACTGGAATGGAATTAGAATAGAATAGAATAGAATAGAATAGAATAGAATAGAATAGAATAGAATAGAATATGGAGTGGAATGGAAAATGAGTGGAGTGGAATAGAATAGAATAGAATAATAAAATACGGAATGGAACGTGGAGTGGAGTGGAATGGAACGGAATAGAATTTGGAATGGAATAGAATAGAATATGGAGTGGAATGGAATGGAATGGAATAGGAGCGGAGCGGAGCGGAATAGAAGAGAAATGAAGAAGAGAAATGAAGAAAAGAGAAGAGGAAGAATGAAGATTTGATTAAACTTTATTCTCCCTTTGTAAGCTGGTGGATGGTTTCCCCGGAGGCCGTGGCCACAGCTCCTGAGTGGGAAGGAGCCCTGGAGTGAGGACAGTCCTGCCTTGTCCTGGGAGGAGGGCATTGCAATGGCACCGGGCTCTTCTCGGAGCCACCCAGAGCTGGGGCTTCTCCACCATGCAGGGAGGGGGTTCCCCTGCTGGGAATTCAATAGCTGCGCTGACTGGCGTGTGAGGGGGTGCGTGTGCGGGTGGGGGTATCCGGGCTTTGCTGCAGGTGCTTTGCGCCCTCCCCTTCCTCACAGAACCCGGCCTTCTTGAGAGACCCCAGCACAGGTAGTCGACTTACCCCGACGTTTCTGTTGCCCAGTGAAAAATGTCTTTGTGGGAGTTTTGTCGTGTTTTGTGACTTTTCTTGCCACATTTAAGTGAACCAGGGCAGGTGTGGAATTAGTCACACGGTTGCTAAGCGAATCTGGCTTCCCCTTTTGACTTTGCTCAAAAGGTGGGGGGCAGCAATCACAGGTTCTAGGGAGGGGGCCCACCCCTTGAAGACTTACATCCCCCTTTGTTGATCCAGGATGGGGATCAAGCCCTTTCCGTTGCTCATTAGCTGCCTTTGGGGGTTCTTGATTTCTTTTTTAATATACTGTACTTTCAATTTTTATTTGCAAGCTTGTGTGTGAGTGGCTGTGGAATTGGGCAGCCTGCAAACCCTGGCGCTGGCATCTCAGCAGAGTAGGCAGCATGGCGCTCTGAATGCCAGGCTTCTCATTAACGTTTCATGTTGAATTTTAACTATCCTCACTCTAGTTTACACTTTTGTATTGGTTTTTTAAAAACGTTTTATTTGTACATTGCCCAGAGTCCCTTTGTGAGGGAGACAGGCAGCAGTTTCTTAAATAGGTATTGATTTATGATAAGTCTGATAAGACGGATGGTAAGATAGGCCATAGAAATCATAGTGCATAAATAGGATAAATGGAAATAATAAATCAGCCCAGTGTGATTTTACTCAAACCGTGGTAAAACCAATTAGGCATATAATCCTGGCTTTTTAGTTTTTTGATTACCTATCCAATGGTTCTCATTATTCTTGTGATTGGTCCGAATAGTTATTATTCTCTTGTATTCATTAAACATGAAACTCGGCCAACTGAACATTTAAAAATGCATCACAAATATCATTGACTGGCACTGATGGTTGATACAGGTTGCTGCCAGTGTCCTAGGTATCAACCAAGTCCCTTCTTAAGATGTACGATGATCCCGAGTAGTGCAGTTTTTTTGCAGTTCCGCTGGTGTTATTGCAGGAAGCTGCAATTTTTTTATGTATTTTGTAAAATTCTTGGACATGGTGCCAAGTGCCCCAATGACAATGGGTATCACTGTCACGTTTCATCCATAATCACATAGTTTCGATGGCCAGGAGATATTATTGTTGTTGTTGTTATTATTATTATTATTGGTTAATCTTTAGTGAGATTCACAGCCTTTGAGGCTGGTTAATAGCTCAGCAGCTCGAGTCCTAACCAAGGACCTAGGAACTGTTAAGGTATCGTCGGAGGATGTAAGCTGATCCAAGTAAGGTGGTTTTTTGTAGTCAAAATGTTCAAGTCCGGCAAATTTAGAATTTCTAAATAGTGGGGTAGCCCTTTGGGTATTGCTCCAAGGGCTCCAATTACAATCGGGACAACACACGATTTCTTTTTCCACAGTCGCTCAACTTCAATTTGCAAGTCTCGGTACTTTGTGATTTTTTCTTGCTGCTTATCTTCAATTCGTGCATCACCAGGTATTGCAATCTCAATGAACCATCCTTTTTTCTTTTCAACTATTGTTATGTCAGGTGTGTTGTGGACCAAGTGCCTGTCAGTCTGAGTCCTAAAGTCCCACAAGATCTTGAGTTTCTCATTCTCTAAAACTTTCTCAACCTGATGTTCCCAGTGGTTTTTGCTGTACTCAAATCCAAACTTCTGGCACAATTTTCAGTGAAATAATAATAATAATAATAATAATAATTATTATTATTATTATTATTATTATTATTATTATTATTATTATCCTGTTTTCCCCAAAATAAGACATCCCCTGATAATAAGCCCAATGGGGCTTTTGACCACATGGCAATAAGGCCAAGCGCTTATTTCAGGGTTCAAAAAAATGTAAGACAGGTTCTTGTTTTCGGGGAAACAGGGTATTAATCATTGCAGTCAGTCAGATGTTCAGGCTGGGTTTGGCATTTTTGTCTACCTATCGAGTCCTTACGAAGGACCTGGGATAGGCAAATCTGAATGCTGGACAGTGTTACAGATATCGTTGCAGGATGGAAGCAGTTAAAAAAATTATATTACTACTAATAATTATTCATGGGAGAGGGGATTGCTCCGTCTGAGTGGCAGACATGCGACTCCACATTCAGGCACCACAGATGCCTGCCGCTCACACGAGTAGCACTTCACATATAAGCACGACAGCCCACCACTTGTGCGAGTGGAACTCTACGTGCGAATGGAGGCTGCTCCGCCACTTGTGCGGCCTGGTTCTGATCGGGCTGCGGCCTGGTAATGGGTTGCATTCCAGGGGTTGGGGACCCCTGCTTTATGTACCTCAGATTTCCACCCTAACTTTCAACCCTGATTCGATGAAAGCTGAGCTTTGTGCCTGAAGGTGCAAGCATTCAACTGAGGGAATTAAAACGTTCTTTGTTAAGCCTAAAAAATGTTAAATTATCCTTCTCCCACTTCAAAGAAAGATGGGATTCCATGTTGAAGCCGTGTTCTCTTGTAACACTGATGGAAAGATCACAGCCAACAAAGAACTGCCGGCCACTGGGATCTCCTAAGCAACATCTGGTGTTTTGAGTGGATCTCTCTGTATCAGGAGTATCTGACCTTGGCCACTTTTAAGACCTGTGGACTTCAACTCCCAGAATTCCCCAGCCAGCTGGCTGGGGAATTCTGGGAGTTGGAAGTCCAGAGATCTTAACGTGGACAAGGTCAGACAACCCTGCCTTACGCAATCTGGAGCAGCCTACTGAAGTTTTAAAAACTTTCCAACCCAACTAATACACCATGGTGGGATCTGACATGGCAGTCACAAAGTCTGCAGGGATGCAATCTCACAAAAACACCCCAGTTAAAGCTAGGTTAGATTTCTCAGAAGTGAGTTTTCTCCTCTACTGCTCAATGATTTAAACATTGCTTCTGAAATCAGCGACCTCTGGAAGTGAGCACTGACATCCCAGGAGCCGTTGATGTGGCTCCATCAGATAGCTAAAGCGTCACAATTTCAGATTTCTTAACCCGCGGGGAAAGAGAAAAGGGCCCGGCATTGCTCTCCAACTCTTAACCATTTATTAGCTTTAGAAAGGGTAAAAGGTTTGCCGTTAGATCTTGTTGAAAGCAGCTATGTCAACACTCTGCACCTGGAAGACAAAAGACAGGCGTGAGAAGCTTTGCGTGGGGTGACCTGCACATCCCAGGCCTGGCTTTGTAATTTCATTCAGGCGTCCAGAGGTTTGTGTAGAAGGGACTTGGGTAATGGATGCCTAAAAGGTACTTTAGCCAGGATGGGCATAGTCAAACGGAGAGAACAGTGAACATTTGAGACTTTTCAATCAGAAGAGCTGGAAGGGACCTCAGAGGTCTTCTAGTCCAACCCCCTGCTCAAGCAGGAGACCCTATACCATTTCAGACAAATGGCTGTCCAGTCTCTTCTTTAAAACCTACAACAATGGAGCACCCACAACTTCTGGTGGCAAGCTGTTCCACTGGTTAATTGTCCTCACTGTTAGTAAATTTCTCCTTAGTTCCAGGTTGCTTCTCTCCTGGATTAGTTTCCATCCGTTGCTTCTTGTTTTCTGGTGAATACTGGAATACTGCTATCATGTCCCCTATACCCAATTCCTGCAACTGTTCTTCATATATTTTTAAAATATTTTTAATTGGTTTGTTATTTTCAATTGGGGCCAAATTAATATATATCTTTCTAATTGTTTTTAATGTTTGTATTGTATGTTTTTATCTGGCTGTACACCGCCCTGAGTCCCTCGGGAGAAGGTACGGTATATAAATTCGAAATAAAATAAATAAATAAATAAATATGTTTTAGTCTCATTCCCTCCACAACTACCTCCGTTTCTTTGATTCTTTGGACAATCATTTGTCTGCAAAAGTATAGGGTCTCCTGCCTGAGCACGGGGTGGGACTAGAAGACCTCTAAGGTCCCTTCCAACTCTGTGATTCTGTTATCCTCCATCTTTGCTGCGCAGAATTCAGCAGCGTAAGAACGACTTCTGGTTCCATTTCCCATTCCTGAAATATCACCGTGCCTAAATAAAACATTAACTGTGGTTTAAAGCTGCTGAAAACCCGTGAGGCGCGACTGTGAGACTTCAACCCTCAGGGCACCAGGGGGAGGGGGATTATTTGGGGCAAAACTCAGCAATAAGGACAACTGTGAGGGGCCCTCGTTGGGACTCGGAGCTCGTCAACTGTGCTAAGCCAAACCCTGGTCTGATTTGGATTTAGTGTGTCAAAGGTCTTAATAAAATGGTTTTAGTGAGTTGTGTGAATTCAGTTAGCAACACTGGGACCAGAATTCTATGCATGAAGCATTTCCTGAGATAGCAGCAAGGCAAGTGGTAATATTTGCAGGATAAAAACCTTTATGTGGGAGAGGTGGAACTGGGTTTACAGAACACAACCAAGCCTACAAATTGACCCACGATTAGCATACTAACGTTATTTATTCTCGCTGGGTTCAATTTCTCAATGTCTGCTTTATTGTTCTGTTGTTTTACTTCTGTTCCGTTTACACGTCTTTTCATTTTTGTTCCTTTTTATAGTTGTAAGCCGCCTGGAGTTGCCCCCATGCCGAGACAGGTGGCAAATAAATTTAACAAATAAATAAATGAGCGAATATACTGTAGCTATGAGGTTTGCAATAAACCTAGTTAAAGCATGCAATTTAAATGCATGGTCCTAGAACAGGGGTAATCCAATCTTGGCAATGTTATGACCTGAAGATTTCAACTCCCAGAATTCCCCCAGGTCATAACGTTGCCAAGATTGGACACTTATGGTCAAATATCTTTCAGGTGACCTGAAATCCCTGATCCTTTATGATTTTGGGGGGAGAGGATTTTTTTTTTTTTAAAAAAAAATGATTTATATGCCGCCCTTCTCTGGAGACTCAGGGCGGCTTACAGTGCGTTAAGCAATAGCCTTCATACTTTTTTTTGTATATTTTATACAAAGTCAGCTTATTGCCCCCACAAACTGGGTCCTCAATTTACCTACCTTAGAAAGGATGGAAGGCTGAGTCAACTTTGAGCCTGGCAAGATTCGAACTTACTTTAATTGCAGACAGATGGTGTTAAATTACAGTGCCTTTGTCTGCAGAGCTATCCAGGCTCACATGTTATGTGCTTCTGGATCTCTCTGGAACAGGATTGGTGACCTCTGGCCCGTGGGTCAGATGTGACCTACCACTTGAAACAATTCAAGCCATATGACTCCAAAAGAAATATACCCACCCAGCCTGTGCAAGGGAGAGGGAGCAAACTGTTTGGATGTTCTTGAAGCGATGGCACTGACCAGCATGTTCCCTGCTCAGATGTGAGGCAGAGGAGCAGGAAATCAAGACAGAGCAAGGAAGGGCAATTAATCTCCCCACATGAGAAACTGGGACTGTTGTGGAAGGCCAAACCAATAAGGCTGTGAAGTGCACAGGCCCCCCATGCATGCATAGATGTCAACTGAAAAAAAATAACAATAGCAGTTGCCTTCAAAATAAAATATCTGAAAAGGTTAGGAGCCTTGGTAGTACACTGGTCTAAAGCACCCTATTAAGACCAGCTGCCTGCAATTACTGCAGGTTCAAATCTTGCCAGGCTCAAGGTTGACTCACCTTCCATCCTTTCTAAGGTAGGTAAATTGAGGACCCAGTTTGTGGGGGCAATAAGCTGACTTTGTATAAAATATACAAAAGTATGAAGGCTATTGCTTAACGCATTGTAAGCCACCCTGAGTCTCCGGAGAAGGGCGGCATATAAATCAAATTTAAAAAAAAAATCAAAAAAAATCATGGCAACTGGACCAAAGTTTATTAAAACGGTTTCGTTTTAACATTTTGAGATACTTTTGGCCTGTATGACTGAATCTTCATTTTCAGGTTGCTTTTCATTTTGGGAAGAAACCCCCTGCAATCTTTATGGCAAGAATTAGAATCTGTTAAAACAGATTTAACAGATTAACACAGTTGGAAGGGACCTTTTAGATCATCTAGTCCAACCCCTCTACCCAAGCAGGAGACCTTACACCATTTCTGACAGATGGCAGTCCAGTCTCATCTTGAAAGCTTCCAGAGATGAAGCTCCCACAACTTCCGAAGGCAACTTCTATTCCATGGGTTGATTGTTCTCACTGTCAGAAAAATTCTCATCATCTCCAGGTTGAATCTCTCCTTGATCTGTTTCCATCCATTATTCCTTGTCTGGCCTTCAGGTGCTTTGGAAAATAGCTTGACCCCTTTCCTCCTCTCTGTGGCAGCCCCTCAAATATTGGAAGATGCTATCCTGTCTCCCCTAGTCCTTCTCTTCACTAGACGAGCCATGCCCAGTTCCTGCAACCATTCTTTCCAACCCCTTACTCTGCCTGCCCGAAATTTTCATTTTGACTGAAGAAGCTACTTGGATGAGTAACGAAATGTCTCCGTTTGAATAAACTTTGGTCCAGTTACCATGATTTAACCTTTTTAAGATACTTTTTGGCTTGGATGATTGAATCTTCATTTACATCATCAAAATAAAAGCAATCCATGCAAGCCAGAAGGGCAAAATATGACCCGGGAACTGTAAAATGCCCAGATCTGTGATTGTGGCAGCCTGGCTACTGATCCTAGGGAGGGAAAGATTACTGATCCCTGCTCTACAGAGTATCGGAGGTAATTTGAGAGAATCTGTGATCCCTGCAAGGGAACCTTTGGCATAAGGCCTTAACTCCAGATATTCCCTGATTTATAACTTGCTTTTTACTGGCCTTTACTAGTCTTTGGCAGAACTTTGTGGTGGCCTATCCAAAAGGAATACAACACCTTTGAAAAACTTACATAATCTTCAAATTTGGTAATCTCCTCTTCCAGGATATCTGTCCCGACTTTGTCGTCCTCCACCACACACTGGATCTGGAGTTTCTTGATGCCGTAGCCCACTGGGACCAGTTTGGAAGCCCCCCAGACGAGGCCATCCATCTGAACAGATCGGACACACTCCTCCATTTTGGCCATGTCCGTTTCGTCATCCCACTGGAAACAAGAAGGGGCGGGGGAGAAGAGTGAGAATGATGGACTTCAAACTCACAGCTAGCCAAGGGGGATAAAACCAAGGTAGCTTTGTATGCAGAAATAAAGGGTTTCCTGTAAATGAGCTGAAAACCAACACACAAAATTGGGAAAACAATTGCTTCTCCAAAGGAGGCCAAAATTTGCATGAAATTAAGAGTCCTCTTTTGGGCACTGTGAATTTATTTATTCCATGCAGTCTATACCAGAATCTGATCTATTCGTGGTCAAGAGCCTTGGTAGTACAGGGGTTTAAGGCACCCTGTTATTAAGCTGGTTATTAAGACCAGCTGCCTGCAATTACTGCAGGGTTCGAATCTCGTCAAGGCTCAAGGTTGACTCAGCCTTCCATCCTTTCTAAGGTGGGTAAAATGAGGACCCAGTTTGTGGGGGCAATAAATATACAAAAGAATAAAGGCTATTGCTGAGCACATTGTAAGCCGCCCTGAGTCTTCGGAGAAGGGCGGCATATAAATCAAATTAAAAAAAAAAAAAAAGGCAAATTGGCGGCAGATAGCAGTGAATGGACTTTAAGGGGGGAGGGAGGGTGGACTTTGGTCTCTTTCAGGTGTGTAGGGACTCCAGACTAATGATGCGTTTGATCTCACCTTCAGGCTCAGCCTGGTCATCTCCAACTTCGGGAGTTTCAAAACTTGGCAGATTTGAGGACTTCGAATTCCACAGCCAGCCAAGGCAGGAGGATGCCGATAGCCATGGTGATGTCAGGACATAAATGAGCTGCATCCCCCACTCTCCACAGCCCACACCCCCAGATCCGATGTGTTTGCTTGCCACTTTGAATCAGTGTGATGACCTGGGGCAACACAGTCAGCTGATAGTTCAAACCGCCCCTTTATTGCTCCAACTTTCCCCCAAACGCTCCCATGTTTATGGCAAGTTCCAGAGCAAAGTGCTCACACCCACACTCACACATACCCCCCTCCAGCAGCCTCTGGCTGCAAGTAGTCCAGCAAAACGCTGTTAGTACACCGGCTTCAAAGCAAGAAGTCCAGCGGGGCAAGGGAGTAAGTCAATGAGTCCAGGAAGCAAAGGAACAAGGCAAGAAGTCCAACAAACTCCAAATGTTTGCAACAACAACACACAACTCCACAAATTTGGTGTTTGTTCCCAACAAACGCCCCTCCCCACAGCATCTCCTTCAATCTCAATCCCCAGGTGAGTGAGACGCTCTCCTCCCGAGTTGTCAGGTCGGCCTGCGCTGTTCCTGCCTTCTCTCCACTCTCTGTGCTCAGGGATCAGGAGGGGGCGGTCCTTGCTCATCACTTGAGCTCCGTCACTCTTCATTTCCACTGTCTGTCCTCTCTTGGTTGTCCTGCCCCCGTTCTTCCCTGTTGGCAAGCTGTCCCAAGCCTGAGGGACCCGGGGCTGCCCCGTCCTGCTCCCCCTCCCCCATTCCTTCAAAAATAACAAAGCCGCCCACTCAGTCTCTGTCGGCCACAGTTCTGGCATATCAGGCTTCGATGGGGGCATGACAATCCGAGAAAGCAGAAAGTCCTCCGCATGCTGGCTGGGGAATTCTGGGAGTTGAAGTCCACAAATCTTAAAGCGTCGATGTTTGGAGACCCCTGTCCTATATCCTCCAGCCATCTTGAAACTCCTCTGTGCTAAATAAAACATTCCCTTTTCACCTTCCCTTGGATATGAGTCCTACAAGCATCGGCTGTGCATTATCAACTCAGCCTCTTGCAATTTGTCTACCATTTTGTCCGCGGCATCCAAAGTCTGCCCAACGCATTAAACTGCAGTTTCGCTGTACAAATGTGTCTCGTCTTTCTGCAGCTCCCCAAAGCAAAAAGGGAATGGAAAGCCACTTAGAGAGAGAAACAGGCGTGCATAGAGCGTTCCTGAACCACTTCCTGTTCCAGAAGATTACCTAAAAGAAAGCGAGTATCTCTGCAGAGGCTCAGTCTGGGAAGGAAGGTGACAGAAATGTTGCGCCGATAACAAAACAGTATATTTTGCACACCCTGTTAAGGAACCACCAGGGTCCCTCAGATCAGCAGAAATAAAACATAAAAGTTTCCCCTGTCCAGTCGTACCCAACTCTAGGTGCTCATCTCTGTTGCTTGGCTGAGGGAGGCAGCGTTGTCTGAAGATAATTTCCGCGGTCACGTGGCTGTCGTGGCTATATGCCGAAGAGGCACGGAACGATGTTACCTTCCCACCGAAGTGGTACCTATTTATCTACTCATCTTTGCATGCTTTCAAACTGCTAAGTGGAGCAAGGAGCTGGAGCAAGGAACGGGCGCTCACCCTGTCACGCAGCCCACGGGTCTCGAACCCAGGCTGTCAGTTTGCTCGCTGACAAGCTCAGTGTCTTTAACCGCTCAGCCTTCGCGCCTGTCCAAAACTCCAGCAGAAATGTAATAGAAAATCAGGTGGAATCCCTGAGCAACTTTTCCAACTAACAAATGATTGGAAGTCCTTCAGTTACGACCATAATGGAGCCTGCCCATTAACCATCATAAGTCGTGGGAGTGGTTAAGCCTGATGCCCACCTAATCACCTCACTTAGTGACCAAAGTCTTGGCCCATCCAGGCATGGTCACTAAGCACAGGTCCTTATCAAACAGCTGAGCTGAGATCACAATCAGGTGTCCCAGGGGCATTGTAAGGCCCCATCAACTGTCCAGTTGGCAAATCCAGAAAAAGAAACTCCTGGGACATTATTTTACCAAGAGTATAAAACTTTACTAAAAAAAAAAACATTGGCACAGAAGAAGCGAAACCAGCTCTGGGTTTCTCGTGCGAAAGCAAGCATAGTTAATTCCCCCAATTTCCCAAATTCTGAGCAACAGTTGTAGTCCCTTTGTTCAGCGCTGTCCCAATTTTGAACGGACGCTTGAACCAATGGTCATTAAATTGAGGACCACTTATAAAACACTGTTTGTATGCTTTTTGTTAATTAAATTAATTTGTTCATCAGAAAAAGGTGCTCACAGACTCCTCCTCCTGATTTTATGGAACTATTTTTTGACCAACATGGTTCCCTTCCTACAGCATCCAAGGCACTGAAGGAGCAAAGACGGAACCAGAGGTCGCTGTCACATAATGTAACAACCGGTTTGCCCAGCACCGAAAATGTGAGCCGTGCATGCGTGTGGCCCTCCGCACATGTGCGCAGCTTCAAAAACACAGCGATATAGGACGGGATAGCGCCAGGGCAGGGGGGTGGGCCCATCCGCTGGTCGCAAATACCGGTTTGCCCACCTCGGTCTTGGTTAAGCTGCAAGAACAAGCAAACAAGGTTTACCTTGTGCAGGAATCATTGCTAGAAATGTGAACAGCTGCCAACTCTCCAAGGGGTGCAGCCTGATTCATTTCTGCTACTTTGCCAACCCTGAAGAAAATCAGTGAATCTTAACCCCAGCCCTGTGAGATCCAGAAACCTCCTTTAGCAATCCTAGCCATTGTTGTGGCTCCGTTGCCTGAGCCTGGGCTATCGACAGATGCAGACTCTGAGAGTGAGGGAGAGGAGTTGGCAAGGCCTCCCTCTCCAGGACCCTCCTCTCTGGCAATGCCTCCGGAGGACACCAAAGGCCAAAAGATAGGCCCAGAGCCAAGCACGTTCCCGCAGCCACAGGTGGACAGCGACGAAAGAAATAAGTACTGGCTGGATCCTCGACAGCGGTGCAGGGAGAAGTGTGCGCAGCAGAGGGGAAGGCATGCCAGAGATTAGCTGAGTCACTGGACCACACCCCACAGGGTATAAATGTGGGTGTGGTGGCCGGTTCAGTTTGTGACGAGCAAAAACTAGAAATAATCCCTGATCTCTGCGTTACTGGACTTTGCCTGCTTTATTGGACTGCATTTGGATTAATCTTTGTATTGCTGAAACTTTGCCTGCTTTATCGGAATGCTTGCAGTCTAATCTTTGTTTTGTGTGAGTAAAGTCTGAATTGGCAGCTAGCCACTGGGTTGCTGCCAGCTTTATTTTCAAAGAATTTTGTCGTGTGGCTTATTAACTCCAGGCCGTCTGTGGGGGTACGTGAGTGGAACAGGGACAGAACAGCCATCAGTTCAAACCACCCTACATCAACTCTTTAAGGCAGGGCTGTCAAACTGGATTTCAGTTCTCCTGCGTGGGCCAGTTGGGGAGGGGGGTCAGCGGCCCACAGAGGAGGGCCAAGGGTGGGGAGTGGGGGGGAGGACAAGATGGATGCCTCCTGCAGCACCCTGCTGGCCAAAACGGACCGCGCGGAGGCCTCGGGGGTGTCAGTGCGGCCCGTTTTTGCCCGGCAAAGTGCTGCAGGAGGCTGTGGAGGCCAAAAATGGGCAGTGGGTGGGGTTGGCCGGCAGAGACACTGTGGACCAATCTTTGGTTATTTCCAGGTCAGCCCCGCGGGTCAGATTTAAGCACCTGCAGGCCGGAGTTTGACACCCCTTGCTTTAAGGGCCGAAAAGCAGATGAAAAACAGAGAAAAATGAAATTTTGTTTCTCGCCTCAAGAAGATTGGTCCAGGATCCATGTGGCTTTCGTGGGCTCGAGGAAGAACACGGAAGGGGGGAATGTGGGCCGGGCACGTGGGAACGCCAACCAGGCCTCCACTCTAAAAGCCTCCCACTTACCGGCTTGACATCCAGAAGGATGGAGGACTTGGCAATCAGGCCCGGCTTCTTCGACTTCTTCTCGGCGTACTGCTTTAGCCGCTCTTCCCGAAGGCGGGCAGCTTCTTGGTCCTCCTCTTCTTCATCGCTGCCAAACAGGTCGATGTCGTCGTCTTCCTCGGAGGAGGCGGCAGCGGCGGCACCACCCAGGGATTCTTCTTTGATGGCAGCTGAAGGGAGCACCACCTTCTTGGACTGCACGGCCAGGGGCTCCACTTTCTTCATGGGGGTGACGTGCTTTGTGGAGAAAACGAGAAGGTGAGCCTCACCCCGGAAGCCCTTCCCAAGGGGAAGTTTCAAGAGTTTCATTGGAAAGGAGGAGGAGAAGGAAGGCGTGGGAAGGAGGCCTGGCTTTCTCGACACCAGTGGGCACCACCTTTCAAAGGGGTCTATGACAATTTGCCGCAGCCAACACGCCACGGCAACTTGCTGCAGGACAAGAGTCATGCTAATATCAAAAAATATGATTCATTAAAGAAAGGATGCGAAAGGAGGGACAGAATGAAAGGTGAATGGTAACCATTAAATTTTTATTTATTTTAAATAATTACAGTAAATAGAAGTGTTAAATTGTCCCGCAACCAGTTGTCCCACTCCCCCTTTAAAGCACAAGAGGGGGAACTTCACCTATAAAGCCCTTCATGGCATGGGACCAACTATTTGAGGGACCTTGCCTGAAGGTTTTGGGAGAGCCTCGCTCCAACCTACCACTGCTCTTCTCCTGAGGAGAACTAATTGGGATATCTCAACATTGCTCATCAGGCATCTGGCTGTGTGAGTCAAGGCGAAGATGCCCGTTAAATTAGGAGGTTGGACTAGAAGACCTCCAAAGTCCCTTCCAGCTCTGAGCTCTGTTATTCTATTCTATTCTATCCTATTTCTTATTCTATCCTATTCTATTCTGTATTGTATTGTATTCTATTCTATTCTTCATTTCTATTCTACTCTACTCTACTCCACTCCACATTTTCTTATTCTATTCTATTCTATTCTATTCTATTCTATTCTATTCTATTCTATTCTATTCTACTCTGTATTGTATTGTATTGTATTGTATTCTATTCTATTCATTTCTATTCTACTTTACTCTACTCCACCCCACTCCACATTTTCTTATTCTATTCTATTCTATTCTATTCTATTCTATTCTATTCTATTCTATTCTATTCTATTCTATTCGTTGCTAAGAAGGCCTTGGAAGGAATGGGCCTTGGATTTTAAAAAGCATGTGCTTTTTAAAATGAGCAAAGCAATGGACACGCATAAGACCTTTTTTTTTAAAGCACATTTTACCTGTGTTGGTGGAGGTGGGGAAGGATGATGGGAAGCCGATGCCCTTTCCAGCACGCTCAGCCGACACTCCAGTTTGGAGATGGCCACTTGGAGGTTTGTGACCACTGAAAACCGAAAGAAAAAAAGATTATTAGAAGGATAGGATGCTGCACTCTAATCCCTCAATTTATAGCTACTATCAAGTCTTACGGGCATGGCTACTCACCACTACGAAGTTGTTGGTTCTCTGCCTCCAAGTTAGCAATCCTGGTGACCACCTCATTTTGGTCTCCGGCTGGTCCTGCAGGGGAGGGGCCGCTGGCGGTCTGCAAGAGACAGCGAAGACAAAGGGGAGGTGAGGCCAGGCCAACCGCTGACCTCGGCCAGACCCACAGACAATAAAGCCAAGCTGTAGCCACAAGGGGGAGATGGACAGGGGAGACTTCCAGAAAGCAACTGGGAACCAGTAAGAGCACAAGACCTGAAAGCTTTTATGGTTTGCAAAGGAAAAGGGAGATGAGATTCTTGAATGCCCAGGGTGTGTTTCCTTGATTTCTTAAAAAGGTATTTATAGAGAGGCATAATGCATCTTAGAATAATTAAAAGTTGCAATGCTGTATGATCTTGCTATGAGGGTTCCTTGGCTCTCTGAGCTTGGTTTCCTTCCTTCCTTCCTTCCTTCCTTCCTCCCTCCCTTCTCCTTAGTGCTCTCTAAGCTCGGTTGTTTTTTTTTTTTTTTTTGCAGACATTTCATGATCTATCAAGGTAACGTCATCAGTGCTAGAGGGCAGTTGGGATTGCAGAGAGGAAGAGGAGGAGAACTGTGGGGTCCTTGGTGCTCTCTGATCTTGGTTGTGTTCTTGCAGGCGATTCATTAACCAACTAGGTAATCTCATGACTGATGCTGAGAGAGCACCCAAGGGCCTCTCATTTCAACCCTGAGCTCCCAACGTTCTCCTTTATTGGTACTTTGCTAGGACATGGTCCAGCGTCTTCAACTGGGAAGTATGAACTCTATGTTAAGGAAGGAAGGGCAAGAACCCAACCCTGTAATAAAATCTCACCATCCCACAATGAGGGCAGAAATACCTTTCCTTATTCAGGGTGGACAGAATGTCCGTCTGTCCGTCTCTCCCTAGGAGCAACAGAAACTCTCAAGAGCTGGGCTACAAATCGATCAGTTACCGAGTTCAAGGCAATTTTGGCTGGATTTTTTTTTTTTTTTGGCAAGCAGAAGGATTTATTTCTCCAGCCTTTAACAACGTAGCTACTCTGGCAAAGTGCAAAAGCAGATTTTGTGAAACCCGCAAAAGATTCAAAAGTGGGGGGAGCACGCGAGATATTAGCAGCGTAAAACTCTTCGACGGAACTGAAGTCACTTTTGCATCATGCTGTCTGGGAACGGATTTCTGCCAAACAAGCTATTTTTTTTTCCTTTGGGAAAAATCTACCTGGTTGTTAAAACATCCACCGTCAAGTAAAGGTTATCCTTGACTTACAACCAAATTCGTTTAGCGACCGCTCAAAGTTAAAACGGCACCGGCGGGGAAAAAAACCCCCCAGCAACGGCACCGAGAAAAGTAACTTACGACCATTTTTCAGTCTTACGACCGTGGCAGCATCTCCATGATCACGTGATCAAAATCTGGACGCTTAGCAACCAGTTCATATTTATGACGGTCGCAGTGTCCCGGGAGTCACGTTACCCTCTTTTGCGACCTTCTGACAAGCGAAGTCAATGGGGGAGCCGGATTCACTCAACAACCGTGTTACTGACTTAACAACTGCAGTGAGAAAGGTCGTAAAAGGGGCAAAACCCATAACTAATATCTTGCTTAGCAACAGGAAATTTTGGGCTCCATTGTGGCCGTAAGTTGAGGACTACCTGCACAAGTACGTAAGGGGACTTTTACGTATAGGGTATGACTAATATACTGGTAAGTATCTGATACTTAGGAGGCATAAAAGTAAAGGTTCCCCTCGCACATATGTGCCGGTCGTTCCCAACTCTAGGGGGCAGTGCTCAACTCTGTTTCAAAGTCAAAGAGCCAGCGCTGTCCGAAGACGTCTCCGTGGTCATGTGGCTGACATGACTCAATGCCAAAGGCGCACGGAACGCTGTTACCTTCCCATCAAAGGTGGTCCCTATTTTTCTCCTTGCATTTTTTACCTGCTTTCCAACTGCTAGGTTGGCAGAAGCTGGGACAGGTAACGGGAGCTCACCCCGTGACGCGGCACCAGGGATTCGAATCGCTGAACTGCCGACCTTTCGATCGACAAGCTCAGCGTCTTAGCCACTGAGCCACCGCGTCCCTTTAGGAGGCATAGATGTCTCTTTAAAAAAAAAAAGGGAGGAATTACATTACAGCTTTAAAGTCAAAGGCTGATCCCCTCCAGAAGATGCCTGAAGCTCCATAATTCAGAGCAGGAAATTGAGAAGCCAAAAAATGCATAGAAATGGACAATGGACAGGACAGAGTTTTCCAAGCAACACAACAAGAGGCATGGAGGACGGCCGTTTCTTCCATGCCGGCTGGGACAGACAGACGGACGGACGGAAGGCGATCGCTTCCTTCCCACAAGCGACTTACAGCCGCGCGACCCCGGTGCTTCTTGGACCGAACAACAGCGGCTTCCTGAGGGTTTTGCAAAACTGTCTTGAGCTGGAAAGGGCAAGATATATATATATATATAGATATAGATATATATTCTTGGTAACATAATCCCACCATGATGGAGATTCATTCATGCAGTGCAGTAGAAGGCCGATGTAGAAGAAGCCCCACGTGCAGGAATTAAAAGGATTTTAAAAAAAAATACTTTCAAAAGCACCAGTATGCTGAGATTGTGAGAGCAATGAGGTGCGGAATACAGGGAGCAGGCTTAAGCAGTGTCCTCTTTACACCAGAAAATGCCCATTATTTGGGCTGGAAACGGCTACCCTGTGAATCTCAAAAGCTGCATTTATGCTGCTTAAAGCAGGGGTCTCCAACCTTGGCAACTTTAAGACCTGTGGACTTCAATTCCCAGAATTCCTCAGCCAGCAAAGCAAAGCTGGCTGAGGAACTCTGGGAGTTGGAAGTCCACAAAGTTGCCAAGGTTGGAGACCCCGGATTTAAAGAGATTGCTTTTCACAATATGGAGAATTATAATTAGGATAACAAATGAACCTTTGCTTGACTGACTGTTCTCTGTCAAGTGTTTGCAAGCCATTGGCACATGTGTCATATAGACACCAGTGGAGGCTGAGAGTGTCTCCACCCCTATGTGGAAAGGAGGGGCTTACCCTGAGTATAAGACCCCCTCCAACCTTTTCCACCTCTCTGGCTCTCTCCATCTCTCTCTTTTCATGTTTGTTCCTCATGAGACTTGATCTCTGTTGTACATAGTTAATATGATTTATCATATGAATAAATACGTTTAAGACATTTATTTATGCATCTGCCTCTGAACTCTTCTATGCTCCTGGGTGTTTCTACGATCCCAATTCCACATTCTCCATGCAAGAAACACGACGATGAACAGGGCATTAATATGTAACATCCTTGGATGCGCAAACTGTTTGGTGAGACATGTCGTAACAGAATAACAAGAGTTGGAAGGGACCTCGGAGGTCCTCTAATCCAAGCCCCTGCTCAAGCAAAAGACACTATACCATTTCAGACAAATGGCTGCCCAGTCTCTCCTTAAAAACCTCCAGTGATGAAGCATCCACAACCTCTGGAGGCAACTTCTGTTCCACTGGTGGATTGTTCTCACTGTCAGGAAATTAATTTCTCCTTAAGTTCTAGATGGCTTCTCTCCTTGATGAGTTTCCCATCTGTTGCTTTTTACCCTGCCTGGAGTTGTGACTTCTCTGCCAAAGTCCTGCCCTCTAGAACAGAATGTCCCTCTAATGCCTTGGCTTTCTTCCCAGGCCTGGCACAGGGCATCTGTGAAAACCCTCTTGAACATTTTTCAAAGCTGGGTCAGGTTGCTTTGCTTGGGCCTCTAAGTTACCTACTTGCACAAATTGTAAACCACCCAATGTCTTTATGCAGCTGGGCAACCTTTAAAAATAATAATAATAATAATAATAATTATGGGAGCCGGATTTGGCCGAGACTGGAAATGTTGCAAGCGCTGAATCCAGCCAAGGCATAAATTCAAGTGTTTTAAAAGCAGCTGCTTACATATAAAAGGGAAAATTAAGAATTTCCGTATACGGCGTCCTCAACGGACGGCCCAAAATGTCTGTTGCTAAGTGAGATGGTCGTTAAGTGAGTTTTGCCCCGTTTTACGGCTTTTCTGACTGCAGATGTTAAATTAGGAACTTGGTTGTTAAGTGAATCTGGCTTTGTTGACTTTGCTTGTCAGAAGGTCGCAAAAGAGGATCACGTGACCCTGGGACACTTCCACCGTCATAAATGTGAGTCGGTTGTCCAGCATCCAAATATAAATCATGTGACCATGGGGATGCCGCAACGGTCGTAAGTGTGAAAAACGGTCGTAAGTCCCTTTTTTCGGTGCCATCGTAACTTTGAAAGGTCACTAAATGAACTCTTACAGGTAATCCTCGATTTAACAACAGTTCATTTAGTGACTGTCCAAAGTTACGACGGCAC
The DNA here is from genome assembly GCA_022577455.1 of Arizona elegans. Taxonomy (NCBI): domain Eukaryota; kingdom Metazoa; phylum Chordata; class Lepidosauria; order Squamata; family Colubridae; genus Arizona; species Arizona elegans. The sequence goes on from JAKOOJ010000055.1 coordinate 2,450,015, forward strand.
TGAAAAAAGGGACTGATGACAGTTTTTCACAATTTGGTTGAGACTGAAAATATTTGAGTAATTTCAAGTGTTTTAGAAGCAGCTCTTTACGTAAAAAAAAAGAAAAGAAAAGAAAAAGGAAAACCGAGAATTATTATTTTCCTGTACTCTCCTTCAAGCAGATCTAATCCATCATGAAATATAATAACCACCTTAGCTGACAGTTCTCCAAGGGTCGCTTAAAAATAGAATATGGATATTTAATACAGAACATCTGAAAAAAAGAAAAGAAAAAGAAGATATATCTTCGAACAGGAGGGCTACCACCGGCCAGCCTAAACCAGAGACAGCCAGGGATAGGATGGGGCAAGGCTACGTACAGTCAGTCCTTGACTTACGGCCGCAGTTGAGCCCGACATCTTTGTTGCTGAGCGAGACCCTTATTAAATGAGATTTGCCCCGTTTTACGACCTCGGTTAAGTAAATCATGGCAGCTGTTTAGTAACGTGGTTGTTAAGTGAATCTGGCTTCCCCCATTGGGAGGAGGTCGCAAAAGGGGATCACACGACCCCGGGATACCGCGACCGTCATAAATATGAATCGGTTGCCAAGGGTCTGAATTTCGATCATGTGGCTGTGGGGATGCTGCAACGGTCGGACGTCTGAAAAACGGTCGTAAGTCGCTTTTTTTCCAGGGTCGTCGTAACTTTGAACAGTCACTAAGTGAATGGTTGTAAGTCGAGGACTGCCTGTATTCATCTACTGATTCATACCCGACATCTAATTGCCAATTTGCCGTCAGAATTACCATCAGAGCCTTGTTCAGGGACTGTCCTAAACCAACTTAAATCCTCACACCTGCCAGGGAGGTTCGCACCGTCATATCCCATACAGGCAGTCCTCGACTTATAACGTTTTTTACACTTACGACCGTTGCAGCATCCCCGTGGTCAGGTGGATCAGAATTCAGGTGCTTGGCAACTGGCATGTACTTATGCCTGTTGCAGTGTCCCGGGGCGTCACGTGATCCTTTTTTGCAACCTTTTTACCAGCAAAGTCAATGAGAAGCCAAATTGATTAACAGTCGTGTTACTTCCTCAACAACTGCAAGGATTGGCTCAACGGCGGCAGCAAGGAAGGTCATAAAACGGGGCAAGGTCCACTTAACAATGGGCTCGCTTAGCAATGGAAATTTTGGGCTCGCTTATCGTCGTAAGTTGAGGATTAATTGTAAAGGTGCAGCTTGGCTTTTTAGGAGAAATGAAAGTTCTCCGATTTGAAGCCGAAAAGTGGGAAAGGGGTAGAATTCTGATCTTATATGATTTTCATCTTGATTTTGGGCTCAATCCAGCAGCATCTCCACAGGTGCACCTGCTGGCCTCCAATGCTAACACACCTGGAAAGGCCCCGAATGAGGAAAACGGTCTTTAAATCAGAGTCTCTGTTTCCGTTAAAAAAATTCAGAAAAAGTTCTTGTTTTCTTTAAATGTTAAATATTAAACCTTTTAAATATTCCCTGCACCAGGGTTAGAATCTGAGTAGACCCCAGGTAAATCGTTGGCTTACGACCATTTGTTTAGTGGCTGTTTGAACGGCACCGAAAAAGTAATTTAGGACCGTTTCTCACCCTTACGACCGTTGCAACATCCATTCGTGGTCACATATTCAGACGCTTGCCAACTGACTCACATTTATGACGGTTGCAGGGTCCCAGGGTCACCTTTTGTGACCTTCTGACAAGCAAAGTCAATGGGGAAGCGAGGTTCATTTAACGACCGTGTTATGTACTGAACAACTGCACTGATTCGCTTAACAACGAATGAACGAGAAAGTTCATAAACTGGGGTAAACTCATTTAACTGAGCAAAGGAAATTTTGGGCCCAATTTTCGTCCTAAGTGGAAAACTACCTCTTATCTTCCCCAGGAAACTTAAGAGGGCAGGACAGCTAGTCCTCAAACTTACAACCATTCACTTAGTGACTGTTCAAATTTACAACGGCACTGGAAAAAAGTGACTGATGACCGTTTTCCCGACTTACGACCGTTGTAGCCTTCCTGTGGTCACATGATCAAAATTGAGACAGTTGGAACTTGACTCACATTTATGACAGTTGCAGTGTTCCGGGGTCAGCTGATCCCCTTTTGCGACCTCCCAACAAGCAAAATCAATGGGAAAACCAGACTCACTTAACGACTGTGTTTCTAATTTAACAACAGCAGTGATTCACTTAACTGTGGCAAGGAAGGTCGTAAAATGGGGCAAAATTAACTTAACTAATGTTTCACTTAGCACAGAAATTTGGGGCTCAATTGTGGTCGCAAGTCAAGGACTACCAGTCTCACCTCAATATCCTTCCTTCCCAGCTTGGCTAAGAAAGTCCTCGACTTATGACCAACAATTGGGAGCAGAACTTCCATTGCTCAGCAAAGCAGTTATGAAGGGGCTCGTGCCCAATTTTGTTGGCCATGGTTGTTAAATGAATCACACAGTCCTTAAGCGAATCTGACGTCCTCCGCCGACTTTGCTTGTTGGAAGCCCAGCTGGGAAGGTTGCAAGCAGCGATCGCATGACCCCAGGACACGGATGCCAAGCACCCATATTTTGATCATGTGACTGTGGGGTTGTTGTGACAGTCATAAGTGTGAGGAATGGCCATAAGTCACTTTTTTCAGGGCCATTGTCGCTTCGGATGGTCACTAAATAAAATGGCTGTAATTCGAGGACTACCTGTACAGTGAAAAGGGTCGCAGAATGAGGCTATTCTTGTTCTCTCTCCTTCTGAGGAAGAATTAAGGAAAATTCTGCAGTCAGACCAGCCAAGAATTTTGAATTGTGCATTCTGGCACCAAATAGCCCATGTTTACAGGTACTCCTCGACATACGACCGCAATGCAGCCCAAAACTTTCTGCTGCAAACCCAGACAAGTTGTTAAGTGAGTTTCGCCCCTTTCTGGCCACAGTTGTTAAGGGAATCGCTTGCACGCGTTAAGTGAGTCACACGGTTCTGAGGTGAATCTGGCTTCCCTGTCGATTCTGTTCATCAGAAGATCGCATAACTCAGGGACACTGCAACTGTCGTAAACACGAGTCAGTGGTCAAGCATCCCGCATGTAAATCACGTGACCACGTGGATGTTGCCACAGTCGTAAGTGGGAAAAATGGTCGTAAGTCATTTTTTTCAGGGTCGTTGTAACGTCAAACTGTCACTAAATGAACTGTTGTAAGTCGAGGATTACCTGTAGTTGTTTAGGTTTAATCTGCAAAAGCGTTACTCCCTGGAGGAAGCCGAGCCTTAAGATTTGCTTGTCTGTGATATTGTGCTTTGCAGGATAGAGCTCACCTCACACAATCTGGGCTCTCTAATTTAAGGCAAGCGAATCCAAACAGGCGGTCAAACAAGGATGTTTTTATTTCTTTTTCCCCCAAAGGCGACTGGACTTTGTTTTTCCTTGAAGATGTTTCGCTTCTCATCCAAGAAGCTTCTTCCGTTTTTGATCGGAAGCTTCAGTAGAACGGAAGAAGCTCCTTGGATGAGAAGCGAAACATCTTCAAGGGAAAACAAAGTCCAGTTGCTTTTAGGAAGAAAAAAAAAGAGGCACCTTCGGGACAACCATGACCTGGATGATTGAGAATCTCCACAGACAACCACACAGGTAAGAGTTTATCAGAGGGGAAGAGGAAGAGGAAGGAGGACTGTTGGGTCCTTGATGCTCTCTGAGCTTGGTGGTTTTCTTGCAGACGTTTCATGACCCAACTATGGAACATCATCAGTGCTGGAAAGGAGTAGGGTTTGCAGGGAAGTGTGGGGGAAGATAACTGTGGGTTGCTGGGTGTTCTCTGACCTTGATAGTTTTCTTGCAGGCATTTCATTACCCAACTATGGAACATCATCAGTGCTAGAAGGGAGTGGGGTTTACAGAGAGGAGGAGGTGGGAAGGAGGAAGAAGTGGAGGCCTGTGGGGCCCTTGGTGGTTCTCTGAGCTTGATAGCTTTCTTACAGACATTTTATTACCCAACTATGGAACATCATCAGGGAAGGAAGGAAGGAAGGAAGGAAGGAAGGAAGGAAGGAAGGGAGGGAGGGTGGATCTGAGAGATATGCCACAGCCAGGAAAAAAAAAAAGAACGGAAAGAGCCAGCTGGTGAGAGAGCGTTTGGGTACTCACTCCGGCCAGTGACTTCTGGATATTCTCCCTTGCTCTGGCAATGTCGCGCAGGATGGTGCTGGCGCCGTTCTCCTGCAAACATGCAGAAAGAACCAAGTGGTGTGTTTTCCTTCTCTTTCTCTTTCTTTCTTTCTTTCTTTGTTTCCAAAGAGGTGCATACAGACACAGGAGAAGTGACTCAAAATGAAAGGGAGCCTTTTTAAGGTACGCAACAGCTGGCCATGGGCAAAGGGACCAGCATGAAAATTTGCCAGTTTAGCACAAGGGCCAAAGGCGGCCGTAGAGTTTTCCTGCGCTGTGTGGAAGGCGGGCGGCTGTCGGTCAGAGATAGTTGCAAAGGCATTTTTTAAAAAAATACACCAGCGAATTTTAACGTTTCCCATTTGAGTGTCCTTCGCCTTCCCCCTCCCTCCCAGTAGATTATGACACATTCACATCACATTTCAACGAGTACAAGAGATGAAAATACAAAATATGAAACAGAAAGTTATGTCTCAATCAGGGGTCTCCAACCTTTAAGCCTGGAGGACTTCAACTCCCAGAAATCCCCTGGCTGGGGAATTGAAGTCCTCCAGGCTTAAAGTTGCCATGGTCGGAGACTCTTTGGTGGCCCAGTGAGGAGTGGGTAGGAGGGGAATCGGCTGGCACAAGCGGTTTGCCGCTCGACCAAGACCAGCTGTGTGCGCTACCCACTTGTTTCCGAATGGGCCAGGACCTGTTTAGTGGGCAGTGGCCCGGGGGTTGGGGACTCCTGGTCTAGATTACGGATATAATGTTTGGCTTTTTTTGTCACAGCCAGGAAATCAATGAAGTCTCCATTAGGGGCCCCTGTTTTTTTGCACTGTGTCACCATGTGTGGGATAGCTTGTGTTTCAGCCCTGCAGTCACAATTCGGTGATGGCGATTTGTCCCACTCGCAGAGGGCATCTCCACACCTATTGTGGCCGGTGTGAATTTGGTCCGGTGTTGTTCACGTTGCACAGGGCTGATCAAACCCAGGTGGGTTTTCCACAATGCAAGGCAAAGTTTGATATTGGGGGGGGGAGGGGGCGGGGGGGCAGTTTTCTGTCCGATGTTGTTTTCATCTTTTGTGAATGTTAACATCGTCTTCAACAGGTACTTTAGCAGCAGAAATGCAGGTAGCCCTTGACTTACAACCACAAGTGAGGCCCAAACTTAGGTTGCCAAGTGAGACGTTTGTTAAATGAGTTTTGCCCCATTTTGCGACATTTCTTCCCACAGTTGTTAAGTGAATCAGTGCAGTTGTTAAGGGAATAACGGGTTTGTTAAGTGAATCGGGCTTCCCCCACTGACTGTGCTTGTGAGAAGGAGGCAAAGGGGATCACGTGACCCTGGGACACTCCAACGGTCGTAAGTACAAGTCAACATTCAGCGTCTGAATTTTGAAGACATGACCATGGAGATGCCACAACAGTATGAAATATGGTCATCAGAAGGTTGCAAAAGGGGATCACGTAATACGGCAACAGTCGTAAGTATGAGTCTGTTGCCAAGCGTCCGAATTTGGATCACATGACCACATGGATGTTGCAAGCGGTCATAAGTGTGAAAAACGGTCACAAGTCCCTTTTTTCAGTGCCGTTGAAACTTCCAGCGGTCACTAAATGAATTGTTGTCAGTTGAGGACTACCTGTAGCTGGATGGGGAAGTTAAGTTCCATAATGTCCCGGTAAGACATTGGAACCAATCAGCATGAAGGGTGCGCACCTATGCACAGCTGGGATTTTGGGGGGGGGGGGGGGAATGTTTGCATCAGCCCATCTGTGGCCCTCTCCAACCTCCGCTTACCCATCAAACCCTTCACCCCATCGCTTTTGTGGCAATAGTTGGGGCCTGTCGTTATCAATGTAATGAGCCTGAGTGGCGCAGCAGACTAATGCTACTGTTAAAGGTAGTATTTAGCTCCCAGCTACCTGCAATTTCTGCTGGTTCGAATCTCTCCAAGGCTCAAGGTTGACTCAGCCTTCCATCCTTTCTAAGGTAGGTGAAATGAGGACCCAGTTTGTGGGGGCAATAAGCTGACTTTGTATATAATATACAAAAGTATGAAGGCTATTGCTGAGCACATTGTAAGCCGCCCTGAGTCTCCGGAGAAGGGCGGCATATAAATCAAATTAAAAAAAAAAAACTCTTCGTGGCTACATGAATTCTCTTGCAATACTGCTATGGGGGTGGCGGCAACCACCCAAATTCAGCATTAGGCAGGTGAGGGGAACTATGCCCAGCCACACTCATGCTGCTGCCAGTAAAATTATTTGCCGTAAAAAGGGGGCGCGTGCAAAATACACCACAAACTGCTTCCGCAATTCTATCGGTTTCCGGCCCCAAACGCAAGTCAGTAGGTTCATTTGGGGAAACTGAGAAATACAATAAAAATGTTATTTATCCCAAGGATTATTCCGGCCAGCATTGCAAGATGAGTAATTTATGGTTTTGGGTTTTTTTTGTATTTTTATATTGCCCATTATACTTGAGTGCCTCTGAGTGGTTATGGGTATTGAATTGGAAGAGGCTTAAATTCTGTGCTCTCGAATTTGAAGAAAACTCTACTTGCATATTAAAGGGCTTTAAAAAGGGCCTATCCCTCCTGTCCCTAATCGAGGACTGAGATATTAAAATGAAAAAGTGAAGGGGACTGATAGTGGGACAGGCAAAAATACTGACACAAATAAGCAGAAAAGGCTTCTGACAGACTAGCTGTGGGATCAGAACCGGCTGATCTAACAATTCCCATTCAGATTTGTCCATCAGCTAAGGACACAGGGTGACAACCACTTTCTCCCAAAAGTGAGGAATAAAATATATTAAAAAATTAATTTTTCAAAATACAACTGCAGTACAGAATTTGGATCTACAGAGCTCCTGAACAAAGCCCCACATATAAGGGGCTGCTTTAATGTATCCGGATAGTTTCTCTTGTCTGGGGTGCTCTCTGAGTTTGGCAGCTTTCTTGCAAACATTTCATTATCCCACTAACCAGGGTGGATAAAAATCAATGGTTTTTTTAAAAAAAAATCAAAAAAATCGGATTTTTTTATTTAAATCGGATTTTTTAAATTTTTATCGAATTTATTTTAATAAAAAACTTTTGGGGTAAAAATCTATCGTAAGATAGTTTTCTATTTAAGATACCTAAATAATTTAGTTTATTCAGCATGAAATGGAGCTTAGTTATGTAGCAGGAGGCTGTATATTCTGCAACACTGGGACTATCGGTGAGTCAACAGCGGGTCAAAGGAGGAGCAGAGATGACAGCTGCTCCTTAAAAATTAGGATTTAAATCGAGCTGATTTAAATCAAGCCTTTTTACTCATGATTTAAATCATGATTTAAATTGTGATTTAAATCAACTCGATTTAAATCAAATCCACCCTGCCACTAACATCATTAAGAGCCGAGGTGGTGCAGTGGTTAGAGTGCAGTACTGCAGCTGACTGCTACTTCAGCGGACTGCTAGTTCAGCAGATCAGCGGATCAAATCTCACCAGCTCAAGACTGACTCAGCCTTCCATCCTTCCGAGGTGGGTAAAATGAGGACCCAGATTGTTGGGGGCAATATGCTATTTAGTATACTGTCTTTGGTGTAAGCCGCCCAGAGTCCTCGGAGAGTGGGCGGCATAGAAATATGACTAATAAATAAATAAATAAATAAATGAATGAATGAATGAATGAATGAATGAAAACCACCAAGCTCAGAGGCCAACAGGGACTCCACAGTTCAACCATGAGCTACGAAGATTCCCTGCTATTGTAGTATCTTTTGAGTTGTGAGCATACCCCCCTCCCTTCTAATTTTTCCGCATACAACCAGGAGAACCACTGAAAACCAGTAGCAGCTGCATGGAGATGGGGCTGGGCTGGGGAATACGCGGCTTTAAAAAACGCAGCTAAATAGGACGGCATAGCGCCAGTGCAGGTGGATGGGCCCACCCGCAGGTCACAACTACCGGTTTTCCCGAACTGGCTGAATCCCACCCCTGGGCTTATTTTAATAAGCCAGTTTCAAACCAGGATCCCTGGCTTGTCCCAGAAGAGGGAATGGCCCCAGGGACAGACAATGCAAAATGGAGGGATTTCCCCTACAAGGGAGGAGAGTGAGGGAGTTGGTGTTAAAACTATTTTAGGGATTAAAAGTTTCTGGCTAGCTGTGGTACTCGTATACCTGTGAGTCAGGATCTCAGATTACTATAAATACAGGTCATCCTCTACTTAAAACAGTTCATTTAGTGACTGTTCAAAGTTAGAACGGCACTGAAAAAATTGAGTTATGACCATTTTTCACATTTACAACGGTTGCTGCATCCCCAGGGTCATGTGATTAAAATTCGCTTGGCCACTGGCATGTACTTATGACGGTTGCTAAGCTCACGTGATCCCCTATTATGACCTTCCGACGAGCAAAGTCGATGAAGAAGCCGGATTCACTTAACGCTCCCATGTAACACCGCTCCTGCGCGAGCTGCACTGGCTCCCAGTGGTCTTCCGGGTGCGCTTCAAGGTGTTGGTTATCACCTTTAAAGCGCTCCATGGCATAGGGCCTAGCTATCTCCGAGACCGCCTGCTGCTACCCACGACCTCCCATCGACCCGTGCGCTCCCACAGAGAGGGCCTCCTCAGGGTGCCATCAGCCAAACAATGTAGGCTGGTGGCCCCCAGGGGGAGGGCCTTCTCTGTGGGGGCTCCCACTCTCTGGAATCAGTTCCCCCCAGAGATAAGAAGAATCCATGACCTCAATGCCTTCCGTCGTTCCCTGAAAACCCATCTTTTTCAGCAAGCCGGGTTGGCTTAGGAAGAAATTTTTAAATTCTTTTAATTAGTCTGTGATTCTTAACTTTCGGGCCAAAATTTATATATATTTTTAAATGTTTTAATATTTGTATTCTATGTTTTTTATCTTGGCTGTACACCGCCCTGAGTCCTCAGGGAGAAGGGCGGTATATAAATTGGAAATTAAATTAAATTAAATTAAATTAAAAATTAAATTAACAACCGGGTCTCTAACTGATCAACTGCAGTGATTCACTTAACAACTGTGGCAAGAAAGGTTGTAAAATGGGGGCAAAACAAATGTCTCACTTAACAACAGAAATTTGGGGCTCGATGATGGTCATAAGGTGAGGAGTACCTATATTTAGTGTTCAAACTGAATGTGACATGTTACAGGTAATCCTTGACTTACAAATACACCTTTAGCAACCAAAGTTACAATGGCAATGGGGAAAAAAAATGACTTAGGACCATTTTTCGCTCTTACGACCGTTGCAGCATTCCCCCCCAGGGTCACGTGATCAAAATTCAGACCCTTGGCAACGGATTCATATTTACGACGGTCGCAGTGTCCCGTGATCCCCTTTTGCGACCCTCTGGCAAGCAAACTCCATGGGGGGGAGGCAGATTGACTTAACAATCTTGTGACAACAAAGGTCGTAAAATGGGGCAAAACTCACTTAAGAACCATCTTGCTTAGCAAAGGGAATTTTGGACTCAAACCTGGTTGTAAGTCGAGGACTATCTGCATGTTATACCGAGGGTTACTTAGGAATCGGGCCACCCCCCCCCCCCCCACAAAGGAGCAGACCCCTCAACTGTTTGCTTGAGTCTCCTTGAAGGTGGCCTCCCCCCCCTCCACTTCCTTGCCAAAGACCCAAAATTATTGGGAAGTTCAAACCTTACCCAATTCCAGGGGTGACTGAGAACGGAACAAGAGTTCAAAATGGCCAGAGAAATACTTTCTATGAATCAAGTTACGATGCCGATAATTGAGCAGAGATGGGACAGAGATGTGTTTGGAGAGCTGGGTCAGAACACAAGGCCTTGCGGAGACATCAACGCAGGAGAAAAATACAAGCTTGGATGGATTCAGAGTGAACTAGTAGAGAATTCACAATTACAGGCAGAAGCACCGTTTGTATTGGGCCAGATAAAATGAGAGGCCACCTGTGGCTTGGACACGGGAGATGTTAGCATCTTCTTACCTGCTGGCAGGAAGGGCTGCGGGCTGGACCGTTGATCTGTTCGTAGTACCGTTTCTCAGCATCGTCGTATTTGAATTTATCGAACCAGATCTTCTCGTGCATGAGGAAGTGGGTTGCCATTTTTCTGCAGAGAGGAGGAGGTTAAATAAATATTTGAAAGCACTTGTTTTTAGGATCAGGTCACCGGATGACCACGAGTCATTCCTCTCTCCATCCCTTAGGGCTGCAGCTGGTAAGAACTCACTAACCTATCACTCTAGTTTGGGTTGTCTAACCTTGGTGTCTTTAAGACTTATGGACTTCCACTCCCAGAATTCCCCAGCCCAGATCTATACAAAAAAGCTGACCAAAATGCAATCAAACAAGCAATTACTTGAATCATTTCACACTTGAAAACTGATCACTACCAGTTACAAATTTTGGTTTCAAAGAGTGGTACAGAAGGAGCAGTGCCCTGACCTTGCCTATTCTTTCTCAGAAGATACGTAGACACCAGTATTACAAACAGCACCCGATCCTTAAAACGGCACAGAACAATGGGCTTAGCAGTACCCCAACCTTCTCAGTAGACCCTGAACAGGCCTCCACTAATAGAGCCCTCAAGGGGTTGAACAAAACCACACAAAGGAGCAAGAGCCACTGTTTTACAACAGTGCCAGTTGCCAAATTGTTTCGGGGAAAACTTTTATCTGGCTGCCTGGTAGTTCAGGGATTAAGTAGGAATCTCAATCTTCCTAATCTTTGAATCTGCCTCTGGAAGAGAAACCTTTTTAAAAAGAAATGCACAAGGTAATAAATGCCGGATGTGGGGTTGGAATTCAGCAACCATGGAGATGGGGTACAGCACCGAGTACCATGAACGCCATCAAAAAGTACTTCATGTCAAGAGACATCCAAAATCTGATTTACGCCACTCGTGGCCTGCCTAAAACTCAGTCAAGTAATATCCAGGGTGTTTTATCCTTCAAAACATCTCCACACACTGGTGTCCCTCTTGCGAAACAGCAGTTTGGATTCGGTTCTACCAACGTCGCCACCAAGGGGGACCACGACAACTTGTTCAGCCAAATTATTTAATTCGTTTTAGTCTATTTGAAATTTTGTATTTATATGTTTTATTCTATGGCTGTTCACCGCCCTGAGTCCTTCCGGAGTAGGGCGGTATACAAAATCAATAAAATAAATAAATAAATAAATAAATAAAACTTGTCACAGGACATCTCGCCAGGGCCAATTTGCGGTAGGACAAGAACGACACGAATATCAAAGAAAGAGTGGAATGGAATCATTCAAGGAAGGAGGGACAGGATGAAATGAGAATGGCAAAAATTACAATTCATTAAATTAAATTGAATTGTTGAATTGTCCTGTAGCGACAATCTGTGGGGAGTTGGCCATGACGAGTTATCCTGCGGAGAGTTGGCTGCGGCAAGGGGTTCCATCCCACCACCAAGGGCAGGACTCAGGTGAATCACAAATTTGACACCTTTTCTCAAATGAGACCAGGCAGAGCAGGCATCCAACACATTGCATGCAGACAAGCATTAAGGGGAAAGGGCGGGGGGGGGGGGGGCGCTTTTAAAATCTAGATTCACTGAACGAAATACTCTTTCATCTCATATTAGCTCACAGGGACTCCCTTGGTACACGTGTCTGTCAAGTCGACTGAAACAGAGACAAAGGACAACCTCTTTCCAAACCCTTTCCTTAAATTTGGAACACCGGAATCCCTTCTCAGAATACAGAATAAGAGAGTTGGAAGGGACCTTGGAGATCTTCTAGTCCAACCCTCTGCTCAAGCAGGAGAACCTGTACCATTTCAGACAAGTCTTTGTCCGGTCTCTTCTTAAAAGCCTCCAGTACTGGGAGCACACGCAACTTCTAGAGGCCAGATGTTCCACTGGTTAATTGTTCTGTCAGGAAATCTCCCCTTAGTTCTGGGTTCTCCTAAAACAGTAGAGTTAATTTCCTTTTTTCAATAATGCTCCTTGCCAAAAGGGAGCATCATGAGCCATGGTGGCGCAGAACACAGTACTGGAGGCTAATTGCAGTTTGGCAGTTCGATCCTGACCAGCTCAAGATTGACCCAACCTTCTGTCCCTCCAAGGTCAGTAAAATGAGGACCCAGATTGTTTGGGGCAATAGGCTCTGTAAACTGCTCAGAGAGGGCTGGAAAGCACCTGGAAGCGGTATATAAGTCTGCTAGTGCTATCTATCTACATCCAATCTCTCTCTATGTCTGTCTCTCTGTCCATCCACCTCTCCTGTCAGTCCGTCCGTCCGTCCATCTATCTAAATGCAGTATTGCAGGCTGCCAACTGCCGGGCCTTCGATCCTGACCAGCTCAAGGTTGACTTGGCCTTCCGAGATGGGTAAAATGAGGAGCCAGATTGTTGGGGGCAAGAGGCTGGCTCTGTAAACTGCTTAGAGGGGGCTGCAAAGCACTTTGAAGCGGTATATAAGTCTAACTGCTAGTGCTATCTTACTGCTAGTGCTATCTTAGCCCTGGCCGTGGCCAGTTGCACACCAACAACTCCCATGCCCTCTGCACGCTGAGTCTGAGTTGTTATAGCTATGCTGTTGGGCCGGAGAACATCCACTCCCACCGCCCCCGCCAAACACCCCCAAATGCATGCTTTTCCTACTTAGCATCAGGCTCTGGTGTGCTGGAGGGCTGCGCAGTGGGCTGGGTGGCTTTAGCTCGCGCGGCTTCCGATAGTCTGCTGGCTTCTTCTTGGGCAAGGGAGGCGTAGAAGCAGGCTTCTGCACTGTCGTACGTGGGCTTGTTGAACCACAAAGATTCCGTGTCCGGGTGCATAAAGTGCCAGGCAGGAGGTTGCGGTGCGGCGGCTGCCGTTTCCTGGGGCGTCAGAGTCCCAACTGCAGCGTTGTTTCCCCGTTTTCCCGTTGACTGCTTCCGTAGGCTGCTCCGGCCCTTCTTCTCTTTCCGGCTCTTTCTGGAGATATCCGCGTGGCCGCGCTCCTGCAGCCTCACCTTCCCTGGAGGGTGGCCGTCAAACATGTTGGCATAGAATAATCGCTCGGCGTCATCATAGATCGGCTTCTCCAGCCAGACTTCGGACAGCAGGGCTCGCAAACTGGAGCCCGGAGGCTTGCCGTTGACCGTCTGGTTTGCATCTCCGGCCGGGATGAGCGGAGCGGTGGGGGCCTGACGCTCGGCATCGGCAATGTGGGCCGGGGTCGAAGGAGTAGCCAGGGCCGTCACGTAGCCTTCGTCAGGGGTGACGGGCCCGGCGCTGGCCAGCTTCAGGACGGACGGGGGCTGCAGCAGGTGTGCGAGCGTCACAAGCTGGGACCTTTCGACAAAGGCTCTCTCGGCGGCGTCGAAGTGGAATTTGTTGACCCACACATCCTGAATGACGTGATGGCACGCCATGAGGCTGCCGTGAGTGCAGTGCAAGACGGCCTGGTTTCCAACATGCTCGGTCTCGGCCTGGACGGCGTCTTCAGACCAAGGCACCACAGCAGCTGGCTCCACGATGGGAAGAGCCACCAGGGGCAAAGAGTCGGCGAGTTTCACGTGGTAGGCAGATTCCGCTTGGTCAAACCGAGGTTTGTCAAACCAGACGTGGTCAGCCAACAAACCTGCCAAGACGGGATCTATTTTGGGCCCTAAAGACTTGGCTTTGGGCGATAACTTCCTTTTCTTCTGCTTCTTCCCACTGCCAACCCGCCACAGCTCTGCCTTCAACACTTCCTCAGCGCGTTCCTCGTGGCAGAAGCCATTCACGGCCACCAGCTCTTGGCAAGACCCGGCCGCCGAGGCGGCTAACGCTGCTTCTCGTTCATAGTGAAGCCTCTCGGCCTCGTCGTACTTAGGCTTGTCCACCCAGACCTTTTCAGTGGGGTACAGCAGCTTCCTGGTTCTCATCTTCCGAACGGGATGCCAGCATGAAGAGACAAGGACAAAGGTACAGTGGCTGAAATAACACACCACAAGCAGCGGGCAGTGCCACGGCGTTTTCCAACCTGGGCGCATGTCCCCTGCCGGCTGGGAACTCTAGAACGGTGGCACCAGATGTTTGGCGGGAGCAAGCTTGGAAAGGCTATGCAATGCCCCCGAGCGCCACCATTTACAGGTAGTCCTCAACATACAACCACAATGAAGCCCAACATTTCTGGGGCTAAGCAAGACAGTTAAGGGAGTCTTGCCCCATTTTACGACCTTTCTTGCCACAGTTATTAATCGAATCACTGCAGTTAAGTTAGTCGCACGGTTGTTAAGTAAATCTGGCTTCCTCATGGGCCTTGCTTGTCAAAAAATCACAAAAGGGGATCACTGTGACACACACACACACACACACACACACACACACACACACGGGGACATTGCAACCGTCATAATTATGAGTCAGTTGCCAAGCGGCCGAATTCTGATCATGTGATTGTGGTTATGCTGCAATGGTGGTTAGTCAAGGGCCGACTGCAAGTCATTTTTCAGTGCCACTGTAACTTTAAACAACTGGTCATAAGTTGAGGACTACCTGTATACAAAGTTGGATGATTGGACCATTTTTTTTAAAAAAAAAGTGCTTTAAGCAAACTGTTTAGAGAGCTCTTCTGCCCCTTGTCGTTCTCCAGTATGCCAACAATATTTTTATTTCTTTATGCTTCGTATTTCTTAAACCGCCCATCTTCCTTGTGAATACTTGAGCAAGCAGCTTCAGCAGAAGTAGGCAACTCGTGTCTGCCAGATGTTCGGACTTTTAACATTCCCACAATTTGCCCGCATCAGTCCCGAAAGGGGCTCAAGTCCTAAACATCCAGAAGAGACAGAGAAACAACTTCTTGGAGAAGCTCAGAACTTCCCTGGAGCACGTTGAAACTCATATTCAAGGGTCTTGGCATGGCTAGCGGTTTTTTGGGGGGCTGGAGTGGCCGATCAATACTGTCTGGGCCATGAAGAACTGGCAAGGTCTCCGCAAGTGGCAGCGCCTGCCTGGGGTTGGAAGCTAAGCAGGATTGGGCCTGGTAACTATTTGGATGGAGACCACCAGGAAAATATGTTGGAATTAGGCTAGACTTATTTTTAAAAATCCTGGAAGATTGGCAAGAAAACAGCACGAAGGAGTGTTCCATAAGTCATTAAGAGCTTTAAAAGGTGTGTGTGTGTATGTGTCTATCTGTGTGTGTTTTGAGGGACACTGGTATGATTTGGCTAGAAGTCTCTGTTGTCACCCTTAACATTCAGCACAAGTAGCCCTCGCTTAGCAACCAAAATTGGGACTGGCAACTTGGTTAAGGGAAGCACTTGCTAAGTGAACCCACAACTGTACTTATGATCTTATCAGAAAGTTATAAATGCAATGTTACTTTTTTTTATCATCATCGTAATTGCAAATGGTTGCTATACAAGGCAGTCACTAAACGAGAACCACCTATACTGAAAGAAATTCAGTCCTATCCCTCCTGGTGAAGGGGGGAGAGTCCTCTGCAATTTATGGCCCAAAACATCCCATAAATTTGCCAGTTCTGTTTCTTCTAGAAGGGGATATTTCACACAAATAAAGCAGAATTAAAAGTTAACTCTCAGCGGGGAAAAACTGATTTCTTGTTAAACGACATTTTAAGAACCTGGTTGGCAAAATTACTCTACACTCCCCAAAAGGTCCTGCTGAGGTAGGATACCCAAATTATGTGCTACCAAGGAAGAATTTCTGAACTTTTGCCAGTTTTAAATATATACATGATTGACAATTTTGGCGCCTCGCTGTGGAAACAAAACACGTGGCCCACGTGGAGATGAAAATTACTTGGTATTAACCTGAACAAAAAGTCAGGCCATTCCTCGAAGTGCTGTTTGTTGTTTAAAATGTACATGTCATCTCAGGCATGTTAATAACGTTTTCCCTACTTACTGTTGGAGACTTGAAATGGAGCACTCTACTACAAATTTGAAAAAAGGTATTTGTCTAACCTTGAGTGCATCCATCACAAATTTGTCGTAAGATGTTAAAAAGCTGTAAGCTGTTATGAGCCAGGTCCCGGAATAAAGCATTAGGTGAACTTCTAAGGAATTGTGACAGGCACTAAATGCCTTTGACATCACAATGCCACCTCAGGGGAGACAAACTAAGGGCTTGTAATAGTAGCTTTAGCCTAGTATAAATTATATGATTGTCACAATTCTAGTATATATATATTTTTCTACTGTGCCTTTCTACTTTTAACACGTTTATAATCCAGTATTGCAGTGATGTTGTTTTTCACATACAAAGCCATACAAGGAACATTTTAACTGTGCTCCTGGCATAAGAATTCCCTTGGGCAATTTTGGATACCATCTGTCTTAGATCTAAAGCGGATCAAAGAATAAAATACCAGCCCAAGGATTAGGAAAAAGAAGAGACAAGGGTGTTATCGAAAGAATGACGCAGGGAGGCTGAAGGGCCTGAAAGGTTTTGTAAGTTTAAGCACATTTGCAGGAGGGAGGTCCAATTTATACAAAGATAACTTGGGAGTTTTATTTTAACAGCCAGAGGGCTTTTGCGTGTACAAAATGCACAAAATACAGCGACATCTTTCTATCGCAAAAATCAAACTCTGCCCTTGTCAAATAAAGCTCACTATTATTATATGGAGTTTGAAATGTGTCTTGCTCAGGTAAAATTAGATTGGTTTATATATCAGAACCTTTACTGTAAGAATTTCCTTTATTTATGATTCACATTTTTGCACCACCCATCCATCTCAGACGGGGACTACCTTGGCCAATCTTTTTGTCTTCTCAGACCCATCATCAATAATCTCAATCAGCCAAGCAATTCATTTGTTTGCCAGATTTTCGGGAAAGAAATGGTGTGGGCTATATCAGGGGTCTCCAACCTTGGTAACTTTAAGACTTGTGGACTTCAATTCCCATAATTCCTCAGCCAGCAAAGCTGCCCTTGTTAAATTAAGCCAGCAAAGTCTTAAAAGTTGCCAAGGTGGAAGACCTCTGGGCTATATCACCTCCCCTAAATCCTAAAGTGATTCAGGGACTAGAAGAACAGGTTCAAACATTTCTAGGAGGGAAAGCAAGCCACTTAAAAAGTGCTGTGTTTTATAAATCAATTTGTTAAGAGCAGCCAGCCGTAAAAAATGGAGTTTATGGATTCTTTTAAATATATCAAAATGTTCGCAGCACAACAACATACCAAGTTCACAGAATCACCAAATTATTTTACATTTGTTTCCGGAAGACAGTAAACTTAGTTTGCCCATATACAGGCACTCCCCAATTTACGATCACAATTGAGTGCATAATTTCTGGTTGTTAACCAAGATAGTTGTTAATCTGTGTTTTAACCTGTGTTTCGGCCAAAATATTTAATAATTTTAAGGGATTTTTTAATATTTGTATTATCTGTATTTTATCTTGGCTGTTCACCGCCCTGAGTCCTTCGGGAGTAGGGCGGTATAGAAATATGATTAATAAATAATAAATAAATAATAAATAAATAAATTAAGTGAGTTTTACCCCATTTTTGTGACTCTTCTCACCAATTGTTAAATGAATCGCTTAACCGTGTTAAATTAGTAAGATGGTTGTGACGTGAATCTGGCTTCCCCATTGACTCTACTTGTCAGGTCGTAAAAGATGATCACATGATCCTGGTACAACTGCAAGAGTCATAAATACCAGTCAGTTGCCAAGCCGCTGAATTTTGATCACGTGACCAGAAGTTTGAAAAAAAAAATGGTCACGAGTGAACTTTTTTCAGTGTCGCTGCAACTTGGAGCAATCATTAATGTTCGTAAGTTGAGACGTATATATTCTGGGGTAAGGCTTTCATGGCTGGCCTAGGTTGGGCTACAGAATTTAGTGGCCCTGGTCTAGATCAGGGGTCTCCAACCTTGGCAACTTTACGACTTGTGGACTTCAACTCCCAGAATTCCTCAGCCAGCATGCACTGGCTGAGGAATTCTGGGAGTTGAAGTCCACAAGTTGTAAAGTCGCCAAGGTTGGAGACCCCTGGTTTAGATTATGCATTTTTCTGGCATTTTATGGGCAGCTGTGGCTGGCATCTTTCAAGGTGGCCTGTAACGGAGCAAGGACTCCCTGAATCCTACTCTCTATAGCCTGATTTATCATTGGATGTTCTTTGTATGGCTTTGCTGGCTATTCGCAGTGTTTTGGGAATGGGAAGGATAAATACCGAAGATAACGCTAACCCGTAATGTGGCTTGCTTGGTGTGGCTTAGTTCGTCATGTGAAAAAAACCTATCCCGAGAACAAAGTGACAGCTTTTTAAACAACATGGGTGAACCCACATATGATGTGCTAGAAAACCTTTGTATTATTGTGTGTTATGTCAACACTGTGGCATACTACCAGCAGTTTTGCTGATATCGAAGACCTGAAGGCTTATAAACAGCTGTGTTATAGAACTACAGCTTCTCTGACCGAAATGTCATTTTTCTCGTCCTATCACTCTGTTACATCAGAAAGAAAGAGAGAAGTATGAAAAGAGGTAAGAGATCTCAAAATGATAGGACTCAAAAGAGTTTCGCGTGGTGGTGGGGGAACGACTTCTAGTGTAAACCGGTCAAGAAATGTTCGGTGTTGTCGGCAGATACTTACTTTCTGGTTCCTAGGAAGGCATTAAAAGTAGAAGAAAGAGAAAGCATTAAAAGGAGAAGAAAAGAAAAGTGAAAATATTGTTTCTACAGGTAACAACAGAAGAGAGTAAAATGACAAATCGCTGGAATAGTGATGTAAAAACCATACTCTGAGATTACACTGTTGATTAAAACAGTGTTTCTCAATCGTGGCAGCTTGAAGATGGGTGGACTTCAACTCCCAGAATTCCCCAGCCATCTTCAAGCTGCCACGGTTGAGAAACATTGGCACATGCCAGTGGTACAAGGACTTCTGCTGAATTCAGAATTCCATTTTCCTTTAAGTCCAAAGTTAACAAATTCCCAGTATGTCCTACCCACAGTAGGACTAACCCCCCCCCCATATCTCCAAAGATTGAGAGCTGTTTCTCTATCATTTTAAACTTAAAATAAGCCCAGTTATGAAGATAAATTTCCAAATTAGCAGCAAAAACCTATGATGGGACTTTATTTCAGATTCTGTACATTAATTTTTGTTGTAAAACAACTATTACATCCAGTTCCTCATTCATAAACCCCCTCCCAATAATTAGTTAATTCTACTATTCAATGTAATGCCTAGGCCAAACCCACCAAACTAAATTTATTAAATTTAACATCCATCTGATCGTTTTTCCAAATATGAATATGTACATTATCTTCAATATAACAAATATATGAAAATAACTCATCTTATCTTACAGTTGTAAAAAAAAAAAACATTCTAGAATGCTATTGATCACTTCAGTGCTAAACTGTAAACAATAAAGGTGGGTTCCTATTTAAGATCGGGACTCCTTGTGCACAGTCACTCATGCCTTGGTTACGTCACGCCTGGACTACTGTAACGCTCTCTACATGGGGCTCCCCCTGAGGAGCACCCGGAGGCTCCAGCTGGTGCAGAATGCGGCCGCGCGGGTGATTATGGGAGCGACGTGGCGCTCCCACGTAACACCTCTCCTGCGCGAGCTGCATTGGCTCCCGGTGGTCTTCTGGGTGCGCTTTAAGGTGTTGGTTCTCATCTTCAAAGCGCTCCATGGCTTAGGGCCAGGGTATTTGCGAGACCGCCTGCTGCTACCGATAACCTCCCACCGGCCAATACGCTCTCACAGAGAGGGCCTCCTCGGGGTGCCGTCGGTCAGGGGGCGAGCCTTCTCTGTGGGGGCACCCGCCCTGTGGAATGAGCTGCCTCCTGGAATACGATTGATCCCGGACCTCCGGATCTTCCGTAAAGCCCTGAAGACGTTTTTATTTCATCAAGCCGGCCTAGCCTAAATGGTTTTTAATTGGGATTTTAAATTTTATGGATTTGGGGTTTTAAATTGGGTAGCCAATGATTTAATTCTTTTAATTATCTTAACTTTTGTATTCGTATGTTTTTTAATTTTGGCTGTTCACCGCCCTGAGTCCCTCTGGGAGAAGGGCGGTATACAAATTAAATTAATAAAATAAAATAAATAAATAAAATATGGCCATAAAACACCTGCAACTTGTAAAGCTATGAAGTCCACCATCAAACCCACTGGAACTGACCTGCTAGGCACGTGAATTGACATGCATACTCCATGTTCTGTTGTGCATGTGGACAGCCATAAAAATCACCTACTATTCATTGACTAACAATAGTGTAATGTTTTAATTTAAGCTCTCATCTGCGAATGGTAGGTTATTTGCTATAGGATCAATAAAAGCATGCCTGAGAATTTGGTTGATCACAAAATGTTTATTTGTATGCTAGAAAACTAAAGAAAGAAAGAAAAAGCTAAAGACCAGTTAAGACAGCATGCCTGGTTACAATAAAAAACAAATCGGTCTAGAACAGAAAAAGTTGCAAAAGAAAAAAAAAAGAAAACCAAGAGCAGACTATATCTAACGATGTACTAATAAAGGAGAATATTTGTAGCTCAGGGTTGACATGACGGGTCCTTGATGCTCTCTGAGTTTGCTTGTTTTCTTGCAGACGTTTCATTACCCTAACTAGGTAACATAATCAGTGCTAGTGCTGTACTGGTATTACCTAGTTGAGGTAATGAAACGTCTGCAAGGAAACAACCAAGCTCAGAGAGCTCCTCGTCTAATGTTATGCATAAAAACTGCTGACAATCCGCATACAATTAAAGTACCATATCCTGTATAGCGCAACATTAAAAATTGAACAGGGACTGCATCCAAGAGAAGGGAATGACACAGCAGGCAAAAACGTGGCTCTCCAAGGTCTTCCAAGTCTTCTTTTTTTTAAGTAACAGGAGTAGATGTTCTACGTAGTTACTTGTTCTAAAGATGAGGCAAACAGAAAGCCTGACATTTGTAACTAGAATTCCTTTAACAACTGGGAAATGTCACTGGACAAAGCTATTAGTCACAAATTAGTGTGCAGAACCATCACAGGTAATCTTTGATTGTAGGGTAATAATTGGGGCCAGAATTTCTCTTTGTATACCACTAGGTATACAATTTTAAAACCCTTTGTGCCAAGCTTGTTAAGCAAACCATGCAGCTGTTAAGTGAATCCTGCTTCCCCTCCCCCATCGGTTTTGCATGTCGGAAAGCTAGCCAGGATGGTCGCAAATGGCAATCCCGACCCTAGGGACGCTGGCTGCAACAGCCATAAGTCTAAGGACTGGTGGTATGGGGGTTTTTTTCTTAATGCTGCTCTACTTTTGAACAGTTATTAAGTCAAGGACTACTGTATTTCCCCCAAAAGGAGACTAACTGGAAAATAAGCCCTAGTATGATTTTTCAGGATGCTCGAAATATAAGCCCTTCCGCCAAAATAAGTCCCAGGGGTCAACCAGACAGATGCATAGTACCGTATTTCCCTGAAAAGAAGACCTAAATGGAAAATAAGCCCTAATGCTTCTTTTGGAGCAAACATTCATATAAAATCTGGTCTTATTTTGGGGGGGAATGTTTCCTGTATGAGGAGTTCCAGAACTTCTATCAGAATCAAGTCCCTTGAGGAAAAGAGTTATGAATGTGATAAACGGTCACCTACTAGGAAAAGGCAGCTTCACCAAACTCCTAAAACAAAACTTTCATTAGTGTGCCTTCGTTCTCCCAAGAGGAAATGAATGCAACCCCTTTTTTCTCTCGAGGCAACTCAACTTTTTTAAAAAAAAAATGGGTTGAGAAAACAAGATTTCACCAGCAAAACCGGTTAAGGCCTTGAAGGGCAGAGCTTCTAATCTATTTCACAGCTGCAGGCTCAGTCTTAAGGCCTGGCCCTCTTCCACCCCTTGGCTCAGGACTTCCAAAAGCCAAAAACGCCAAGGCAGGGCAAAGGATGGCAACGAGTGGACGGAGCACAACAGATTACAGGTAGTCCTTGAGTTACGACTACAAGAGAGCCAACAACTGCCATTGGTAAGCAAGACAGTTAAATGATTCCCCCCCTCCCCATTTTATGATCTTTCTTGCAAGAGTTGTTAAGTGAATCACTGCAATTAAGTTGGTAACCCAGCTGTAAAATGAATCTGACTTCCCCATTGAGTTTGCGTGTATAATCGTCATAACCATGAACCGATTGCCGAGTGTGTGAATTTTAACCACATGAGCAGAGGGATGCTGCCAACGGTCATAAGTGTGAAAACCGGTCACTTTTTTTCACTGCAATTGTAATTTCAAACGGCCACAAAACAAATGGATGTAAGTCAAGGACTATCTGTACAGAATCAACTAATGCCCCAAGACCTAGTCCAGCCCTAATAAACCTAAGCCTAATACAGTGTTTCTCAATCTTAGCAACTTTTAAGATGGGGGGGGGGGGGTTGTTTCCACAAAGATACTTTTTTTTCAAAAGGCAACTGGATCTTCTTTATTTTTCCTTGAAGACGTTTTGCTTCTCAACCAAGAAGCTTCTTCAGCTCTGACTGAATGCTGGAGAATGGAAGGATTTATATTCCTTGCAGAAAGCTGGTCATTTGCTCTCTTTAAGAGAGTCATTGAGGCCACTTGGGGGTTTGTCTGTGCCTTCAGGGTCACCTGGGTGGTGCAAATGGGTGTGGAGCCTTCTTGGAGGTGTTCAGAGGACTGTGATGTGGACAGGAGAAGGCTAGTGTCGTCTCCCTTCCGCTCCGTTGAGAAAGGGCTGTTCAATTTTAAGACATATGGCCTTTGGCAAACCGCCGAGTGGACTCAACAACTGTTAGAAAGAGTGCCTATGACCAGATGATTGAAAGGAATATACATCCTTTCTTCGGTCAGAACCGAAGAAGCTTCTTGGATGAGAAGCAAAATGTCCTCAAGGAAAACAGTTGCTTCTTGAAAAAGCACCTTTGGGACAACCATGACCTGCATGACTAAGAATCTCCATAAGCTTCAATCAATCAGAATAGAGCTGGAAGGGACCTTGGAGGTTGTCTAGTCCAACCCCCTGCTCAGGCAGGAATACCATTTGAGACCAAGGGCTATCCAATCTCTTCTTGGAAACCTCCAGTGTTGGAGACCCACAACTTCTGGTGGCAAGCCGTTCCACTGAATTGTTCTCAACCGCTGTCGTAAAAATATCCCAATAAAATAAAACAGGAAACAGCAATACAATAAACCCTTCCTACTTTTAAGATTCAGAGCCATTTGTTAAGCTATTTGTCCGTTTCTCACACTGTCAAGGCGGATACAAAATAACAGAGTTGGAAGGGACCTTGGAGGTCTTCTAGTCCAGCCCCCTGCTCAAGCAGGAGACCCTACACCATTCCAGACAGGTGGCTGTTCCAACCTCTTCTTCAAACCCTCTAGTGATGGATTACCCACAATGTCTGGTGGCAAACTGTTCCACTGGTCAATTGTCCTCACTGTTAGGAAGTTTCTCCTTAATTCCAGGTTGCTTCTCTCTTTGATGAGTTTCCATCCATTGTTTCTTGTTCTGCCTTCAGGTGCTTTGGAAAATAAGTTGACCCCCTCTTCTTTAGGGCAGCCCCTCAAATACTGGAATGTTGCTATCGTGTCCCCCATTAGTCCTTCTTTTCTCTAGACTGGCCAAACCCAAATTCCTGCAACCGTTCATCATCTGTTTTAGTCTCCAGGCCTTTCATCCAGGGGTGAGGAAATGTGGCCCTTTTACAACCTGTGGATTTCAACTCCCAGAATTCCTGAGACAGCCAAGCTGGCTCAGGAATTCTGGGAGTTTGTTTTTTTTTTTAATTTGATTTATATGCCGCCCTTCTCTGGAGACTCAGGGTGGCTTACAATGCGTTAAGCAATAGCCTTCATACTTTTGTATATTTATACAAAGTCAGCTTATTTCCCCCACAATCTGGGTCCTCATTTTACCTACCTTTGAAAGGCTGAGTCAACCTTGAGCCTGGTGAGATTTGAACTTGCAGTAATTGCAAGCAGTTGTTAATAACAGTGCTTTAGTCCACTGTACTACAGGCGCTTTATACTTTATACAAAATATACTTTTGTATATTTATATAAAGTCATCTTATTGCCCCCACAATCTGGGTCCTCATTTTACCTACCTTAGAAAGGATGGAAGGCTAAGTCAACCTTGAGCCTGGTGAGATTCGAACTTACAGTAATTGCAGGCAGCTGATGTTAGTAACAGTGCTTTTTATTTATTTATTTATTTATTTATTTATTTAAATTTGTATACTGCCCTTCTCCTAGTGGACTCAGGGCGGTGAACAGCCAGAACTAAAACACATGCAGATACAAAATTTAAAATTGTTAAAAGAATTATATAACTGGCCCAATTTAAAACAGTTCAATTTAAAACCCCATGACAATTTAAAACTAAAAACTAAAAAGACTAAAAAGTCTGCTGCGCCACCAGGGCTCTTATAGTTGAAGTCCACAGGTTGTAAAAGGGCCGCATTTGCCCACCCCTGCTTTATCAGCTTAGTTCAAACTAAGTTCACCCATCCTAAAAATAATGTAGGATGGGTGAATTTAGTTGAACTTTAAGGGAACTTCAATTCCCAGAATTCTGTGCATCTTAAAAAGCTGCCAAGCTTGAGAAACGCTGGATTGATGCACCCAAGAAGCAGCCTCCATGGGGACTTGTAAGCCCGATCCCCCCCCACACACACAAAGGCCCCTTTGCGCAGCTGAAAGGACCGCAGGCCGGCCCTGACCCCTTAACAACAACCCCGCAAGGTAGACCCGCGAAAGGATGGAGAATAAAGAACTAAAGACGGGGCGGGGGGGCGGTCTTCGATACCCCGCACCATCCCTCTGCACCCCCCCTCCCAACACCCCGTTCCAGGCCCGCGCGGGATCCTCCGCCCAAGGGGATGGCGTTGTGGCGCCCGCGGGCGCCCGGTTGGGGATGGCCGAGACCCTTCGGGTCAAGCCTGACCGGACGCCGGCCTCGAACTTTTGTGGGAGCCTCGGAGGGGAATCCCAGCGAGGCGCGGCCGGCGTGCCGACGGGCTCCCGGCGAAGGAAAGGGCTCTACTCACGCAGCGTCGCCGGGAAGACAACCAGGCAGCCGGCCTGAGAGAGATGCTCACGCCGCCTCACGCTCCGGCGGAAAGAAGGCAGGCGCGCGCCGCGCAGGGGGTTATGGGAGCGGCGTCTCTCCCGGGCGAGCTCACTCTCTGCAGAACCGAGGGGGGGAAAGAAAGAGAGAGGGAGATACCAACAGGGGCAACCGAGGCGGAAGGGGAGAATCCGCGGCGACGACGACAAAATCGAGTGTATCCAATACAGCTTCGTGAGTATGAAGAAAGGTGAAGCTTTTCCCTTCTTCTTCTTCCTCCTTCTTCTCTTTCTTGCTCCCCATCCCCCCGACAAAGATGGAATGGGCCAGGTTGTTGAGAGGACGAGGCCACGATAGTGGACGGGAGGGTGTTTAAAGCTGAGGGGGGTGTTTTTTCCTCCTAGAAAATAATTTCTTATCTTGGTTTTACGCGTTGTCGCCACACATGGGAAGAAAATGGTTTCTCACAGAGAGTAGTCCCGAGGAATTTAAGGGTGGGGAGAAAAACTTTCTTAGCCCCCCCCCATTTGCTAGATTGAAGTAGTCCAAAGGATCCTGGAAGAAACCAATGTAGCACTAGGGAAGGGGAGGAAAATGAGTGGAATGATCTACTACGGCAAAAGAAGAAGGGGGGGAGGAGAGTTCATCCCTTCCCAACTGAGAATAACCTGGGCTGATTCTGGGTCTGGATGGGAGGAGATGCAAAGGTGCCAATATCTGCATACCTCCAACCTCTGCATTAATCCCACTCCAAATCCATGGAAACCAAGGCTCAACTTAAAAAGCAGCCCTCTTAACAGTGTGTGAAGTTTCATATCCAAATATACATTATTCTTTATACTCTTTCCATATTCCCTTAAAATGTTAACAGAATCCACAAGGGTCCAAAAATCAGACCATCAAATCAGCAAACTTCTTCAAACCCCTGAAATAAGTTACCCAGACCTAATTCACATATCAAAGGATAAGGTCTGCAAACACAAAGAGTTAATTACATTAGGTCTCCCAGAGGAACTACATGGGTCACAAGAATAAACATACCTACATACACACACACATGCCCCTTAAGTGTCACCCTAGAATCAGCACCCTGCAAGCTCCCCCTATAAAAACCTGCTACCTGCCCCATTTCTCTGTAGCCTGCCCCCTAAATACAAAACTGTTCTGCTTTTAGGAATAAATATTTTCTCTTTCCTCACAGCTGCCTGGATCTCATTTTTATTTATTCTTGTGCAACCACACCTCGAGTTGGAACCCCATTTTTTTCTTCTGACAACAGGGTGACAACCTAAAGCTGTTTTTCATTCCTGAAAACCATTTTCACTCATCCCAACAGTTCCTGGTGAAAGCTCAGCAGACTTTTGGATTAGTTCCAGTGCCATTGTAACTTTCAACAATCGCTAAAGAAATTGCTGTAAGTCAAGGACTGCCTGTAATTAATTAAAGAAAAAAAAGAAGAAAAAAAAAGAGGGGAGCCTTATTTATTTAGGGCAGGTGGAAAAAAAAACAGGAGTTTGGTGTCACTTTTTTTAGTGATTTTTTTTTTTTGGGTTAATTTCATAATCAGATTTAGTTCTTGAAAGCTGATGCCTTAGAGCAGGGTTTCTCAACCTTGGAAGCTTGAAGATGGGTGGACTTCAACTCCCAGAATCTGGGAATCGAAGTCCACCCATCTTCAAGCTACCAAGGTTGAGAAACACTGCCTTAGTCTCAGTAGAGATTCTCAGTCATTCAGGTCATGGTTATCCCACAGGGTTTTACTTTTAGCTATACAATTTAGGATGACCACCCTTTGAATGGTGTGGAAATAGAATGGATTCCCAGAGAAAAAATTGCAGACTACAGAAACCATTTGAGGTGACCCCGAGGACACAGAACAAACCTCTTAAGTGGCCTCAACGGCCATTTAAAAAGGGTGCAAATGACCAGCTGTCTGCAAGGAATATAAATCTTTCCATTCCCCACCATTCAGTCAGAACTGAAGAAGCTTCTGGGATGTGAAGTGAAACATCTTTAAAAAAAAATGTCAGAAAGTCCAGTTGCATCCGGAAAAAGCACCTGATACCTTAGAATAAAATTTTTGAGTTGCAAAGAGGGCTAGTGGATTCCTGATTTTTGGGGCCATTTGCTCCCTGTAAACCAAGTTTATTTTTCACACTTCGAACACCAACAACTTCTGGTGGCAAGCTGTTCCACTGGTTAATTGTCCTGACTGTTAGGAAATTCCAGGTTGCTTCTCTCCTTAATGAGTTTCCATCCGTTGCTTCTTGTCCTGCCCTCAGGTGCTTTGGAGGATAGGTGGACCCCCACTTCTTTGTGGCAGCCCTTCAAGTTTTGGAAGACTGCTATCATGTCACCCCTTCTTTTTTTCTAGACTGGCCATACCCAAATCCTGCAACTGTTGTTTGTATGTTTTAGTCTCCAGACAGGAGGTTGGACTAGAAGACCTCCAAAGTCCCTTCCAGTTCTGTAATTCGGTTAAGTGATTGCATGACCCTGGCACATTGCAACCGTCATAAATATGAGCCCAGTTGCCAAGCGTCTGAATTTAATCACGTGGCCACGGGGATCCTGCAACAGTTGTTAACTGTCCCAAAATGGGTAAGCGTCAGAGGTGGGTTTCAGCAGGTTCTGACCAGTTCTGGAGAACCGGTAGCAGAAATTTTGAGTAGGTCGGAGAACCGGTAGTAAAAATTATGACTGGCCCTGCCCCCATCTATTTTCTGCCTCCCGAGTCCCAGCTAATCGGGAGGAAATGGGGATTTTGCAGTATCCTTCCCCTGGAGTGGGGAGGGAATGGAGATTTTGCAGTATCCTTCCGCTGGAGTGGGGAGGAAATGGGGATTTTGCAGTAACCTTCCCCTCATAGTTGAGGTCTAC
Source organism: Arizona elegans (assembly GCA_022577455.1). Lineage (NCBI taxonomy): Eukaryota > Metazoa > Chordata > Lepidosauria > Squamata > Colubridae > Arizona > Arizona elegans. The sequence goes on from JAKOOJ010000055.1 coordinate 2,478,060, forward strand.
CTATGATGACAATTACAGGCCTCTCTCATCTTTTTAAGTGGGAGAACTTGCACAATTGGTGGCTGACTAAATACTTTTTTGCCCCGCTGTATGTTTAAACAATATGGTAGTTGTCAGGATGGAGTAAGGGGATTCTATTTTAATATAATATGTGTACTATACTAGGATTAGTAAGAATGGCCTGATTAAATAGAATGAAAGAATTAAATGGAAAGATTAGAGGTTGAAAGACAGTATTATTATGCACGCTTAAACAATGTTGTAACTGGCATTAGAAGGATACATTGAAATACTGAATGATTAAATAATGAAGGTTTATATCTTAATACAAATAGGAGTATTAATACTAGGAGTATATAAGCTTAATCAATGTAACAAACATTATTGATATGGGTATTGTTATTTGTATCAAAATGAATGATACCCAAATCCCACACTGTTCATGTATTGATGTCGATGTAGATATCGGAGATACGAAGGATACCAGATCTCCGGGCCTTTCGCCGTGCCCTAAAAACTTTTCTTTTCCATCAAGCAGGGCTGGCGTGACCCCCCCCCCCCTTTTTTAGCTCTTTTTTTAGCTCTTTTTAGCTTTTTAAGTGTAAATTCGGTTTTAACTGGATCGTTTTAAATTGTGGACCAAAGCTGTATAATTCTTTTAATTGATTTTAAATTTTGTATTGGTATGTTTTTTATCCTTGGCTGTGCACCGCCCTGAGTCCAATAGGAGAAGGGCGGTATATAAATTGAATAAATAATAATAATATAAAAATGAAATAAAAAACATATAACCCCCCAAAAAACCCCAAACCTCCATTGTATCTACCTCCAGCTGCAAAATAGCTCTTGCCTTCAGAGGGCCGAGGAAAGAAGACCAAGCAGAGATAGATAGAAACAAACAAACAAACTCATAGCCAACAACGGAGCTACCACGGTTTATTCCGCCAATGGGAAAAGTTTGGAATGGATCACACCCAGGTCGTAATAACCGGGTACCTGGAAGTGGGCACGATGTCGCCTGCGTTTGGTGACATCCTCCTGCATTGCAGAATTACAGAATTTCGTCAATGACAATATGCACAATGAAGGGGCACCGTCTTCACCATGGGCAAAATGCCCGTGAGCACCCACCGTGCCAAAGTCCTGGCAATTTCCTTCGGGTTGAAATCTGTGGCCCCCTGCTCCTCCAGCTGCGGAGGTGGACCCGATACGCGAGAGGGAGCCCACATCCAGAGGGACTTCTTCCACAGTGGTACCCATGATCCTCCACGCACACCTGCTACCTGTTGCCCAGTTCACGAGCCCGGCTGGTGGCTGCCTCCACGGCGTTCATGACCGTAGCTCGCAGGGACCCCTTTTCCAACTCGTGCAAGGCGTGGATGGTCGTGCCACCTGGGGTGCAAACGGCACTCCTAAGAACAGCGGGGTGGTCCCCAGTTTCCAGCAACATTTTGGCTGCTCCCTGGAGGAGGGGAGAGAAATCGGAGGTTTCAAGTGAAGGGACAGGATGGACAGAGCATAAAGCACTGATGGAAGAGAATGTTCAATGAGCGCCGTGGTGGTGCAGTGGTTAGAGTGCAGTACTGCAGGCGACTTCTGCGGACTACCGGCTGCCTGCAATTTGGCAGTTCAAATCTCACCAGGCTCACGGTTGACTCAGCCTTCTGTCCTTCCAAGGTGGGTAAAATGAGGAGCCAGATTGTTGGGGGCAATAGGCTGACTCTGTAAACCGCTTAGAGCAGGGGTGAAATCCAGCAGGTTCTAACAGGTTCTGGAGAACCGGTAGCAGAAATTTTGAGTAGTTCAGAGAACGGGCAAATACCACCTCTGGCTGGCCCCAGAGTGGGGTAGGAATGGAGATTTTGCAATATCCTTCCCACAGGAGGGGAGGGAATGGAGATTTTGCAGTATCCTTCCCCTGCCATGCCTGCCAAGCCACGCCCACAGAACCGGTAGGGAAAAATTTTGGATTTCACCCCTGGCCTAGAGAGGCTGTAAAGCACTGTGAAGCAGTATATAAGCCTAAGGGCTATTGCTAAGTGGGAAGGAAGGAAGGAAGGAAGGAAGGAAGGAAGGAAGGAAGGAAGGAAGGAAGGACGGACCATGGTGTAGTAGTGGTTAGAATACAGCATTGCAGGCTGACTCTGCTCACTGCCAACAGTTTTATTCTGACCAGCTCATGGTTGACTCAGCCTTCTGTCCTTCCGAGGTGGGTAAAATGAGGACCCAGATTGTTGGGGGCAAGAGGCTGACTCTGTAAACCACTTAGAGGGGACTGTAAAACACTGTGAAGTGGTATATAAATCTAAGTGCTATTGCTATTTGTAGCTCAGGCTTGAACTGGGGGTCCTTGATGCTCTCTGAACTTGGGTGTTTTTTGGGAGATGTTTCATGACCCATCTAAATAACATTGCTAGAAGGCAGTAGTCTTTGTGGAATGGAGGAGGGGAATTGGAGGAGGAGGAGGAGGAGGACTGTGGGAAGGGGTGGGTCACTGCTACCGGCTCGGCGGAACTGAGCCGAACCAGGAGGAACCCACCACTGACTGTGGGGTAGATGATCTACAAGATCCCTTCTGTCCATCTGTTAAAAGTTAAAATCCTCACCCCTTCTTACCAGCAAAGTTTGAGCTGCAATCTTGTTGGCCAGCTGGCCGGGCATTCCCATCTTCACCGCACCTTCCGCCAGGGCTTCCGCGAACATGTAGGCCTGCGTCAAGGGAGGAAACAAACCACGATCTTAAGCTACGCGTCCACATGGCTGAATCCACAGGCCATCCACAGAAGAGCTTCAGCGACTTTACAGTCTTCAGATGGACCCCAAACGTCGGAGAGGACCATCAAAGGCAGAATAAAGCTTTGGAGGCGTGAAGAGATCGGAGGACAGGACTCACCAAACAAACTCTACTTCCTCCATCAGGAAATACAGGTAGTCCTCGACTTACAACGGTTCATTTAGCGACCGTTCGAAGTTATAACGGCGCTAAAAAGAGTGACTCGCGACTGTTTTTCACAGTTATGACCGTTGCAGTAGCCCTGTGCGTCACATGTTCAAAATTCAGATATTTGGCAACGGACTCATATTTATGACGGATTGAACTGTCCCACGGGTGGGGGGGTCATGTGATCCCCTTTTGCGATCTTCTGATAAGGGGGAAGCCAGATTCACTTAACCACCAGGTTACTTACCTGTCAACTGCAGTGGTTCACTTAACAACGGCGGCAAGAAAGGTTGTAAAATGGAGCAAAACTAACCTTGACTGTCTCATCTAGCAAGAGAGGTTTTGGGCTCAATTGTGGTCATAAGTCAAGGACGACCTATACATCCTTCAGTCTTCCATAGATTGAGGTCTGCCCAGGGGTGGGTTCTAAATTTTTTTTACTACTGGTTCTGTGGGCGTGGCTTATTCTGTGGGAGTGGCTTGATGGTCATGTGACAATTCATTAGGATTTAGCAGCGGTACTGGTCTACCAGGCTTTTAACTGCTTGCAGAGCTGTACCGATCTACCCATTTATTTTTTATTTATTTATTTTATTTTATTTCTATACCGCCCTTCTCCTGCGGGACTCAGGGCAGTGTACAGCCGAGATAAAACATAGCATATAAAATTTAAAAACAGTTTAAAAAACGATTAAATAATTTTGGCCCAAGATTTAAAATAACCCAATTAAAACCGAATTCAATTAAAACTGAGAGGATGGGATCAAGCCAACCCAGCTAGATGGAATAAGTGTGTTTTCAAGGCCCGATGAAAAGTCCGGAGGTCTGATATTGTGCGTATCTCAGGGGGTAGGTCATTCCAGAGGGCAGGTGCTGCCACAGAGAAGGCCCTCCCCCTGGGGGTCGCCAGCCGACATTGTCTGGCCGACGGCACCCTGAGGAGGCCCTCTCTGTGCGAGCGAACCGGTCAGTGGGAGGCTATCGGCGGCAGAAGGCGGTCTCACAGATACCCCGGCCCTAAGCCATGGGGCGCTTTAAAGGTGGTCACCAACACCTTGAAGCACACCCAGAAGACCACAGGAAGCCAGTGCAGCTCGCGCAGGAGAGGTGTCATATGTGAGCGCCCCGTCGCTCCCATAATCCCCCGCGTGGCCGCATTCTGGACTAACTGCAGCCTCTGGGTGCACCCCAAGGGGAACCCCATGTAGAGAGCATTGCAGTAGTCCAGGCGGGAAGGCAGGCATCGGTCTACTCATTTGTTTTTGGAGGCACCGGTCTACCACCAAACTGCCTTTTACCACTGATCAGCTGTAGGGCGGCCCTTTGAAGCCCCACAGCAAGAGTTTAAACAGTTTTTCCTTATCGCCCATCAACTGGGACTCAGGAGGCAGCAATAGATTGGGGGTGGGGCCAAATAAAAGGTAAGAATAATGCAGGGGGGTGGGGACAGTGGGGGCAGAACTGGTTTGGTGACGTCATATCGTCACCGCTACCGGCTTGGCGGAACCGGGCTGAACCTACCACTGAGATTGAGGTCTGCCTAAGTGTCGGACTACAACTCCCAGAATTCCTAATAACCCACAGCAACAAGCCAACATCGCTAGAGACCACGGTGAGGAAGGCTGAGGGCTACTGGTTATTTTTGGAGGTCGTCTATGGTTTAGGTTTGTAATTATTATTTCTGGGTGGGGAGGGGGGGCTAAGGGCAAAGACAGGTTGCAGAAAAAGAAATGAGGAGGGCCTGATGCAGACACCTGCCATGTGGACTAGAAACTTAAGATTTTTAAAGAAAAAAACCCTGCCTGATGGGACTGTGGGAGGCCATATCTGCAATTTGCAACAAATACAGGTAGTCCTCAACTGATGACCACAACTGAGCTCAAAACTTCTGTGGGTGAGGCATTTCTTTAAGTGAGTTTTAACCCCGTTTTACGACTTTCCTTGCCACCGTCGTTAAGTGAATCCCTGCGGTAGTAACCCGGTTGCGAAGCGAACCTGGCTTCCCTGTGGATTTTGCTTGTCAGAAGGTCGCCAAAGGGGATCAGCTGACCCTGGGAAGCCATGACCGTCATAAATATGAAACCTGTTACCAAGAGTCAAAAACTTCGATCCACGTGTCCATGGGGATGGTGCAACGGTCATAAAGTGCGAAAAATGGCCATAAAGTCGCCGTTGTAACTTTGGTCGCTAAATGAATTGGTTGTAAGTTGAACACTCCGTGTATAAGTGGCGGATGAAGGAGCCAGCGGGAAAAGGTCACTCACGTAAGCCACGCCACTGCCACTCAGCGCCGTGTGGATGTCGATGTAGGACTCGGGGGCCTCTTCGCACAACCCGCACGGGGCCAGCAGGCTCTTCAGCAGCGAGACCTCCTCTTCCCCCACGGAGGACCCTCGCGAGAGCAGGACAGCCCCCGACCGCACCTCGCAGGGAAGGTTGGGCATCATACGCAGCACCCGCGTCCCCGCAGGAAGCAGCTGCCGAGGAAGGAGACAAGGGCACCCAGTGAGAGACCCCCCCCGGCAGACTCACCCTGCTGCAGGGTGGATAAAAGGAGGAGCCTTGGTAGTACAGTGGTCTAAGGCACCCTGTTATTAAGCTGGTTATTAAGACCAGATGCCTGCAATTACTGCAGGTTCGAATCTCGCCAAGGCTCAAGGTTGACTCAGCCTTCCATCCTTTCTAAGGTAGGTAAATTGAGGACCCAGATTGTGGGGGCAATAAGCTGACTTTGTATAAATATACAAAAGTATGAAGGCTATTGCTTAGCACATTGTAAGCCGCCCTGAGTCTCCGGAGAACGGCGGCATATAAATCAAATTATAAATAAATAAATAAATAAATAAATAAATAAATTTAAAAAAAATCAGAGTTTTTTAAAATTTCAATCAGATTTTTTTTATTTTTATCTGATTTATTTTGATAAAATGCTTTTAGCCAATGGTGAAATTCAATTTTTTTTACTACTGACTCTGTGGGTATGGCCTGGTGTGGTTTGGTGGGTGTGGCAGGGGAAGGATCCTGCAAAATCCCCATTCCCTCCCCACTCCTGGGGGAAGGATACTGTAAAATCCCCATTTCCTCCCCACTCCTAGGGAAAGGATACTGCAAAATCCCCATTCCCTCCCCACTCCTGGGGAAAGGATACTGCAAAATCCCCATTCTCTCCCCACTCCTGGGAGAAGGATACTGCAAAATCCCCATTCCCTCCCCACTCCTGGGGGAAGGATACTGCAAAATCCCCGTTCCCTCCCCACTCCTGGGGAAAGGATACTGCAAAATCCCCATTCCCTCCCCACTCCTGGGGGAAGGATCCTGCAAAATCCCCATTCCCTCCCCACTCCTGGGGGAAGGATACTACAAAATCCCCATTCCCTCCCCACTCCTGGGGGAAGGATACTGCAAAATCCCCATTCCCTCCCCACTCCTGGGAGAAGGATACTGCAAAATCTCCATTCCCTCCCCACTGTGGGGCCAGGCAGAGGTGTGGTATTTGCCAATTCCACTACGGGTTCTCCGAACTACTCAAAATTTCTGCTACCAGTTCTCCAGAACCTGTTGGATTTCACCCCTGCTTTTAGCCATGCAATTTGGGATGGACACCCTTTGAATGGTGTGGGAGTAGGAATGGATTTCCAGAGAGGGAAAAAAAATGGCAGACCACAGGAACCATTTGCACCTCTCAGGTGACCCTGAGGACACAGAGAAACCTCCAAGTGCTTCAATGACCCCCTAAAACAGGGGTGATAAACTCAAGGCCCATAGGCTGGATCAGGCCCACAATGTGGTCGGTTCCAGCCTACGGGGCCGTCCTGCAAAATGTAAGGGTCTCGCCCACATCGCTTCGGCCTGCTCTACCCAATGCAAAGAGGAAACATGCCAGCAGTTTGGGGGAGTGGTGTCAAGCTGGCCACACCCACCCAGCTGGCCACGCCCACCCAGTCAGCCAGGCTCTCCCACACTCCCCCCCCCCGAGGTTAACCACAGCCCTGATGCGGCCCTCAATGAAATTGAGTTGGACACCCCTGATCTAAAAGAATGCAAAGGACCAGGTGTCTGCAAGGGGTATCAATCCTTCCATTCCCCACCATCCAGTCAGAGCTGAAGAAGCTTCTTGGATGAGAAGCAAAATGTCTTCAAAAGGAAAAAAAACAAGAAAATCCAGTTGCCTCCTGAAAAAGCACCTTTGGGACACCTACAGGTTTGCTGTTCGGGGAACTCACCTCTTCCAGGGTCCGGAGGGGGACTCCAGCGGCCATGGAAATGAGGACGTGGCTGGTGGTGACCGCGGGTCCGATCTCCTGCAGAACGACCGGGAGGATGTGGGGCTTGGTGGCCAGGAATACGAAGGAGCACTTCTCCAGCACCTCCAAGTTGCGATGGGTTGTCCGGCAAGCGAAGCCCTTTGGTTGAGGAAGGGAGGAAGGAAGGAAGGAAGGAAGGAAGGGCAATATCACTGACACTTATATACCGCTTCACAGTGCTTTCCAGCCCCCTCTAAGCGGTTTACAGAGTCAGCCTTTTGCCCCCAACAATCCGAGTCCCCATTTTACCCACCTCGGAAGGAGGGAAGGCTGAGTCAACCTTGAGCCTGGTGAGATTTGAAATGCCAAATTTCAGGCAGCCGGCAGGCAGCAGGAGCCTGCAGTACTGCACTCTAACCACTGTGCCACCATGGCTCATGAGGTCCCCCCACAGAGGGACCCCCTTTCTGCCCAAGAAACGGACTCATTCCTCTCTACAACCCCAGCAGGTTCAAAGATTCCAAACCTGGATTGCAGGGAGTCCTTGAATTACAACTGCAACTGCGCCCAAAACTTAGGTTGCTAAGTGAGAAATTTGTTAAGCGAAGTTTTGCCCCGTTTTACGACTTTTCTCGCCACAGCTGTTAAGTGAATCACTGCGGTTGTTAAGTGAGTGACACGGTTGTTAAATGAATCCGTCTTCCCCATGGACTTTGCTCGTCAGAAGGTCGCAAAAGGGGAATAAGTCAGTTGCCAGGCGTCTGACTTTTGATCACGTGACCCTGGGGATGGATGCTGCAATGGTCACTAAGTTTGAAAAACAGTCATAAGTCAATTTTTTTTCGGCGCCATTGTAACTTCAAACGGTCACTAAATGAACCGTCGTAAGTCGAGGACTCCCTGTATATGTGCAGGAAAATCTGCAGAATTCTCCTTAAGAGACCAAGATCAAACCTTCCTTTGGCATTTCTTTAAGCAACTACAGGCCCAGCTTTCTTTACAAGGGGGACCCAAAGAACTGGAGGGAGCGTTTACGTCTGCTTTGAACTGACCACAATCAGTCATGGACTGAGTTCACACACCCCAAAGGTTTTTTGAGCAAGCCACCTTTGGCTGGGTTTGCACAACAAGCCAAGTTGTAAAGCTACCGTCTGAAATGACAGCTGCAGGATTGATGCGCAGGGCACCGAGTGAAAATCAAACCAAATATATTTTATTTATTTTATTATTTTATTCATTAAATTTGTATACCGCCCTTCTCCTTTCGGACTCAGGGTGGTGAACAGCCAAAATAAAAACATTTGTACACAAAGAGTTAAAATAATTAAAATTAATTAAATGAAATTTGGCCCATAATTTAAAACATATCAATTAAAATCAGTATTAAACATTAAAACCAACATGGAATCAGGCCAGCCCGGCTAGCTGAAAAAAATAAGTTTTTAGGGCCCGACGAAAAGTCCGGAGGTCTGGGATCACTCGTATCTCTGGAGGTAGATCGTTCCAGTGGGTAGGTGCTGCCACAGAGAAGGCCCTCTCCCTGGGGGTCGCCAGCCGGCATTGTCTAGCCGACGGCACCCTGAGAAGGCCCTCTCTGTGGGAGCGAACCAGCCGGTGGGGGGCAATTGGTGACAGAAGGTGGTCTCGTAAGTACCCTGGCCCTAAGCCATGGAGCGCTTTAAAGGTGGTCACCAACACCTTGAAGCGCACCCGGAAGACTACCGGGAGCCAGTGCAGCTTGCGCAGGAGAGGTATCACGTGGGAGCGCCCCATCGCTCCCATAATCCCCCGCGCGGCCGTATTTTGCACCAGTTGGAGCCTCCGGGTGCACCCCAAAGGAAGCCCCATGTAGAGAGCGTTACAAGAGTCCAGACGAGAAGTGATGAGTGCTTGAGTGACTGTGCGTAGGGAGTCCCGATCCAGAAAAGGACGCAACTGGCGTATCAGGCGAACCTGACAAAAAGCCCCCCTGGTCACGGCCGTCATATGCTCTTCTAAAGACAGTCGTGGATCCAGGAGGACGCCCAAGTTGCGAGCCCATTCCGTGGGGGGCAATGATTCGCCCCCAATAACCAGCGATGGCACCAGCTGGCTATACCGGGACGCCGGCAGCCACAGCCACTTGGTCTTGGAAGGGTTGAGTCGAAGCCTGTTACTCCCCATCCAGACCCGCACGGCCTCCAGGCACTGGGACATCACTTCCAAGGCATCATTGGGATGGTCTGGGGTGGAGATGTACAGCTGAGTATCATCAGCTGTATATCACGGCACCGAGCCCACTGAAAAACCAATTTTATTTTTTCTGGAAACACAAAATAATTCCACTCCTCTCCAATCCATTTGGTGGATTGGTACCACAATTTTTTTTTTTTAATTTGATTTATATGCCGCCCTTCTCCGGAGACTCAGGGCGGCTTACAATGTGCTAAGCAATTCAAATAGGCTGGGCATCAACTTAATTTATTGCAGGAATTTGCACGCAATCTAATCGTCCACCGTCTTAGGACGTTACGGCAGATGTGATCCAATTCATCTAGAAGCATCTGGATTTATTGGCGTGTTTAAATTTTATCGTTTTTATAATAATCGCCCACTCCGGAAGATTCTGGGTGGCTTACAATAACAAATAAACAATGCAAAGAATTAAAACTCAAAGAAATATGGCAGCCCAGACTATAGACAACCATACCAATAAAAACACAATGCAAAATATAATATGGGCTTCAGACATGTTAACACCACTGATCCAGGCTGGGAACAAATTGGAGAAAAATTGACTATTCCAAGCTAACCCAAAGGTGCTTTTCTCAGGAGGCAACTGGACTTCCTTGTTTTTTCTTTGAAGATGTTTCACTTCTCATTTAAGAAGCTTCTTCAGTTCTGGCTGGATGGTGGGGAATTGAAGGATTTATACTCCTTGCAGAGAGCTGGTCATTTGCATCCTTTTAGAGGGTCGTTGAAGCCACTTGGAGGTTTATTTGTGTCCTCAGGGTCACCCGAGTAGTGCAAATGGTTCCCGTAGTCTGCAATTACTAAAGAACTAGGAGCACTATTCAGGTGACCCTGAGGACACAGACAAACCTCCAAGTGCTTCAAAGACCCTCTAAAAAGAATGCAAATGACCAGCTTTGTCTGCAAGGAGTATAAATCCTTCCATTCCCCACTATCCTGTCAGAGCTGAAGAAGCTTCTTGGATGAGAAACGAAACGTCTTCAAAAGAAAAAAGAAAGTCCAGTGGCCTCCTGAAAAAAGCATCTTTGGGACAACCAGGACCTGGATGACTGAGAATCTCTACAGACTTTTATTCCAAGGTAACGCTGAGTTTTCTGAGCAGCCTTTACCACCTGGTATAGCCCGAGCACCACGCGACCAGGCGAGCTCCCATTCCTTGCCTCCGCTCCTGCCCATCTAGCAGTTCAAAAGCATGCGAATGCAAGTAGATAAATGGGTACCACTTCGGTGGGAAGGGAACAGTGTTCCTTTCCACATGACTGTGGAGAATGTCTTCAAACAACGCTGGTTCCCTCGGGCAAGAAACGGAGATGAGCATCGCCCCCTAGACGCAGAAGTGACCGGGGGAAACTTTACCTGTATATATTTACCTGGAATTTGTCCAGATTCCTGCTGGATGGAGCACTGGCCAGGATATTGACTGCTTGGACTTCTCCTACAAGAAGAGAGAAAAGGATGACAATAGTAGGAGAACCCATCACTGGATTACAAACTCATTGAGTTCTAACTTCCCAAGATTCACAACAGGAGAAAGAAGCTACGAAAAGTAGAATTTCAGCTATACACCCTCTAAAATCTAAATATTTAATAAGGCTGGGTTGGGCGTCCCACCAGTTCAGATTTCTTGCTAAGTCTTCGTAAGTCGGATGAAGGTCAAGGTGAGAAGATGCTGCCAATTGTCTCAAAGGTACTTTCCTCAAAAGGCAACTGAAGTTGGGTTGTTTTGTTTTTTTGACGGAGGAAGGAATAGAAGAAGAAATAGAAATAGAAGAAGAGGAAAAGTAGAAGAAAAAATAGAAATAGGTGAAGAGGAGGAGAAGTAAAAGAAGAAATAGAAGAAGAGGAGAAGTAGAAGAAATAGAAATAGAAGAGGAGGAGGAGAAATAGAAGAAGAAATAGAAATAGAATAAAGAGGAGGAAGAGGAGAAGTAGAAGAAGAAATAGAAGAATAGAAGTAGACGAAGAGGAGGAAGAGAAGTAGAAGAAGAAATAGAAGAAATAGAAATAACAGAGGAGGAGGAGGAGAAATAGAAGAAATAGAAATAGAATAAAGAGGAGGAGAAGTAGAAGAAATAGAAATAGACGAAGAGGAGGAGGAGTAGAAGAAGAAATAGAAATAGAAGAGGAAGAGAAATAGAAGAAGAGGAGGAAGAGGAGGAGAAGTAGAAGAAATAGAAGAATAGAAATAGATGAAGAGGAGAAGTAGAAGAAGAAATAGAAGAAATAGAAATAGAAGAGGAGGAGGAGAAATAGAAGAAGAAATAGAAATAGAATAAAGAGGAGGAAGAGGAGAAGAAGTAGAAGAAATAGAAATAGACGAAGAGGGGGAGGAGGAGAAATAGAAGAAGAAATAGAAGAAAAAATAGAAGAGGAGGAGGAGGAGAAGAAAAAATAAAAGAAATAGAAATAGAAGAAGAGGAAGAGGAGGAGAAATAGAAGAAGAAATAGAAGAAATAGAAAAAGAGGAGGAGAAATAGAAAAAATAAAAATAGAAGAAGAGGAGGAAAGGAGGAGGAGGAGGAGAAGAAGCAGCTTCATTGGTTCTACACCATTAAGAACAGAAAGCTTCAGATTGACGTCGGCATGGTGCACCGCCGTTGTCTCTCAACCATGGCAGGTTAAGACGTGTGGACTTCAGAACTCCCAGAATTCTGAGAGTCAAAGGCCAGACCTCTTGAAACGGCCACGGCTGAGGAACCCCCAGTCTCCAGGAAGGCTAATACGTCCGAAAGAGGTTGCTTCACCCTCCAGCTTTCCAAACCTGTGGTGGTTAATCTTCTAACCAACGATCCCAATAGATTGGACAGTTACCATCTGAGCTCCAATATTCCGTTTTGGGCCAGGGCACTCCAGACCGCGAGGGTGCACCGTCTCTAGGATTAAACCTCTCCGCGGGTTCGGCTTTAGCCTGGCTTCCAAGGTGTCTCTGGAACTCAAATAGCCTTCTCTGTCTGGTGGGATGCATTCTATCGGGACACGAGCCGGGGAGGCCTCTCTTCGTGGCTTCCGCTTGAATTCCCACCAATTTGGGGTGCCAGCGGCTTCCGCGTCCTTCCGGATTGTCTCGCAAGGATAAGACTTCAGGACGCTGCAGGACAGTCGATCCTGAAGGGCAGATTCCAGAGAAATAGTACTCTTCCTCGAGACCCCCCCCCCCCTCTATCTTGCCTTCTGGACTAATTAACATTTGCATAAAATATTAACTCCCGTTGGAGAGTGGTGCGGTGGCCTAGAGGTGGCACTCTCACCTCACAATCAGGAGGCTGTGAGTTCGATCCTAGGTATTTCTCTCTCTGAGCACAATGAGAATGTATTTGCTGAATATAACTTCGCACTGGAGACAGGAAGGGCATCCGGCCAGTAAAACATTCTGCTAGCTCCATTCAGTTGCCCAGAGTCCACCCCGCAAGGGATTATGGGATCATTAAAAGGAGATGTTTAACACCTGCTGGAGAAACAGGTGGCAGTTGTGGCCGCGACTTCATGTTTTGCACCAGCCGCAGCCTTTCTTGGTCCAGGATTCCCAGTTGTTCAGTCCCTGGTCATCTCACAACTGGACTACAGGTAGTCCTCGATTTACAACCACAACTGAGCCCCAAATTTAAGCTGGTAAGTGAGAATTTGTTAAGTGAGTTTGGTCCCATTTGACGACCTTCCTGGCCACCGTTGTTAAATGAATCACTGCACTTGATAAGTTAGTAGGCCGGTTGTTAAGCGAATCAGGCTTCCCCCTGCTGGTCAGAAGGTCGCAAAAGGGGATCACATGACCCCGGGGACACCGCAAATTGTCATAAACACAAATCAGTTGTCAAGCATCTGGATTTTTTTCATGTGACCATGGGGTGTGTGTGTGTGCTGCAATTGTCATAAGTGTGAAAAATAGTCATAAGTCATTGGGACACAGCAATGACCTCCCAGTGAAAAGGAAATTACTTTAAAAGCAGTACAGGGTTATCAGCATCTGTTTAACTGGAAGATATTCCAGGTAGTCCTCGATTTACAACCGTTCACTCAGTGAATGTGGAAAGTTACAACGGCACTGGAAAAAAGAGACTTATGACCATTTTTCACACTTAATGACCATTCCAGCATCCCCATGGGCACACAGTCAAAATCTAAATGCTTGGCAACTGACTCGTATTTATGACGGTTGCAGTGTCCCTGAGTCATGTGATCCTCTTTTGCGACCATCTGACAAGCAAAATCCATGGGGAAGTCAGATTCACTTAACAACCGTGTCACTAGCTTAACACCTGCAGTGATTCACTTAACAAATGGGAGAAAAGTCATAAAATGAGGCAACACTCCCTTCATGGATTTCTCACTTAGCAACATAAATGTTGGGGCTCAGTTATGGTCGTAAGTCCAGGACTAACTATAATTTTCTCCTGGTTATTGTCCTTGCATTTTGGGCACCGTCCAAAGAGAATGCAAATACCCCAAACCTATTTTTCTGCTGTTTCAATTTTTTTTTAAAAAAACTGTATTTTGATTAAATTTGGGCAAAAGGATTCAAACCCAAAAACTTTCTTTTATTTTAAATTCATACCAAAAAAAAAAAAAAAAATCGCAGCACCTTTGGAAAACTTCCTGTGAGAATGGCACAGCTTGTTCTGAATTTGAAAAAAAAAGTGCAATTCTAATTTAAACTCCCTGTCCAGATAAAACCTTGTTATGGGGCCAGGGTGATCCATTTATATAAATTCCCTGAATAAATAAAAGAACATAGCAGTTTCTAGCCAAGATGGCTATTGCCCTGATGCCATTTTTTGTCTTACAATCAAATCTGAGGTGGCAAAAATACATTTTTAAATAGGCTGAATTTAAAAATACTTTTTAAAATACTGTTTTTCACCCCTTGATCCAGAAAGATGGTTCAGTGTTTACAGTTTGCAAGCTGTCTTATCGATTCTTTAACCAAACGTATGTTTTCCCATGACCATGAACCTATTTTCTGAGCAGACCCACAAAAATAAATTCATTTCTTCCTTGAGTTAAAATTGGCCATTGAAGAAATATTAAGAAAACAGACTTGAGGCTATTGTTTAAAAATAAGGTTTGGTGAAAAGCAGCCCAAAGGTCAAGAATCAGGTTAAACTTGGGTTCCCTTAGAAAACTTTTCCTGCCATAACTTTCAGATCAAAGCAAAATTTCCAGAGGTTTAGATTTCAGGTAAATGGATCTGAGGTAAGTAAAATCACTGAGAAAAACAGAGCAGGAAAAAAACAAATTGAGATTTTTCCATGACGGCAGTAAATTTCCACGAAGGCAGTAAAATTGTAAAAACTCACCCACAGGACCAAACCTGCCTCTTCCTTTGTAGCAATATCCCCTCCTCATTTACTTTTGATACAGGTAGTCCTCAATTTACGACCACAACGGAGCCCAACATTTCTGTTGCTAAGTGAAACATTAAGTGAATGTTTGCTGCTTTTTACATTTCTGGCCACAGTTAAGTGAATTATTACAGTTCTTAAGTTAGGAACAGGGTTGTTAATTGAATCTAGTTTCCCCTTGGAAGGTCGTAAAAGGGGATCGTGTGGCCCCGAGACACTGTCATAAATATGAGTCAGTTGCCAAGCGTCTGAATTTTGATCACGTGACCATGCCGTAATGGTCATAAGTGTGAAATGCGGTCATCAATCACCTTTTTTGGTGCTGTTATAACTTTGAATGGTCACTAAACGAACGGTTGTAACCGAAGGAATACCTGTAATCTAAAATTAATCAAGGAGAGAAGAAACCTAGCACTAAGGAGAATTTTTCTGACAGCGAGAACAATTAGCCATTGGAACAGCTTGCCACCAGAAGTTGTAGGTGCTCCATCACTGGAGGCTTTTAAGAAGAGATTAGACCAGGGGTCTCCAAACTTGCTGGCTGAGGAATTCTGGGAGTTGAAGTCCTCAAGTCTTAAAGTTGCCAAATTTGGAGACCCCTGGATTAGATAATCATTTATCTGATCAATCAGAATACATCTGGAAGGAACCTTAGAAGTCTTCTAGTGCAGCCCCCTACTCAAGCAGGAGACCCTAGACCATTTCAGACAGGTGATCTTCCATCCAATCTCTTCTTGAAAACCTCCACCTACAATTTCTGGTGGCAAGCTGTTCCACTGTTTTCATTGATAGGAAGTTTCTCCTTAGTTCTAAATTGCTTCTCTCCTTGATTAGTTTCCATTCCTTGCTTCTTCTACTGCCTTCGGGGGGCTTTGGAGAATAGGTGGACCCCTCCTCTTCTTTGGGGCAGCCCCTCAAATATCGGAACTCTGCTATCATGTCTCCCCTAGTCCTTCTTTTCTCTAGACTAGATATATTCAATTCCTGCAACTGTTCTTCATATTTTTTAGTCTCCAGACAGGGGGTCAGACTACAAGACCTCCAAGGTCCCTTCCGGCTCTGTTATTCTGTTAATCCTAACTGATTTCAGGAGCAAATTCTCTGAAACCATCGGTGCTTCAAAAAGTCCGTCATTAGGGATCCGAAACATACTACTGAAGTAAAGGACGTCCTCAATTTACAACCATTCATTTAGTGTCCGTTCAAAATTACAATGGTACTGAAATCAGTCATCGATGACCGTTTTTCACACTTACAACCGTTGTAGCATCCCCACAGTCACATGATCAAAATCTTGGCAACTGACTCATACTTATGACCGTCCCAGGGTCACGCAATTCCCCTTTTGCGACCTTCTGATACCCAAAGTCAACAGGGAAGCCAGATTCACTTATTAGCCCACGTTACCAATTTAACAACCGCAGTGATTCACTTAACTACTACGGCAAGAAAGGTCGTAAAGTGGGACAAAACTCACTTAACAACCATCTTGCTTAGGAATGGAAATTTTGGGCTCGGTTGTAGTCATAAACCCACGACAATCTGTATTCTGCAAAAGCCAGCATTCCAGTGACCTGTCTAAGGAGCCCCTTTAAATAAGAGACCCTTTCTTAGCGACTCCTCTAAGTAGGAGACAGGTCTTAGGGACCCCTTTAAATAAGGGACCCCCTCTTAGGGACCCCTCTATATAAAGGACCCCTTTTAGGAGCCCATCTAAATAAGGGATCCCACTAAATAAGGAACCCCACTAAATAAGGGACCCATTTAAGGAACCCCTCTAAGTAAGTGAGTCCTCTAAGTAAGGGACCCCTCTAAATAAGGGACCCTCCCTAAATAAGGGATCCCCCTAAATAAGGAACCCCTCTAAATAAGGAACCTATTTAAGGAACCCCTCTAAGTAAGTGAGTCCTCTAAGTAAGGGACCCCTCTAAATAAGGGACCCTCCCTAAATAAGGGATTCCCCTAAATAAGGGATCCCCTAAATAAGGGACCCTCCCTAAATAAGGGACCCCCCTAAATAAGGAAACCCTCTAAATAAGGAACCCCTCTAAATAAGGAACCTATTTAAGGAACCCCTCTAAGTAAGTGAGTCCTCTAAGTAAGGGACCCCTCTAAATAAGGGACCCTGCCTAAATAAGGGTTCCCCCTAAATAAGGAACCCCTCTAAATAAGGAACCTATTTAAGGAACCCCTCTAAGTAAGTGAGTCCTCTAAGTAAGGGACCCCTCTAAATAAGGGACCCTCCCTAAATAAGGGATTCCCCTAAATAAGGGATCCCCTAAATAATGGACCCTCCCTAAATAAGGGACCCCCCTAAATAAGGAACCCCTCTAAATAAGGAACCCATTTAAGGAACCCCTCTAAGTAAGTGAGTCCTCTAAGTAAGGGACCCCTCTAAATAAGGGACCCTCCCTAAATAAGGGATCCCCCTAAATAAGGAACCCCTCTAAATAAGGAACCCATTTAAGGAACCCCTCTAAGTAAGTGAGTCCTCTAAGTAAGGGACCCCTCTAAATAAGGGACCCTCCCTAAATAAGGGATTCCCCTAAATAAGGGATCCCCTAAATAATGGACCCTCCCTAAATAAGGGACCCCCCTAAATAAGGAACCCCTCTAAATAAGGAACCCATTTAAGGAACCCCTCTAAGTAAGTGAGTCCTCTAAGTAAGGGACCCCTCTAAATAAGGGACCCTCCCTAAATAAGGGATTCCCCTAAATAAGGGATCCCCTAAATAATGGACCCTCCCTAAATAAGGGACCCCCCTAAATAAGGAACCCCTCTAAATAAGGAACCCATTTAAGGAACCCCTCTAAGTAAGTGAGTCCTCTAAGTAAGGGACCCCTCTAAATAAGGGACCCTCCCTAAATAAGGGATCCCCCTAAATAAGGAACCCCTCTAAATAAGGAACCCATTTAAGGAACCCCTCTAAGTAAGTGAGTCCTCTAAGTAAGGGACCCCTCTAAATAAGGGACCCTCCCTAAATAAGGGATTCCCCTAAATAAGGAACCCCTCTAAATAAGGAACCCATTTAAGGAACCCCTCTAAGTAAGTGAGTCCTCTAAGTAAGGGACCCCTCTAAATAAGGGACCCTCCCTAAATAAGGGATCCCCCTAAATAAGGAACCCCTCTAAATAAGGAACCCATTTAAGGAACCCCTCTAAGTAAGTGAGTCCTCTAAGTAAGGGACCCCTCTAAATAAGGGACCCTCCCTAAATAAGGGATCCCCCTAAATAAGGAACCCCTCTAAATAAGGAACCCATTTAAGGAACCCCTCTAAGTAAGTGAGTCCTCTAAGTAAGGGACCCCTCTAAATAAGGGACCCTCCCTAAATAAGGGATCCCCCTAAATAAGGAACCCCTCTAAATAAGGAACCCATTTAAGGAACCCCTCTAAGTAAGTGAGTCCTCTAAGTAAGGGACCCCTCTAAATAAGGGACCCTCCCTAAATAAGGGATCCCCCTAAATAAGGAACCCCTCTAAATAAGGAACCCATTTAAGGAACCCCTCTAAGTAAGTGAGTCCTCTAAGTAAGGGACCCCTCTAAATAAGGGACCCTCCCTAAATAAGGGATCCCCCTAAATAAGGAACCCCTCTAAATAAGGAACCCATTTAAGGAACCCCTCTAAGTAAGTGAGTCCTCTAAGTAAGGGACCCCTCTAAATAAGGGACCCTCCCTAAATAAGGGATCCCCCTAAATAAGGAACCCCTCTAAATAAGGAACCCATTTAAGGAACCCCTCTAAGTAAGTGAGTCCTCTAAGTAAGGGACCCCTCTAAATAAGGGACCCTCCCTAAATAAGGGTTCCCCCTAAAGAAGGGACCCATCTAAGTAAAGGGACCCATTTAAGAGATCCTTCTAAATAAGGGACCCCCCTAAAGAAGGGACCCCTCTAAGTAAGATCTCTTACCCTTCTGCACCCCACCGCCTCTTCCCCCCGCCCCCTCCTTTGTGCCTGGGGGGGGTCCCTAAAAGTGGGGTGGAAGCCCCCAGCCGGGTCTTGGAACTAAAGACGGAAGAGAGCCGAGCTGGAGGGGACCTCCGAGGTCTTCTAGTCCAGCAACCGGGGGAGGGGAGTTCCGTGGGGGCCCTTACCTGCCAGCAGCATCGCCCGGGCCACGGCGCTCGCCATGCGCCCCGCCCCGATGAACCCCACGCGCAGCTCCCGCAAAGGCTCCATGGCTCTTCTGCCCGCTCCCGCTCCCCCCCTCCGCCCAACCCCAGTTTAGGCTCCGGCCACGCCCACGCCACGCCCCCCGCCGCCAAAGACAGCCAATCCCCGCCCGGCCCGCTCGGAATCTCGCGCGCGGCGGGGGGGAGGCGCGGATCCGCCACGCCCCTTTTCGGAGGCGCGGCGGCGATTGGTTGAGCCGCCCGTGACGTCACGCCGCGGGTTTTTTAAAAAGCAGCCACGGGGCTCCGCTGGGCGCTGCGGTGTGCGAGGCTCGTTTGCGGGGATCGGAGGGGCCGAAGGGTCGGTAGGTTCGGGGTGCGTCGCCTTGCTTGGGCCCGCTTTCCTTCCACTCCGTCCCGGGCTCCGATGAGGGTTTTTTTTTTCCTCTTTGCACCTCCCCGACTTTTGGCTCATTTTGCCAAGCCGAGCTATGCTGGTCTATGGATGGGGGACCACGAGGAGATCTACGTTTAAAAGCATTTAGGGGAAAAGGGAATGGCAGTTTGCAAAGCAAAGCTTCGTGGACGGGTTTAAGGAAGTCGTCAAGAGTTGGGCTTTATACAGAAGGAGGCTTTTCAGTTTTTCCCAAAGGTGCTTTTTCCAAGAGGCAACTGGACTTTCTGAAAACTTGAAAAAGCACCTTTGGGACACCCATGGCCTTGGAAGACTGAGAATCTCCTTTTCAGTTTTCCAGCTTGGAATGAGCAATATACTTATTTATTTATTGTTTATTTTATTGGTTCGATTTATATGCCACCCTTCCCCGGAGACTCAGGGCGGCTTACAATGCGTTAAGCAATAGCCTTCATACTTTTGTATATACCTGCTTAGTAGGGCTTTCGGCCCCCTCTAAGCGGTGTTTTTTTTATACAAAGTCAGCTTATTGCCCCCACAATCCGGGTCCTCATTTTACTTACCTCAGAAGGATGGAAGGCTGAGTCAACCTTGAGCCTGGCGAGATTCGAACTCGCAGTAATTGCAGGCAGCTGGTGTTACTTAACAGTGCTTTAGTCTGCTGTGCCACCAAGACTTGCCCCCAAAATGAGCATAGATTTGCCCCACGGAGTTGTGGGTGCTCTAAAGCTGGAAATTTTTAAGGAGAGATTGGACAACCATTTGTCTGAAATGGTATAAGGGGGTTGGAATTGTGGGTGCTTCCATCACTGAAGGATTTTAAGAAGAGATTGGACCACCATTTGTCTGAAACAGTATAGGGTTTCCTGCCTGAGCAGGGGGTTGGACTAGAAGACCTCCAAGGTCCCTTCCAACTCTGTTATTCTCTTATTCTGTTTTCATATACCAGAACGGTTGCAGGAATTGACTATGTCTAAGTCTAAGAAAGAAAAGGACTAGTGTGACATGATAGTGGTCTGTCTGCCACAAAGAAGAGGGGGTCCAGCTATTCTCCAAAGCACCTGAGGGCAGGACAAGAAGCAACAGATGGAAATTAATCAAGGAGAGAAGCAACCTGGAATTAAAGATAAATTTCCTGACAATGAGAATAATTAACCAGTGGAACGACTAGCCTCCAGGAGTTGTGGGTGCTCAAACACTGGAAGTTTTTAAGAAGAGACTGGACAACCATTTCTCTGGAATGGAATAGGGTTTCCTGCCTGAGCAGGGGGTTGGACTAGAAGACCTCCAAGGTCCCTTCCAACTCTGTTATTCTGTTATAGAAACTGGCTTAAGAAGCCAACACGAAATGTAAAAAGCTGAAGTATGAAAATACAACACAAATGTGGGTCTTTGGCCTTTAAAGTCCTTGCAAATGGGTGTGGAGCCGCCTTGGAACTGCTGAAAGGATTGTGTTGTGGAGTTGTGCTTTCTGCAGGATGTTCAACAGTGAAGGGACACAGGGCAGAAAAACATTCTGCAGAAAACACAGCTGTACAACACAGTCCTTTCAGCAGTTCCAAGAAGGCTCCATATGCATTTGCACTATTCTGGTGTCCCTGAGGACACAGACAAACCTCCAAGTCTCCTCAAGGACTCTTTTAAAGGATGCAAATGACCAGCTGTCTGCAAGGAGTATAAATTAGTACAAGAAGGGAAGGGAAAGGAAGCGGAAGGAAGGAAGGTAGCTGATGATGTTGCCTGCAAGAGCCGAAGTGGCGCAGTGGTTAGAGTGCAGTACTGCAGCTACTTCAGCTGACTGCCAGTTCAGCAGATCAGCGGATCAAATCTCACCGGCTCAAGGTTGACTCAGCCTTCCATCCTTCCAAGGTGGGTAAAATGAGGACCCAGATTATTAGGGGGCAATATGCTATTTAGTATACTGTCTGTAAGCCGCCCAGTAGCCGCCCTGTAGTATACTGTTAGTATACTGTCTCTAAGCCGCCCAGAGTCTTCAGAGAGTGGGTGGCATAGAAATATTAATAATAATAATAATAATAATAATAATAATAATAATAATAATAATAATAATAATAATCACAAAGTACCGGGACTTGCAAATTGAAGTTGAGTGACTGTGGAAAAAGAAATCGTGTGTTGTCCCGATTGTAATTGGAGCCCTTGGAGCAATACCCAAAGGGCTACCCCGCTATTTAGAAATTCTAAATTTGCCAGACTTGAACATTTTGACTCTACAAAAAACCACCTTACTCAAAACAACTTACATCCTCCGACGATACCTTAACCGTTCCTAGGTCCTTGGTTAGGACTCGAGCTGCTGAACTGTTAATCAGCCTCAAAGGCTGTGAATCTCACTAAAGATTAACCAATAATAATAATAATACCCAAAGGGCTACCCCGCTATTTAGAAATTCTAAATTTGCCAGACTTGAACATTTTGACTCTACAAAAAACCACCTTACTCGAAACAACTTACATCCTCCGACGATACCTTAACCGTTCCTAGGTCCTTGGTTAGGACTCGAGCTGCTGAACTGTTAATCAGCCTCAAAGGCTGTGAATCTCACTAAAGATTAACCAATAATAATAATAATACCCAAAGGGCTACCCCGCTATTTAGAAATTCTAAATTTGCCGGACTTGAACATTTTGACTCTACAAAAAACCACCTTACTCGAAACAACTTACATCCTCCGACGATACCTTAACCGTTCCTAGGTCCTTGGTTAGGACTCGAGCTGCTGAGCTATTAACCAGCCTCAAAGGCTGTGAATCTCACTAAAGATTAACCGATAATTATAATAATGTAATGAAATTTATGCAGGAAAATAACCAAGCTCAGAGAGCATCAAGGACCTCACTCTCTTCCTCCTCCTCGCAAAACCCCCTCTCTTCTAGCACTGTTGCTGATCCCCAGTCAGGTAATGAAAGGTCTGCAAGAAAACCACTGATGAGCCAACCCTTCAATCCTGAGCTTACAAATATTCTCTTTTACAGGTACAAACATTTTTTTTTTGTTTGTTTTTACTGCAGGCATTGTTGGAAGATGCTGCCCTTTCAGAGCTGGGCCCTCCTTTTCTCTCTCCCCCTGCTTCTGGTCGTTGGCCCCTCCTCTGGGTTTTTTGGCTGGCTCACCCAAAAGGCCTCCCCACCTCCTGTGCCCCATCCAGAGGCAGCAGCTGCTGCTCCAGATCCAGCCAGCCTTGCAAAAGTGCCCTTTGAGATGGATACGGCTGATGAGAGGTTCCTCGCTGAAGTTCAGGCGGTGGATATGTCCCTTCTGGATTCCTGCCATCACAAGGTCTCTGGCGCTTTGTAGGCGGTGTGTGTGTGTGTGTGTGTGTGTGTATACAGGCAGTCCTCAACTTACAACTGTTTGTTTAGTGCTGGGGTGAAATCTAAAAATTTTCCCTACCAGTTCTGTGGGCGTGGCTTAATTGGTGGGCGTGGCTTGGTGGTCAGGTGACCGGGTGGGCGTGGCCAATAATAATAAACAATAAAAATAATAAATAAAGTAACACACAACAAGAGGTACCAAAAACCAACTTTCACACTTTATACACACATAGAGCTTATACACACATACAGCTTTGTGAGATTTTGTGTGTTGGTGTAGTTAGAGTGAAACACTACGGAAACACACCAAATCTCAGAAAGCGGCACAAAGATTTTATTTTATTATTTTATTTTATTTATATTTTTAGATAAAAGCAGCTAAATTTAAAACTTCTTTAACTTTAAATTGCTATGTCTTAAAAAAAATAAATAAAACTCTTTTAAAAAAGACCCCAGTTACTTACCAAATTGAAGGTACAAGGCAGGCAGATTGAGTTGCTCACCAATTGGATTGATTGCAGGCAGGCAGATTATGTTGCTAGCTGATGCAATGGATTGCAGCAACCGAAGCAAGGCAGGAAAAGCGAGCAAGCCCGAAAGCAGCAGCAGGCTGCCAAGTGGACAAGTAGGGACCGGGTGATTGGGTGGGCATGGACGTGTGTGTGGGGGCGGGGGCAGGGATTTTTGCTACGGGTTCTCCAAACTACCCATCGCCATCGCTAACGGATCGGCCGGTCTGGCCTGAACCAGGAGCATTTCACCCCTGGTTTAGTAGCTGATATTACAACAGCACTGAAAAAACAATCATTTGTCTGAAATGGTATAGGGTCTCTTCCTAGAAGACCTCCAAGGTCCCTTCCAACTCTGTTTATTGTGTTTTATTCTACCGTAATTTCATTCTCTTCTAATTCTCTTCTCTTCTAACACTATTCTATTTCTAATTCTATTTCTACTCTATTTCTAACTCTATTCTATTCCTGTTCTATTCTAATTCTGTTGTTCTAATCTGTTCAATTCTAGTTCTAATCCCAATCCTAATTCCAGCGGTGGGTTTCTACCAGTGGTGAAATGTAAAATTTGTTACTACTGGTTCTGTGCGCGTGGCTTGGAAGGGGTGGGGGGTAATGTGACTAGGTGGGCATGGCCAACTAGTTTTGTTTTCTTTTTTAACTTTTAAAAGCATTTTTTCTATAACCTCTTCAATCGAAGAGGTTGCAGAAAAAAATGCTTTGAAAAGCCTCTGACGATCCCAGCTGAGCCACGCGATTATTAGAGGCTTTTTTTTTTTTTACTTTTAAAAGCATTTTTTCGGCCAAAGAGGTCATGGTTATCGGATCGGGCGATACGGTCCGAACCGGGAGCATTTCACCCCTGGTTTCTACCAGTTCGCCCCAGTTCGGGCGAACTGGTGGGGGCAGTGGGAGGCTCTGCCCACCCTCCCGGATGTCATCACTCATTGAAGAAACATCTTCCTTAGCAATGGAAATGTTGCACTCAATTGCGGTCATAATTCGAGGACTACCAGTCCCATTCCTCATTTGCAGCCGTTCCCCTCATCCTATTGCCCAATGCACCCGTGAATTGATGGTGGTGGTGGTGGTGGGCTTTTTCTTGTCCTTTCCTGATCCAGGTTATTTCACAACTACGCTCCACTTGCACCGATCTCACGGAAGAGGAACTGGCCAAACTGGGAGTGGCACTCTTCAACTGCCAGGCCAGTGCCGAAGGACGGAGGACTTACCTGTGCACTGAGGACATGGTACGTAGGCACACCTGGGCACCTTCAGACAATGCTTCAGGCACCTTGGCCAAGCACCGGTTCCACCTCAGGTTGAAATTCTTGTTTTAATTCCCATGACAAAGACTTCGAGCCGTAGAGTTACAGTGATCTGAATGCAGTACTGCAGGCTAATTCTGCCGACTGTCAGCAGTTCGATCCTGACCGGCTCAAGGTCGACTCGGCCTTCCACCTTCCAAGGTCCGTTAAATGGAGTTAGCAGAGATGGTTAAATTGACTGCTTTAATCAAAGGAAAAAAAAAAAACTTTTATTTTTACCTGGAAACCGCTTCTGGACTTTGTGCTTGAGGTGGGGAAAAAAATGAAACTTTTGACTTTGTTTTTTAGCGATTATTAGATAGACTTGTTGTTATAAAAATGGCTGCTTGTTGTTATAAAAATAGCCGCCTTGAGTCTTCGGAGAGGGGCGGCATATAAATCAAATATTAAATTAAATTAAATTAAATTACTTTAAACTATTACGTAATTTTTAAATTTTAAATTTGGTTTTAAATTATTGGGGTTTTAAATTTGTTCAG
Organism: Arizona elegans; assembly: GCA_022577455.1. NCBI lineage: Eukaryota > Metazoa > Chordata > Lepidosauria > Squamata > Colubridae > Arizona > Arizona elegans. The sequence continues at coordinate 2,502,990 of JAKOOJ010000055.1, forward strand.
CCAAATTATTTAATTCGTTTTAGTTTATTTTAAATTTTGTATCTATATGTTTTATTCTATGGCTGTTCATCGCCCTGAGTCCTTCGGGAGTAGGGCGGTATACAAATTCAATAAAATAAATAAATAAAATAAATAAATAAAAGTAAAAAGTTGAGATTTGATGTCAATGCCTTATTCTACTGCACTGAAGGTCGGAAGTCAATTCCTTTTTTTTTCTTTTTCCCTTTTTTTATTGTTTTATTCATAAATATTTTTGAATACGGTGCATTTGTCAGGGTATACAATTTACAAGAGAAAGAGAGAGAGAAAAAAAGGTCAAATAGAAAATAGTAATAAATATTAACACATGAACTAATAATAGTAATAATAATATAATAACATGTGTACTGAAAATAATGATAATAATATAACCGAAAAGTTTTAACTAAGTTTCTTTTTATATTGGCTCATTTACAGTTTTGTTAATTATGATGATTGTAGTTATAAATCTTATCTATTATTAATACAAATATTCATAATCTTTCTTCCTCTAATTCCTACCTCTTGTCTCTAACCATTCATAAAATCTATTCTGATAGTATTCTGTGTCTTCTTTATCTTTTATTTTTAAAGTTAGCCTATCCATTTCAGCACAGTCCAAAATTTTTCAAATTACTTCATCTTTTTTCTTTCTCTTCCGTACTCTTCCCTATTTTTCCTGCTATTTGCTTTTCTATTTTCTTTGTATGCTGTAACATAAACTAATAAAAAAAAATGGTTAAAAAACTTTCCCAAATTCTCAAATGCATCTCTTCCCTCCGTTCCTTTCCTTGCAAAAGGCTCTGGCGGAATGCACAACCGGAATGGATCCGGATACTTGGAACGCTTATCACATCGTCAGCAACCGAGCGCGGGCCGTCTGCTACGCCACCCGCCAGATGCAGTTCAAGCGCCGAGCGGAGCATACGGTGAACGCCCTGGTCTCTACCGCGGTCAGCCAGCTGGAGGCTATGAAAACACTCAAGGTTCGAACTGTTGTTTTCCTCAGTTTTGGTCTGGAGATTGGGGGTTGTATCTGTGTGCGCGTGCTGGGATGAATGAGGGAAAACGGCTGCATTCAATTTCATAACATCCCAAAAAGCTGCTTTTATTTCAAGAGGCAACTGGACTTTCTTGTTTTCCTTTGAAGATGTTTTGCTTCTCACCCAAAAAGCTTCTTCAGCTCTGACTGGATGGTGGGGAGTGGAAAGATTTATACTCTTTGCAGACAGCTGGTCATTTGCATTCTTTTAGCAAGTTGTTAAGGTCACCTGGAGGATTATCCAGACGTGGGATTCAGCCGGTTCGGGAAAATCAGATGCTAATTTTACATCCGATTTGCCGAACCGATAGCCCCTTGCCCCTCCCAAGAGTCTCCACATGGCCCATTTTGGATGCCAGGTAAGGGCAGCATCCATGCAGAGGTTCCGGGAGAGAGAAAAACGGGCCTCCCGAAAGTCCGGAAATGTGGGAGGCCGTTTTTGTCCTCCTGGAGGCTTGAGGAAAGCTTCCGGAGCTTGGGGAGGGTGAAAATGCCCCCCCCCCCGCCTGTGGTGCAGGAGGCCAAGTACCCACACCCACCATGGCCATGCCCACCCAACAACCAGACAGACAACCGGTTGCTAACATCTTTTAATCCCACTCCTGGGATTATCTGTGTCCTCAGAGTCACCTGTGTGGTGCAAATGGGTTGCCGAGCCTTCTTGGAACTGCTGAAAGGACTGTGTTGTTGACCGGAGATAAGTGATGTCGTGTCCCTTCCCCTCTGTTGAGAGAGGGGTGCTCAATTTGGACATAGATGGCCTCTCAGAGCCCTCTTTCAAACCAGGTTCCTCTCTGTCCAAAATATGGACTTTGCTGTCTTCAAAAGAGCGGCCTCTGTCTTTGAAATGCAGATGAACTGCTGAATCTAGTCCTGATGTGTTTGTTCTGAGATGTTGTCCCTAAACGACCTGTTGTAAGTAGAGGACTACCTGGTTTTTACAAACGCACCGTAGGAATGCTGAACAAAATGCTGAATAAAATTAAATTATGTTGTCAGGTTTCGAGGTCGTCTCAAATAAATTGCATTTCAAACAAAGTCTTTTAAGGAAAACTCCTATTTATTAAGCACGACATTCTAAAATCCGACTCCATCGAAGCCAACACTGACTTCCAGACCCAAAACCCTCCCTTTCCGTTCCCCACTCCCCTGCACTCATTGGCCATCTTCCAAGTCACTCTACCCCTAATCTACTGCTCCAGCTCAAAGGAATTTCCCCCCTCCCATCCCATCTCCTAGGGAATATTATCTCCAGGGAAAATAAATAGGTGAAAAATCAAACGTCCCTTTCCAGATGCTTTCACTTCTCCTTCCTATGTCAGCACTAGAGTAAATGCAGTTTGAAGTGCTGACATATGTATTACGAGAAGGGAGCCGGAAAAGTGAAGCTCCTTCTCTTGTGAGCTTTATTTTTCCAGCATTTTTTTTTCCTCCTGCGACAGAGGAGCCAGGAGGAGCTGAAGCTGCTCACCTCGGAGTCCCTGCAACGCGTAGTTAGCGCTCAGGAGGAGCTGCTCGTCCGGCAAGAGACGCTACGCGGCGGCCAGGCACAGATGGAAGAATCTCTCTCCAGCAACCTGGAGCACCTGGTGCAGGAGAAGGCCCTGATCGCCAGTGGGCAGCAACAGGTGGCCGAGCTGCTGGAGGGCATCACACGCAGGATGGGTGAGAGAGCGAGCAGCGAGGATTCTCCGGGGCACCTCCAACCTTCCTCCGGGTAGTCCTCGACTTACAACCACGATTCGGTGTTGGAACGTCCATTCACGTTCAGGGGTGTCAAACTCGATTTCATTGAGGGCCGCATCAGGGTTGTATTTGACTTTGGGGGGGGCAGGGTGTGTGGCCAGCTTGACGTCACCTGTGTCGGGGGGTCCTGTGTTGGCCCAAGCGCTCTGCCAGAAAAAAATAGGCTCCCGAGCTCTGCTTTTGGCTGTGACAGCTTCCGGCAACTCTCTGCCAGCAAAATGGAGTTTGGGAGAGCCAGACTCCGTTTTCGGCTACAACGGCCTCCCACGTGCGGCCCTCCCAAGCTCCGTTTTCGCTGGCGGAGCACTTGGGCCAGCCCAGGCACCCACTGTGTCATTTGTGTCTGGGGTGCCTGTGGTGGCACGAGCGCTCCGCCAGTGAAAACGGAGGTCAGGAAGGCTGCGTGGGACCCTCCCGAGCTCCATTTTCAGCTGCAATGGCCTCCTGCAACCCTTTGCCAGTGAAAACAGAGCTCAGGAGGTCCGTGAAACTCCGTTTTCACTGGTAGAGGAACCACGGGCCAGTCCTTGGCTGTTTCCAGGGTAGCCCCACGGGCCAGATCTAAGCACCCTGATTTTGACAGCCCTGCGCCAAGCGGTGCGGTCGTTTAGTGAGCCGTGCCCGATCTCATGACCTTTTTGCTGCGGTTAAGCGAATCACCTAGTCATGAAGGAAATCCAGCTGGCCGGCAGCCGCCTGAGAAGGTTGCAAACGGCAATCCCGCAGCCCTGGAAGATAGCGAGCGTTGCGAAATATATTGGTAAAATTCGACGGCGGTTGGCAAAGAGAGCGAAATTTGATCGTAGGGGTCGCAAGGAGGCCGTATGCCTGAGGGCGCAGTCGTCAGTTGCTTTGGCAGCACCTGTGGTCACTTTGAAAGGACGTTAAATGATGGCCGTAAACTGAGGCTGTAATCTCCTTCCATCCCAGTGGTCTCTAGACTTCTAAGGACTTAGAATAGTGTTTCTCAACCTTAGTAGCTTGAAGATGGGTGGACTTTAACTCCCAGAATCCCCCAGCCAGCGCTGCTGGCTGGGGGATTTCTGGGAGTTGAAGTCCACCCATCTTCAAGCTACTAAGGTTGAGAAACACTGACCTAGAATGACATAAGAGGCTGAAATTCAGGGCTGTTTGGTACTCTCTGAGCTTGGTTGTTTTCTTGCAGACGTTTCATGACCCAATTAGGTAACATCATCAGTGCTAGAAGAGGGGGGTGTTTGCAAGGAGGAGGAAGAGGGCTTGTAGCTCAGGGTGGAAATGAGGGGTCCTTGGTGCCCTCTGAGCTTGGTTTTTTTCTTGCAGACATTTCATGACCCAATTAGGTAACATCATCAGTGCTAGAAGGAAGGGGTGTTTGCAAGAAGGAGGAGGAAAACTGTGGAGTCCTTGGTGCTCTCTACACTTGGTTTGTTTTCTTGCAGACGTTTCATGACCCAACTAGATAACATCATCAGTGCTGGAAGTAAGTGGGGTTTGCAGAAAGGAGGAGAAGGGAAGCAGGAGGATTGTGGGGTCCTTGTTACTCTCTGGGCTTGGTTGTTGTTGTGACCCCGACTCCCGAGCCTGTCCTAACAGAGGAAGAGGACTCAGAAGGTGATGGGGAGGAACTGACAAGGCCTCCCTCTCCAGGACCCTCCTCTCTGGCAATGCCTCAGGTTCCATCCGAAGGCCAGGAGGAACAGCCTGGGATGGGCCAGGAGGAAGACATTTCGGAGCACCCATTGATAGGGAGCGAGGAGGATGAATCCTGGCTTGATCCCAGGCAGCGTTGGAGGGAGAAGCGTGCGCAGCAACGGAAGAGGCGTGGGAGGGCCAGAGATTGAGCTGAGTCACGGAGCCACGCCCCACCAGGAATAAAAGTGGGTGTGCTGATTGCTCTTCGGGTTTTGTGACGGACAAAGTTAAACCCTGAAAGTCGCATCGTGATCTCTGAAATTCGGCTTGGATATATTTTGGACTGAACATTGACTAAACTCTTGTCTCGTGGATAATTTGTTGCTCCTGGAACAGACTGAAGATAAGTCCTCTTCTGCTTTATGGGAGTGAAAACGGTCTTGGCAGGCATTCGGGAGACTGCTGCCAAAATCTTGGTCTGCCAAGAATTCTAATCTGTTTACCTAATAAAATATTGGCAGGCGTGCTTGGTATTACGCTTGCCTGTGTGAGGAAGGGGGACAGAACAGTTGTTTTCTTACAGACCTTTCATGACGCAACTAGGAAACATCATCAGTGTTAGAAGCGACGGGGGTTTGGGGAGAGCAGCAGGAGGAGGAGGACTCTAGGATCCTTGGTGCTTTCTGAGCTTGGTTGTTTTCTTGGCCATTTGCACTTTCTAGCACTGATGATGTTACCTAGTTGGGTCATGAAAGGTCTGTAAGAAAACAACCAAGCTCAGGGAGCATCAAGGACCCTACAGTCATCCTCCTCTTCCTCCCTTCTCTTCCCCCTTTTCCTCCACTCCACAAATCCCACTTCCTACTAGCACTGATGATGTTACCTAGTTGGGTCATGAAACGTCTGCAAAAAAACCAACCAAGCTCAGGGAGCATGTCCATAGTCTTCCTCCTCCTCCTCTCCGAAACCCCCCTCCCTTCTAGCACTAAAGTTAGCTTGCCTAGTAAGGAAACATCTGCAAAACAACCAAACTCATGAACGCCTCATTTGAACCCTGTGCTACCAATATTTTTCTATCAGAAACGCTGGAATTGAAATCCAGGGAAGTAAAGTTGTTTTGTAGGCTGAAAGATGACGCAGGGAATAAGTTAGTTGTCTTCAAATACCGGTTGAAGAAGCTTTTCATAAGCGTCATGATGACCCAAGAGTAATGACTCTCAACTTATCTTGGGCAACTGGACCTTGTGTGCAGGGGTGAAATGTAAAATTTGTTACTGCCGGTTCTGTGGGCGTGGCTTGGTGGGTGGGTGGGGTAATGTGACTGGGTGGGCGTGGCCAACTTTTATTTTTATTTTTTAATTTTCAAAGCATTTTTTCTAATGCTTTGAAAAGCCTCTCTGCCGATCAGGCAACTCAGCTGGGATCATCAGAGACTTTTCAAAGCATTTTTTTTTACCACCTCTTCGGCCGAAGAGGTTGCAGAAAAAAATGCTTTGAAAAGCCTCTGACGATCCCAGCTGAGCCGCGCGATCATCAGAGGGTTTTTTTTTTACTTTTAAAAGCATTTTTTTGTCAGAAGAGGTTGTAGAAAAAATGCTTTTGAAAGTAAAAAAAAAAAAAAAGCCTCTGATGATTGTGCGGCTCAGCTGGGCATGGTGGGGAGGGGGGGCGGGGATTTTTTTTGCTACCGGTTCTCTGAACCACCAGCCGCCATCGCTACCGGATCGGGCGATCCGGTCCGAACCGGGAGCATTTCACCCCTGCTTGTGTGTCCTTTAACCTGTTGCCACCGACTGTTGGAACAATGCTGCCTCTGTTTCCCTTCTCGCAGAAAATGTCAGCAGTCATCTGAACCAGCAGGATGTGGAGCTTCAAGAAGGACACCAGTCCATCCTGAGGGACTTGGGTCAGGTCCAAAAACGGGCTCAAGAAGTCTACTCCAAAATAGGTTTGTGGTGGGAGCAGTTCATGCGCCATTCCTCTCAAGCTTAGCAGTGATGATGTTACCTAGTTTGGTAATGAAACGTCTGCAAGAAAACCACCAAGCTCAGAGAATATTAAGGCTCTACAGCTCTTCTCTTTCTCCTCCTCCTCCTCCTCCTCCTCCTCCCTCTCTCCCTTCTAGCCCTGATGATGTTTGGTTGGGTAATGAAATATCTGCAGGAAAACAGCCAAGCTGGGAGAACACCAAGTACCCCATACTTCTCTCCTCCTCCTCCTCCTCCTCCTCCTCCTCCTCCTCCTCCTCCTCCTTCCTCCACTCCACAAACCCTCCTCCCTTCTACCACTGATGTTACCTAGGTTGCAAGAAAACAGTCAAGGTTAGAGAACACCAAGGACCCCATATCGCCTTCTCTTCCTTCTCCTCTTCTTCTTCTCTGCCAATCCTCCTCCCTTCCAGTTCTGAAGATGTTACCTAGTTGGGTAATAAAACATCTGCAAAAATACCCTCACCAAGCTCAGAGAGCACCAAGGACCCCACAGTCCTCTCATTCCTACATAGGGTGAGGCAGGGATGGAAGTCTACCATCAAGTCAACTCAGAAGGTTGGAGAAGACTCAGTTGAGTTGAGGCCCGCTTGCCTTTCCACCGGGCCTGAGATCTTATTTTTTTTTCTTCCAGATACCAATGTGGACTTGTTCCTGGCCTATCAGAAGCAAACCACCTTGTACCATGATGAGTTACTGGGGAAACTGAGGAAGATGAACGAGACTTTTGGGCTGGTCCTTCAAACCATGGAGCAGATGCAGACCAAGGTGGAAGGGAGATTGCAGTACATCCAGAGATTCATAACCTGGGCAGGTAAGGCGACCTCTGAGCAACAGGCCTGCAGCCAATTGAAAAGGGGCACGGAAACCACAGGATACATCATAAAAGACAAAATGGCAGCTGCCACGGTACAATCGAAGCTCCGCCTGGGTTTATGTGTGTGTCAGACTTCGATGCTATCTCAAAATAAATGAATTTCCAAACTGCCAATCTTTAAGGAAATCTTCAATTGAGCACAGCAACCGGATCATGACTCGATGTGGACAAGACTGACCTTTTGCCCCCCAATCCCTCCCTTTCCGATCCCCAAATCTCTGCTTTTCATTGGCTATCTTCCAAGTCATTCTCCAGACTTCTTGTCTCGTCACTTCCCAGGAATGTCTCCCCCCTCCTCATTTCCACGACAACCTGGCTTCAAAGGGATTTAGCAGGCAAAAGTTCAGAGCTTATCTCTCTCCTCTCTATGCCAGCGCTGAGGCGCTGACATCCGGCCCCTCTCCCTTCACTCTCCCAGCGGGGCCAGCGCTGCCTCAGCGCTGGCAGTGTGTTTATGTGGGACAACATCCCTGAAAGGAAAGTTATTTTTCTGATATACCTACATCATTTCCCCACCCCGCCGTAACCTTGGCAACTTGAAGGTGTTTGGATTTTAACTCCCAGAATTCCCCAGCTTGCATAACTGGCTGTGGAATTCTGGGGGTTGAAATCCACACAACTTGAAGTTGCCAAGGTGGGAAATCACTGATCTACAAGTTATCCGGTGTTGCTGAAAATTCGCCTTCGATTCAAAAACAAGAGGGTTGAAGTAATAAGGGAAGCTAGAGCCCCAAATAGTTTACTATCCAACTTTTTTCAAATATTTTCAAAGGGAAAAGTAGCAAACATATTTCAAAATTTCATGGAGGGATACATCTTCACCCAACCAGCTTTCCAGTTTTTAAGGTTCCATGAAAAAGAATGTCTATTTACAATGCAGAGAGACACACAAGCCATTTGTAGCTAGCACTACACTAACTAGCTACACAGCTAGACTACACATGGCTACTCTAGTGTAGTGTAAACTACCCTAGCTATACTACACAGCACTAGCACTGATGACGTTAGCTAGTTTGGAAGTGTTTACAAGAAAACCCTACCCCCTTTCAGCACTGATGCTGTTATCTAGTTGGGTAATGAAACGTCTGCAAGAAAACAACCAAGCTCAAAGAGAACCAGGGACACCACAGTCCACCTCCTCCTGCTCCTCCCACTTTCCTTCTCCCCACTTTCCTCCTCCCCTTCCTCCTCCTCCTTTTGCAAACCCTACCACCTTTGAACACTGATGATATTATCTAGTTGGGTAATGAAACATCTGCAGAAAAACAACCAAGCTCAAAGAGAATCAGAGACTCCAGAGTCATCGTCCTCCTGCCCCTCCCTCTTTCCTCCTCTTCTCCCTTTCCTCCTCCTCCTCCTTGCAAACCCTACCTTCTTAGAGCACTGATGATGTTACCTAGTTGGGTCATGAAACGTTTTCCAGCAAACACCAAGAACAAAGAGGCTTTGCAGATGGGAACATATTATTATTATTATTATTTTTAATTTGATTTATATGCCGCCCTTCTCCGGAGACTCAGAGCAGCTTACAATGCGTTAAGCAATAGCCTTCATACTTTTGTATATTTTATACAAAGTCAGCTTATTGTCCCCACAATCCAGGGTCCTCATTTTACCTACCTTAGAAAGGATGGAAGGCTGAGTCAACCTTCAGCCTGGTGAGATTCGAACTTGCAGTAATTGCAGACAGCTGGTGTTAATCACAAGGCTTTTTTAGTCTGCTGAGCCACCAGGCCCTTCTTTAAGACCTTCTTAATCCTGCTGGCTTAGTTTGCTGATCTCCCCAAGTTATGTTTTGTAAGGCAAACCCCACACGGCAACCCCTGATGAAAAAAATGTTGCGTCTCCCGTGTCTTGCAGGGTTCAGCTTGAGCTCCATCTACACCTGTCTCCTGCACCTGGTCTACTTCCTCCTGGCTGCGCTCGTCATGACTTTCCTGCAGGTCCCCGGGGCATCCCGCGCCTTGCTCCTCGTCTTGGTTGTGGCAAACGCCCTCTCTGAGCTCCACCACACCGTCTCCCTGGGGTTCAAATCTCTCACCAGCCTCTTGGTGTTGTCTGTGGCAGGCAAGTTGGCGGGTTTCGAGACAGGGTTTCTTTGGTTTCAGCCTAACTCATGACGTGAACGTTTACCTCACGCGCCAGGGTTTTTCCGCAACCTGTGAGTTCAGCCCTAAATCCCATTTTATGTGTCAGGACTTAAACCAGAGGTCTCAAAACGTGGCCCCTTTAAGACTTGTGGACTTCAACTCCCAGAATTCCCCAGATGGCCAAACTTGGACACTTTAAGGCTTGTGGACTTCAACTCCCAGAATTCCTCAGATGGCCAAACATGGCCAATTTAAGGCTTGTGGACTTCAACTCCCAGAATTCCTCAGGCAGCCAAACTTGGCTAATTTAAGGCTTGTGGACTTCAACTCCCAGAATTCCCCATATGGCCAAACATGGCCAATTTAAGGCTTGTGGACTTCAACTCCCAGAATTCCCCATATGGCCAAACATGGCCAATTTAAGGCTTGTGGACTTCAACTCCCAGAATTCCCCAGATGGCCAAACATGGCCAATTTAAGGCTTGTGGACTTCAACTCCCAGAATTCCTCAGGCAGCCAAACTTGGCCACTTTAAGGCTTGTGGACTTCAACTCCCAGAATTCCTCAGGCAGCCAAACTTGGCTACTTTTAAGACTGGTGGACTTCTACTCCCAGAATTCCCCAGACAACCATGCTGGCTCACAAAGGCTTAAAGTGGCCAAGTGTGGAAACCCCTGTCATAAATTAGGCATTAAAGTTTCTTGGTCACGTGACCAATCTGATTTTATGATTTTTTTTTTTTTATTTTTTTTTTGGTGGCAGTTGTGAAGCGAACAGGGCAGTCGTAAGTGAGAACACCGCGGTTATGAAGTGAACGCCGCGGTCCTTAAGCAAACACTGCCATCGTTCTGCAAATTCGACAGTCATTAAGCGAACCCGTCATTTGTCATGGCATAGTTTTGCCGAAAACTGGACAAATTCCTTGTGTGTCCGACCAACCTTGGCCAAACCAATGAAGTTTAAAGTATAGGTGTAGATAAAAATATAAAAATAGCAAGTGAGATTGTAACTCACTGTTCTAAAAACAGAAAGAGCCTGGTGGCGCAGCAGACTAATAGCCTGTTATTATTATTCAGCTGCCTGCAATTACTGCTAGTTTGAATCTCCCCAGACTCAAGGTTGACTCAGCCTTCCATCCTTTCTAAGGTAGGTAAATTGAGGACCCAGATTGTGGGGGCAATAAGCTGACTTTGTATAAATATACAAAAGGATGAAGCCTATTGCTTAACGCATTCTAAGCCGCCCTGAGTCTCCGGAGAAGAGCGGCATATAAATCAATTTTTTTTTAAAAAAAAAAGATACATTGCACCTGGCTAAGGAGGCTTTTCCAAACCTTTGCAGTAGGCTCTCTTTTTCTGGCTAAACCGTAGCTCACATTTTTCAAATTCTGGAAAGTGGGTGGGGGCACATTTCTGCTATAGGAAATGTACACTACAGTACACAACCATCACAATGTTTCCCAATTCTCAGCCAGGAAAACTAAAGACCATGGAAATATCTATGGGGATCACCCTGGGACCAGGATTAATCGTTGGCTTGTTGAAAGCAATCCAGTTTATTCTCCAGATGCGTACTTTTTTTCCTTTCAGTCAAATTCTAAATTGCAATTTCTACAGTTTTTTGCCAGGCTTTTGGGCTGCAGCGGAGAGTTTGGTGGGGCGGGGGGGGGGCATAGATGCCCTGGTTACGTCTTCCAGAGAACCCAGATGGGTGGGAATTTGATCTGATGTTTTCAAAGCCTCCATGCTGGATTTTTAACCATGGTTGAGTATTGGATTGCAGAAAGAGTTTAGTTTAAGAAGGCTAATAAATCAGCGTTAGATTTCTTTAGCTATCTACAGAGACACACATGATTTTTTTAATGTGGCCTTTATTATTTTCATCAGTAATTCAAGGTTGTGAACATACTTAATACTCCTTCTTCCTATTTTACCCACAACAACAACAGCCCTGTGAAGTAGGCTGGGTTTAGATTACAGTGTTTCTCAACCTTGGAAGCTTGAAGATGGGTGGACTTCAACTCCCAGAATCCCCCAGCCAGCGCTGCTGGCTGGGGGATTCTGGGAGTTGAAGTCCACCCATCTTCAAGCTTCCAAGGTTGAGAAACACTGGTTTAGAAAGACAGGTCCAAAGTCACCCAGTTGGATTTCATGGCTAAGGCGGGACTAGAACTCACAGTCACCTGGTGAATGGCCCAAAGTCACCCAGCCAACGTTCGTGTCTAAGGCGGGACTAGAATTCACTGTCTCCTGGTGATTGGCCCAAAGTCACCCAGTTGGCTTTTGCGCCTAAGGCAAGACTAGAACTCACTGTCTCCTGGTGATAGTTCCAAAGTCCAAAGCAGGTTTAGAACCAAAAACTAGAAGATTTAAAAGCGAATTCCAGGTGGGCTAGAAACAACATTTTTCATTTCCTCCTCCCTTGCAGTCAACATACTCCTAGGAAGAATCTGTGGCCATGCTCTGAAACACAGGAAATGGAGACCCCTCCGGGCACCTTTGCCCCTTCCCCACAAGGCTCCAGAGACCCCTGCTTGGAAAGTGGGACTTAAGCCAGCCAAGCGCGGCCGGGTTACCTCCACTCCCGATAGGTAGGAAAAAGGGAAGCGAGAATGCACTGACTGTGATTTTTGTAAACTTCTAACGTTTGTTTCTGAATTGCATGCTCCTGGTCTGCATAGGTCAGTCTTAGTATTGACACGGAAATAATTCTATGGCCTTGTGGTTTTGACCGTTCGGTTGTCTCTGCCTCTTGGAGATTTTACAGGCAAGGGCTATAAAATCCGGGCTGCCCTTTCTTTCAGATGTTGGGTGTTCATTAGAGTCCTTGAATATGAGATGGGTGGCAACTAAATTTGATAGATAGATAGATAGATAGATAGATAGATAGATAGATAGATAGATAGATTGATTTTATTATTTATTTTATTTATTTTATTGAATTTCTATACCGCCCTTCTCCCAAAGGACTCAGGGCGGTGTGCAGCCAAAAATAAAACCATGACAATATAAAAATTAAAAGCAATTTAAAACAATTAAATAAATTGGCCAAAAAACTCTAATAAAACAACCCATTTAAAATAGTAAAATGTTGTTATTATTTAGGACAGCCCTGCTTGTTGGAATAATAATGTTTTAGGGTGCGATGAAAGGTACGAAGGTCGTGAATCCTACAAATCTCTGGGGGCAGCTCATTCTGATAGATAGATAGATAGATAGATAGATAGATAGATAGATAGATAGAGATTGATAGAGTGATAGTGATATAGAGTGATTGATAGAGTGATAGATATTGCTATAGTGATAAATATAGTGATAGTGACAGAGTGATAGCCATGGTTATATAGATAGTGATAGTGATAGTTGTAGATAGAGTGATAGTGAGAGATAGAGAGATAGTGATAGAGTGATAGCCATAGAGTTATAGAGAGATAGATAGATAGATTGATAGATATCGAGTGATAGTGATAGATAGGTAGATTGATTAATGAGATGGATAGATGATACAGATGAGATGGATGAATGATCATTCATAGATGGATGGATGGATGGATGGATAGTGATAAAGACAGAGAGACAGGATAAATAAATGATTCATAGATGATATAAATAGAGAGATAATAGATAGATAGATAGATAGATAGATAGATAGATAGATAGATAGGTAGGCAGGCAGGCAGACAGACAGACAGACAGACAGATAGATAGATAGATAGATAGATTCAGTTCTTAGATGAGAAGGAAAACACCTTCAAGGAAAAACAAAGCCCTGATGCCTTTTGAAAAAGCACTTGGTCCGCAGGGCTTACAAAAAGTGATTCTTTTCCAAGCTGTTTGCAAAAATCCTGGAAGTGCAGCTACCGAAACCTGTCCTAAAGTGGTTCTTGGTTCCTCTTTGCAGAGAAGATGAGGTGGGCCTCCTGGATGAGCTGGAGAAGCTGGAAGAGGTGAGCTACCTGTCAGGTGAGCAAGACTGCTGGGATAGAGGTGGGGACAGGGGGGCTTTAGGGTTGGGGAGGCTGAGAGGTGCTCCCGGCTTTGAGACAGCGGCTCGGGAGAATTATGACCAGCAAGTTAGCCACGAAGGTTTGACATGCAAAGTGGCATTTTAATGATTCGTGGAGAACTGCTGTACTTTCATAGAGCTGTGGTGGCGCATGGTTAGAATGCAGTATTGCAGGCTGAGAGTGCCCACTGCCAGCAGTTCGATTCTAACGGGCTCAATCGGCCTTCCATCCTTCCGAAGTGGGTAAAATGAGGACCCAGATTGTTGGGGGCAAGAGGCTGATTCTGTAAACCGCTTAGAGAGGGCTGTAAAGCAGCGTTAAGCGGTATATAAGTCTATTGCTAAGTGCTAAAGAAGGGAGGAAGGAAGGGATTAAGGAGGGAAGGAGGAAGGAAGGAAGGAAGGAAGGAGAGGGAGGGAGGGATGAAGGGAGGGACGAAGGAAGGAAGGAAGGGCCATGGTGGCGTACTGGTTAGAATGCAGTATTGCAGGCTGACTCTGCCCATTCCAGCAGTTCGGTTCTCACTGGCTCAAGAATGACTCAGCCTTGCACTCTTCCAAGGTCGGTAAAATGAGGAGCCAGCTTGTTGGGGGCAAGAGGCTGACTTTAGAGGGGGCTATAAAAGCCCTGTAAAGCAGTATATAAATCTATGAGCTGTTGCTATTCTGCCATTTGAAGCTATACAGGTAGGCCTCAACTTACAGCCATCTATTTAATGACCATTCAAAGTTACAACAGCACTGGAAAAAAGTGACCTATGACCATGTTTCACACTTACGACCAGCGTAGCATCTCCCCCGTGATCACTTGATCGAAATTCAGACGCTTGGCAACTGACTATTTATTTATGATGGTTGCAGCGTCCCGAGGTTACCTGAACCTCTTTTGCGACCATCTGGCAAGCAAAGTCCATGGGGAGGCCAGATTCGCTTTAAAGCCGTGCGACTAACTGATGGCATTACCTAGCTGGGTGAACGAAATGTCTGCAAGAAAACCAGCCAACTCAGAGAGAGCACCAAAGGACCCAACTGCAAATCTTGGTTGCAGCTTCCACTGGCAAGAAATGTCCTAGAATGCCAAGGAAAAGAATCAGTTTGTGGATCACCCCGGGTGTCGTGGCTCGCCAGCTGCCAGCAGAGCTGGTGGCAGACTCGAATGATGAGGAGGTTGGGGAGGAACTTGGGCTGGATCTGGAGCCTGGGGAAGGCTCTGATGGATGCTCTGCATCGGACACAGAGATAGAGCCAGGGCCGTCCGACATTTCCCAGCCACAGGAGAGGCAGCTGCCTTTGGAGGCCGATAAGAGTGAGGAGGAAGAACAGCTGGGGCCTGTTCCAAATGCATGTATGCACAGAGCAGTTAGGAGAGGTGGACAACGGAGGACAAGGAGTCGACTCGGGAAGCAAAGCACACATGGATGCTGAATGGCCCTCCCTGGCTGAGGAATAGATAGAAGGAAAGAGGAGTGGTTGTCGTAGGAGACAACCGTTCGTATTTCTGAACGTTTTGCTCATGGTGTTTCGTGCATCAAAGACTGCTTGCCAGAACTTAATTTGCAGCCTTTCGGCTGGGAGCTCACGGCCTGGCAATTATCGCAAGGAACTGCTAAGGTCTGTTACTGCAGTTAACTCCTTGCAGGACTCTCGCCTGGGCTTTTCAGTGGGTGAATGCCATTAATTCACAAGAGGTAAATCAAGAGGGGTTTTCCGTGACAAGGAGTCCGTTTCTTGCTTCTGCTAAGGCTGGGTCAGAACACCAGGCCTTGTCTCTGCCAACCCCCCTGTTGTCTTTTGCAGATGGATTCCCTCTGAAAAATGACCCCCTACCAAAAGAGGGGGATCTCCTTACTTCCACCCAGGGAAGGGATCAGGAGAGCAGAGCGCCGGGTCCCTCCTTCCCTGACCTGGCTTTGCGCCATCCAAATTTGAGCCGCAGCAACAAACCAGAGGTAACCCAGAGGTTGGAGCAAGGGGCGTGAGAAGGGTCCCAATTGGGGATTTGGGGGGGCTGTAGGGATGCAGGCCAGGTTCTCAAGCTGGGGTCTTGTGTTGCTAAAAAGAGGTCATTACAATTGGGATGACTTTGCAATGCAGCGTGAGTGACCGTCTTGGGTGGGTGATTTTGTCAAGCCCAGCAACAATCTTGTTAAGATTACACGAACAAAATCTTGCAAAACTTGCAAATTTGAAAAGGATTGCGGTTGCAAAAGCTAAACTCACATTGGACACATGTCTATGGAGACTCTCAATTATCCAGGTCATGGCTGTCCCAAAGATGGAGTGGTGCAGTGGCCTAGAGGTGGAGCTCTCGCCTCACAACCAGGAGACTTGGAGTTCTATCCTAGGTAGAGGCAAATGTTTCTCTCTCTGGGCACAATGAGAATATATTTGCCGAATATAACTCCGCATTGGCGTCAGGAAAGGCATCCGGCCAGGAAAACACTCTGCTAGCTCCATTCAGTTGCCCAGACTCCACCCTGCAAGGAATTATGGGGTCGTTAAATGAAGATGATGATGATGATGGCTGGCAACTTGAACTTTCTTGGGTTTTTTTTCTTGAAGATGTCTCGCTTCTCATCCAAGAAGCTGAAGAAGAACTGAGGAAGGTTCTTGGATGAGAAGTGAAACGTTTCCAAGGAAAAGCTACAAAAAGCCCAGCTGCCTTTTGGAAAAAGCGAGAGTGGTGGCGCAGTGGTTAGAGTGCAGTACTGCAGGCTACTTCTGCCGATCACCGGCTGCCAGCAGTTTGGCAGTTCGAATCTCATCAGGCTCAAGGTTGACTCAGCCTTCCGTCCTTTCGAGGTCGGTAAAATGAGGACCCAGATTGTTGAGGGCAAGAGGCTCATTCTGTATACCGCTTAGAGAGGGCTGTAAAAGCACCGTGAAGCGGTATATAAGTCTAAGGGCTATTGCTATCTTGGAGACTCGGGTTGGACAGCTCTTGCTTAGGCCTGCTTGGAGAAGCCAGTGGGAACCAGGCCATCCTATCAAACCAGCATATAGGGTTTATGTTCTGGGGGTGCTGTCTGTTGCATGACCATCCCTTGTGTCCATGGAGCTCAGAGGGGTCTTTCGGCCAATGCCCCCTAACCTGCCGCTGCTTATCTGAGGTCTGCCCCCCATGGGCCAGGGACGAGCTGATATGGAGCATGGCATCGCAGGGGAAAACGTGTCCTCCTTCGTCCCCCAACAGGCCACTTTGGAGAAACTATCCAGACCCCACCTGGGCTCAGCGTTCAACTCGTTCGCCAACCCACAAGGCTCCTTGCTAAACGATTCCTTGCTCAGCGATGTGTAAGTATGGGAGCTGGCACTGACCGGTGTGTGTGAGACAAAGCAATCTCTGGACAAATGTTCCCTCTGCATCCGTACATCGTATTAAGCCATGATTTGCTCAATCCAATAGATAGATGGTCTCATGCAATACATCTGTTTACCTGCCCACCCCCCCTCCATCCCGTCCTTTTAATCTCTACACGGCTACATTCCTGTTTGCACTGTAGCTGTTCAGCCAGTTTGGTCCAGTGGCTAAGGCACCTGGCGAGAAAGCTGGAGTCTGTGAGTTCTAGACTCACCTTAGGCATGAAAGCCAGCTGGGTGACTTTGGACCAATCATCAGGAGACGGGGCCTTCTAGTCCCGCCTAAGCCGTGGAAGCCAGCTGGGTGAGTTTGGGCCAGTCACCAGGAGATGGGGAGTTCTAGTTCGGCTTTGGGCATGGAAGCCAGCTGGATAGCTTTGGGCCAATCACCAGGAGACTGGAAGTTCTAGTCCCGCCTTAAGCACGGAAGCCAGCTGGATGACTTTGGGCCAGGCACCAGGAGACAGTGAGTTCTAGGTCTGCCTTAGCCATGGAAACAGCTGGGTTGCTTTGGGCCAATCACCAGGAGACAGTAAGTTCTAGTTCTGCCTTAGCCATGGAAGCTAGCTGGGTTGCTTTGGGCTAATCACCAGGAGACTGGGGGTTCTAGTCCCGCCTTAAGCATGGAAGCAAGCTGGATGGCTTTGGGCCAATCACCAGGAGATTGGAAGTTCTAGTCCCGCCTTAAGCACAGAAGCCAGCTCGATGGCTTTGGGCCAATCACCAGGAGACTGGAAGTTCTAGTCCCGCCTTAAGCACGGAAGCCAGCTGGATGGCTTTGGGCCAATCACCAGGAGACTGGAAGTTCTAGTCCCGCCTTAAGCACGGAAGCCAGCTGGATGGCTTTGGGCCAATCACCAGGAGACTGGAAGTTCTAGTTCCACCTTAGCCATGGAAAGCCAGCTGGGTAACTTTGAGCTAGACACTTTCTCAGCCCAACCCACTTCACAGGGTCGTTGTGGGGAAATTAGGAGGTGGGAGGTGTGTTGGTTACGTTTGCCACCTTGAGTTATTTGTAAAAATAATAAAGGCAGGGTACAAATAATATACAAAAGGGACGCGGTGACTCAGTGGCTAAGACGCTGAGCTTGTCAATCGAAAGGTCGGCAGTTCAGCGGTTCGAATCCCTGATGCTGCGTAACCGGAGTGAGCTCCCGTGACTTGTCCCAGCTTCTGCCAACCTAGCAGTTCAAAAGGACGTAAAAAATGCAAGTAGAAAAATAGGGACCACCTTTGGTGGGAAGGGAACAGCGTTCCGTGAGCCTTTGGCATTGAATCATGCCGGCCACATGACCATGGAGATGTCTTCGGACAGCGCTGGCTCTTCGGTTTTGAAACGGAGATGAGTTCTGCCCCCTAGAGTCGGGAACGACTAGCACATATGTGCAAGGAGAACCTTTACCTTTACAAATAATATAAGTCAATGTTGGGTCTGCTCTTCGCCAGAGAAAAACAGTTGAGAAACCCTGGTTTAGATGGATGATGTTACCTAGCTTGGTAACGAAACGTTCAGGAATTTAATGGCAAGCTCGGAGAGGAGAAACCCATGCCAAATTCTAGACCAGAATTCCTCAGCCAGCATGTTTTAAGATGGGTGTATTCTCCTTCTGGAATTCCGCATCCAAAATGCTTTAAGATCGGCGGACTTCAACTCCCAGAATTCCGCATCCAATGTCCTTTTAAGAGATGTGGACTTCAACTCCCAGAATTCCCCAGCCAGCATGCTTTTAGATGGGTGGACTTTTAACTCCCAGAATTCCCCACACAGCAATGGCTAGCTGGGGAATTCTGGGAGTTGAAGTCCACCGGTCTTAAACTGGCCAGGTTTGGTGAATCCCTTTGTCAGCGTTCCAAATTTTGTTCTCCTCCAGCGCTGACATGAATGAAAGAGGGAGAAGCTTTGCTTTAATGCTGAGATACTTTTACCTAGTTCCCTGCTCTTTAGTAGATAGCGTTACCTGGGTGACAGAGGGAGGGGGGAAATTCCTGTGAAAAGAAAGTGCTTGGGACGAAGAGATGGATCTGCACGATGGCCAATGAGACATTGGGGTTGAAGAACGGAAAGGGAGGGGTTTGGAAGGAGGGGCCAGTTTTGGCTGCACAAAGAGTTCAGGGATGTCGTTCTCCTATTCTTAAATAAATTTTAAAAAAGATTCATTAGAGACCTTGTGTTTGAGAATGAAGTTTATTTAAGATAGCAACGAAACCTGACACCCTTCCCCTAGAGTGCTGATAGAGAAGACTTTGAGAAATCAAGCTAACGCTTGCTTAAATCTTGAGCAGATACCTGAATGCAACTCTCACCTCCCGTTTTCCCCACTGCAGGTCCAGCTGCTCAGCTTCTCCAAGGCCCTTCTGCCAAGGGGTCACCAGGACTGGTCAGCCATGCCGAAAAAAAGCCCTCTCCGACCACCTCTTCTGCCACGTTCATGCAGCCAGACAGAGCCAACTCGCTTGATCTAGCAGTATCTTTGGAGGCTTCCAACCGTTCCTGCTTTTTGCGATTCTGGTGGAAGCTTAAGGCTTCCATGCCAAGGCAGTAAAGCCCATTTTCAGGGAAATAACGTAGATTCCTCTTGGTTCAGCATTTATACACTGCTGAATAATCCAGTTTCTTTCTACCAATGATGGACAAAAAAACCCCCCACCCCGATATATTGGGTTGAGAAGCAATTAACATTCTGCTCAATTTTATTTTACTGCCTATCTTAGGCTGAAGGTACTATTTAAAAGCGATCGTTTTTTCTTAAGAGGAGATGTGGCACCTGTCCCAACAGACCGTCCGTTGAGTTAAAAAAAAAAAAGAACATTTTTTTTTCTCTTGAAGATGTAACTTTCCACTTTTTTATATCCTCCAAAAAACAGAGAAACAAAATCCGAATCCAGTTCCGGTTGGAATTTTGCTCCGAGGACAGTTTTGGCTGATGGTGAAATTTTACAGTGATAGAAAAACAGCTGAACCGACCCAAAAATGCTTCGCTAACAAGTCTACAGCGCCTTCTTTTTAGAATTGATAATTGCTGTGTGTATGCTGAATAAAGATGATTTTTTTTTATAAATACTAATGCAGTCGAGGAAATAAGCAAAATCAAAAAAATCTATTCGCCTTCATTCGTGAAAATTTAAAAAAAAAATTAAATGGGGTACAGGTGATCCTCGACTTACAATCTCAAGGGAGCCCCAAATTTCTGTTGCTAAGTGAGCCGTTTGTTGCTAAACGAGGTTTGCCCCATTTTGTGACCTTTTTTGGCCAGAGTTGTTAAGTGAATCACTGCGGTGAAATTAGTACCAATAGCCCTTGATGTACGACCACAACTGAGCCCAGAATTTATGTTGCTAAGAGAGTTTGTTAAGTGAGTTTTCTCCTATTTAATGACCTTTCTTGCCACAATTGTTAAATGAAAGTTAGGTAGTGACACGGTTGTTAAGTGAATCTGGCTTCCCCACTGACTTTGCTTGTCAGAAGGTCGCAAACGAATAGATTGACATTAAGAAATAAACAGAAAGAAGATACGGAATATTATCAAACATGGAATCTATTTTATCAATGGTTGGGGAAAAGAGGTAGAGATTAAGAATGTAATATGTATTGTTAAGAAAACTAAATACCCAGACAACACAATGTTCATAAAGCACTAAATATCTCTTAATAAAATTTATAAAAGCCAAAAAAAAAAAAAAGATCGCAAAGAGGGATCACATGACTGGAGTTTGATCACATGACCCTGGGGGTGCCGCAATGGTCATAAGTGCAAAAAAGCAGTCATAAGTCACTTTTTTCACTGCCGTTGTAACTTTGAACGGTCACTAAACAAACTCTACTCTATTGTAGAGATAGAATTCAGGTCTATTGTACCTTCCTTGTTAGGACTTCAGTGCTACTTACCTGAAACACATCAAAAGGTCATTTCCAATTTTCTCTCTCAAGTCTAAATGCTCCTCTTCCTTAACTAGAAAATGCCACCTGTGAATAAAAGACGTCTGGGTGCCAGATATAAAATCTAGGATCTGGGAGTCGTAGTGGACGATCCCTTAAATATGAGCCAGCCGTGTGCGGCAGCAGCCAAAAAAGCTAACACAATCCTTGGCTGTATAAACAGAGACATAGAATCAAAATAATGTGATTTGCACCGCTTTATAAAGCCTTCGTAAGGCCACACCTGGAATCCTGCACCCAGTTTCGGTCACCACGTTACAAAAAAAGATGTTGAGACTTTGGAAAAAGTGCAGAGAGGAGCAAGTAAGATGATGAAAAGGCCTGGAGACTAAAACATACGAAGAACGGTTGCAAGATTTGGGTATGGCCAGCCTAGAGAAAAGGACGACTAGGGGGGAACATGATAGAAGTGTTCCAGTATTTGAGGGGCTGCCACAAAGAAGAGGGGGTTCAACTTATTTTCCAAAGAGCCAGAAAGCAGAACAACAGACAATGGATGGAAACTAATCAAGGAGAGAAGCAACCTGGAACTAAGGAGAAACTTTGTAATAGTGAGAACAGCTGACCAGTGGAACAACTTGCCACCAGAAGTTTTGGGTGCTCCATCACTGGAGGTTTTTAAGAAGAAATTGGACAGCCATTTGCCTGAAATAGTATAGGGTGTCCTGCTTGAGTAGAGAGCTGGACTAGAAGACCTCTAAGGTCCCTTCCAGCTCGATTCTAATTTGTCCTCTGAAAAGGAGTGGGGCCCTGTATTTTTCTGGCACCATCAGCAAAAGACAAGCTTTGTTCCCAACCCTCCAGCTGTTCTTGCTGGAAGCATCAACAGCAGCTGTTTGATCCAGGAAGGTTCCTTAGCAACATCTGGCAGGTCTCGAGCTTCAGATAATGCTAATTGCCAGCTTATTACAGAGAAGGCACATTTCATTTTGATTCAGCTGTCGTTTTTTTTCACTCCAAGCAGCATTGGGAGACAAAGGGTGCCCAAACACTACAGGTAGGCCTCGACTTATAGTGACCGTTACAATGGCACCGAAAAAAGTTATTTAGGACCGTTTTTCACACTTACGACGGTTGCTGCATCCCCATGATCCTGTGATCAAAATTCAGATGCTTGGAAACTTGGCTCATACTTATGACCATTTCTGTGTCCCAAGTGACCGGGATTCACACTTACGACCTTTGAAGCACCCCTATGTTTAGTTTTAGTTTAGTTTATTTGATTTGTATACCGCCCTACTCCCGAAGGACTCAGGGCGGTGAACAGCCAAACAAATAAATAAATAAATACAAAAAATTTAAAAAACCAGTTAAAATCAAATTAAATCATTTTGGCCCAGACAAATTAAAACACCCCAATAATTTAAAAACAGATTAAAATTTACATATTTAAAAAAGGGAAGAGATTAGGCCAAGCTTGCTTGATGGAATAAAAAAGTCTTCACAGCACAGTGGAAGGTACGCAGATCCGGGATCCTCCGTATCTCTGGGGGGAGCTCATTCCAGACGGTAGGTGCCCCCACAGAGAAGGCTCTCCCCCTAGGGGTCGCCAGCCGACACTGTTTGGCTGATGGCACCCGGAGGAGTCCCTCTCTATGAGAACGTACTGGCCGGTGAGAGGCTATTGGTGGTAGTAGGCGGTCCCGTAGATAACCAGGTCCTAAGCCATGGAGCGCTTTAAAGGTGGTAACCAAAACCTTGAAGCGCACCCGGAAGACCACCGGGAGCCAGTGCAGCTCGCGCAGGAGAGGTGTCACATGGTAGCACCATGACGCTCCCATTACCACCCGCGCGGCCGCACTCTGCGCCAGTTGGAGCCTCCGGGTGCTCCTCAAGGGGAGCCCCATGTAGAGAGCGTTACAATAGTCCAGGCGGGAGGTGACGAGGGCATGAGTGACTGTGCGTAACGAGTCCTGATCCAGAAAGGGACGCAACTGGCGAATCAGGCGAACCTGATAAAAAATCCTCCCGGTCACGGCCGTCAAGTGCTCTTCTAAAGACAGCCGTGAATCCAGGAGGACGCCCAAGTTGCGAGCCCTCTCCGTGGGGACCAGTGATTCGCCCCCAATAGTCAGAGATGATGTCAACTGACTATATCGGGACGTCGGAAACCACAGCCACTCGGTCTTGGATGGGTTGAGCCTGAGCCTGTTCCTCCACATCCAGATCCGTACGGCCTCCAGGCACCAGGACATCACTTCAAGGGCATCGTTGGGGTGATCCGGGGTGGAGATGTACAGCTGGGTGTTGTCAGCGTACTGATGGTACTCCACCCCGAAACCACGGATGATCTCGCCCAGCGGCTTCACATAAATGTTGAACAGGAGAGGCAAGAGGACCGACCCTTGCGGCACCCCACATATGAGGGGCCTCGGGGTCGACCTCTGTCCCCCTGTCAACACAGACTGCGACCGGTCAGAGAGAAAGGAGGAGAACCACCGCAACACAGTGCCTCCCACCCCTAACTCTTCCAACCGGTGCAGCATGATACCATGGTCGATGGTATCAAAAGCCACTGAGAGGTCTAATAGGACCAGGACAGAGGAGCACCCCCTGTCCCGAGCCCTCCAGAGATCATCAACCAACGCGACCAATGCCGTTTCCGTGCTGTACCCGGGCCTGAAGCCCGACTGGAACAGATCCAGATACGTCGTTTCATCCAGGTGCTGGGGGAGCTGTTGCGCGACCACACTCTCAACAACCTTCGCCACAAAATGAAGGTTGGAGACCGGACGATAATTTACCTACCTATGATCATGTGATCAAAATTCAGACAGTTGGCAACTGATTCATACTTACGACTGTTGCTGTTCCCTTTTGCGATCTCCCGACAAGCAAAGCCAATAGGGAAGCCGGATTCGCTTAACAATGGGATTACTATTTAGTAATCCTGTTGTTAAGTGAATTGTTGACTTAACGATTCACTTAACAACAGTGGCAAAAAAGGTCGTAAAATGGGGCAAAACTCAATCACTGCCTTGCTTAGCAATTTTTGGGGTCAATGTTGGTCATAAATCGAGGTCTTACCCATAACACATGTAGTTCCTGACTTATGATCATAATTAAGAGAGGAAACCTGGTTGTTAAAACCATTACTGTCATGGGTCAAGGCAACCACATGAGCAAAAGTAATTTTAGGGCCTTGTCCCGGCAGTCATTAAGCAAATACCGCAGTCATTAAGTGAACCCATTGATTTGAATGTGTGTTTTTGGCCGGAAACCACCAAAAAATGCTGGAAACTGTCAAAACAAATGTAGGCATTTCTTAACTTACGACCACAATGGAGCCCAAAATTTCTGTTGTTAAGCGAGACATTTGTCAAGTGAGTTTTGCCCCACTATAGACCTTTCTTGCTACTGTGGTAAAAGGAATCATTGCCGTTGATAAGTAAGTAACATATTTCTTAAATCAATATATCTTCCTCATTGATTTTGTTAGTCAAAAGGTCGCAAAAGGGGATCATATGACACAGCAACGGTCATAAGTATGAATCAATTGCCAAGCATCAGAAATTGGATCACATGATCATAGGGATGTTACAAAGGTCGTAAATGTGAATAATGGTCGTAAGTCAGTGCAGTTAGAACTTTGAATGGTCACTAAATGAATGGTTGTAAGTCGAGGACTTCCTGGAAAAGAGTTTCGCTGACACACCAAGTTTGTGCAGAATTAAAATTTGCTCGCTAGATTGGCTTCCCCTCGCTGGCGGTCATCCAAGGGGCTCGCTTAAGCACACAATGTCCGTCTTTAAGTGGCTAAAATTCGTTAAAATTCTTTGTTAAAAAAACAAGAAACCAGAAACAGATTCCATTTTGGTACTCTAAGCAGTTTTCTTTTAATTCTCTCTTTTTTTTCTCCTTCACCAAAAAGCTACCTGAGATTGAGAGGAGGGTGCAGCCGCCCCTACTTTAAGGTGCCGCCATCGCGGGTGCCCTTCAGTCATTTCCGGGCGCTGTCGTAATGGGCACAGAACCAGTCGCACATTTCCTTCACGCCTGCAGGAGAGAGGAGAAGATGGAAAAACGGAGGCAATGAAATCGGAAGGAGGGACGGGGACAGTATTTGCCTCTCCTTCAGCAGGAAAAGTTAGGGGGCAGTTTTCCGCAGGGGTGAAATTTTGGCTAATTTGGTAGGTTTTAAAAGTGGGCTTTGGGAGGACCTCAGCTAGAGAAAAATATGTTCTGATTTGCCAATAGGAATAGGAATAGGAATTAGATTAGGATAGGATAGGATAGGATAGGATAGGATAGGATAGGATAGGATAGGATAGAATAGGATAGAATAGGATAGAATAGAATATGGAGTGGAATGGAATGGAATGGAATGGAATGGAATGGAAAAGAATTAATAAAATGAGTGGCATGGAATGAAATGGAATAGAATAAAATAGAAAAAGTTAATAAAATATGGAGTAGAGTAGAGAAGAGTAGAATAGAATAGAATAGAATAGAATAGAATAGAATAGAATAGAACAGAACAGAAAGAACAAAATTAATAAAATATGTGGAATGGAATGGAATAGAATAAAATAGAATAGAATTAATAAAATATGGAATGGAGTAGAGTAGAATGTAGAATAGAATAGAATTAATAAAATATGGAATGGAGTATAGAGTAGAATATAGAATAGAATAGAATAGAATAGAATAGAATAGAATAGAATAGAATAGAATAGAATAGAATAGAATAGAATTAATAAAATATGTGGAATGGAATGGAATAGAATGCAATGGAATGAAAAGGAAAAGAAAAAAAAGAATAAAATGTGGAGTGGCATGGAATGAAATGGAATAGAATTGAATTGAATTAATAAAAAATGGAATGGAATAGAATAATAAAATACAGAATGGAGTGGAGAGTGGAGTAGAGTGGAGTGAAAGGAAAGGGAAGAGAATAGAGAATAGGATTAGAATAAGAATGGAATGGAAAAGAAAGGAATAGAAATAAGAATAGAATAACAGAATTGGAAGGTACCTTGGAGGTCTTCTAGTCCAACCCCCTGCTTAAGCACGAAATCCTATACCATTTCAGACAAATTTCAAAAAACCTCCAGTGTTGGAGCATTCACAACTTCTGGAGGCAAGTTATGCACGTTAAGTCATCCCCCATTCAGTTTTTCTCAATTATGGGGGAATGTTACAACATGTGGACTTCAACTCCCAGAATTCCCTAGCCAGCATGGCTGGCTGGGGAATTCTGGGAGTTCAAGCAGAGGTGAAATGCTTCTGGTCCGGTTCATCCGAACCGGTAGTAAAAAATGTAAAAAAAAAAAAAAGTTCCGACGATCAGCTGAGTGACACGCGATTGTTGGAACTTCTTTTTTTACTTTTTAGGCATTTTTTTACTACCCGTTCTTCAGAACGGGTAGTAAAAATGCTTTAAAAAAGTTTAAAAAAAGCCTCCGACGATCAGAGCTGTGTCGCGCGATCATCAGAGCCTTGTTTTTAACCTTTTAAAAGCATTTTTTAACAACCTATTCGCCCGAATCTATCAAGTCTCTTAAGGCCATATGGAAAGACCCAAGAGGCCTCATTGGACGTGGTTCTCTTACCTTGATCGAACGGCGTGAACTGGAAGTCAGGCAGGTATCTCCTCAGCTTGGCATTACTGGCTGTTTTCTTGAACTGACCATCCGATTTGGATTCGTCAAACTCGAAGTAGGAGGTGAGGTTAAAGAAAAGTACCCCAACATCAATCTTTTTTTTTTTTTTTTGGTTTTAAAAAACCAACTTTATTAAATTTAAAAAGATAAAATTATATAAAACGTTCACAACCTTAAAATTACAATCAGCAATGCTAATCACAACAAACAAAATATATGTAATATATATAAGTACAAATATACACAGTGACTTATTTCATTTATCTTAATGACGGTGTATGATTATTACTTTTAATTTCTCACTAAATTTTAACTTTACCTCCTTTTCCATTGGTTTATCCACTCATACCAACTATCCCATACCTTAAAATACTGTGAGTCTTCCTTGTCTTTTAATTTCAAAGTTAGTCTATCCATTTCTGCACATATATAAATTATTTGCTGCTCCGTTGGCAATTGATCTGTTTTCCAGACTTGTGCTTGTCTGGAAATCTTATGACAGATCACACAAGAGACAGTTCTTGTTTTGTAGGATTAAAAACAACTTCACCAAGACGTTTGGAAGGTTAGAGGTGGCCATCCCTGTAGGACTGTGGTTCATAGAGAGAATGGGACAGGGGTGGGCTGCTGGGGGTTCTCAGGGGTTCAGGAGAACCTCTAGCTAAGATTCTGTGCAGCTCGGAGAACCCCCAAATCCCACTTCTGGTTGGCCCCGCCCAACCCTCCCCTCCTCTCCTCTCCCCTCCCCGGAGTCCCCACACGGCCCGTTTTGGATGCAGGTAAGTGCAGGGCGTGCGTGGAGGCTTGAGGAGGATGAAAAACATGCCTACCGGAAGTTCGGGAAGGCCAGAACAGGCCCGTTTCCAGCCTCCAGAGGGCTTCTGGAGCCTGGGGAGGCTGTTTTCGCCCCACCGGAGGCTTGAGGAAAGCCTCCGGAGCCCGGGGAGGGCAAAAATGCCCCCACCGCCGCCATGGTGCAGGAGGCTGACTAGGCCACGCCCACCATGGCCACGCCCACCCAGCAACCAGGCAGAGAACCCCTTGCTAAAATTTTTGAAGCCCACCCCTGGAATGGGAGCTCTTGGGAACAAGGCCTACATGGGACAAATGTCTACAGAAACGACTGACAACTTTTGTTTCCAAATCCTGAGAAGAACTTTCAGATGTACGGACTTCAAATCTTGAGAACTTTCAGATGCAGGTCCCAAAGGTGCTTTTTTCCAAGAGACAACTGGACTTTCTGGTTTTTACTTTGAAGACGTTTCGCTTCTCATCCAAGAAGCTTCTTCAGCTCTGACTGGATGGTGGGGAATGGAAGGATTTATTCTAGCTGATGATGTTGGGCCAGGAGATGGCTGTCCTGGATCCAACCCCAAAAGTCAAATTTTATGAGTCAGAATCAGAATTGAGCTGGAAGGGACCTTGGAGGTCTTCTGGTCCAGTCCACCCCGTCCCCCATAGCATTTCAGACAGCTTCTTGGATGAGAAGCAAAATGTCTTCAAAGAAAACCCAGAAAATCCTTGAAAAAAGTTCCTTTGGGACAACTATGACCTGGATGGCTGAGAATCTCCATAAACTTTCTATTGTTTAGCAATGGAAATTGTGTCGTAAGTCAAGGACTATCCATACTGTAGAAAGAACCTGAGAGTTTGGTCTGCTCCAATGCCTGGGGAATCACTGACAAAGGATACCAGAAGTTGTCCCTTGAAATCCATGGCTTTCACGATGCATTCAGCAGCTTCTCGTATGGATACCTCTTCTTCTTCTCCCACTGGGACAAAAGAAGCAGAAGAAGAAGAAGGTGAGACCAAGTCCAGAGATGCCCCACCATTCCTTGGGTCCATCCTGTTATTAGGCTGCCCACCGCCCTCCCTTGCCCTCAACCTCCTTGAGATGGGAAGGGATGGGATGGGCCTGGTCTTTGCAGTGGAATGTGGGCAGGGTTGAGGGGTCCCTGGTGCTCTCTGAGCTTGGTGGTTTTCTTGCAGATGTTTTATTACCCAAGCAGCAGGGGTGAAATGCTCCCGGTTTGGACCAGATCGCCTGATCCAGTAGCGATGGAGGCGGGTGGTTCGGAGAACTGGTAGCAAAAATCCCTGCCCTCCCCACCCCCACCCCCATGCCCAGCTGAGCCGCACAATCATCAGAGGCTTTTTTTTTTTTTTTTACTTTTAAAAGCATTTTTATTTATTTATTTATTTATTTTGGCCTCTTCGGCCAAAAAATGCTTTTGAAAGTTTAAAAAAAAAGCCTCTGATGATCGCGCGGCTCAGCTGGGATCGTTAAAGGCTTTTAAAAGAAAAAAAAAACTTTTTTTTCTTTTAAATGCTTCTGACGATCCCGGCTGAGTTGCCTGATCATCAGAGGCTTTTTTAAAAAAGCCTCTGCCGATCAGGCAACTCAGCTGGGATCGTCAGAGCCTTTTGAAAGCATTTTTTTACAACCTCTTCTCTGAAGAGGTTGCAGAAAAAATGGTTTTAAAAGTAAAAAGAAAAAAAAGAATTGGCCATGCCCACCCAGTCACATTACCCAGACACACACCAAGCCACGCCCACAGAACTGGGAGTAATGAATTTTAGATTTCACCACTGCCAAACAGGTAATGTCGTAAATGCTACAAGGCAGTGTATTGAGGACAGCAGCAGAAAGAACAGGAGGAGGAGGAGGGTCAGCGTTCCAGAAGAACCCAACTCCAATTAAAACCTCCGAGACAGTCAAGTCTCGGAGTCAAGAAGAGCCTTGGTAGTACAGTGGTCTAAAGCACCCTGTTATTAAGACCAGCTGCCTGCAATTACTGTAAATTCGAATCTCCCCAGGCTGAAGGTTGACTCAGCCTTCCATCCTTTCTAAGGTAGGTGAAATGAGGACCCATTTTGTGGGGGCAATAAGCTGACTTTGTATAAATATACAAAAGTATGAAGGCTATTGCTTAATGCATTGTAAGCCGCCCTGAGTCTCCGGAGAAGGGCGGCATATAAATCAAATTAAAAAAAAAAAGTTCCCATTTATTAGAGTAGGTATACCTGCAGATCTCAGATTCGGGTTTTCCCTCAATAAATCAAAACCCCAAATCCAGCCCCTGCACCCCTCAGTCCATCACATGGCCCAATCACCCATGTGGAAGAAGGAGGAGGAGGAAGAGACAACTGTGGGGTCCCTGGTGGTTTCTGAGCTTGGTGGTTTTCTTGCAGACGTTTTGTGTTGAGGACAGCAGCAGGAAGAAGAGGAAGAGGAGGAGGAGGAGGAGAATAAAAACAGAAGAGGAGGGGAAAGAGAAGGAGTATATAAACGAGAGCCACTCTTTACTAGCACTGATGATATTATCTAGTTGGGTAATTAAACGTCTGTAAGATAACAGACAAGCTCGGGGACCACCAAGGACCTCACAGTGATTGCCCTTCTCTTCCTCCTAGATTGTGTGGTTGGGAGGAAGAGAGTTAAGACAGCTCATTCTGTAGAAGTTCTCAGAGAATATCTTCGATCATGCAAACAGTCTGCTTTAGTCTGGCAAGATTCTGTCTAGAGATGAGGAACAATAAATTGCTTAGAAGTGTTGTGGCTCCGTTACCTGAGCCTGTGTCATCGGCAGGAGAGGACTCCGAGAGTGAAGGAGAGGAGTTGGCAAGGCCTCCCTCTCCAGGACCCTCCTCTCTGGCAATGCCTTCGGTGTCTGCCGAAGAGCAAGAGATAGGGCCGGGGCCAAGCACGTCCACGCAGCCACAGGTGATGAGGGTAATGAGTCTTGGCTGGACCCACACCAGCGTCGCAGAGATAAGCGCGCGCAACAGAAGAAAGGGCGTGCCCGAGATTAGGCTGACTCACTGGACCACACCCCACAGGGTATAAAAGGGAGTGTGGTGGCCAGTCAAACCTTGTGACGAACAAAGCTGAAAGCTTCCACGCCATTCTGCATTGCCTGACTTTTGCTATAAGAATTTGCTGGATTATCTCTGGACTTGATTGTAATTATTGAGCTGTTTCTTTGGATGTATCAGAAGTGGGGAGAAGTTATCTCTCCTCTTTGTAAATAATAAACTCTTGGCAGGCAGCCACTAGGTTGTTGCCAAGTTCTGTTATCATAAGGAAAAGGATTTTGCCGGCTAGTTTGGTCTTTAACTCCTGAACGTCTGTTGGTGTGTGTGCGTGTGGGATGGAGACAGAACAAGAAGTAACTCTGTGTGTCTTTCTTGGTTTGTGGAACCTGGCAGTCTCCTTCATGATTCTCCTGGCCTTTGACCTTCTTCTGAAATTTCCAAAGTTGGGTGAGAAACATTAAGCAGATTTATCATCACAAAAAATCTGATATTTGTTTTAAAAAAGGATTCCACATTCAAACTCCGGTGTTCGTGGATGGAGGACACTTACCTGACAAGATGATGGGTTCTATTTCATTGTACTCTCTTAACACCCAAACAAACAGCCGAGCCAGGTCCTGAAAGGCGTAAGAGAAGAAATTGGTAATATAGGTAGACCTCGACATACGACAGATTGCAACCGTTCCAAGTTACGACCAAGCGCTCCAAAAAGAGCACTTACGACCCAGATTCATATACAGTTGGGCCTCCTTTGTGCTCCTGTGATCAAAGTTTAGGCAATTATCAACACAACTGAATTTACCACTGTTCGCAGCATTCTAGGGTCACAATATTGTGTTTTACAATAGCTTTGCGTAAAATTGGCTCCTACTTCCAGTTTTCAGCAAAAGCACATCCATGGAGAAGCATTGGTTCCCTTAACGATAGCGGCATTTAAAAAGGTATTTAAATTGGGCTGGTCACATGACCAAACTGTTTTACTACCGTTACAAACATACATGTAGGAGGTGACTAAGCTAAGCCTGAGGGAGTGGTCAAATGTGTCATCAGTCATGAGTCCCTGCATGTCCACAAAAGTCCATCCCACTTTGAATTCCTTCTATTTTTATCTCCCCCTAATTTCCCTTGGCTGTTAGTAGTTGAGATTCTTGTACAGCATGGGTCCCCAACCTGTGAGCCGCGGCCCACTACTGGGCCGTGGCCTGTTTGCAGTGAGGCCGTGTGTTGTGGCCCCGCCCTCTGAGCCTGTCCCATCGGAGGAAGAAAGCTCCGAGCATGAGGAAGAGGAGTCAGCCAGGCCTCCCTTTCCAGGCCCCTCCCCTCTGGCATTGTCTCAGGTGCCGGCCGAGGGAGAGGAGATCAGTAGGGAGACAGCTGGTTCGGATCAGAGTGATGAAGAAACATCATTCCTGGATGCACGCCTCCGAAGGCGTGATAAACGATTGCAGCATCTTAGGAGGCGTGCTAGGGATTAGAACTGAGTCACTGGACCACACCCCAGAGATTATATAATAGAGGGTAGTGGTCAGGGATCTGTGTGACAAACAAAAGCAAACCTTGGATAGTCACTAAAGCCTCGTCCGGAACTGCTGAGAGAAAGATTTATAGTGTCGGACATTTGGACTCCTTGAGTATTTAATCTTTCTGTTTTACTGTGAAAATAAAGTCACTTGGCAGACGGTGTGTCTATCGCTGCCAAGTGGGAGATAAGACCTGGGTGCGTTCCAAAGTGTTTCCTTAACCCTCGGCTGGCTGTGTTTGTGTGTGTCTGGGGACAGGGACAGATCACTGTGTGAGTGGCGGGCTGGCACGCATGTGTATCCCTACTCGCACAAGTAATGCCCCAAAGTCTTCCCTCTTGTGTGAGTAGAACAACATGTGTACCTGCACCGGCCCGCCGCTCGTGCAGGATGGTTCCCCTCTGCCTCCGCCCCAGTAGGGCCGCAAAGCTACCTGCTCTGAATCGTCCAAAAGCAGAGCGGTGAGAGCAGACGCTGAGTGGGGCGAAAGCACCCTGCTCAGCTTCGTTGATTCACCGAGTCTGCCTGCAGAGGACACCTGGTCCGATTTTGTAGCGTCAGGCAGCCTCGGTGCGTCAGAAGGAGCACAAGACCGCACCACCAAAGGTTTCTCTTCTCCGTGCCAAAAGCTTTTGCAAAAGGCTTCTTTGAGGAGGGATCTCACACTTCAGGCCTTCTGTGCTTTGCAAAAGCTTTTGGAGCGGAGAAGTCTGAAGGAGCTGAAACCGCGCGCCAAAGGCTTCTCTTCTCTCGTGTAAGTGGAGCTGTGCATGGCGCACCGGCCTACTTCCCGTTTCACCCACAAGCCGCAAAGGTTGGGGACCGCTTAAGCCTAAAATAAACCTTCATACGCATTTCAACTGCCTGAATCTCCCGATCTCCCTGGCGCTTGACAATACGACAGTAATGGGGAGCCTCCATTGCAGTTGTTGGTTGAGCACAAGCTGTATCTAAAACTCTCGTGGAACCATTTGAAGTCACATTTCACGTTGGAACTTGAACTTTGAACTTGAACTTTTCCCTCCTTTCCCCAAAATGCAGTGGTGATTAGGCTTACCAGAGAGTAAATGAACTGTCTCCGAGGCTTTCCAGTGCCCCAGACGGTGACGTTGGTGCCATTTTCTGGAGGAAAAGCACGAAGAAAGTTGGTCGTTAGATACAACATCTCCTGCCTTAATTAATTAATTAATTAATTAATTTTTATACCGCCCTTCTCCCGAAGGACTCAGGGCGGTGAACAGTCAGAATAACATACATATAATGTGAAATAAAAACAATTTAAAATAATTAAACCAATTTGGCTCATCAATTAAGATCTTCAGCGTAGAATTTAGATAATCTGAAAAATTTATGCCAGTCCGGCTTGGTGAAATAGAAAAGTCTTCAGGGCACGACGGAAAGTACGTTCTGCAAGAAATTTGCAAGAAATTTGCAAGAATTCTTCCTGCAAGAAATTTCCGCCTTCCCTTTGCAGCTCATTTCCATAAACCTCCTTCGATGCTGATTTAATTTTCTTAGTCCTCAACTTACAACAGTTCATTTAGTGATCGTTTGCAGTTTCAACAGCGCTGAAAAATCACCATTTTTCATACTTGTGCTATTATGACCTTTCTTCCCACAGGAATTAAGTAAATCACTACAGTGGTTAAATTTTTAACATGGTTGTTAAGTGAATCTAGCTTCCCCATTGACTTTGCTAGTTGGAACATCACATGACCCGGGGACACTGCGACCATCATAAATACGAGTCACCAACCAAGCCTCTGAAGTTTGATCATGTGACCACGGAGATGATGCAAAGGTCATAAGTGCCGTTGTAACTTCAAATTGCCACTAAGTGACAAGTGGCTGTAAATTGAGAACTACCTGTAAATAAATAAAATAATAAAATAAATAACAACATAAGATAATAAAATAAATAAAATATAATAATAAAATAAATCATTAAAATAGAATTAAAATAATAAAATTAAAAATTAAAAATAATAAAATAAAATAATAATAAAATAAAACAAACAATAATAAAATAATAATAAAATAAATTAAATTAAATTAAATAAAGTAAAACAAAGTAAAATAAAACAAGTCACAAGTCATTTTTCTTTAAGTGCTGCTGTAACTTCAGGTTTTCACTAAAGTGGCTGTAAATTGAGAACTACCTGTAAATAAATAATAAAATAAATAATAACATAAGATAATAAAATAATAAATAAAATAAAATAATAAAAATAGAATTAAAATAATAAAATTAAATTAAAAAATAAAAAATAAAATAAAATAATAAAATAAAACAAAACAAAGTAAAGTAAAATAAAGTAAAACAAAATAAAATAAAACAAGTCACAAGTCATTTTTCTTTAAGTGCTGCTGTAACTTCAAGTTTTCACTAAAGTGGCTGTAAATTGAGAACTACCTGTAAATAAATAATAAAATAAATAATAACATAAGATAATAAAATAATAAATAAAATAAAATAATAAAATAATAAAAATAGAATTAAAATAATAAAATTAAATTAAAAAATAAAAAATAATAATAAAATAAATAAAATAAAACAAAACAAAGTAAAGTAAAATAAAGTAAAACAAAATAAAATAAAACGAGTCACAAGTCATTTTTCTTTAAGTGCTGCTGTAAGCTTCAGACGGTCACTAAACGAATGGCGGGGTGGAAGTATGCAAGCGGCTGGCTGTTCTAGGGACGGCAGAGAGGGGTCGCTCTCCCCCTGCCCCAATTCCAAAGCCTGGACAGCCCAGCCTGGCATCCGAAGGCAGCACGAGATGGTTTATGGCAGCCAGCAGTGTCTGTCAGCTTCAGCCCCGGATGAGAGCAGAGGGAGGCTAAATGCTTAGCAGATGCGCCGGCAATCTTGGCTTGTCGGAGCCGGGATTGTAGCTCAGACAGAGTGTCTGCCAGGACCCCGACCTGCAGCAGCCACATCTCCGAGAGGCTCTGATTTATTTATGATCCTTGATTGCCCGGCGGGAGGGGGAAAGGAAGGCAGACGGAGCCAGGAATCCTGGATAGTGGTTCTCTTTGGATCTCTTTCTTTCTCTTAAACCGCAGAGGTGGTGGAGAATGCACCGGGAGCCCCTCTGTTAAATGCACCCCTCCCTTGCCACGTCTTCCAGTTAGCCAAATCATGGCGCTCTCTATTTATTTATTTACTTATGTATTTATCTATTTATTTATTTTTCTTTATGGTTGGACTAGAAGAGCTCCAAGGCCCCTTCCAACTGTGTTTTTTTTTTGCATCGCAAGTTTTTTATTTTACAAATAATTCAAGGCGGGAAGCATATCCAACACACTTTCCTTTTGCTATTTTGCCCAAAACAACAACCCTGTTAGGTAGGGTGGGGTGGGTTGAGAGAGAGAGAGGGAGGGACTGGCCTAAAGTCACCCAGTCAGTTTTCATGACTAAGGAGTGAGTAGAACTCAGAATTTCCTGCTGATTGGCTGAAAGTTACCCATCTGGTTTTTACGCCTAAGGTGGAAGTAGATCTCACAGTCACCTGGTGATTGGCCTAAAGTTACCCAGCTGGTTTTCATGCCTAAGGTAGGACTAGAACTTACCATCTCCTGGTGATTGGGCCAAAGTTAACCGGAAGGTTCTCATGCCAAAGATGGAACTACAACTCACAATCACCTGGTGATTGGTCCAAAGGTACCCAGCAGATTTTCATACTAAAATAGAACTATAACTCACAATCACCTGGTGATTAGCCCGAAGTCACCCAGCTGGTTTTTCATGCCGAAGGCGGGACTAGAACTCACTGTCTCCTGGTGACTGGCCCAAAGTCACTGAGCAGCTTTGGTGCCTAAGGTAGAACTAGAATTCCTCAATTCTCCTTCATTGGCCCAAAGTCACCCAGCTGACTTTCAATCCTAAACCGGGACTAGAATTCCCAGTCTTCTGGTGACTGGCCCAAAGTCACCCAGCTGACTTTCATACCTAAGGTAGGACTAGAACTCAGGGTCTCCTGTGATTGGCCCAGAGTTCCCTAGCCAACTTTCATGCTTAAAGTGGGACTAGAACTCACAGTCTCCTGGTTTTTACCTCGGTGCTTTAACCACTAGACTAGACCAAATTGGCTGTCACAAATTGTTTTGTGTTAGAGGGTAGGACAAGAGACAGACAACCCCCCCCGTCCCCATCCCCGTCCCCGTCCCGCTCTCTCACTCACTCTTCGCCAGGTAGACTTTGTGGACGAGGCCTGGCAGGACGTGCCCATTCTCGATGCTGAAGTTGTCGTGGGGCCCAAAGATATTCGTGGGGATGGTCGCCGTGAAGTGGCAGCCGTGCTGTTCGAAGTACGCCCTGGGGGAGGAAAAGGGATTAAGAAGGGGAGGGTTTCAAAATAATTGGGGCGCTTAATGGCAAAGAAATACCGGGAGTCCTCAATTTATAACAATGCATTTAGTGACCATTCAAAGTTACGTCACTGATACCAGAGATATTTTTATTAGGGATTTTACCAGAAATGTACAACAAAGAACTGAGATATTTCATTGTTAACGTTTTAACAGTGGCTAGAATTGCTTTTGCTAAAAATTGGAAAGGCGAGAAGATACCTACTGATGATGAAGTTATTAAGAAAATTATGGACTGTGCTGAAATGTGTAAATTAACATTTGAAATTAGAGAACAGGAAGATAAACAATATTATTTGGTTTGAGATTTGTTCTATCAATGGCTAGATAATAAAGCATGGAGATGAAGTATGAAATATGATATATGTAATGATAAAATATATGAAGTGTTTTTTTATGGGAGTTAAGCCCTTGTTAAATAATGGTTAAATGAGTATAATAATATAAAGGGATATATAAAACTGTTAAATAAGAGAAATTAAATAATTGGTAATTTTGGATAGGGGATTGTGCACAAAAGAATTTTAACCGACACACTGTTTGTGATTGTATTTGAATGATGGTGTATGTTTTATTTTTGTTTTAAATTTTAAAAAAATTTCAAAAAAAAAGTTACATCACTGAAAAAAAGTGACTTAGGACCGGTTTTCACACTTACGACTGTTGCCGCTTCCTCACGGTCATGTGATTAAAATCTAGACACTTGGCAACTGGCATGTACTTATGACGGTTGCAGCATCCCGGGGTCGCAAGGATCCCCTTTTGCGGCCTTCCGATAGGCCAAGTCAACGGGGAAGGCAGATTCACTTAACAACCGGGTGACTCACTTATCCCCTGCAGTGATTCACTTAACAACTGAGGCAAGAAAGGTTGTAAAAATGGGGCACTTAACAAATATCTCGCTTAAGAACAGAAACCTGGAATTAGGGTCATAAGTCATGTCAGTCACTAAGCAGGTCATCTATTCTATTCTATTCTTCATTCTTATTCCCATTCCATTCCATTTTCTTCCTTAACTCGATCTGCTTCCTGACCGGTCCTAGAACTCCTAGGCAGTGATGGCTAACCTTTTTGCTATTGTGTGCCAAAAGCAGGAGGAGTGCAGGGGGGTCACGCCCACGCATGCCCACCACCTATAATTCAGTGCGCCCCACCTCACATAAATGCGCGTGTGACACCCCTGTGCTCCCTGCACTTTTGGCACGAGATGGCACGGTGGGCCCAGTAGGCCCGTTTTTTTGCCCTCCCCAGGCTCCAGATGCTTTCTTGGAGCCTGGGGAGGGCAAAAACAGCCTTCCTCACCCCCCTGGAGGCCCTCCGGAAGCCGGAAATAGCCTGTTTCCTGATTTCCGGTGGGCCCGGAAGGCCTGAAAATCAGCTGGCCAGCGCTGAGCTAGGGCAACACTTGCGTGCCCGATATGGCTCTGTGTGCCACATCACAGTCCTAGGGAATGACCAGGTGAGACTTACCTGTTCTGCACATCAATCATCCTTTTGGCGTACGCGTACCCGAAGTTGGAGCTGTGCGGAGGGCCGTTGTGAATCTGGAAGGGAAATTTTGCAAGTTAGGAAGCCCAAGCGACCAAAGACGTTCTGAGAATGGAGATTTCTGGCTCTCCTCTGAAGGCCACCTCTGGGCAGGGCAGAGAGAGACCTCCAGGTACCAGCAGGAAGACCAAAGATGGCGGAGAAGAACGAAACCTGGACCAACTCCAAATTTAGGGTAAGAAAGAACATCAGAGAAATAAATTAGACTTAGAATAACCTAGAATAGACTTAGAAACGCTCCCATACTAGGAGCTGCTGATCCAGTTCCACAGAGGAATGATGGAGTCTGTCATTTGCACCTCTATCACTGTCTGGTTTGGCGCTGCAACCCAACAAGACAGACAGAGATTTCAGAGGATCATTAGAACTGCAGAAAAAACAGTGGCTACCAACCTGCCTTCCATTGAGGACCTGTCTACTGCACGAGCCAAAAAGAAGGCTGTGAAAATATCTACAGACCCCTCGCATCCTGGACATCAACTGTTTCAACTCCTACCCTCAAAACGACGCTATAGAGCACTGCACACCAGAACAACTAGACACAAGGACAGTTTGTTCCCGGTCGCCATCGCTCTGCTAAACAAATAATTCCCTCAACACTGTCAAACTATTTACTAACTCTGCCCTACTATTAATCTTCTCATCATTCCCATCACCCATCTCCTCCCACTTAGGACTGTATGACTGTAACCCTGTTGTTTCACTTAACGACTGGGGCATTTTAGTTTAGTTTAGTTTAGTTTATTTGATTTGTATACCGCCCTACTCCCAAAGGACTCAGGGCGGTGAACAGCCAAACAATAAAATACATAGATACAAAAAAATTAAAAAACCAGATAAAATCGAATTAAACTATTTTGGCCCAGACAAATTAAAACACCCCAATAATTTAAAAACAGATTAAAATTTACATTTTTAAAAAGAGGGAAAAGATTAGGCCAAGCCCGCCTGGTGGAATAAAAAGGTCATATATATCAAATTTAAAAAAAAAATGATTGGGGCAAGAATGGAGGTAAAATGGGGCAAGACTCACTGAAGAGTCTTCCACTGCTTAGCAATGGAAATGTTGGGCTCCATTGTGGTCATAAGCCGAGGACTACCTGTAAGTGGAGAAAGGGGGATTTGGCTCACAGCCCTTACCATGGTCTCGTCAATAGGGTAGGTGGTCTTGTCTGGAAATATGCAGGTGGACAGGCAGGAAACGACTTTCTGGACGCCAGATTCAAATGCTGCTTGCAAGACATTGTCGTTGATGTGGGTATTCTTCCTCTGGGGACACACAAAGGGAGAGACCCACAATCAGATGTTGCAAAATGTTATCAAGGCTGAAATTGGACTTTCTGATTTTTCTTTGAAGATGTTTCCTTTCTCACCCAAGAAGCTTCTTCAGCTCTGATTGGATGGTGGGGAATGGAAGGATTTATACTCCTTGCAGGCAGCTAATCATCTGCATCCTTTTAGAGCATTGTTGAGGTCACTTAGAGGTTTATCTGTGTCTTCAGGGTCACCTGAGTGGTACAACCAAGGTGTGGAGCCTTCTTGGAACTGTTGACTGAGTTGTAGACTGGAGATAGGTGGTGTCATATCCCTCCCCCTCTGTGTTGAGAAAGGGCTGTTCAATTTGGACATAGATGGCCTCTTGAAGCCCTTTCAAACCAGCGGTCCTCTCTGTCCAAAATGTGGACTTTGCTGTCTTCAAGAGAGTGGCCTCTGTCTTTGAAATACAGATGGACTGCTGAATACGATGGGAGCTCCATGTCTGCCCCAATTTGGGTAAATCTATTATTTCAAGAAAATTCAAGCTTCTGATAAACTGCGGAGTCTGTCAATCCCACCCAGTTCTGCAAAGTTTGTTTCTTGGGTTTTTTTTCTGCTATGTTGTGCCATTTGTTTGTAAAGTGGTTGTTTTGTTTCCCCAATGTACAGATGGCTCACTGCATTGCACTGCATATACCACATTGCTCAGTTTGTGTCTGGGTGTTTTATCCTTGAAGTGAACAAGCTTCTGCCTTAGTGTATACAACCATGACCAGGATGACTTCCATCAAATGACCACTCCTAATCTATGGGATCTGACACATGTCCTGGAGGGCCGAGTAGATGTAATGGGAGAGACGCGATCCTTCAAATAACCTGACCCCAAGCCATCTAATTTATTTTATATTGGGAGGGGCAGGAATGGGGGAATCCAAAGGGAAGAAGGTCCCTTAGGATACCGATTGAAAAAGGCTGAAAGGAAGAAATTCCCAGCTTTCTCCAAAGGAAGCTTAAAGCGGCTTAAAATTTTTAACTGGTTAATTTTATGGGTAAGGGGTTTTAAATTAGGGAAGCCAAATTGATTTAATTATGTTTTAAATTATTTTAATTTTCATATTGTATGTATTTTAATCTTGGCTGTTCACTGCCCTGAGTCCTTCGGGAGAAGGGCGATATAAAAATTTAATTAATTAATTAAATAATAATAATAATAATAATAATAATAATTAATTACGACCACGACTCACTTTTCTGTTGTTAAGTGAGACATTTATTGAGTGAAATTTGCTCCATTTTATGACCTTTCTTTCCAGAGTCGTTAAGTGAATCACTGCAGTTGTTAAATTAGTAACACAGTCATTAAGTGAATCCATGTTCCCCAGGGACTTTGCTTATCAGAAGGTTGCAAAAAGAGATCGCATGACCCTGGGACACTGCAGCGGTCATAAACACAAGTCAATTTCCAAGCGTCTGAATTTTGATCACGCAACTACGGGGAGGACACGATGGTCATAAGTGTGAAAAAATGGCCATAAGTTACATTTTTTTCAGTGCTGTTGTAACTTTGGTCAGTAAACAAACCATTGTAAGTCGAGGACCGCCTGTCCTGTGGTCCTTGGGGAGTTTCAAAGAGTCTGCTTTTCATTCTTCTCCTCATCCGCCATTTTCCGCCACGCAAAAAATTCAGCCCTTGGAAAAGGATAACCAGCCCAAAAGAATTGCTCTTTATGCACGTCGTAAATTATGCAGCTCGCTGGAAAGAACAGCTCAATGTTATCTCCGTCACACAGCTCCGCGCCGATTTTTCCATGCTTCTTTCCTTGCCAGCGCAATTTGTTTAGCCTTCCATAAATTTTAAAAGTATATGAGAACATCAGGAGAAGGCGTTCGAAGAAACAAACTTTGCAGAACTGGGTGGGATTGACGGACTCTGCAGCTTCTCGGAATCTTGAATTTTCTTGAAACAATAGATTTACCCAAATTGGGGCAGACGTTGAGCTCCCATCGTCCCCAGCCAGCAGGATCTGCTTCCCAACGATGGTGGGCTTTGTTGCATTGTGAAGAAGCTAATTCTCGACTTACAACAATTCACTAATGACCGTTCGAAGTTACAATGACACTGAGAGAGAGACTTATTTTCACACAGTTGAAACATCCTTATGATCAAAATTCAGACGCTTGGCCAACGTACTCTTATTTATGACGGTCGCAGGGGGCCTGGGGTCATGTCATTCTCTTTCGTGACCTTCTGGCAAGCAATGTCAACCGGATTCACTTAACAACCGTGTGACCAGTTTAGCCACTGCAGCGAGTCACTTAACAAACTGTGGCCAAAAAGGTCGTAAAATGGGGCAAAACTCACTGAACAACTGTGAAACGTGGGGCTCAATTGTGGTTGTAAGTTGAGGACTACCTGTAGTTCGTTTCCGGAGGTGGGGGAATGGGCAGACTGAATGCCTCTGAAAACATGGACACGATGACAGAGACTAGAATCATGACTGGGTGGGTTTTCGCGGGGTCTTCTTTGGAGAAAGGGGAAGACAAAGAGTCTATGGAGATTCTCAGTCATCCAGGTCACGGTAGTCCCAAAGGTGCTTTTTCAAGAGGCAACTGGACTTTCTTGATTTTTCTTTGAAGACACGGATAAACCTCCAAATGGCCTCAACAACCCTCTAAAAAGGATGCAAAGGACCAGCTATCTGC
Organism: Arizona elegans; assembly: GCA_022577455.1. NCBI lineage: Eukaryota > Metazoa > Chordata > Lepidosauria > Squamata > Colubridae > Arizona > Arizona elegans. Next base: position 2,544,485 of record JAKOOJ010000055.1, read on the forward strand.
AAGGGGTATAAATCCTTCCATTCCCCACCATCCAGTCAGAGCTGAAGAAGCTTCTTGTACGAGAAGAGAAACATCTTCAAAAGAAAAACCAAAAAGCACCTTTGGGAGAAGATTAAGAGATTGTCCACTTGTGCTCCGGGCAGCTGTTCCCCTAGAGGAAAAGTGCAGAATTTAAAGGATTCTGCAGGCATCTTGTGACCAGCTGGGAATCGAAAAGAGCATCACATTCGCAACTCAACAAACCTTTTTAAAGAGAGGATGCTAGTTAACAGGGGGTGAAATAAGTAAAAAGAGATGGTGGCCTTGACTAAAAGACTGAAGGTCTACCTTTTTTAAAAAGTCCTCATAGTCAATACTGTTGAAGATACTCTTGATGGTATTTAATTGGTCTAAATTACAGTTAAAGTCAGAAACCTATTTTGCGGGAGGGGACAGAAGAGAGAATAGACAAGAAGCCCTGCAAACTTCCCCCAGAAATTTCAAAGAGGATTTATAAAAATGAGGGATTTTCATCCACACGGAGAGGGGTAGATCTAGAATTCCTAGAAGAATATAAATTCAACTGAAGGACAAGCAAAAAACAAGCAGATCTGCTAGATCTGTCATCTAGCAGATATAACCTTTAGGTTGAATGAATTCATCAGCCTTCCATTCCAGTTCCACCTTTTTAGAAGATATTTTTTTGCAGAATCATTTTATAATTTATTTTTAAATGTAGTCAGAAGGAAGGAAGGAAGGAAGGAAGACAAAAAGGAAAGGAAAGAAGAAAAGAAGGGAGGGAGGGAAGGAAGGAAGGAAGCAGGGGTGAAATCCAGCAGGTTCTGACAGGTTCTGGAGAACCGGTAGTGGAAATTTTGAGCAGTTCAGAGAACCGGTAGCAGAAATTTGGAGTAGTTCGGAGAACCGGCACATACCATCTCTGGCTGACCCCTAGAGTGGGGAGGGAATGGAGATTTTGCAGTATCCTTCCCCTGCCATGCCCACCAGGCCACACCACACCTACCAAGCCACACCCACAGAACCGGTAGTAAAAAAATTTGGATTTCACCACTGGAAGGAAGGAATATAAAAAGAAACAAAAGAGAAGGAACACAAAAAGAAAGAAAAAAAGGAAAGAAGGGAGGAATATAAAAAGAAAGAAAGAAAAGAAATAGAAGGAAGGAAGATAGAAAGAAAGAAAAAGGAAGGAAGGAAGGAAGGAAGGAAGAAAGGAAGGAAGGAAAGAAGGAAGGAAGGAAGATAAAATCAGCTCTCCATGGCTTTCCTTTGCTTTGAGTTTAGATCAAAGGTTGGGTGAGCCCTTAAATCAGATGTCTTCAAATTCGGCAGCTTTAAGACTTGTGGACTTCAACTCCCAGTAATTCTCCAGCCAGCATAGATGGCTGGAGAATTCTGGGAGTTGAAGTCCACAAGTCTTAAAGCTGCCGAATTTGAAGACATCTGCCTTAAATCAACAATGGAGACACGTTGTGGGTACTGGTGCCCGGTCCAGCATCCCTGCCCACTTACCTTGCAAAAACACACCGCAGTTTGTTTTGGCCCAAACCTGAAACAACCAAGCATTCAGGGTTTCCTTTCAGTCAAAACCCAGCCAGTCAGAAATGGCCGGGCCAAACTTCCAGAAGTCGGTAGATTATTTGGGGTTCGAAACAAAGAGCTTCCCTATTTAAGGAAGATCGTTCATCCTCACCCAGAATTCCAAGTTGTGATTGAGGTTCCTGAAGAGTCCCCCGACTATGGCTGCCAGGTGGATGACGTGGGTGGGCTTGTATTTCTCAAAGAGGGCGGTGGTCTCCGCGGCATTCCTGGAGAAGAGAAGAGAGGAGAGGTGGAAGGCAGAGGACACATTTCCCTGGACGTGCCACATGGGTTCCAGGAAGGGCGGGGATACAGGTGAAATCTGGGTGGACTTCCAACTCCCAGAATTCCCCAGTCATCATGTTTTAAGATGGGTGGACTTCAATTCCCAGAATTCCCCAGTCATCATGTTTTAAGATGGGTGGACTTCAACTCCTAGAATTCCCCAGCCATCATGTTTTTAGATGGGTGGACTTCAACTCCCAGAATTCCCCAGCCATCATGTTTTTAGATGGGTGGACTTCAACTCCCAGAATTCCCCAGCCATCATGTTTTATTTTTATTTTTATTTTTATTTGATTTTATACCGCCCTACCCCCGAAGAACTCAGGGCGGTGCACAGCCAAACAATAAAACACATACATACAAAATTTAAAAGTAGAATTAAAATCAAATTAAATAGTTTTGGCCCAGACAAATTAAAACCCCGAACTGTTTAAAACCAATTTTAAAATTTTAATATATAAAATACTAAAAGATAATAAAATATTAAAAATCTTTTAATTTTTAATTTTAATTTTACTTTTAATTTTACTTTTAAAATGGGTGGATTCAACTTCAACCTTGCTGGCTGAGGAATTCTGGGAATTGAAGTCCACCCATCTTAAAGTGACCAAGGCTGAAAAACACTTTCCCAGCTTCAGGAACCCAGCTTAGACCTCCCCCAAATGTCTTCTCCAGATGTTTCCAGGTCCTCCAACTGCTACAAACCCAAGTCAGAACTTCCATAAGTCTGGTAGAAAACCTCACGCACTCACGTCAAGTCAGCTTCTTTGGAGGACACAAATATCCACTTCTCGTCCGGCCGCTGTTCCCCGTCGGCAACCACCTTCTGAATAGCCTTTCCCACCAGGCCAGAGCCGCCGGTCACCAGGATCCGTTTTTGCTTTTCTGGCTCAGCCATCAATACGAGTTCTGGAGAGAGGAGTTAAGATAGATGATGGATGGATGGATGGATGATAGAGATAGATGGATTGATAGAAGATAGATAGATAGATAGATAGATAGATAGATAGATAGACAGACAGACAGATAGATAGAATTCTTTATTGGCCAAGTGTGATTGGACACATAAGGAATTTGTCTTTGGTGCATACGCTCTCAGTGTACATAGAAAGAAAAGATACATTTGTCAAGAATCATAAGGTACAACACTTAATGATAGTCATAGGGAACAAATAAGCAATCAAATCATATTAGGATATATAGATAGGATAGATGGATGGATGGATGGATGGATGGATGGAAGGATGATGGATGGATGGATGATAAAAATAGAGAAAGAAATGATGGATGGATGAGATAGATGATAGATGATAGATAGATAGATAGATAGATAGATAGATGGATGGATGATGGATGGATGATAGAAATGGAGGGAGAGATGATGGATGGATGGATGAGATAGATGATAGATAGATAGATAGATAGATAGATAGAATTCTTTATTGGCCAAGTGTGATTGGACACACAAGGAATTTGTCTTTGGTGCATAGGCTCTCAGTGTACATAAAAAGAAAAGATACGTTCATCAAGAATCATAAGGTACAACACTTAATGATAGTCATAGGGAACAAATAAGCAATCAAATCATATTAGGATATATAGATAGGATAGATGGATGGATGGATGGATGGATGGATGGAAGGATGATGGATGGATGGATGATAAAAATAGAGAAAGAAATGATGGATGGATGAGATAGATGATAGATGATAGATAGATAGATAGATAGATAGATGGATGGATGATGGATGGATGATAGAAATGGAGGGAGAGATGATGGATGGATGGATGAGATAGATGATAGATAGATAGATAGATAGATAGATAGATAGAATTCTTTATTGGCCAAGTGTGATTGGACACACAAGGAATTTGTCTTTGGTGCATAGGCTCTCAGTGTACATAAAAAGAAAAGATACGTTCATCAAGAATCATAAGGTACAACACTTAATGATAGTCATAGGGAACAAATAAGCAATCAAATCATACTAGGAAACAATCAGATAGATAGATAGATAGATAGATAGATAGATAGATAGATAGATAGATAGATAGATAGAAAAAAAGGGTTCAGTTTTGGGGGTCTTCTGCCCTTAATCGATGTTACTTCCATCAGGGGCTCTGGAGGATTAAATCAAGCCAAGATCAATCATCATTAAACCATTGCAGAAAAGGCAGGTTGGTCTTCAGCAGATGCTGGCTAAGAAGAAAACAGAATGGAGGTTTCTTTCTAAACCATCTCTGCTTCTGATGGGGGTGGGGGTTCCCAGCCCCTCCTAGCACTCTGTACATGTTCAACTATCCTTCTGACCAGGAGATCAAATTGGGGGCATAGAGGTGGGAGGAGCGAATGGGCAATTTTTCCCCCATGCTCAAGAAACCATGGTTTATAGAACTCACCCAAAGCACTAGCCTAACCCCCGATTGTTGGTTTGGGGGGAATCTAACCCATAATTTTGCTCTTGGCGATAGGAAGGAACCCCCTTCCCCCTTGCCCCCAAGCCCCCTCCCCTCGCTTATTGGATTGCATTTTAGTCCCTTCTGACCAAGGGAAGAGCAGGAAGCTCTCCCTGTCTCCCATTTGCTCCTGCACGACGACCCTGTAAGGTAGACACCCCCTCCCACAAACACATATGCCCAAAGACATTAAAAAAAGTCGGGTTTTGGGGGTGGGAGAGGGGGCTGAAAAAGTTCTCCCCACTTTTTTTCCAACGGCCCGACCTCAGCCTCCCCCTCCCCACCGCCTTCCAGACGACCCCCGCCCTAACCCGTAAATCTGACTTAACCCAGGACGGCTGGAGCTCTTCGCTTTCCCCGCAGCGATTGTCTCCCGATCGCTTCCTGGTCTACGTGGACTTCAACTCCCGGCATGCCTCGGCCCGCGCGGCCTTTGACTGAGGCTTCTGGGAGTTGAAGTCCCACAGCCCCGGGGAAATTGCCCGGCTGGCTCGCTCCTCCTCGCATCCTTTTGCCTTTCAGCCAGTTGCATGTGCCTTTCGGGTTGCGGACCCGCAGGAGGACTTTTGGGGGTGGGGGGTGGGTGGTCCCGAGGGATTTGCAAAGGCGACCCTGGTTGGGGATGGGTGGATTGCGTGGGAGGGGTGTAGGGGGGTGTTTGCAGATCCCAGGGCAGAATATGGGGGTGGGTGGTGGGGGGGGGAGAGAGAGACACTTGCAGCCCGGGCTTGGAGCGGAGTCTCTCTGGATCTCCCGCTGCAAGGAAGGGAAGGGCATCCCGGGTAGGGATCGTCGTTGCCCGTTTTTATTTATTTTATTTTATTTTTTTATTTTGATTTTTTGATTTATATGCCACCCTTCTCCGGGCGGCTTGCAATGCGTTAAGCAATAGCCTTCATACTTTTGTATATACCTGCTTAGTAGGGCTTTCGGCCCCCCTAAGCGGTGTTCTTTTTTTATACAAAGTCAGCTTATTGCCCCCACAATCCGGGTCCTCGTTTTACCTACCTCGAAAGGATGGAAGGCTGAGTCAACCTTGAGCCTGGTGAGATTCGAACTTGCAGTAATTGCAGGCAGCTGGTGTTACTTAACAGCGCTTTAATCTGCTGCACCACCAAGGCCATTAGGGTGGCATCTTCGATGTGGGGAGATGGTCTGCAAAGCACCCTAAATGGCCTCTCCAAGCTTCCCACCTGGCTACAGGTACTCCTCGAATTACAGCAGTTCATTTAGTGACCTTTCCAGGGAGTGATGTGGTAGCCTAGAGATGGAGCTCTCGCCTCACAATCAGAGGGGCTGCGAGTTCGATCCTAAGTAGATAATTTAGACCAACCTTTCGGACCCCAAGGACCACTAAAGTCATAATTTTAAATCCCGCGGACCACTAATATGATCTGCCTAATGAATGGCTGGGTGGGTGTGGCAAGGTGGTCATGTGACTGGGTGGGTGTGGCCAACTCGATGTCACTCACGTCGAGGGGCGCCTTGCCAGCCTCTACTCGCCACTCCTTGCCTGCTGGCCCGGGCTCCTTAGGGCCCCAGCAGGAAGCAGTTGTTGGAGCTAAGCAGCCACCACGAGAAAGAGTTGGCGAAACAGCTGGCTCAGTTCAAATTGGATCTGGCCGAGAAGGAGGCTCGGCAGAAGCACCTCACTGAGGACTAGGAGCATAGGCTTTCCAAGCAGAGGGAAGACTTGGGGGAGTGCAAGGCCAGGTGCCAGTGCCTGGAGGCTCAGCGGACTGAGATGGTCAGCCAGTTCCAGACCATGATGCTGTCCCACTGGAACAAGGCCCTCCAGCTCTTCGCCCAAAGCCCCCTCCCCCAGGAGGCTGAAGGAGACCCCAAGTCGGAATTTCTGCCCCCTCCGACCCACACAAAAAGACCCCAAAGGGGGAGACTCTCTGCAGCAACACAAACGTTCATTGCACGTATCCGGCCCAGGGCCCGTAGTTTGAGGAGCCCTGATTTAGTGCAATATAAAAAATGCAAATAATTTTTCTGCAGACCACCAAAATTTTCTCGTGGACCATCAGTGGTCCACAGACCAACAGTTGGTGGCCGCTGATTTAGACTAGAGCCTTGGTGGGTGGTTAGAATGCAGCACAGCAGGCTATTTCTGACTGCTGGCTGCCTGCAATTTGGTAGTTCAAATCTCCCCAGGCTCAAGGTTGACTCAGCCTTCCGTCCTTCCGAGGTGGGTAAAATGAGGACCCAGATTGTTGGGGGCAAGAGGCTGACTCTGTAAACCACTTAGAGAGGACTGTAAAGCACTGGGAAGTGCTATTGCTAAGTGGGAAGGAAGGAAGGAAGGAAGAAGGGCCGTGGTGGAATAGTGGTTAGAGTGCTGTATTGCAGGTTAATTCCGCCGACTGCCAGGAGTTCGATCCTGACCGGCTCAAGGTTGACTCAGCCTTCCGAGGTCGGTAAAATGGGGACCCGTTGGGGGCAAGATGCCGACTCTGTAAACCGCTTAGAGTGGGCTGTAAAGCACTGTGAAGCGGTGTATAAGTCTAATTGCTATTGCTTAGAGGCAGATATTTCTCTCTCTGGGCGCAATGAGAATATATCTGCTGAACAAAACTCTGCATTGGCAACAGGAAAGGCGTCCGGCCAGTAAACACTCTGTTAGCTCCCTTCAGTTGCCCAGACTCCACCCCGCAAGAGATTATGGGGTCGTTAAACCATGATGATGATGATGATTTAGTGACTGTTGAAGCTTAGAACGGTACTGCAAAAATTGACTCTGCACATCAGATAGGTCCCATTGAGAAGCCAAACCATGCCCAGCATCCAACTTTCAGAAATCCGGGGGAAATGAAATGAATTTTATTTTTTGGCAACCCCTTCTGATGTTAAAGCTGGTGGCAAGCCAGAAAGCATTTCGCGCCGAATTCCTGGCTCTGCAAAATAATTTGCGAACAGTAATTTGCGAACAGTAAGCAAAATACACCCATGTGACAATTCCACAAACTGTGTGTGGGTGATGAAATATTCCTAGCACTCCGGAGATGCATGTTTGCAAACAGCTTTTCATTTGGAGTTTAGGATTGCAGGATATCAGCGAATCTGGAAGCAAATCCCTAGAATTGCCTTGTTTTGGAGAAAGACAGTGTTTGTCAACCTTGAAAATGTTTTTAAGATATGTAGACTTCAACTCCCAGGATTCCCTAGCCAGTAAGGGAATTTGTGCTGACGGGGGAATTCTGGGAATTGAAGTCCACACATCTTAAAATTGCCAAGATTAAAAAACATTGTGCTAGAATGATGATCCTTGTTTATTTTATTTATTTATTAAATTTATATGCTGCCCATTTTGCTATTAGGTGACTCTGGTTGGATTACAGTATGATTAAAAACAACAATACAAAACATCAAAAATTAGTATATTAAGAAAAATTAGCGTTGATACTTACAAAGTGCTTGTTCTCCTGTTTCTGCTCTGTCTGCTCTTGAAATCAATTAGTCTCACTTTCGCCTGCAGAGTTGGTCGCGACGTTTGGCTCTGTTTAAAACAGAGTTGTCCCGGATCCGGAGCTTCAGTGGGCTGACCGGGGAGCTCTCGCCCTCCAAGTCCCTGGAGTTATTCCAGGGGCTTATGGGGAGCTCTACCCACACCACCGGCTCTCCTCTCCCTCTTCTCCCGATGGAGAGGTTTTCAAGCCGTCAGACAGCTGATTAGCGCTGTCAAAGCGGCTTTAACGAGATCACGGGGCTGGTGGTCTGAAAAGCCCATCTGCAATGCTGGTGGTGCCAACCGGAAGTCCAGGTTAGGTGCCTCATCGCTCAACGATTCTATGAAATTCAGTTTGGGCTAGTGATTAAGGCACCAGGTAGAAACCGGGAGATGATGAGTTCTAGTCCCACCTTAGGCATGAAAGCTGGCTGGGTGACTTTGGGCCAATCACCAGGAGACTGTAAATTCTAGTTCTGCCTTAGGCTTGAAAGTCAGCTGGGCGACTTTAGGCCAGTCACCAGGTCACTAAAAGTTCTAGTCCCATCTTAGGTACGAAAGCCAGCTGAGTGATTTTGAACCAAACAACAGGAGACAGTGAGTTCTAGTTCTGCCTTAGGCATGAAAGCCAGCTGAGTATCACCAGGAGATGGTGAGTTCTAGTTCTGTCTTAAACATGAAAACCAACTGAGCTTTAGCTGCAGAAACCGGCTAAGTGACTTTGGGCCTGTCCCTTTCTCCCAACCCAATCCACCTCACAGGGTTGTTGTTAAGATGAAAAAATAGGATTACCGATGTTCACTGCCTTGAGTAACTTATAAAAGCAATAAAGGGTTTTTATTGTTTCAAACTGTTTGTAGCATTTTTTAACATATATACAGTATATACACACAGTATATGCTATGAATAGTTTAAAACAGTAAAAAACCTTTATTGCTTTGATAGACAGACAGACAGACAGATAGATAGATAGATAGATAGATAGATAGATAGATAGATAGAAATAGATATAGATATAAATATATATTATATATATTTGAACTGTTAACCGCCCAGAGTCACGGACTGAGATGGGCTGCTATGAAACTTACATAAAGAAAAATAAGAATGAATAAAATAAAAGCAGGAGATAAATAAACCTAAGAAGACAGATTGGTGGGCGGGCAGTTCTGTGACTTCCGTGAAAAGGCCTTTCTTAGCTCCAAGGAGAAAATTCCTTCGCATGCCACTGTCCAGCCAAAAGGCAGCAACCGGTCAGCGGCCAAACCTCCAACAGCTGGGCAGTGCATCCTATTAACTCCACACAATGGATGCCAGAGAGAGAGAGAGAGAGAGAGAGAGATGGCTGGTCCTCAAAGGACCTATTCTTGCTGGGACAAAGCTGGCTTGAGTCGGCCGCCCCCTCCCTCCCTCCCTCCGAAGGCTGCCTTGCATTCCAGGCTCGGTTACCAAGAGCCACTGAAGACGGGGAGGGAAGGATTGGCAAGAATGCCCCAAAGGAAGGCAGCCCCAAAATACAGAATCTTTCCCATCAAATCTGGAGAGAAGATGTTTGTCAGCTTTAGCTCAGGGGGGAAAGGTTGTAGGAGGGCAGCCGGGTTATCTTGGGAGTGGGGGCCAAACAGAATAGCAGAGTACAGAGTTGGAAGGGACAGATTGAACTGTTTTAATAGATTAACAGATTTGGAAGGCACCTTGAAGGTCTTCTAGTCCAGCCCCCTGGTTCTGTCCTTGTTTAGTTTCCATCCGTTGCTTCTTCAGGTGCCTTCAGGTGCTTTGGAAAATAGGTTGTCCCCGTCTTCTTTGGGGCAGCCCCTCAAATACTGGAAGACTGCTATCACATCATCCCTAGTTCATCTTTTCTCTATACTAGACATACCCAATTCCTGCAACCTTTCATCATATGTGATAAAAGAATAACAGAGTTGGATGGGATCTTGGAGGTCTTCTAGTCCAACCCCCTGCTCAACAGGAGACCCTAGACCACTTCAGACAAGCGGCTGTCCAGTCTCTCCTTATAGACCTCCAGTGATGGAGCACCCATAACTTCTGGTGGCGAGCAGTTCCATTGGTTAATTGTTGTCACTGTCAGGAAACTTCTCCTTAGTTCTAGGTTGCTTATCTCCTTGGTTAGTTTCCATCTGTTGCTTCTTGTCCTGCCCTCAGGTGCTTTGGAATAGATTAGGATAGGATAGGATAGGATAGGATAGGATAGGATAGGATAGATTAGATTTTTTTTTATTGGCCAAGTGTGATTGGACATACAAGGAATTTGTCTTGGTGCATTTGTGCTCAGTGTACATAAAGGAAAAGATACGTTCATCAAGAGGATTGGAGAATAGGTTGACCCCCTCTTCCTTGTGGCAACCCCTCAAATATTGGAAGACTGCTATCATATCCCCACTAGTCCTTATTTTCATTAAACTACCTAATCCCAGCAATCGTTCTTCATATGTTTTATCCTCCAGCCCCATAATCCCCTTTGTTTATTTATTTATTTATTTATCTATCTATCTATCTATCTATCTATCTATTTATTTATTGGATTTGTATACCGGCCTACTCCCGAAGGACTCAGGGCGGTGAACAGCCAGATAAAATACATATAATACAAATGTTAAAAAGCATTAAAATACAATTAAATAATTTGGCCCAGAAAACGAAATTTAAAACACCCCAAATTCTTAAGACAAATTTAAAATTTAAAAATTTTTAAAAGTTGCTCTTCTCTGCACTCTTTCCAGAGCCTCCACATCTTTTTTACATCATGGCGACCAAAACTGGATGCAATATTCCAAGGGTGGCCTTACCAAGACCTTGTAAAGTGGTATTAACACTTCTCGTGATCTTGATTCCATCCCTCTGTTAATGCAGCCTAGGATTGTGTTGGCTTTTTTGGCTGCTGCCGCACACGGCTGGCTCATATTTAAGCGATTGTCCACTAGGACTCCTATCTTCCCCAGCCCTCCTTCTGCAAGGAGAGGAGAAGCGCGAGGAGTCACAGAATCACTTGGCACCATTAACCAGCAGTCTTTGGGAGGCATATGGAGGATCTAATGATCTCCTTGGAGAACTCAAGATCCTCAATGGCAACGGGTCATTCCCCCCCGCCCTTCCCCCAGTTAACTTTGGCAATCCAACTGCTTGCTGTGCCCCAGAGCAATCTTGGCCCTCTCTGGGCAGCGAGAGTGGTGAGAATGAATTGCCCCCTTGGTGGTTTTAAGTTGAAAAGATTAATTGAGGAGGAACTTTCTCCCTCTTTTTAAATAATTTTTAAATATTTTTAATATTCAAATTTTAATTTGTTTTAAATTGATTGGGTTTTTTTTTAATCTGTCTGGGCCAAACTATTTAATTCGATTTTATCTCTGCTTTTTAAAATGTTGTATGTATGTATTTTATTGTTGGCTGTTCACCGCCCTGAGTCCTTCGGGAGTAGGGCGGTATATAAACCAAATAAAAGTAAAAGTAAAGTAAAGCTTCTGCAGAGTTTAAATACTTGAGGGTGTTTGGAAACACTGGATACCTCCCCTCTCCCTTCCCCTCCCTCCCCTCCCTACTCCCTTCTCTCCCCTCCCCTCTTCTTTCCTTTCCTTTCCCCCTCCCCCTTCTCCCCCCCTCTTCCCCTTTCCCTTCCCTTCCTCCTCCCCCTCCTCCTTCCCTTCCCTATCTTCCACTTACCTTACCTTCCCATCCCCCCCTCTTCTCCTCTCCCTCCCCTTCCCCTCATAAAAAGGACTTTCCAACTATTTTGACTCTGCTGGATAAGCTGGTGGGAGCTCTAATCCAAGACATTTGAGGACACCAGATGGGCGAAGTCTACTGAAAACCTCATCCTTCTCTGGAGCACCAGTTGCAGAAAGGGGGACAATTGCAAGTAATCCCAAAGAAAGAGATTGCATACGATTGAATGTGACGGGGACCTTCCTCTTGGCCTTCCTTTCCACCCCCAGGAATTCCTTGTGGGTCTAGTAGTCACACTGGGCTAAAGAAAATATTCTATCCTCAGCCCTGTTTTATGCCTGAAGGTATCTAATCATGCAGTAGGACTCTATTACTATTATCCTTCTCACTTCTCCTATTACCTATATCCTATTACCTACTCCAGTGGTGAAATTCAAATATTTTTACTACCAGTTCTGTGGGCATGGTGTGGCTTGGTGGGCGTGGCAGGGAAAGGATACTGCAAAATCTCCATTCCCACCCCACTCTGGGGCCAGCCAGAGGTGGCATTTGCCGGTTCTCCGAACTACTCAAAATTTCCGCTACCGGTTCTCCAGAACCTGTCAGAACCTGCTGGATTTCACCCCTGACCTATCTTAGGACTATCACTTTGTTGGTTGTATCTTATGATTCATGATTTGTAGCTTCATTGTTTGTATGTAGACTGAGAACCTCTGCTCCGGAGACAAATTCCTTGTGTGTCCAATCAGACTTGGCCAATAAATAATATTCTGTTCTGTTCTGCCATACTCCACTCCACTCCATTCAATTCTATTCCATATCTTCCCTTCCCTTCCCTTCCCTTCCCTTTCCTTCCCTTCCCTTCCCTTCCCTTCCCTTCCCTTCCATATATTCTCTCCTCTCCCCTTTTCTGGTCTAGTCAAGTCTACATTCTATTCCTCATTCCATTCAATTCCATTCCTTATTTTATTATTAATTCTATTCTATTCTATTCTATTCTATTCTATTCTATTCTATTCTATTCTATCCTAATTCTGAATTCTATTCTATTCTATTCTATTCTGTATTTTTACTCTACTCTATTCTACTCCATTCCCATTCCCACCCCCATTTCCTATTCTATTCCATTCCATTCCACTCTATTATTCTATTCTATTCTATTCTATTCTATTCTATTCTATTCTATTCTATTCTATCCTAATTCTGAATTCTATTCTACTCTTCTCTATTCTATCCTAATTCTGAATTCTATTCTACTCTATTCTACCCTATCCTATCCTATCCTATCCTATCCTATCCTATCCTATCCTAATTCTGAATTCAATTCTAATTTATTGTTTTCTATTCTATTCTGTATTCTATTCTCTTCCTATTCTCTTCTCTTCTGTATTTTGTATTTTGTATTCTGTATTCTGTATTCTGTATTCTGTATTTTGTATTTTATATTCTGTATTCTGTATTCTGTATTTTATTTTATTTTCTATTCTATTTTTTTTTCTATTCTATTTTATTCTCTATTCTAATTTATATTCTATTCTATTCTCACACGTTCAACCCCTCCATCTGTAAAGGAGAGACCTAAAAAGCAGCTCAGAGGAACAGAAGGCCTCCGTCCTGCTTTCAGGCTTCCAGCCCCACTGGGATATTTATCAAAAGGCAAAGATGGATGACCCAACATCTTGCTAAACTGCTGGAGCTTCAAGGACAGCGTTGGCACCTGTGCCGCCAGCCATCTCGCGCCGCTTGGGGGGGTGCCCAGCGTTGGCACCCTTTCTTGGATTCTGCAGCCTCTGCATCTTCCACATCTGTGCAAGCCAAAACCTGCTGGCCGTCATCTCCATTATTTAGGAACAAACAGCTGGACTGATCGTTCCACTCTTCTGAGTCATAATTGGTTTGTTCGCTGCTGGTTTAATGCCACCTTTAACGGGAGAAAAGGAATGGGGCGCTTTTGCTGAGATACAATAGAATAGGAATAGGAATAGAAATAGAAATAGAAATAGAAATAGAAATAATAGAAATAGAAATAGAAATAGAAATAGAAATAGAAATAGAAACAGAAACTGAAACTGAAACTGAAACTGAAACTGAAATAGAATAGAAATAGAATATTTATTATTTATTTATTTATTATTTAAATTTTTATACCGCCCTTCTCCCGAGGGACTCAGGACGGTGCACAGCCACAATAAAACACATATAAATAAAATTTAAAAATAGAATAGAATAGAATAGAATAGAATAGAATAGAATAGAATAGAATAGAATAGAATAGAATAATAAAGGATAGAATAGAATAGAATAGAATAGAATAGAATAGAATAGAATAATAAAGTACAGAATAGAATAGAATAGAATAATAAAGTACAGAATAGAATAGAATAGAATAGAATAATAAAGTACAGAATAGAATAGAGTAGAATAGAATAGAATAGAATAATAAAGTACAGAATAGAATAGAATAGAATAGAATAATAAAGTACAGAATAGAATAGAGTAGAATAGAGTAGAATAGAATAATGGAATGGAATGGAATAGAATAACAGAGTTGGAAGGGACCTTGGAGGTCTTCTAGTCCACCACCACCCCGCTTAGGCAGGAAACCCTATATCATTTCAGAGTTCCAGGCATCACCTGAAAAGGGTCCTAATACAGATGTGAGACAGAATTAGCCACTATTAAGCCAGGATCCCTCTGACCTGTCCGAACCGGGGGTAACCCACCACTGCTCTGCATGCATGTGGTGGTGGGGAGGAACGCATGCGTGAGGGGTGCAGGTTGGTGCAAGCGGCTTTCCAGGCCCAAAACGGGGCAAGGGGGGGGCCCTCACGCAGCATCCCCCATGCTCCGTTTGAGCCTGGAAAGCCTCCTGCACCAACCTGGATGCCAAAACGCAGCACGGAGGAGGAGGGGTGCATGCGCGGAGGGGCTGGGGCGCTTGCGCAGGTAGGTGCTCGCATTAATTTTGGGGGTTCTGGTACTCACATGTGCATTCGTATGGACATGCACTTTGGGCCCTCGTCACTTGTCAGAAATGGTGTAGTTATAGGGCAGTGTTTCTCAACCTTGGAAGCTTGAAGATGGGTGGACTTCAACTCCCAGAATCCCCCAGCGCTGGCTGGGGGATTCTGGGAGTTGAAGTCCACCCATCTTCAAGCTTCCAAGGTTGAGAAACACTGGTATAGGGTCTCCTCCTTGATCAGGGGGTTGGACTAGAAGACCTCTAAGGTCCCTTCCAGCTCTGTTCTGATTGAAAAACCAGAGTGAAACCCTCAGGACGACATCTTGCCAACAATTGTCTCTATTGAAAAGGCGATTAAACATTTATTCAGCTACTCCAATGGAAAGGAGGGGAACCAATTCGCCTCCCCCCCCCTTCACTCGCATGCTTCCATGGCAACGCCGATACCCGGTTGTCGTGGCGAGAGATGCAAGCATCTCCTGATTAGTCACTGATCCGCATCACAGCCCTCAAAGGCCACAGTGGCCTCCTGGGCCTTTCGCCAAGCCTTTGAAAAGCCCCACGGAGAAAGAATTCAGCCTGGGTTCTGCAAGAGAATGAGAGGCTCGCCGAAATTGGGTGGGGGACATTGGGTGGACAGCCTGGGGATGTTCTTTGGGTCCCCAGATACACCACCCCCCGCAAAAGCAGGTTGAGAAAATTGGGGCTAATATGAACATCGGTTGGTGGAGTTGGAGGGGCATTGCGAGGTCATGTAGTCTAACCCCCCCCCCCATCCCTGCTGAGAAAAATCTAAGGCTTGGGCAACCTGTTTGGAGGCTGCCAATGTGAATGAGCTGCTTCGCTTCTCTAGACATTTCGCCCTACTGAGGATTTTTTTATTTTGTGCATTTTTTTAAATTACATTTGGACTTCGATTCCCAGAATTCCCTCAGCCAGTGTCAAACGCCGAACCTCAGGTCCATACATGAAGGTTCATTTAAACTTTTTTTTAAGTGAATTTTTGTTTTAAAATTCTTTTAAATCGAAATTTTAATCTGTTTTAAATTATTGGAATTTTTAATTGTCTCGGGCTAAATTATTTAATCTGGTTTTAATTATGTTTTTTAACTTTTGTATCTATGTATTTTATTTTGTGCCTGTTCACCGCCCTGAGTCCTTTGGGAGTAGGGCGGTATATAAATCTAATAAAACAAAACAAAACAAAACAAACAAACTGATTTATGCACAATCTATGCACAGGAAACTTCACAACTATACTGTAGATAGTCCTCAACCTATGAGCATAATATCCAAAATTTACGTTGCTAAGCAAGATAGTCGTTAAGTGAGTTTTGCCCCATTTTCTGACCTTTCTTCCCACATCTGTTATACGAATCACGTCAGTCGTTAAGTGAGTCACACAGTTGTTAAATGAATCTGGCTTCCCCAATGCCTTTGCTTATCAGAAGGTTGCAAAAGAGGATCTCGTGACTCTGGGACGCTGTAACCATTATAAATATGAGCCAGTTGCCAAGCGTCACATGAAAATGGTCCTAAGTCACTTTTTTCAGTGCCGTTTGTAACTCTGGATGGTCATTAAATGAATGTTTGTAAGTCAAAAACTATCTGTATTGGTTAGCAGCTTCTTGGAATGCATGAAGGGTCCAGAGAATTCAAGGGAGGTTAGAGTTAGTTCACTTGTGGCAATGCAAGGATTCTAGGCTGATTCCTCATTTGACTCCACCTCCAGTTTTTGCCATCTTTCTCCTACAGCCAGCCTGCTTTAAAACTTCCCAGGATTGTGGCTAGGGAATTCTAGGAATTGAAATCCACGCGTCTTAAAATGGCCATTTCATTGAGAAACACCGCTCTAAAACCTGAACAGGAGGGAAGCTGTTTTTCCAAAGAGGCGTTCAAATTCAGAATATTTTATTACTCTTCTTCATTCTGCACCGAAAGGAAATCTATGAAGAATAAACACCCACTTGCAATTATCTGTCCTGGTCTATTTCTTCCGTTTGGAAAGAGTCCAGGAGTTGGGGATGAAATTCATCAGCAGGACAAAGACATCCCAATCCCTATTTTTATGTAAGATCCTGAATTACAGGGGTCAAAACTGGTTCCCCGTAACTTTTATGAACGGGTTGCAGCACTGATCCTCGTTTTCACACCTCTGCATGGTGAAAGTTGTGAATTGACTTATCCTTTATCCATCCCAGGAGAAAATTGGACCTGTAACTCCACAGTTATGGTTTGCTCAGGAGGAATCAAGAGTGGCTTATCACAGAGGACTCCAACCTTGGCAACTTTAAGACTTGTGGACTTCAACTCCCAGAGTTCCTCAGCCAGCTGGCTGAGGAACTCTGGGAGTTGAAGTCCACAAGTCCACAAGTTGAAGTCTTAAAGTTGCCAAGGTTGGAGACCCCTGTCTTATCAGTACCCAGGATTGATCAGGTCATTCCTATCAGATGGTAGTGTTCATAGAATAGAATCTTAAGGCTGAAAGGAAACTTGGAGGTCTTCTAGTCCAATCTCCTTCCCAGGGCAGGAGTCCTTATTCTACCCAGGACAAATGGCCATCCAATCTTTTCTTGAAGACCTCCAGTGAGTTGTTTCTGAAGGCAAGCCATTCCACTGATCATCCTTCTCACTATCAGGAAATGTCTCCTCAATTCCAGGTTGGATCTCCCTCTGAGGAACTTCCACCCGCTGCTTCTCGTCTCGCCCTCAGGTATTACGGAGAATATGTTGAGGTCCTCTTCCCTGGGACAATTCTTCAAGTATTGGAAGATGCTGTCATGTCTCCTCTATGTGTTCTCTTCCTCAGGCTAAACATATCTGGTTCCCTCAACTGTCCATCAGACAATTTAGCCTCCAGATCCTTGATTGTCCTCGTTGCTCTTCTCTGCACTCTTTCTAGGGTCTCGGGATCTTTGAAGAGATGTTCTTCCTCTGTGGGAAGACGAGAGCTCCTGTGTCACTTCACTCTGTTTGCTACTGAGCATCTTCACCAGGTGCAGGTTTCAAAACCCGTCACTACCGGTTTGCTTGTGGGCGCATGCGTGCTTGCGTGCACACACAACACTTCTGCACATGCGCAGAAGCGTCTGGGCGGGCAGGTGGAGCCTCCCGCCACCACCACTACTGGTTGAACCTCTAGCAACCCACCACTGATCTTCACCTAGGATGCAAGCAGGAAGAGAGAGAGAGAGAGAGAGAGAGAGAGAGAGAGAGACGGAGGGAGGGACAGAGAGAGAGAGAGAGAGGGAGGGAGGGGAGAACTTAATTGGAATTGCAGGCCTGTTGATGAACCTACCCACATCCCTTGGTTTTTCCTTGGTCAAGTAATTAAGATGGATTCTTTAACCAGGCTATTAAAGTTGAATGTTTTAGTCTGATCTGTTGATATCTGTTTCACACACGTACAAATGGGCATTATTCTACGGAATAAAAGTCAGCTAATTGGTTGATCGTCAATCAGTCGATGTTCCTGTTCTGAAATTGTTCCCGTTTCCTTTCTTCCTTTCTTTCCTTTCTTTCTGTCCTTCAGTCATGGCCTCTGAGTATTTATAGCTCTATCTATTCTATATCATCGATCGATCGATTGATTATATGCCTTAAAAGTTAGTCTTACCAATCACATTAAGTAGATTTTTCACCAGGGTGATTTGTCCCTAACCTGGTCTTTTAAGTCTTCCAATGGTGCACCAAGACAAATTCCTTATGTGTCCAATCACACTTGGCCAATAATAAATTATATTCTATTCTATTCTAGCTGAGTTCATAAAAATTCTATTCTATTCTATTCTAGCTGAGTTCATCTACCTTGCTCCTCCTCCTCCTCCTCCTCCCTGCAAAATCCCATTCCCTTCTTCCACTCATGACATTGCCCAGTTGGGTCATTAAATGGCTGCAAGAAATCAACATTTGCACAGAGTGCCAAGGACCTCACAGTTGAACCCTGAGTTACAAATATTCTCTTCTATTGGTAATGATTTGTTTTGTTGACTATTCTAAAGTCTTCTCTTCTCTAGCACCCAAGGTGATAGGCATCTATATTCTTCCCATTCTACTTCTTCAAAGTCCAACTTTCAGTTAGCGGTCAATAATATCTATATTGCTCTGTTTCACTCACTTTCTTTCTCTGACTTCATTAACTGCTTTTCCAATTGTGCAACTTCCAGAAACAATATCTCTACAAACAGTATTTTGTAAACTAAAGATAATTGCTGGTTATGCTCACCTATTTGCAAAGTATACATATTTTTTGTTATTTGCTTTTCTCTTTTCCTGCATGTCCTTGGGGTAAAACATTATTACTAAACATGCAAGAAGGGCTTTCCATTCATTAGCAAAGACCATACCAACAATGTGGATTGTTGCTTTTTACTGCTCAAACTTGGCCAAATATAACTTGTTCAAACAAACCTTGGTTTAATGTACATGGAGATTCTCAATGATCCAGGCCAGGGTTGTCCCAAAAATGCTTTATCAAAAGCATTTCAATTGGACTTTGTTTTTTCCTTGAAGTCGTTTCGCTTCTCTTCCAAGAAGCTTCTTTAGTTCTTCAGAAATGAAGAAGCTTCTTGGATGAGAAACGAAACTTTCTGAGCAGTTTGGCAAACTGGTGGTTGGAAGAAATCATTAGGGCAGAGAACCAGTTGTTAAATTACTTGAATCCCACCACTGGTGTAGGGTCTCCTGTTTGAGTGGGGTGGCGTTGGATTAGATGACATACAAGGTCCCTTCCAACACTGTTATTCTATTCTATTCTACTCTATTCTATTCTATTCTGTAAATTCTATTCTATTCTATTCTACTCTATTCTGTAAATTCTATTCTATTCCATTCCACTCTATTCTATTCTATTCTATTCTATTCCATTCCATTCTATTCTATTCCATTCCACTCTATTCTACTCTATTCTGTAAATTCTATTCTATTCTATTAACTCTATTCTATTCTACTCTATTCTGTAAATTCTATTCTATTCTATCAACTCTATTCTCTTCTATTCTGTAAATTCTATTCTATTCTATTCCATTCCATTCCATTCCATTCTGTAAATTCTATTCTATTCTGTAAATTCTATTCTATTCCATTCCATTCCACTCTATTCTATTCTGTAAATTCTATTCTATTCTATTAATTCTATTCTACTCTATTCTATTCTGTAAATTCTATTCTATTCTATTCCATTCCACTCTATTCTACTCTATTCTGTAAATTCTATTCTATTAACTCTATTCTATTCTACTCTATTCTGTAAATTCTATTCTATTCTATTCCATTCCATTCCACTCTATTCTATTCTGTAAATTCTATTCTATTCTATTCTATTCTATTCTATTCTATTCTATTCTATTCTATTCTATTCTATTCTATTCGAACGAAACCAACAAAGAACAAACCATGATAGATCAAATCATGGTTCAATACCAACAGAGGCAAATCACACTGAACAGGGCCACTAGAGCAACCTGCAGGCTCAGCCTGGAAGCCTTTAAAACAAGGACAGACTAAGGGAGGAGGGGCTTCTGGGCATGAGCAGAGCGCCTCTACTTTAGCCAGCTCCAGGCCCAACATGGCTGCCGGCGCAGAGGCGACGGAGACTACATCTCCCGTAAGGCCTCGGGCGGGAGGGGAGGGTGGCGTCGTGCAGCGGGGATGCGGGGAGGGGGCAGAGGGAGTGGAGAGGGAGGCTCCCGGCTAGCTCGGCCCCGCCCCCCGACGATCGCGATTGGCTGCGGCCGGTTGTCGGTGGTGACGGCGGGACGCGTCGGGGGCGGAGCTTGTGTGCCGGCGGCTCTCTTGGTCAGTCGGTGGCCGGGAGGCGGCGGCGGCGGAGCGGGAGCCGCAGCGCTGCCGGGGCCATGGGCTGCCGGGCGGGGGCCGCCGCCCCTCGCCGCGCCCGGTGACCACCCCGCCGGCCCGGGGAGAAGATGGCGGAGAGGTAGGAAAGACCCCCCTCCCTCCCCCCCGTTTCCCCCCCTGACCCCTTATGGGGATGCAGCTGCAGCCCCCCCCTCCCCAAGCATCCTTGAGGGGAGGGGGTCCCCTCCAGCAGCAGCAACACCCCCCTGCCCTTGCGCTGCCTGCTTCACCCCAGCTCCCATCATCCGCAGCCTTGGCTCCTTGCAGGAACCCCCCCCCCACTCTTCTTTCCCCTCCTCTCTAATTGGGGATGGGGGCGTCCAAAATCCTCCTCCCCTTTCCGCCCCTTCCTCCCCCTTTGGGACGAGGCTCCCACCCCCAGCCAGAGCCCCACCCAGGATTGGGGAGGGGTCCAATCCCTCCCTTGCACCCCAATCTTTCTCCTCTCCGCCCCCCCTTCCAGCTGACCTGCCAAAAGGGGGGTGGGGGTGGCAGGACCCTTTAGGACAGGACCTTCTCGATGCCCCTGGGGTGCCCATTTTCTTGTGAGGGGGGGGAGTCCACATATTGCTCCCGTATAAGACCCCCGCCCCACTCCATGTTACTCCCTGGGGGTCATTCTGCAACCCCTCCATCTCCTCCTCCATCTGACCTTCCCCCCCTCTCCCTCCTCCCTTTCCCTGGGGGTCTCTTTGGAGGGACCCCCCCTCCTTGGCATACCACCTGCTTTCACCCATCCATTTGCAGCAGGTGCCGCTTCCTCCGTCTCCCCTCTTCCCACCCTGCCAATTGCTTTGCTGTAATGTCTTGGGGGGGGTGGGGAATGAGAAAAAGAATCAGGCTTCAAGGGTGGGTGGGTGGGCTATTTAAGGGGTGTCTTTTCCACCCCCCCAGCAAGAAATAGATTTTGGGGACGAGGGATGGGGGGAGAAGCGAATTGCAAAGGCTGGCATGCATTGCTCCTGCGGCCCTGGTTTTTTTTATTTTTATTTTTTTGCAAGCCTTGATGGCTGTTGCCTGGTGGGGTGGGGGCTGTGGGGCTGGAGCCCGTGCGTGGTTGTTTATTGGGGGGGCAGGGGTCTTTTTCCTTGGGGGGCCCAGCCCATGGGGCTGAGGGGTGTGTAGGGCGGATGGAAGCTCTTGCGGAGATGTGGAAAGCATGGAGGCTGCAGGGTGGAGGAAGGCGGGGAAGTGGGGGGGGGGAGAGGAGTGGGGAAGGAAGGAGCTTGTGAAAGGGTGTGTGTGTGGGGGTTTTGCCTTGCTCAGATACCCCGTATCGTCGGAAGGAGTTCTGAAGGACGACGCCAGAGAGCGGGCACGCCGTGAGCGACGGACCTTCGAGAAGGTGGCACTGCTTCTCCGCCGGGAGAGGCGACTGTGGGCACCTGCCTTCTGCGGCTCGGGTGGGCTGCAGCGGCCTGGTGGTGCAGTGAGAGGGCAAAGGTTGGCATTCGGGTGGTGTGTGTGTGTGTGTGTGTCAAGACCGGGTGTGTGCGAGGCTTAGCCCGGAACACACTCAGGAGCACCCAAGGGCGAGGATTGGTATGCAGCTGGCACGTTTCTCTCCCTTTCCTTCCAAGGCTCCAGCTTTGCAAATCCCTTGCCTGCTCTCTCTCTCTCCCTCTCTCTCTCCCCATCTATTTTTTTTTTTGGGGGGGTGGAGGGGTTGGGAAAATCGTGCTTGGCCCTCTTAAACCCACCCCCCCTTCCCCAGCAGACTGGATCTAATCTTGGCTTGTGTGCAAAAGAGCCAGGTGGCTTTGCTTGGAGACTCGGTGGCTCTCCGGCCAATTGACACCGTATTACCTCTGGCCCGTCGGAGCTTCGGAAGATGCCAGTTGGATGGCAGCCGCTCCGTTTCTTGGCTCTCTCGGATGCGGGGCACATCCTGTGTGGTTGTGCGGGAGCGAGTCTGGCTAAATGTGGTCCTGTTAGTTGTTGCTTTTGAGTGTGAACGCCGTAGCAAGATGCTGCCTCTGTGCTGTCGGATGCTAATTGCCCGGGGATGGGGGGGCGGGGGGGGCAGGCGAAAACGACACCCCTGCAGTTTGCACACCGAGGGTTTAAATTTAGCAAGATGTGGCTTTGATTTTAGGTATTGAGGTAGGGGGTGGGAGAATCTGTCCCCAGTCCAACTTTTCTCTTTGCTGCATCAATTATTCACAAATGCGTTGCCTAACCTTTTACAGCTCCTTCTCGTCTTAGTGACAGCGGCACCGGGAAAAGTGACTTAACGGCCATTTTTCGCCCTTAATGACCATGGCAGCATCCCCATGGTCACGTGATTTACATTCAGCTGACTCACATTTATGACGGCTCACCTTTTTTCACTCTTAGACCATTCCAACATCCCCATGGTAATGGGAATGAAATTCAGACCCTTGGCAAAACTGATTCATATTGATGACGGTTGCAGCATCCTCCCCAGGGGCCACGCGATCCCCTTTTGCGACCTTCTGGCAAGCGAAGCCTGAAAGGTCGTAAAACAGGGCAAGATTCACTTTGCGACTGTCTTGCTTAAGGATGGAAATTTTGGGCTCAGTTGTGGTCATAATGAGAGGACTACCTGTATTCATTAAAAAAAAATATTTTTTTTTGAGACTGTCACGCCAGGATTATTAACTTGGATGGATCTTTAGCAATTTTTGTTTGCTCTTGTTTGTGGGATTGGAGCAAAAGGGATGAGAGAGATTTTGTGCTACCGATTTAGTGGGGAGGGGGCCGTGGCCCACTCAAAAGTTTTCCTCCCAAGTTTTCGGGCTTCATGCAAAGCAGAAGGTCAAAGGTCACTTGATTGGTGAGTTTGTGGTCTCTAAAGGTAAATTTGAATTAAAAAGGACCCTGTCCTTAAAATTTTAAATGTACAGTTGGAGATTTTGGGGTCCTTGGATTTTTATGCAAGGATTAAAAAAATGGAGATTGAAGGCAGCTCTTCTCTGCCATTTCATCATGATGAACAATGTGTCTCATACAGATAGTCCTCAAGTTACAACGATTTGTTTAGTGACCGTTCAGATTTACAACGGCACTGAAAAAAGTGACTTATGATCATTTTTCACACTTACGACCGTTGCAGCATTCCCGTGGTCGAAATTCAGTCTCTTGGCATACCCACTCGTATTTATGACGGTTGTAGTGTGGTGTTGGGGGTCATGAAATCCGCCTTTTGTGACCTTTTGTCAATGGAGAAGCCAGATTTACTTAACAACCACGTTACTCACTTAACAAGTGCAGTGATTCACTTAACAACTATGGCGAGAATGATCGTAAAATGGGGCAAAACTCACCTAACAACCATCTTGCTTAGCAACAAAGGAATTTTGTGCTCAGTTGTGGCTTTAAGTGGAGAAACACCGGTACTATGTATATACAGGTAGTCCTCAACTTACAACTGTTCATTTAGTGACCATTCGAAGTTACAATGCCACTGAAAAAAGTGACTTACGACTGTTTTTCAGACGACTATTCCAGCATCCCCCGTGGTCACATGATTTACATTCGGATACTTGGCAGCTGACTCACATTTATGACAGTTGCAGGATCCCGGGGTCATGTGATCTCCTTTAGCGACATTCTGATGAGGAATGTCAGTGGGGAAGGCAGATTCACTTAACAACCGCTTTACTAACTTAACTGCAGTCATTCACTTAACAACTCTGGCCAGAAAGGTCATAAAAAATGGGGCAAAGTTCACTTAAGTGTTTCACTTAACAACGGAAATGTTGGGCTCAGTTGTGGTCGTAAGCCGAGGACTCCCCGTGTAACATCATGCAAGCATGGCGGGCGCCCATTGGCAAAGAGAAAGCTCTGGACAGTATAAGTTGGAAACATGCGGAAGAGGTCTTCATCCTGCAGTGGATAGGATGATGATGATGATGATGATGATGATGGCCCTTCCTTTCAGTCTTCTCCCCATTTCTAATCATTTCTAAACCCCAGACCTTGGATGGTTGCAACCTCAAGCCACCATTGACCAGCATTTCCAATCTCCTTCTTTGCTTTTGCTTGAAGCAATTTGAATTTCTTGACGATGGACCTTAAAATGCCAGCACGCGGATTCTATCCTTCTTAGAGTTTTCCGGTAAATATCAAAAGAAGACGCAGCATTTTTCCTCCTCCTCCTCCTCCTCCTCCTCCTCCTCCTCCTCCTCGGTCTGTTTTTCTTCCAGACCGAGGAGGAGGCTGAACCGTGTTTCCCTGAAAATAAGACCCTGTCTTATATTTGTTTGAACCCCGAAATAAGCGCTTGGCCTTATTTTCGGGGAGGTCTTATTTGGGGCACGTGGAGCAAGATGGGGCTCCTCTTGCCGTCTTACCTGATTTCCAGCTCTGTGTTTAAATATTTTCAGGGAGGGCTTATTTTCAGGGGGAGGCTTATTTTAGCGCATGAGCTCAAAAGCCCGATTGGGCTTATTATCAGGGGATGTCTTATTTTCGGAGAAACAGGATATCTGGAATCTTAGCTGTAGAAGAAATAATAACTGAGATGGAGACCTCCAAATTCCCAATTCGTTGTGGATAGGCCTTCTCGGAATCAATGATTGAGGAACATCTGCAGAGCTTTTCTGAGGAGCCCGTGGTAGAGGCAACGTTGAAGGAAGAAGAACTTCTCTTCTGAGGTGATGGAGGCCGACGTGAACTATCGTTTGATCTGCCAAGGTCCAGTTCTTGTGGAGAAGTCATCCAGCTCTCTATAAGTGGTGCTCCATAGATCAAGAGAAGAACAGATGTGGCTTTCGGGACATGGAGGTCTCGTTTTGTGGGTCTCTGTGGAGTTTTGAATGGTGGAAGAGAGGTATTGGGCCAGTGGAATCACGTCGGAAGGAAGTCCCATGGAACGGAATACACTACAAATTTGTTGTTACTCTGTGTTCCTCAATCTGTTTCTTGCGTGGAGGGACCCCCGTGATAAAGCTCGACTTCCGGTGATTTTTCATGTGACATTCCTGTAACGGCCTTACAAAAATACGGTTCGCTGCCTTTTCATTTTTTTATCTCACTTTTATTATTGTTTATAAGTAACTCGAGGTAGCGAATGTACCTAATACCCCTTCCTGTTTCTGTTTTTCCCACAACAACAACCTTGAGCGAGAATGACCAAGTCACCCAGCAGCTTTCGTGCCTAAAGTGGGACTAGAACTCACCATCTCCTGGTGATTGTCCCAGAGTAACCCAGCAGTTCTCATAACAAAGGCGGGATTAGAACTCACCATCTCCTAGTGATTGGCCCAATGTCCCCCAGCCAACTCTCATAGTCATGCTTTGGACTAGAATTCACCATCTCCTGGTGATTGGCCCAGAGTAACCCAGCCAACTCTCATGACTAAGGCGGGACTAGAATTCACCATCTCCTGGTGATTGGCCCAGAGTAACCCAGCAGTTCTCATAACAAAGGCGGGACTAGAATTCACCATCTCCTAGTGATTGGCCCAATGTTCCCCAGCCAACTCTCATAGTCATGCTTTGGACTAGAATTCACCATCTCCTGGTGATTGGCCCAATGTCCCACAGCCAACTCTCATGACTAAGGCAGGACTAGAATTCACCATCTCCTAGTTGATTGGCCCAATGTTCCCCAGCCAACTCTCATAGTCATGCTTTGGACTAGAATTCACCATCTCCTGGTGATTGGCCCAGAGTAACCCAGCCAACTCTCATGACTAAGGCGGGACTAGAATTCACCATCTCCTGGTGATTGGCCCAGAGTAACCCAGCAGTTCTCATAACAAAGGCGGGACTAGAATTCACCATCTCCTAGTGATTGGCCCAATGTTCCCCAGCCAACTCTCATAGTCATGCTTTGGACTAGAATTCACCATCTCCTGGTGATTGGCCCAATGTCCCACAGCCAACTCTCATGACTAAGGCAGGACTAGAATTCACCATCTCCTAGTTGATTGGCCCAATGTTCCCCAGCCAACTCTCATAGTCATGCTTTGGACTAGAATTCACCATCTCCTGGTGATTGGCCCAGAGTAACCCAGCAGTTCTCATAACAAAGGCAGGACTAGAACTCACCATCTCCTAGTGATTGACCCAAAGTCAACCAGTCGGCATTCATGCCTAAGGCAGGACTAGAACTCACAGTCTCCTGGTGATTGGCCCAAGGTCCCCCATCTTCTTTTCGTGCCTGTGGCAGGACTAGAACTCACAGTCTCCCAGTTTGTGGCTCAACATCTTAACCACTTGACTGAATTGGCTCTATTGCTTTACGTTAATATTCGTTCTATTGTCACAGGGATGTGCTTAGGAATTAGATGTAACATAATGGGTCTAAAATAAATGAATAAATGAATAAGTGTTAGAAACGAGAGATATTTTTAAAGGATATTTATACTGAAAAATCCTTTTTTTTTTAAAGAAAGAAATAACATTCATTTCCATATTCTTTTTTAGTTTGCTTCCTTGGATATGTTTTGCTGTGTGTGTTTTTGGTATGTGTGTGCGTACGTTTCAACATTCTTCATTGTATGGGATCAAAATAAAGCATTTCGGCTCAAATCATTTGAGAGACGCTTATTTGCATGGTAGCTACTGTCCTTAAATCATGCTTTTATTGATGTGCTTAGTGACTAATACTCTGCCTTTCTATAATACACTCCAGACACTTAATAACGAGAACAAATGCAAAAATAATAAACCCAACCGTCTCATCCATCTATTTCTGTCTGTTTTTCCGTCTGTCTGTCTCATCCGTCTGCCTGTCCCCTGCAGCTAGTCCACCCACGCCCTGACACCTGCCTCACCTGATGACCACCACACCTGTATCCCCATCCAACAGGACCCTACGTGGCTGCCAGCCCACTTCCTCTGCTTGCTCACGGCTGCAACAGAGCACGAGTCCGAGCAATGCACCGGTGCCAGTGCCACAGCCACGAAGCGAGGCAGGTGGAGCTGCCCCATGTGCCCTGCACTGGCTTACCTCCGGGTCTCCGCAGCCAGGCCATCCATGCACTGACACCTGCCTCGACCCGCGGCCGTGGCACTGACACACCGCTTGGCTTCCTGCTCCGTTGCAGCCGTGAGCAAGCAGAAGTGGGCCGGCGGCCATGTGGGCTCCTGCTGCACAGGGCTGTTGACGCCTGGCTACATGGGTCCTGAAGTAAGATGGTGTGGGGCGCATGGGGCAGCTAGTCCATCATCCCACCTTGTTTCGTGGCCACAGCACTGCGAGCAACCAGATGGAATGGGCGGGCGGGCGTCTGCGCAGGCTCTTAAGTAGGGCTTATTTTGGGAGTAGGGCTTATACTACACATGTAAAAACATGCTAGGACTTATTTTCTGGATAGGTCTTGTTTTCAGGGAAATGTTATCTATTTCTATCCTATCCATCTATTAACCTATATCCTTCCATCCATCCATCCATCCACCTCATCTGTCTGTCTATCCCTATTTCTAGCTTAACTATGTCCATCCATTCACCTACATTCATCCATCCATCCACCTCATCTGTCTGTCTATCCCTATTTCTAGCTTAACTATGTCCATCCATTCACCTACATTCATCCATCTCATCCATCTCTCTCCATCCATCCATCCATCTTATACATCTGTCTATTTCTATCCTATCCATCTATTAACCCACATCCATCTATCTATCCATCCATCCATCTTTCATTCCATCCATTTCATCTGTCTATCGATTTCTATCCTATCCATCCATTAACCTATATCCATGATGGCGAACCTATGGCACGCGTGCCACAGGTGGCACGCGGAGCCATATTAGTGGGCACGCCAGCTCAGCTCTGGGGCGCATGTGCGCACCGGCCAGCTGATTTTCGGGCCTTCTGGGCCCACCAGAAGTAGGGAAACAGGCTGTTTCCTGCTTCTGGAGGGCCTGGAGGGGTGGGGAAGGCCTGTTTTTCTTTCTTACCTGGCTCCAGATCCTCTTTGGGTATCTGGGAATGGCGAAAACAGCCTTTCCCACTCCCTTGGAGGCCCTACGGAGGCTGAAAGGGCCCATTTCCCCACTCCCGGTGGGACAGGAAGTGACGTTTTTTCTTGTCCCCAGCCTCCAGAGATTCCTAGAGAGGCTCCTACAGACTCCTAGAGAGGCTACTAGAGACTCCTAGAGAGGTTTTGGAGGCTGGGGACAGCAAAAAATGTCACTTCCTGTCCCACCGGGAGTTGGGAAATGGGCCTTTTCAGCCTCCGTAGGGCCTCCAAGGCAGTGGGAAAGGCTGTTTTCGCCGTTCCCAGATACACAGAGAGGATCTGGAACCAGGTAAGAAAGAAAAACGGGCCATCATGTGCCAGGAGTGGGGGGTAGGGGGTAGGGGGTTGCGCACACATGCACGTGGGCACGTGCGCGCGTGACCCTCCCCCGCCCCCCCCCTCTCCTGGCACATGATGGCAAAAAGGTTAGCCATCCCTGACCTATATCCATCCATCCATCCATCCCTCTGTCTGACTATCCCTATTTCTATCCTATTTCCATCCATTCACCTATATTCATTCATCCATCCATCTCATCCATCTCTCTCCATCCGTCCATCCGTCCATCCGTCCATCCCCTTTATTTGTCTATTTCTATCCTATCCATCCATTAACCTTCATCCATCCATCTCATCTGTCTGTCTATTTCTAATCTATCCTATCCCATCTATCCATCCATTTCATCCACCTCTCTATGTACCCATTCATCCATCCGCAAAAAAGGAATGGCTCAACTCTTAGCCTAGAGAGTGGGAAAAGGAGTATAAAGTTCGAAGTTTAGGGCTGCCACCTACAACGATACATCCATTGGCTCTTTTGCACGATTAAATATAGTGTTTCTAACATCTGTAATGAAGCTCGGTGGTCAGAATACATTGGAATTTCTGTATGTTACCCCCCAATAATCGTTCGGGTGTTGCCTGATCCTTTCTGGATTGCCCACATGTGTATTCAGAACATAGCATGGTATTTTATTAAATTAATGTTTCTCTACCTTGGCCTCTTGAAAACACGTGGACTTCAACTCCCAGAATTCCCCAGCCAGCTGGGAGTTGAAGTCCACGTGTCTTCAAATGGCCAAGGTTGAGAGGTACTATTAGATCATTTACTGGCCAAGATATATTATGTCAACCGCATACCTGCAATCTACTAAGAAAGTCATCCGATCAAAAGTTGAAGTAAGATGAGTTTGACTTCATTCTGACCATTCCATGCCGACTTTTAATAATTGCCCCCCTATTTTTAAAGCATTTACACAAAGTTGCTTTATTTTATTTTTTATTTTTTATTTGATTTATATGCCGCCCTTCTCCGGAGACTCAGAGCATCTTACAATGCGTTAAGCAATAGCCTTCATACTTTTGTATATTTATACAGTCAGCTTATTGCCCCCATAATCTGGGTCCTCATTTCACCTACCTTAGAAAGGATGGAAGGCTGAGTCAACCTCGAGCCTGGTGAGATTTGAATTTGCAGGCAGCAGATGTAAGTGGATGTTAATTAGTCTGCTGAGCCACCAGAGCTTTATACCCATTTTACATTTTTAGAAATATTGACAACAGGCTGATCGGCCTGTAATATATTGTGTCCCCCTTTTTCTCCCTCCCTTCTTGGGATACTTTAATTTTTGCAGGTGCCGGTATACCTGTGTGGCTCTTGAAAGGGGGAGGATGGCGGTACCTGTCATGCCAAGTTTTCCTTTTTGAGCTATCGCACGGGTAGAACACAAAGCAAACAATCTACTTTAATCCCGTCTCCTGTTTTCGTTTCAGGTAGATGAATCGCTGCAATGCCGCCTCCATTTTTTTCTTCTTAACGCTGACATTTCTCCATCTGTCTCGTGCGGTTGTGTATCGACCATTTAACTCTGCCTGAATATAAATTATTTCTGCGTGAAACACACACATAAGACAAGGCACTTTCTCCGTAACCGGCTTTCTCAGCTGAAAAACACCACTACCACTCTGGCTCATATTGATTTCCCTCTTGGTTTTGTCCGGTTCAGGCCTAGTAGGCTTTGGGGTAGGCAGAAGTGTCTGTCTATCCGTCCATCCAGCTCATCCATCTCTATATATTTCTATCTATCCACCTGCCTGTCTTCATCTCATCTGTCTATATTTCTATCTTATGTCTGTCTCTCTCTCCATTCACCTATATTCATTCATCTATTCTTCCATTCCATCCATCCATGTCATCCATCCATTCACTTGATCTATCTGTGTGTCTGTCTACCAATCTCTCGCTATCTCATCTCTCTATCTATATCTATCTGTTCATTCATCTCCCCTCTGTCCATCTCACCCATCTCTATATATTTCTATCCTATCTATGTCTTGTCTGTCCATCTCAACCATCTCTTTATTTCTATTTTATTTTTTCTCTCTCTTTCCATCCACCTATATTCATTCATCTATTCTTCTATTCCACCCATCCATGTCATCTATCCATCCATCTGACCCAACTGTATGTCTGCCAATCTCTCTTTGGCATCTATCTATCTATCTATCTATCTATCCATCCATCCATCCATCCATCCATCCATCCATCTATCTATCACTGTCTGTCTGTCCATCCATGCCATCCATTCATCACACCCATCTGTGTATCAATCTCTCTCTCACCTATTTGTCATCCATCCATCCATCTCACCCATCTGTGTGTCCCTCTCAGTCTCTCTCTCTCTATATATATATATTTATCTATCTGTTCATCCATCCCATCCCATTCCATCCCATCCACCTACCTATCCACCCACCCATCCCATCCCATCTGTCTTTCTCTCTCTCTCTCTCTCTCTCTCTCTCTCATCTATTTGTCATTTATCTGTTCATCTATCCAATCCCATCTATCCATCCATCATCCATCCATCCATCTCGTCTCTCCCCCTCTCTCTCTCTCTCTCTCTCTCTCTCTCTCTCTCTCTCTCTCAGATATTTGTCATCTTTCTGTTCATCCATCCCATCCCATCTATCCATCCATCCATCCATCCATCCCATCTCTCTCTCTCTCTCTCTCTCTCTCTCTCTCATCTATTTGTCATCTATCTGTTCATCCATCCCATCCCATCCATCCATCCCATTTGTCTGTCTGTCTGTCTACCTCTCTCTGGGTCACCTCCTTTCCGGAGGTCCAGGGCTGTAGGGCCTCTCGGAAGCCAGGATGGTACCAGAGCAAAGCGCATCCAGAGACCATCCAAACGGGTTCAAACATCTGCATTCTCCACAAACACCTTACCTGCCCAGGTGCAAGCAGGATGGCACAAGAGAGCGACAGGCAGGGCTGAGACTTCCTTGAGTGTTTCCTGGCCAGAAAAGTTGTCCTATACGGTTGCCAGGAAGGAAACTCCGTGGCCCTGAAGTCATTGGGAGCTCAGCCTGACGGGGAGTTTTTCCCTTTACTTTCCCTGTTAATTAGATATTAAGTTCTCCGAAGATCACGGCATTCAATTTCGGTATAAAGTACGGCATCTGCTGCCTTTATTTAGACAATAGCTACCATAAACAGTGTTTTATGACTTTAATGGAAACAGCCCCGTTAATATGTTGCTTGCTTACAGTTATTTTTTGCTCTCTCTCCATCCCCGTAGATCTACTTTAGCCATTTTAAGCATGTTAATATCCTAATATTGTAGAATTTAATTTTCATTTTTCATTTGCTAACCTCTTCAGCGGCTTGCTGCGCGCCACAATTTTACTCACATTGGCCAGGAGAGCAAGTCGGGAGGTTATGAACGAGACGGGCCATATCTAGCAATTATGGTCTAGCATAGTCCTCGACTTACAACCGCAGTTGAGAATAGAATTTTGGTTGCTGAGCAAGACTGTTGTTGAATGAGTCCATGCCCAATTTTGTGATTATTATTTTTTTTTGGCTGTTAAAGAATGGAATAGAATAAAATTTGAATTAGAATAGAATAATAAAATACAGGATAGAAAGCAGAACAGAATAGAATCAGAATCAGAATCAGAATAGAATAGAATAGAATAGAATAGAATAGAATTAATAGAATAGAATAGAATAGAGAATGGAGTAGAGTAGAATAGAATAGAATAGAATAGAATAGAATAGAATAGAGAATGGAGTAGAGTAGAGTAGAATAGAGTAGAATAGAATCAGAATAGAATAGAATAGAATAGAATTAATAGAATAGAATAGAATCAGAATCAGAATCAGAATCAGAATAGAATTAATAGAATAGAATAGAATAGAGAATGGAGTAGAACAGAACAGAACAGAACAGAACAGAGCAGAGCAGAGCAGAATAGAATAGAATAGAATAGAATCAGAATCAGAATCAGAATCAGAATCAGAATCAGAATCAGAATAGAATTAATAGAATAGAATAGAATAGAATAGAATAGAATAGAGAATGGAGTAGAGTAGAGTATAGAGTAGAGTAGAATAGAATAGAATAGAATAGAATCAATCAGAATCAGACTCAGAATAGAATTAATAGAATAGAATAGAATAGAATAGAATAGAATAGAATAGAATAGAATGAATAGAACAGAACAGAACAGAACAGAACAGAACAGAACAGAACAGAACAAGGAATAGAATAGAATAAGGAATGGAATGGAATAGAACAACACAACAGAATAAACCACCAGAGAGTTCACTGCTCACTCCTCTTCTTAGAGTAGAGTAGAGTAGAATAACCGAGTTGAAAGGGACCTCGGAGGTCTTCTAGTCCAACCCCCTGCTCAGGCATGAACTCCCATATACCATTTCAGACAAATGGTTGTCCAATCTCTTCTTAAAAACTTCCAATGTTGGAGCATTCTCAACTTCTGGAGGC